>OV702282.1:316919350-318119350 GCA_916181665.1 Avena sativa
TCTACATGTATGTCAAGTGACCGCTCCGGTCCATTGTGATACAGAGAAGACCTGCTCACCGCATGGTCTATGGAATGCTTCATATTTTCCTAAATAATATGCTGTAAAATGTGGCCAGTGTTCTCCTGAATTGATGATTCTTTAGTTCAAATTTTTTGCAAGGATGCATGAAATCATGTTCTGAAGAAAATAATGAAGGACGCCGCTTGAACACTGAAGTGGTGTAAAACATAGAGATCAATAGTGTTCTCTTGAACTCAAATTCTTGTGGCACTACCCATATATAATTGTGATTGTTGTCGAGTAGTCGTCAAGTAGAATAGCTTAAACTTATTTACAACTAGGCTATGATGCTAACAAGGAAATATGAAGCAGAAACTCATATGCTTAATTGGTTTAGTTGCAAGTTAAGTACGTAGTCTCGCAACGAAAGTTAGTTACTTATTGATCATTCCAAATAGACGGTAAAACACAAGTACTCACACAGAAAATCCAAGAGTAAATTCGATCACAGGTGACAGGTCATAGTTCTGTGTTCAAAAGCTGCACAACAATACCTGGCAAAACAAGATTGGGACGAAAATATGTAGAGTAAGACGAAAATATGTGGAGTAGCAGAAGAAATCAAGCACATCAGTTTGCGATTGAGACAGTTTACGGCCTGCTCTTCAACATCTTGTAGAAAATGTACAAGAGAACTATTCTCTCTGTTAGGACCATTCTCTCTTGTAGAAAATGTCACTTCTTTGATCTCATGAAAAAAGTATTTGGATCTCCAAATTAACTAATCATCTCATACAGGTATGTGAATTGTTCCGATATAAAACACCAAAGAAGTCCTGAGTAACTTTCAAGTTTTATGGGAAAACAGAAACTAGTTTCAGCATCAATAAAAGACAAGTTCCGAATGTATGCCAAAAAATGATAGTTCCACTGTGATACAGACACCCCTCAAGAGGAGCGCAAAGTACAGACCCATTTGCATGGTCTACTGGTTGACAGAAATCATTAGCGGCATCATGTGCGAAGCAAGAACCGAACAGCAGCAACAGCATCACCTTTGTGCTCCCGTAGCGTCCTCTCAGCAATCTTCTTGTCCAACTGCACATTCAGAGATGTTTTTGAAGGGGCTTTCAGAGAATTCAAAAAATAGCCGTGAGAGTTAAGGTTTCAGATGCGACCTCAAGCTCGTTGGCGATGATTTCAACATCAGTAGGGTTGATCTTGACAGCAGCTAATTCCTTCTCCCTGGTGAAAGAGCAGAAAAACAAAAAAAATCGTTATGACAATCCCATGAATTGTGAACAACATTTTCAGTAGAACAAGGTCAACTTCATTTCGCTTTGCATTTGACATGGCTCACACAAATATACTGATCTGTGGGACTGGTTTACGCCCAAGGTTGCCCTACCCAAAATTTGGCTAGACACAATTTTGGTTGAGGTTTTTCCTGCCCACAAATTTTGGGTGAGTTTGGTTTTTTACCTGCCCAGAATTAGTCAACATTGGCTAGAAAGATGAAGCAGAATTTGCACATTGGCATGCCAAAATGTTGGCAACTATCCAACCAAACATTGCTAAATTGGTAAGATATACTTTTCTCACAATCAAACAAACCAGAAAGAGAGAAGTACAATTTATCCCCTAAAGTTTTCCCAAAGTTCAGTGTACAACCCTCAACCGTGATATGATTCAACGTTCAACCCTAAGTTCAATAAACCATTCAGAATTACCCCTTCCCCTGTTTTGAAAGGTTTTGAGCTGGTTTTCTCGCCACATTAGGCGATTTTCCTTCCTGTATACCAATTCATCATCATAGTAAAATTAACCCAGAACGTACATAGAGCACATGTTCCCTCGTACCTGTTCATCCTAGCTAGAGCAAGGTAACGGCGATCACGTAGGACTGGCTCCGGCCAGCAAGACCAGCGTCTGGCGCCCGCCCTCAACAAACCTCCACCTTTCACATCCGCTGCCCGTGCCAAGACCGCACGTTCTGGCTGCTGGTTGCTAATTTAGAAAGAGAGATTGAGAAACTGAGGGATGTGCTGCTGGTTGCTAATTCAGAAAGGAAGTGAGAGATATTGGGATACGTGCTGCTGCTTGTTTGCTGGAGTCTGTCCAGGACAACCTAGGCAGAAGCTAGAACAGAGAGGCAACGACAACGGCTCCTGGACGACTTAACCCCAGCCCTAGCGGCGGCGGCCTGGAAAGTGCTGGCGACAGCCGATGGCCTGGGCAGGGGCAGGACACGGGCAGGTGGCGGCCTCGGCAAGAGCCGGCTACCCCATGATCTGGATAGCCGGCGGTGGTTGCAAAACTCAAGAGCACAACTTGTGAAGTACAAAGGATCTAACTTCCACTATTATCGTGCTAGAATTATTTATTTATGTTCCTTTATTTATCCTTACTGGCCTTGCTCTTTCATCAGGCCAAAAAGCCTATCAGATGGCAAGACATTGTGGTAGCAAAACCATAAGCTGTCTGACCCGCTGCCAGTTCACTTCTTCGTAAAGTGCTAATCTAATGTGTTAACGGCCTTTATAAATGAAGCTAAAATTTCTAGCAGGCAAGGCTCTTATTCAAACTGAATAGCACAATCAATCTTCCATGTTCAGTTGCTAGTCACCTCTGTCATTCACTGAAGATGCAGTAGTTGTATTCAGTAAAAACTACAAAAGAACAGTGCATTGATGTATTGCAAGTTTCTTGAGAGTAGAATAATAGCTGTGAATATCTTCCACACCAACCTCAGTCTCATGGCATTCCAGTCGGCCTCTTTAGATGACGCAAGAGCTGCCATGGCCTGTAAAAGAAAGAAGGATCTATCAGCTTCACCAAGGTACTGTTAAAAGTATCACAAGTAAACATACATATCTCTGTGGTCCTACCTTCTACATCTTACTTCAAGATAGTTTCCTAATATTAATGTTTTAGCATGGAGTTAATATAAGAAGGCGTCATTCAACAGCTAGTAGCTGTCTCTTTCCATACAACCGTTTCAAACTCATCTGATTAAAACGGTTTATGTATGGACTTGAAGGTTTGAACTGTATATCTGCCCAAGCAGCCCTTTTCAGAGGCCATACTCATAGTCATAGCATATTCAATAGTTTTCCAAGTTACCCGAATTTTGGATGAGATTGCAGGTAATAACTGATAACTTGCAATTGACTAGCAACCTTCAAATGTTAAAACTGAATCTCAAACATAATGTTATTGTCTTTCAAGAATTTTAAGAAGGAAAGATTAGCACACACAATCGTAGGAACAAACAAACAAAAAGAATCACAGAAATTTTATGGTGGGTAAACAAAAACATGGGGATCTGCTAGAAAATGTAAGTTGTGAGTCGTGCATCATAAGATCCAATGTCTTCAGACGGTAGATTTGGGTTTCAGCGACAATTACGACGCTATGGAGGATTACGGAATACAGATATTGCAATTACCATACGCTTTCATTGTTCAACTTTGCACCCAGCAATCAGAAACACATAGCATGCTCAACTAATCGAACAGGATTCAGAAGACATCTGAATGATTCTAACTAACGGAATAATACAACTACTAGTATAGACGCGCTTCCAGGCACAGACTAGTCCTGCACGGAGGATTAAACTGCAGCGTCCCATCCCTACCAAGCAGGGGAGCGGCACAGAACTAATTCATGCCAGCGATTCACCACGCCTCCACCAATATCCAAATCCTCCAGCTCGTCGCTCCGATATGCTCACCAACTAGCCAGTGGATCGCCGATCCACGCCTAATCCTCACTAGTGACGCGACGGAACCCGCGAATCGATAAGAGCGTGGGGTAGGGGTTTGAGCGGGACGTACGGACTGGACGCGGGAGGAGTCGAGCTGGCGGTCCTCGACGTGGTCGGTGAGCTTGTCCAGCGCCTTGCTCTGCTGCTGAAGGTCCTTGGAGTCCGGCCCGGCCTCCCCCGCGGCAGCGCCCTCCGCCGCGGCAGAAGCAGCAGCCGCCGCCGCCGTCTCGTCGCTCGCCGAACCCATGGCTGCCTAAAACCCTAGCAAGAAAAATTCCCCTTCTCCGCTGTCGTGTGTGTGCAACTGAAGCGGGTCGGCCGCGTCCGATGGGACTCTGCGGTTTTGTCAACCGCCGGTACGGCCTTGAGATTGGTGCAAGGCAGGACAGATGACCAGGTTTCTTCTGGGGCCCAAATGCGCAAAGGATTAGACTTTTTTTTCGACTTGGCGAACAAATCTGCTACTCCCTCCGGCCCATATTAATTGACTTTGATTTGTCAAATTTTGAATGAACCTATGTACTAAATAGTGTATAGATTTATCTAAATTTTGACAAATCCAAGTCAATTAATATGGGTCGGAGGGAGCAGTATGTATGTACTTCCTCCGTTTTAAAAATATAAAATATTTTAGGTTTACGAAGAGAATGTATCTAGACTTGTTTTAGTATATAGATTCACTCCAAACATAAGTGAAGTTATATATTAAAAATAGTCTAGATACATTTGTTCACAAAGCTAAAACAGTACTCCCTCCGTTTTAAAATATAAGATGTTTTAAATTTGTAAAGAAAATATATCTAGATTTGTTTTAGTGTTTAGATTCACTCCAAGCATAAGTAAACTTATATATTAAAAATAGTCTAAATATATTTGCTTCACAAAGCTAAAACATCTTCTATTTTAAAATAGAGAAAGTACAAATAAACATCACGTGCGTTTTATAGATATACTGGAGGAATTTTGGCATGATATAGAACCACGTTTTGCAATACCTTCGAGTGTTCTCCCCGGCTTGATATGTACGTTATGTTTTAAAAATAAATATGAGGAGTGGATTTCAGCTTTTATACTTGTTGCACATTTGTTTTACCATCCCATTTAATAAAAAAGATTCCAGTTTACCCTATTTAAAAAACTTTAGACCGGTTTTTCCCATCAGCTTTAGCAATTAATATGTGAGGTGATGATCGAGGTTCGAGGATTTCACAAGAAGAACAAGTAACAAAATAGATGGAGAAAGACAAGGGTGAACATGATCTCAGTGAAGCCCTACGAGATTTTACGCATTGTTATTGTACTGCATGGACCTAACATCCCAATTCTATCTTATATAATGCATAAATACTAGAAGTTTCTTAAATGAAGCGAGAGGATTTTTGAGTATACTTAGAGCATCCGCATGCACTAGTCATAGAAGAATTGTCCCTTTGCTTGCATTGTACAAAGTACATCATTGATATTGCAGTGTGATATTTGAAGCATTGCCAGAGGCATGCTTTTTTTCTGGTATGGTGGGATCTCACAATGATATCAACACTTTCCAATGTTTGCAAAACTTGATGAAGGTCATGCTCGAGAGTGCAACTATATATAAGATCAATGACCACTCATACACCAAAGGGTACTACCTCGCTAATGGCATCTATCTAAAATTGTCGATATTCGTGAAGACAATCTCGGACCTCTTAGGTCCGGCAAAGTATCACTTTGCTTTCACGCCAGGAGAAGTTGCACGAAAGATGTGAAGCGAGCACTTGGTGTGCTCCAATCTCGATTTGTTATTGTTAGGTACCCTGCTGACTTGGTCGCAAGATCGGATGTGGGAGTTGATGAATGTTTACGTGATCATGCACAACATGATCATCAAGAGTGGGCGCGAACATCAAACACAGCCGGATGATCGTCTGTATGAGTGTATGGGTCCTCTTGCACATGTTGATCACCAGGTTCCCGGAGATTGGGTCAAATATGTCGCCATGCATATGGAGATTCGTGGCGCGATTGTTCATTAGAGACCGGAAAATGATCCGATTAAGCATTTGTGGAGGCTCAAAGGAGAGGGTTGCCTCCTGTCCAGTGTCATTTTATTTGATTTGGATGGATTATTGTTGAAATTCTATTTGTATGTGTTCAAACTATGTTGTAGTGTGGTTGGGTTTTGAATTATGTGTTTAAACTATTTATGGTTTCATTATAATTCTAATTTGCTAAAAAATGTTTGAAATACTCCTAGGGAGCCGCCTTTGGGGGGCAAGGTTGGGGGAGGCACACCCCTAAAGCCGACACTCGTGTCGGCGCTCCACAAGCAAGCGATCCAGCAATGTTGTTGCATGCCGCTTGGGGAGCGCTGGTGGAGATGCTCTAAACGACCCTCCTGTAAAACTAAACCATGTTCAGACATAATTAACATAAAAAATTGAAAGTTTTTTGTGTACGTCGAGAAAGTGTCATTGCAAAAAAAAAACAGGTAAAATGCCACTTACGGAAATATGTCATTTATGCAGTGTCATGTATCCAATTAATTATTTTTCCCTGTGTCAATTTCCCCTAAGTTGCTTATGCATCGGACTTTACAAAATTCAAAGTTAGTAGCAGTATATATTGAATAAACTAATACGGCCCCTACAAAAAAAAGAATAAACTACTGAGTATTCGTCAAAAGCGTCAATCTCTAGGTTGTATGCACGTACTAACGATTCGTGTGGTATAAACATAATCTTGTTTGCGATGGAAACAAGAGTAGGTGTACACCTGACTTGACTGGAAATAAGCCTGAGTAGATTCTTTTTTTAGCAAAATCCGGCCGTCACTTTATATTGATTAACAAAAATCAAGAGGATACAAAGCGGGTCTGGCATCTGAAGGAAGCCAGACAAGACGACCAGGATCTAAAAAAGCAGACCTACGTGGTAGACAACAGTAGCCCAAAGTTTTTTTTTACAGATTAACACTCGTTATTTAGCACCATCTTGGATTATTTTGGCACAATACTCTATCTTAGCTCACGAGGTGCCTAGCTCTGTTGAAGGCTGGTGAAGTTTCCTATATACAGAAATCTTTGTGAAGCTCCATGGCTAGTACGAGCAGTCGACTTAAACATAAAGCAATCTTAGACCACTTAGAGCATCTCTAATATATGATTTAAACTAGGTGTGATGATCTAAAACCTAACTTTTACATCACCAGAGGTCAAAAATGCCGCTCCAACAGATGATGTATCGCATTTTGGTGATCTATATTTTTAGATCGTTACCTACATTCGGCCCCTGGTGATCAACCCTCGTGAACTAAAATATTCACAGACGCGCGCGCGACCCCAACCGCCTCATGAACCTCCCCGCCCAGACTCTCAGCCTGACCCCAAGCACCTCTCAGCCTGGCTTCGAGAAACGCCCGAATCAAAAATCCAGCGGAGAAATTTGCTTACCGCTGATGGCTCAGTTGATGTGGAGCGTGTTGGAAACCCCAAGAGTAAGGTATGATGAGCACAACATCAAGTTTCCCCTCAGTTATGAAACCAAGGTTATCAAACCAGTAGGAGAAAGAAACCACTTCCGAAGGTGTTGCTAACAACGTGGAACCTGCACACAACACAACCAAAATACTTTGCCCCAACTTATCAGTGAGGTTGTCAAGCTCACTGGTTTTGCTAAAAACAAAGTATTAAACATATAGTGTGAAAGAAAGTAATTGCTTGTAGTAATTGCAGAAAGTAAATAGTAGATGAAATATCAGTGGGAAAGAATGTATCGGGGTCCACAATTCACTAGAGGTGTTTCTCCATAAGATAAATAACTTGCTGGGTGAACAAATTACAGCTTGACAATTGAAAAATAGAGAATACATAACAATGCATGCACATGACATGATGATCACTATGAGATTCACTTGGGCATTACAACATGATACATAGACCATAATCCAACTGCATTTATGACTAATAATCCACCTCCAGGATATCATCTGAACAACCCTCGGATACTAAGTTGCAAGCAACGTATAATTGCATTAAGCAAAGTATGTAATGCAAATAATACAATTGCCCTTAGACAAAGGATTGTTGTTTTCTCCCTAGTAGCAACAACACATCTACAATCTTAGAAGTTTCTCTTACTCTCCCAGATTACTAGAGGCATGAACCTACTATCGAGCATAAATACTTCCTCTTGGAGTCACAAACAAATACTTGGCCAGAGTAACTATTAGCAACAGAGAGCGTGCAAGATCACAAATAACATAGACATGATAGACCAATAATCAATCTGACATAATACTCAATATTCATCGGATCCCAGCAAACACAACATGTAGCATTACAATAAGATGATCTTGATCATGATAGGCAACTCAAAAGATCTAAACTTGATGGCACAAATAGGAGAAACAACCATCTAGCTACTGCTATGGACCCGTAGTCCAAGGATGAAATAATCACACATGACTCCGGAGGCAGGCATGGTGATGAAGAAGGCCTCCGGGATGATCTCCCCTCTCCGACAGGGTGCCGAGAAGAGCTTCAGATCCCTCTCGATCTAGGGACGACGGTGACGGCTACGGACTTTTTCATGAAATTCTGATCGGGTACTTAGGGTTTTCGTCTCGGGGGGATTATATAGGCGGAGAGGCGAGGTCGGTGGAGCGCCAGGGGGCTCACACCCTAGTGCGGCGCCCCCTGGCCACGCTTGGCCCAGGTGTGGCCGCCCTGGGGTGCGTCTCCCCCTCTCCTCCAGACTCTGTCTCCGTCTCTGAAAAATAGGAAAGTTGGCTTTTGTTTCGTCCAATTCCAAGAATATTTCTTTACTAGCTTCTTTGAAATATAAAAACAGTAGAAAACAGGAAACTGGCTCTGTGGCACTTGTTAATATGTTATTTTCAGAAAATTCATAAAAATGCCACAAAGTGCAGACAAAAACATAAGATAATTGGTGCAAAACAAGCATGGAGCATCAAAAATTATGGATACGTTTGCAACGTATCAAACGACAGCTGATTCGCACCGCCTATTAAACTGCTCTGCCTCACCGTCGAATCCTGCACCACCATTTTCCCTCTTTCGAGCTCTCTCCCCGGATAAGTTTCTTCATCGACGAACATATAAGCAGCGCCGTCTACTTAGGTCGATGGAGCTCCGCCAAGACAAGTCTTATTCGACCACTTCTCCGAGATGTCGGCAAGCTTGTCTGATATTGAGATTGTTGTAAGTAACACCTAACCCTAGTTGCGGTAGTTTAGACCTGTTAGCATGTGGTCGTTCATAGTAGATCTAGAGCTTGTTAGAATGTGAGATGTGGTGGATTTGTTTTAGTTTGTTAGTATGTTAACGCGAAGTGTTAAACTATTGCTTACTATGGTTCTTCAATTTTTGTCATAGGAGATGGTTATGTCGCCTAATCTGTTGGCAACTTCAGTGTTGCCACTATGATATGTGCATATGCCTCATGAATACTGCCCAATTAGGAAGAACTTCATGATATAACCAGCTTCTCTATTCACCTCTGTCCTCAACAGGGTGTGTCAGATCATCAAGAATGCGAACTCGGTGGGCTTCAAAGTGAAGGACATGAGAGATATTGCAAAGGATGTCTTCAGGTTCCGTGGCCATCAAGTTGAGACAACTCAGATCTACAAATATTTAAGACATTGGAGAGCTTGGTGGGGTTCAAGTGCTCAATATCAAAATGCTAGAGGAGATGTGCTGGGAAGAGAAGACCCCGACTTTGATGATGGACGACGACCACTGCTATGAGCACATCAAGGTTGGATAATTGTCCTTGTTTTACTACAATAACTTGTTCATGAGCGCATATATGAAAAAAACTACAAACTAATTGTTTTGTCACGTAGATTCATCCGAAGGACACCGACTTGATTAACAAGCCATTCAAATCTATGCTCAGATGAAGGTCATCTATGTTGTTCGTATTCTCACAACGCTCATCTCTCCAACTGCAATACACCATGCTCTTAGCCACCTCATGGTGAACAAGGCACACACAAGCATATCTTGATATGACCCCTAATCGCATAATGAGTTGGTTCATGACTTTCTTTAACAAGCACTACTCGTGAGGTCTTGGGTAGAGGTGGTGCTGCTGGTGGTGGTACTCCTAACGATAATGACTATGATGTATATTTTGAAATAGGGCTTGCTGACCATTGATCCCATGTTTGTATATTTTACACGGCGGTATTTAGTTATACCCCCCTCGGTTGATAAACTTGTGCTGCATCAAGATCATTTGTTTCTGAATTTGTACCACAACACTAATGTCGTGACCAAGGGCGGACCCACCATCCCTCCAGCCTGGGCAGCCGCTCAGGCTTGCCGATGCGCGATGCCTTGTATTTTTTTGTTTTTTTTAGTGATTTTTCTCTTCAAAAAATGACGTCTTAAACATGTTTGCCGAGGCTTCCGAAATCTTCTGGGTCCGACATTGGTCGTGACTGTTTAGACTATCTGATGCAACTATATTAGACACTTCCCATTTCGCATTTCTCCGAAACACATTATATGACATGTTCTTGTATTGGGCAAGCTCACCACATAAACGATGAGGTAATGCTAAGTAAATGATGTACCCAAGCCACTAGCATACATCTGGGACTTGGCTTCTTTTGTTGTGCATGGTTATAATTGACTTGGTTTCGGTCCAGCAAGTTTCAAACACACTCTTTTTTATCCAGGATACCGAAAGTGACCGCAAGGTTTTTAACAAGGCGACTTGTTAATCCTAAAAGATGGTTTCTTTCAAAAAAGAAAAGAAAAGTAGACAACCGAACTATTCCTGAAATTCAAAAAAAAAAGTACGAGCAACCAAACAACGTCCTAAATGATAAAAAAATAAATTTGGCACCGATTGGAAGACATAAACGAGTTGGTGTTAGAGAAACCATTTTCAGCGATGCAAGGAATTCAAGGAAAAACATTTGTCGGGTGTGTAGAGAAAAATTCGCGGGATCGCCCGGAGATGCTCTTTGCACCCCGCACCGCTGCACGGGCACGCGGACCTGTTTCTGCGAGTGTTAGGATTTAATTAATAGGTTAATTAAAGGGATAATCCTCTCTTTTTCAGTTCTCTATGTCGGTTGGTTTGTCAACCGACACAACTCTTCCTCACACCCCTTCGAATGGATGTGACCATTGTTGGTGTCCCTTTCCCTTGTATATAAACTGTGAATCATCAATGGAACAAAGAAGTTGAATTATTTTTTGTCTCTCCCTCTCTCTCTCTCTCTCTCGATTTCTTCTAACACGTTATCAGCACGCTCCCATCGTCTGAGCGATTTTGAGTAGAACTTGGAGGAACATCGATGGAAGGAAATTCTACAAGGAAAAAGCGGCACGCCATTTCTAATGTTCCCGGCGGTGGTGCGCCTCCCGGTCGCGCCTCTTCCCGCGCAAGCCGGAGCCCGTGCCAAGGAAGGCACGCTCCCAACTCGACGCGGCGGCGCCCGTCCCGCGACCTCCCGACGCGGCTCCCTGTGCAGCCGGACCCGACGGAGTCGTCGTCCAGCATGCGGCGGCCCTCTCCCTGCATCGTCACGGCAACGCCCGTGGCCAGACCACCCGCGCGACCGTGGCCCTTGGCTGAGGCAGCCCCGGTGTCGATCCGCCCGATGGCGCGACGACGCCCTCCATACGCGTGGGCGCGCGACGGCTGGCGTCCTTGCGGTCGCATCTGCGGCCTCCGGCGCGTCGCTGCTCCAAGCGGCCGCCCCACGTGACGACGGTCGGCGCGGCGTTTCCCCCGAGGCGCCTCCACCGGAGGTAGCACGCGCGACCTCAACCTAAAGAGCGGAGAGTGGAGCCCTTCGGCACGCTCCCCCGTAGCAACGATCTCCATCGCGCGATGTGTCCCTCGGCCTCGTTGCGACTGTTGCCGACGGAGGCGGCGCCCAGTGCGCGCGGCGGCCTTCGGCCCCGCACAGCATGGCCACGCTTTGGCCAGTACTTCTCCCAGAGAATCTCCTCGGTATCTCTAGTTGTGGCCTCGTCCCCCTCGTCGGCGGAACTGTGGCATCCCGCAAAACCACTACTAGAAAATCGCGTTGTTTTTGTGCATTGCATCATCATGACATCATCATGCATATTATTTTTACCTGAAACTATGTTGCGAAAGACTATGGTTTTCCGAAACTACCCTCCTTATTTCAAATTAAACCCCCGGATGCTTCCGAATATTTTGTTTGTCTAAAAACTATTTACAAAAGTTTATTGCAAATTAAATAAAAGTTATGATATTTTAGGGGGCAGTCGAACGGGCCGATTCGACCCAGTCGACCACCCCCAGAATAAAATCGGTCCACCTAAAATCCTAAGACTACCCAACCTAATCTACCCACCCCTCCAGCCACCTCACCCCGCCCTATAGCCGCTCGCCACCTCAACCTGGCTCAAGCCCCACCCACTCTCCCGCTGCCACCTGGCCAACTCCCTCCACCCTGGACTCACATACCCGAACCACCCAGTCCACACACCCACCCCACACAGCAGATCCCCTCCACCCCTGGTCCCACCTCCCTCCTCCTCCGCGTCTCCCCCACGCGAACCACCCCCACCCCCCGTTCGTCCCCCTCCACCTCTGGCCCAGTGGCCTCCGCTCCTTCCACCGCCGTCCCTTCTCGACGAGCCCCGCCTTGCCCCGCCGCCAGGCCCTCACCGCCCGTCGGCCCCGCGCCTCTCCCCCGGCCCCAGCTGTGTCCCCGTCGCCGCCCCGTCCTCCTCGCCTCCGGCCTTCCTCGCCGGCCGTCACCCTCCTCTGCAACCACCCCGCCCTCCGTCTCCGAGCCCGCGCGCTGCCCCGGCCTCCATCCTCTCCGGCCTGGACGCATGGAGCCCGCCGCCGCGAGTCCCTCTGGCCGCCTATCGTCGTGGCGCCGACCCTTCCTCCAGCGGACCTGCGCCCCTCTCCGTGTCCTCCTCTGCCGACCCCCGCTCCGCCGTCCCCGCCGCCGTCGGTGTCCCCTCCGAGCCTGCACCGTCGCCGCCCTTCCTCCTCGCCCTGCCAGCGTCCCTCCTCTCCGTCGCTGCAGCGCCGCCCTGGGTTGACCCCGCCTCCCCGTCATGTTGCGCAACATGGGGTTCCTTGCCCTGTTACTTTGTGGTATTGTTGCCCCACGTCCTTGGAGCCTTGCCGTTTCGGGTGAGTTAGTACTGTTGTAGGTGATAAGATGGCGGATCTGCCAAGTCCAAGATGGAGAGCCGCACTAGTTGCCAAGGTCCGCAATGCCAAGATCTCGTCATCGACATGGTCGTGCTACCCCGAGGATGTGCGTATATGACAAGTTCGGGAGCCTGATTCCATCGACGCCAATCCGAGCCCGACACCGAACCTCGAGAACTTCATCACGGAACACCAAGGCTTCCTCCCCGGAACCACCATGACCTTCTTCAAGGATCCGAAGAACAAACCCCGAAGCCCGATCCCGGCGCGCCCGAACCCCGTCGAACACCAAGACCCTCGGGATCGCCAAGTTCTCCTTCCGGAAGCATTGACGCCCGTGCGACAAGATCTACTTCACGGATTCAAAGACCCCGGTACCCGACCCACTCAAGTTCGCCATCGACGACAAGATCGGCACCGACCAGGGCGGATCTGATGTGCCCCCGACGCCAACCAAGTCCTGCTTCCCGGTTGCGACAATACCTCCTTTCCGAACCTCGCCGATCCCGCCGAGACCGATCCTGTCGAACCCTGAACCCTGAGTCCAATCCCGAACCCTCCGGAACCCCCCAAGATCTTCCGAACCCTAATGTGTGATTCCTTCTCGAGCCCTATTTTATAAATGTAATATCAACTGATGCATATTAAATTGATCATGCACGCATACTTGTCTGTGGTTTGGGGGCCTTATGCCGATTCACCTAAATTAAATATGGGGCCCATATGCGGGCAAATCTAGTCGTATATCGGTCCCATTTAAATTTGTGTAGCGAACCGGTAACTTATCTTGCCTTGTTAATACAACATTTAACTGCGGGGTATCTAAACAACTAGAACCATATATTTAATTGTCGGGACCCCCGGTTCCGCTTAATATGATCTAATTGCATTGCACCTTTGCCATGCCATACATCATACATGCATCATGCCCGATCTTTGCCATAGTATTAAATAGTGCATCCGGTGTTTATTCTAGTGTTTTGCTTCTTCGCGGATAAGGCCGTTGAGTTGATGTGAGCTTCGCCCCGATCTTCGGATAAACCTTCGGCAATGTTTTCAGGCGAGCATCTCCCCCTTTCTACCTATCTTACTTTTATAGTATTTATTCCCTCCTGTTGATCTATTGCTATCTGTGTTGCGATGCTCTAGTTCCGTACCCGTGATATCCCGTGCAGCCTTATATTGCCTTGGACACATCCTATTACCTGTTGTTTGGTCGATAGTTGGACTTGCGCGTCGTAGTCGCTTGCTCGAGTGCTGTTGCGTGTCGTCAAGTACCACAGTTGTTGGAGTACTGCCGCATGCTTAATGTTGGAGTTGATCATGGCTTTAATTATCTTTTACTTCAATTACTGTTTAACAACTAAAATTGAAGTAGGTAAGTAGAGGCACAGGTGGGCAATAGATGTTATTTGGTTGTTAACCGTCCACTTGTGTCCCGTAGGACCCCAAGTTCTTGACACCTGTTCCGAGATCGAGCGCGCTAACCACAGGTGGGGAGATATGGGCCCCCCATCGATTTAGTACCTGATTTCAAAGTACTGTACTGGGGGCCACAAGTAGTTTGGGGCTTTATTACTATCCTGTACTTATGCCATGCTTTACTGCTTTATTTACGATTGTGCGATGGATAGCACCTGTACTGTTTTGGAAGCGGAGTGTTTTCGCGGTATCGACAGGCCCAGTTTTGGGACCCCCTGTCGTTTACAGCCACTGTCGCAAACCCTGAGTCCGTCTCGGAGACCGGCCGACTTTGTTGCGGGTGTACTTAGTGGGGTGGCCCCCCGTGCTTGCTTTGGGTCTGGGAAACGTCATGACTTAGTGTTGGAGATATGCCCAAGAGGCAATAATAAAGTGGTTATTATCATATCTTCACACTTATGATAAATGTTTACATACCATGCTATAATTGTATTAACCGGAAACATTAATACTTGTGTGATTTGTAAACTAAAATAAGAGTCCCTAGTAAAGCCTCTTGTTAAACTAGCTTGTTGGTTAATATATGATCATGGTTTCCTGATCATGAACATAGAGATGTTATTAACAACAGGATCATATCATTAGGAGAATGATGTGATGAACATACTCCTATAGATAAGCGTAGCATAGAGATCAAGTCATTTTCAATAGTTCAATTGCTATATGCTTTCTGATACATAGTAACCTAATTCCTTCGACCATGAGATCATGCATATCACCTTTTCCGGATGGATGATTTGATGTCATCAAACACCACACCGTAACAGGGTGGCTATAAAGGTGGCATTGAGTGTTCAGAAAGTATTGGTTGAAACACATGGATCAAGAGTGGGATTTGTCCATCCATATGACGGATAGATATACTCTGGGCCCTCTCGGTGAAATGTCATCCAATTAGCTTGCAAGCATGTGACTGGCTCACAAGGGATCACATATCACGGGAACGAGAAAAGAGTACTTATCAGTAACGAGGTTGAACTAGGTATGCAGAGATACCGACGATCATAACCTCGGATAAGTAAACTAGCGTGAGACAAAGGGAAATTGGTATCGTATGTAAGTGGTTCATTCGATCGCAAAGTAATCGTAGAAATATGTGGGAGCCATATGAATTTCCAGATTCCTCTATTGGTTATTGTTCGGAGAAGTGTCTCGATCATGTCCGCATAATTCACGAACCGTAGGGAGACACACTTAAGGATTCGACGTTGTTTTGAGTAGTTATGGTATTATGAGAAAGAGACCGAATGTTGTTCGGAGTCTCGGATGGGATCCGGGATATCACGAGGTGATCCAGAATGGTCCGGAGAATAAGATTCATATAAGGAAAGTCCCGCTTCGGAGTTCGGGAATGATTCCGGTGTTTTCATCGGGAATGTTCTAGAAGGTTCCGGATTGTCCGGCACTCCGGGGGGGGGGAGGGTACATGAATGTGTCATTGAATGATTGCATCATGTACTAAGTGTTCTTGCTGTTCCAAAAACATGAAAGTCAAATTGCCAGTTTGAAAGTCAAACGGCTAAAACAGGAAACTGTGGAAAACAGGAAACTGTGGGAAACAGGAAACTGTGGGAAACAAGCAAGAGGAGATTGAAACCAACTTGGAGGAGGAGTTCCTCTCCTCCAAGCCGGCGCCCAGCCCTAGGCCGAGTTGGGGAGGGACTCCCTCCCTCCCTGGCGCGCCTAGCCCCTCCACCTATAAAAGGAGGGGCAGGGATCCTCCTTGAGACACACAAGTTTCTACCTCTAATCTCCGGTTTAGAGCCGTTTTGGTTTAGAGCTTCTAATTGCTTTAGCCTGCGGTTTAGAGCCTTCTAATTGGTGTGTCTAAATCTCTAGACCACTAATAGCCCTCTCTCATACTCCACCATACTCGCTCCGGCTTAAGGCGAAGCCCTGCGGGATCTCCCCTCTACTTCCGGTACCACGCCGTTGTGCTGCCGGAATCGCGAGGAGAGTGCTACAACCTCCGCTGCCTGCTGGAACAAGGGAGAGGAAGGTCTTCGTCGAGTACCGAACGTGTGATCGACTGCGGAAGCGCTGCCGGAACGCAGCGCCGGAAGGATCGTCTACGCGATCTTGAGATCGGAAAGAGTACGACTACATCACCCACGAGAATCTGCTCTCGTTAACCGCTTTGGAATCTTCGAGGGTAAGTTATTCCATCGACTCGTTGCTACAATCTAGTAGATAGATCTTGGCTTGTTTGTTTGTATGCGATAGAAATTTTTTGTTTTCCATGCTACGAACCCCTACAGTGGTATCAGAGCCGTGTCTATATGTAGATCTGTTGCACGAGTAGAACACAATGGTCATTGTGGGCGTTGATGCTTTTATTGTTGATTGCTTCTTGTGTACTTTGTATCTTGCGGTATGTTGGGATGAAGCGGCCCGGGCTAACCTTACATGACATCGTTCATGAGACTTGCTCCACGCTTGACATGCAACTTGTATTGCATAAGTGGCTTTGCGGGTGCCTGTTTCTCCTAGCATAGTTAAGATCCAATTTACAACGGGTGATTAACAATACTAGTATCAATGTTGTGGTTCTTGTTCGTAAGTTAGAACGACACTTATTGAAAGCCCAAAACCACGTAAAATATGCAAAGAAATTAGAGGCGTCTAACTTTGTTTTGCAGGGGTGTGCAGTGATGTGATATGGCCATGATTGTGATTATATATGATGTATGCAATGTTCCTTATTGTAAGTTGGCAACCGGCAGGAGCCATATGGTTGTCTTTAATTTATGTTAAGACCCGCGTGTCTATTCAAAGTAGTTGTAATAGTTGAAGCCGGTGGACGACAACCATGGAGAAGCGTCATTGACCTTGATGCAATGCCGGTGATGATGGAGATCATGTTCGTGCTAGAAGATGGAGATCGGAAGCACAAAGAAGAAAGGCCATATCATATCACATATTATTGAATTGCATGTGATGTTAATCCTTTATGCATCTTGTATTGCTTAGTAGACGACGGTAGCATTATAAGATGATCCCTCATGCACATGAATTTCAAGTCATAAAGTGTTCACCCTTAGTTAGCACCGTTGCTAAAGCTTGTTGTTTCGAAACACCACGTGATGATCGGGTGTGCTAGATTCTGCAAGTGTATACAACGTGAGCAAGCCAGATTTGCTCATGCAGAAACTAATGTTTGATCTTGACGAGCCTAGCATGTACAGACATGGCCTCAGGAACACGGATTACCGAAAGGTAGAGCATGAGTCATATAGTAGATATGATGAACATGTGTAGGGGTTCGTAGCATGGAAAACAAAAAAAAATTCTATCGCATACAAACAAACAAGCCAAGATCTATCTACTAGATTGTAGCAACGAGTCAATGGAATAACTTACCCTCGAAGATTCCAAAGCGGTTAACGAGAGCAGATTCTCGTGGGTGATGTAGTCGTACTCTTTCCGATCTCAAGATCGCGTAGACGATCCTTCCGGCGCTGCGTTCCGGCAGCGCTCCCGTAGTCGGTCACACGTTCGGTACTCGACGAAGACCTTCCTCTCCCTTGTTCCAGCAGGCAGCGGAGGTTGTAGCACTCTCCTCGCGATTCCGGCAGCACAACGGCGTGGTACCGGAAGTAGAGGGGAAATCCCGCAGGGCTTCGCCTTAAGCCGGTGCGAGTATGGTGGAGCTTATGAGAGAGGCTATTAGTGGTCTAGTAATTAGACACACCAATTATAAGGCTCTAAACCATATAGAAGGCTCTAAACCGCTGGCTAAAGCAATTAGAAGCTCTAAACCAAAACGGCTCTAAACCGGAGGTAGAAGATAGGAACTTGTGTGTTCTAGGAGGGGCCCTGCCCCTCCTTTTATAGGTGGAGGGGCTAGGCGCGCCAGGGAGGGAGGGAGTCCCTCCCCAACTCGGCCTAGGGCTGGGCGCCGGCCAAGGAGGAGAGGAACTCCTCCTCCAAGTTGGTTTCAACCTCCTCTTGCTTGTTTCCCACAGTTTCCTGTTTCCCACAGTTTCCTGTTTTCCACAGTTTCCTGTTTTAGCCGTTTGACTTTCAAACTGGCAATTTGACTTTCATGTTTTTGGAACAGCAAGAACACTTAGTACATTATGCAATCATTCAATGACACACTCATGTACCCTCCCCCCCCCCGGAGTGCCGGACAATCCGGAACCTTCTAGAACATTCCCGATGAAAACACCGGAATCATTCCCGAACTCCGAAACGGGACTTTCCTTATATGAATCTTATTCTCCGGACCATTCCGGATCACCTCGTGATACCCCGGATCCCATCCGAGACTCCGAACAACATTCGGTCTCTTTCTCATAATACCATAACTACTCAAACAACGTCGAATCCTTAAGTGTGTCTCCCTACGGTTCGTGAATTATGCGGACATGATCGAGACACTTCTCCGAACAATAACCAATAGAGGAATCTGGAAATTCATATGGCTCCCACATATTTCTACGATTACTTTGCGATCGAATGAACCACTTACATACGATACCAATTTCCCTTTGTCTCACGATATGTTACTTATCCGAGGTTATGATCGTCGGTATCTCTGCATACCTAGTTCAACCTCGTTACTGATAAGTACTATTTTCTTGTTCTCGTGATATGTGATCCCTTGTGACCAAGTCACATGCTTGCAAGCTAATTGGATGACATTCCACCGAGAGGGCCCAGAGTATATCTATCCGTCATGTGGATGGACAAATCCCACTCTTGATCCATGTGTCTCAACCAATACTTTCCGAACACTCAATGCCACCTTTATAACCACCCAGTTACGGTGTGGTGTTTGATGTCATCAAAGCATCCATCCGGTAAAGGTGATATGCATGATCTCATGGTCGAAGGAATTAGGTTACTATGTATCAGAAAGCATATAGCAATTGAACTAATGAAATGACTTTGATCTTTATGCTACGCTTATCTATAGGAGTATGTCCACCATATCATTCTCCTAACGATATGATCTTGTTGTTGATAACATCTCAATGTTCATGATAGGGAAACCTCAATCATTAATCAACCAACAAGCTAGTGAAGTATAGAGGCTATACTAGGGACTTCAAATTAAGTTTACAAATCACACAAGTATTAATGTTTCCGGTTAATACAATTATAGCATGGTATGTAAACATTTATCATAAGTGTGAAGATATGATAATAACCACTTTATTATTGCCTCTTGGGCATATCTCCAACAGTCTCCCACTTGCACTAGAGTCAATAATCTAGTTTCGAACCTTTGTGTATTCAACACCTATGGCTTTCCAGTGTTGTATGTACACGATTGCTAGTGGTCAACTGATCTCCGGATCTGACACTTCCAGGTCCGTGTGTAATTGCATGTCTTTGCGTCTCTACGCATCACTCATTCTCTAATGAGATGACTTTGTACAAATTTGGTCTTTCGGTGTGACCTTTAGCTCTTTGGGGTTAAAACATGTTGATAATATTGTCGCACAATATATCTTCATAATATTATCCCACTGTGAACCACACCTAGTTTGATAACAAACTTTTTGACACAAATGCCCTCTTTTGCTGCTATAATAGCAGTCATATACTTAGCCTTTTGTTGTAGTATCTGTCACAATGTCTTAACTTTGGAACTCATCCAAATCCATTATGGAACTCACTTTCCATTATATTGTGCCACCCTTAGTTTAGATTGAGATAAACTTAATTTGTACTTTGTGACAAAGCTAGTATCAATGTAGTACTTTTACAATGAACTAACCATCTATTTGTCACTTCTACAAATATTATACTCTTAGTTCTTCCAAAAGATCATAAGAATATCCTTACTATTGTCCAATGATCATCTTACGAATCATTCTGGTATATGCTCACAACATTTAGAGCATAGGACATATCTGGATTTGTACATATCACAGTATGATTGATATAAATACTCTTTGTGATTTCATACATCAAGTATCAATCTATACTTGATTATTCGTTTCACTTTACCAAATGTCAATACACTTGAATATATCATCAACATTGAACTTATTCAATCCTTTCTGTGTGACAAGAACCTCTCTTGTAGTTTCTATATTGAACTCATTCAATATCTTGTCAATGTACTTCTGGCATAACCATATTAGCGTCTATTGATGCCAAATTTTTGGGTTTTGCCTAAGTCTTTCATCGGGATGAATTTCTTAATATGTGTTAATAAAAGATACATCTTTTCTAATCAACAATATGTCCTCCACATAATGTATTAGAAATATGTCTTAGCACTCCCACTTAATTTCTTGCAAACGCAAGCATCTTCATTGTCTCTGATGAAATTAAACTCTTTTAACAGTTTCATCATAGTGAAGATTCCAACTCTGCTATGCTTACTTTAACCATTGAAGTTTGCATATGCTTTTAGCATCCTTTGAATTAACAAAACCCTATGGACCGTGTTATGCACATGTCCTAGGTAACGATTTCTATTAGAAGAACTTGTTTTGTTTATTCAACTACCATATAACAAATTATATGTAGTGGTTGCTACATTAATCCGTCTAGACTAAATATCACTATGACATATCAAATCTTGTCATAGTCAACCTTTGAACATTGTTGTGAACTCTTTCCCAACATGTCGACTATTTCATAGATGTGTAACATCCATGTCTATTTCTTTATAGATCCAAATACGACTGTAAGGTCTTGTACCTTCCCAGAGGGTCTTTCAAGTTCAAATCTTGATCTCTCGTATATGGAACTATCACGGATTTTATGGCTTCAAGCCATTTTACGGAGTCAGGGCCCATCATCGCTTCTTTGCATGTAGTCGGTTCATTATTCTCAAATAATGATTCAACCCTCAAATCTTGGTATTTGATTGTTCATCCGACCTACTTGTTTCAATAGGAACTTGGATCTCCGTAACCACAACCTTTGAGGTACGTGAGCCATGAGCTTTGTTGCTGCCTCCAGAACACTTTTCGGTGCTGCGCAACTCTGCACATACAGCTAAGGTTCTTTTAACCTTATCAAAGTTTCTATTGTCCTCCCACTTAACTTTTCACGAAAAATTCCTTCTCAAAGAAACTTGACGTTTTAAGTGACAAACACTTTTGTCTCCGATGTTATGGAGGAGTACTTAACAGTTATTCGAAATAACATACAAAGACAGGTTCATCCGACTTTGGTTGCAAACATCTTTCTTATGCATAGCATACCAATGTTTAAGAAAGGACAACTTGGGTTTTATCCCAAACCATAACTTTATATGGTGTCATTTCAACGGATTATGATGGAGCTCTTTTCAGTGGAAAAACGGTAATCTCTAAGGCTTTTAATCTTTAAAATATAATGGCAGTTTTATGAATTACACCTTCGATCTTACCATGTCAAACAAGGTTTAATTACATATCTCGAACGCTCCATACTCTTATGGTGTTTTCGGAAAAATGCAAATCCACGGAACGATTCCTTAAATCTTAGGTATTATGCTAAACTTGTAACTCAAATATCTTCCTTTATGATCTTATCATAAACTATTTATATTCTTGTTACAATGATTTTGCACTTCATCTTGAAAGTCTTTGAACTTTTCAAATGTTTCATACTTCATCCTTAAGTAAATATTCATATATTCACTCAAATTTTCGGAGAAAGCATATGAAGTTGAAATCCATCGCTCTTGACTACACATAATGGATTTCATACAACAATATGTACAAGTTCCAATAAGCTAGTCATTCGTTCCCTTTCGGCCTATGAACGAAGTTTTAATTATCTCTAGGAAAGTTTCACAAGCGTCATTTGATCAAAATCAAATAGACTCCAAAATTCCATCCATATGGATTTTCTTCATGTTTTCTTTCCAATATAATTTAAACGGCGATGTCACTTCCTAAGTGATCTTTCAATCAATTTGTCTTTCGACATTTTTAGCACTAGTTTTATGGATGTGATGTCTCCAACGAGATTTGCGAATCATCCATATTTTATGGATTATGGCAATTATTTGAACAACCCTTTTGTTCTCGTAATACCTGATAAAACAAATCTTTGAAGGCAAGCTTTGATGTTTAACGAGCAACACAATAACCCTTTATTTTGTTCTCGATGAACATCATCACATATTCTTTTGCTAGTTACTTAGGCCATTGTAGTTCATGAATTGTGTTGTTTCGTATGACGATTCACACCAACAAATTCAGTATCAAATACTTAAGAACCACATTGTTTAACAAGCAAAGAATATAGCCATAACATGTATATCATCTATATACTTAAACTGAACAATTCTAGTCTTTTCTTTTCTGCCATATATTTATGAGATTCTCTTTCAGTATTTTCTTTTCTGTTTGAAAGAATCTATCAACATCAATAGTGGAGTCATACATATGACACATAGTCCAAAGCGTGTATAGTTAAATACCAATGTCTTTGGACTTGCACTTTGAAGTAGATCACCATCATCAAATGTTTGGTGTTCTTTCAAATTCCTTTCTTTAGTAATCTCTTGGTGTAGTAAACATTTTACCTACATCAAATATTCACCCTCATCATGGATTTATCCATGATCAAGCTACTTTTAGCTTATAACGGTGAATCATGAGTATAATGTTGCTCTCCAAATCCTTTTGGACGATTAGGACAACTAGTGTCTCCAACCTTTTGCAAATTCTCATCAAATATGAGAACATGACTTTAGCCATATTATACTCTATCATGTTGCAACCAAAACTTCGTTTCAGATATCACAATATCTTCCACAAATCATGGTTTCTGAAACAACTCTTTCAGATCCTTAGATAACCTTGATATTAGGAGAATCCTTTGAATATCAAGAATCATGGAGACAAACATGATACTTATATACTAACACTTGGAATTGTTACTCTTGATTTAATACTAATTATTAAACTTCATGGAGTAACCGGAACTTACTGAAAGTTTGCAATAGGACTTTTAAACTTTAGATTAACACTTCAAAACAATACGATACCAGTTCGTAAAGTAACTAACCAGAATTCTATAGTTCTATCATCTCAATTATAACTAAGCGCAAGGTGGTAAACGGATGCCAATGACTACAACAACTATGCAAATTCACTTTGATTTAGTTTATGATAAATTGAGTTCTAATTAATAATTAAATTAATCTAGGTGAACTCCCACTCAAAACAATATCCCTCACATTGTTTTAGTGATCACACGAACCAAATCCACTACATCAAAACCGATCATCACGAGAGTTGATATAGCTTCAATGGCGAACAATCAACATGTTCATCATATCTACTATATGACTCATGCTTTACCTTTCGGTAATCCGTGTTCCTGAGGCCATGTCTGTACATGCTAGGCTCGTCAAGATCAAACCTTAGCTACCGCATAAGCAAATCTGGCTTGCTTACGTTGTATACACTTGCGGAATCTAACACACCCGATCATCACGTGATGCTTCGAAACAACAAGCTTTAGCAACGGTGCATACTAAGGGTGAACACTTTAGAACTTGAAATTCATGTGTATGAGGGATCATCTTATAATGCTACCGTCGTCTACTAAGCAATACAAGATGCATAAAGGATTAACATCACATGCAATTCATAATATGTGATATGATATGGCCTTTCTTCTTTGTGCTTCCGATCTCCAACTTCAAGCACGAACATGATCTCCATCATCACCGGCATAGCATCAAGGTCAATGACGCTTCTTCATGGTTGTCGTCCACCAGCTTCAACTATTACAACTACTTTGAATAGACACGCGGGTCTTAACAGAAATTAAAGACAACCATATGGCTCCTGCCGGTTGCCGACTTACAATAAGGAACATTGCATACATCATATATAATCACAATCATGGACATATCACATCACAGCACACCCCTGCAAAACAAAGTTAGACGCCTCTACTTTCTTTGCATATTTTACGTGGTTTGGGGCTTTCAATAAGTGTCGTTCTAACTTACGAACAAGAACCACAACATTGATACTAGTATTGTTAATCACCCGTTGTAAATTGGATCTTAACTATGCTAGGAGAAACAGGCACCCGCAAAGCCACTTATGCAATACAAGTTGCATGTCAAGCGTGGAGCAAGTCTCATGAACGATGTCATGTAAAGTTAGCCCGGGCCGCTTCATCCCAACATACCGCAAGATGCAAAGTACACAAGAAGCAATCAACAATAAAAGCATCAACGCCCACAATGACCATTGTGTTCTACTCGTGCAACAGATCTACATATAGACACGGCTCTGATACCACTGTAGGGGTTCGTAGCATGGAAAACAAAAAAAAAATTCTATCGCATACAAACAAACAAGCCAAGATCTATCTACTAGATTGTAGCAACGAGTCAATGGAATAACTTACCCTCGAAGATTCCAAAGCGGTTAACGAGAGCAGATTCTCGTGGGTGATGTAGTCGTACTCTTTCCGATCTCAAGATCGCGTAGACGATCCTTCCGGCGCTGCGTTCCGGCAGCGCTCCCGTAGTCGGTCACACGTTCGGTACTCGACGAAGACCTTCCTCTCCCTTGTTCCAGCAGGCAGCGGAGGTTGTAGCACTCTCCTCGCGATTCCGGCAGCACAACGGCGTGGTACCGGAAGTAGAGGGGAAATCCCGCAGGGCTTCGCCTTAAGCCGGTGCGAGTATGGTGGAGCTTATGAGAGAGGCTATTAGTGGTCTAGTAATTAGACACACCAATTAGAAGGCTCTAAACCAATTAGAAGGCTCTAAACCGCTGGCTAAAGCAATTAGAAGCTCTAAACCAAAACGTCTCTAAACCGGAGGTAGAAGATAGGAACTTGTGTGTTCTAGGAGGGGCCCTGCCCCTCCTTTTATAGGTGGAGGGGCTAGGCGCGCCAGGGAGGGAGGGAGTCCCTCCCCAACTCGGCCTAGGGCTGGGCACCGGCCAAGGAGGAGAGGAACTCCTCCTCCAAGTTGGTTTCAACCTCCTCTTGCTTGTTTCCCACAGTTTCCTGTTTCCCACAGTTTCCTGTTTTCCACAGTTTCCTGTTTTAGCCGTTTGACTTTCAAACTGGCAATTTGACTTTCATGTTTTTGGAACAGCAAGAACACTTAGTACATGATGCAATCATTCAATGACACACTCATGTACCCTCCCCCCCGGAGTGCCGGACAATCCGGAACCTTCTAGAACATTCCCGATGAAAACACCGGAATCATTCCCGAACTCCGAAACGGGACTTTCCTTATATGAATCTTATTCTCCGGACCATTCCGGATCACCTCGTGATACCCCGGATCCCATCCGAGACTCCGAACAACATTCGGTCTCTTTCTCATAATACCATAACTACTCAAACAACGTCGAATCCTTAAGTGTGTCTCCCTACGGTTCGTGAATTATGCGGACATGATCGAGACACTTCTCCGAACAATAACCAATAGAGGAATCTGGAAATTCATATGGCTCCCACATATTTCTACGATTACTTTGCGATCGAATGAACCACTTACATACGATACCAATTTCCCTTTGTCTCACGATATGTTACTTATCCGAGGTTATGATCGTCGGTATCTCTGCATACCTAGTTCAACCTCGTTACTGATAAGTACTATTTTCTTGTTCTCGTGATATGTGATCCCTTGTGACCAAGTCACATGCTTGCAAGCTAATTGGATGACATTCCACCGAGAGGGCCCAGAGTATATCTATCCGTCATGTGGATGGACAAATCCCACTCTTGATCCATGTGTCTCAACCAATACTTTCCGAACACTCAATGCCACCTTTATAACCACCCAGTTACGGTGTGGTGTTTGATGTCATCAAAGCATCCATCCGGTAAAGGTGATATGCATGATCTCATGGTCGAAGGAATTAGGTTACTATGTATCAGAAAGCATATAGCAATTGAACTAATGAAATGACTTTGATCTTTATGCTACGCTTATCTATAGGAGTATGTCCACCATATCATTCTCCTAACGATATGATCTTGTTGTTGATAACATCTCAATGTTCATGATAGGGAAACCTCAATCATTAATCAACCAACAAGCTAGTGAAGTATAGAGGCTATACTAGGGACTTCAAATTAAGTTTACAAATCACACAAGTATTAATGTTTCCGGTTAATACAATTATAGCATGGTATGTAAACATTTATCATAAGTGTGAAGATATGATAATAACCACTTTATTATTGCCTCTTGGGCATATCTCCAACAGTCTCCCACTTGCACTAGAGTCAATAATCTAGTTTCGAACCTTTGTGTATTCAACACCTATGGCTTTCCAGTGTTGTATGTACACGATTGCTAGTGGTCAACTGATCTCCGGATCTGACACTTCCAGGTCCGTGTGTAATTGCATGTCTTTGCGTCTCTACGCATCACTCATTCTCTAATGAGATGGCTTTGTACAAATTTGGTCTTTCGGTGTGACCTTTAGCTCTTTGGGGTTAAAACATGTTGATAATATTGTCGCACAATATATCTTCATAATATTATCCCACTGTGAACCACACCTAGTTTGATAACAAACTTTTTGACACAAATGCCCTCTTTTGCTGCTATAATAGCAGTCATATACTTAGCCTTTTGTTGTAGTATCTGTCACAATGTCTTAACTTTGGAACTCATCCAAATCCATTATGGAACTCACTTTCCATTATATTGTGCCACCCTTAGTTTAGATTGAGATAAACTTAATTTGTACTTTGTGACAAAGCTAGTATCAATGTAGTACTTTTACAATGAACTAACCATCTATTTGTCACTTCTACAAATATTATACTCTTAGTTCTTCCAAAAGATCATAAGAATATCCTTACTATTGTCCAATGATCATCTTACGAATCATTCTGGTATATGCTCACAACATTTAGAGCATAGGACATATCTGGATTTGTACATATCACAGTATGATTGATATAAATACTCTTTGTGATTTCATACATCAAGTATCAATCTATACTTGATTATTCGTTTCACTTTACCAAATGTCAATACACTTGAATATATCATCAACATTGAACTTATTCAATCCTTTCTGTGTGACAAGAACCTCTCTTGTAGTTTCTATATTGAACTCATTCAATATCTTGTCAATGTACTTCTGGCATAACCATATTAGCGTCTATTGATGCCAAATATTTGGGTTTTGCCTAAGTCTTTCATCGGGATGAATTTCTTAATATGTGTTAATAAAAGATACATCTTTTCTAATCAACAATATGTCCTCCACATAATGTATTAGAAATATGTCTTAGCACTCCCACTTAATTTCTTGCAAACGCAAGCATCTTCATTGTCTCTGATGAAATTAAACTCTTTTAACAGTTTCATCATAGTGAAGATTCCAACTCTGCTATGCTTACTTTAACCATTGAAGTTTGCATATGCTTTTAGCATCCTTTGAATTAACAAAACCCTATGGACCGTGTTATGCACATGTCCTAGGTAACGATTTCTATTAGAAGAACTTGTTTTGTTTATTCAACTACCATATAACAAATTATATGTAGTGGTTGCTACATTAATCCGTCTAGACTAAATATCACTATGACATATCAAATCTTGTCATAGTCAACCTTTGAACATTGTTGTGAACTCTTTCCCAACATGTCGACTATTTCATAGATGTGTAACATCCATGTCTATTTCTTTATAGATCCAAATACGACTGTAAGGTCTTGTACCTTCCCAGAGGGTCTTTCAAGTTCCATATACGAGAGATCAAGATTTGAACTTGAAAGACCCTCTGGGAAGGTACAAGACCTTACAGTCGTATTTGGATCTATAAAGAAATAGACATGGATGTTTCACATCTATGAAATAGTCGACATGTTGGGAAAGAGTTCACAACAATGTTCAAAGGTTGACTATGACAAGATTTGATCTGTCATAGTGATATTTAGTCTAGACGGATTAATGTAGCAACCACTACATATAATTTTGTTATATGGTAGTTGAATAAACAAAACAAGTTCTTCTAATAGAATCGTTACCTAGGACATGTGCATAACACGGTCCAAAGGGTTTTGTTAAAATTCAAGGGATGCTAAAAACATATGCAAACTTCAATGGTTGAAGTAAGCATAGCGGAGTTGGAATCTTCACTGTGATGAAACTGTTAAAGGAGTTTAAAAGTTCATCAGAGACGATGGAGATGCTTGCATTTGCAAGAAATTAAGTGGGAGCGCTAAGACATGTTTCTAATACATTATGTGGAAGACATATTGTTGATTGGAAATAATGTATCTTTTATTAACACATATTAAGAATTTCATCCCGATGAAAGACTTAGGCAAAACCCAAATATTTGGCATCAATAGACGCTAATATGGTTGTGCTAGAAGTACATAGACAAGATATTGAATGAGTTCAATATAGAAACTACAAGAGAGGTTCTTGTCACACAGAAAGGATTGAATAAGTTCAATGTTGATGATATATTCAAGTGTATTGACATTTGGTAAAGTGAAACGAATAATCAAGTATAGATTGATACTTGATGTATGAAATCACAAAGAGTATTTATATCAATTATACTGTGATATGTACAAATCCAGATATGTCCTATGCTCTAAATGTTGTGAGCATATACCAGAATGATTCGTAAGATGATCATTGGACAACAGTAAGATATTCTTATGATCTTTTGAAAGAACTAAGAGTATAATATTTGTAGAAGTGACAAATAGATGGTTAGTTCATTGTAAAAGTACTACATTGATACTAGCTTTGTCACAAAGTACAAATTAAGTTTATCTCAATCTAAACTAAAGGTGGCACAATATAATGGAAAGTGAGTTCCATAATGGATTTGGATGATTTCCAAAGTTAAGACATTGTGACAGATACTACAACAAAAGGCTAAGTATATGACTGCTATTATAGCAGCAAAAGAGGGCATTTGTGTCAAGAAGTTTGTTATCAAACTAGGTGTAGTTCACAGTGGGATAATACTATGAAGATATATTGTGCGACAATATTATCAACATGTTTTAACCCCAAAGAGCTAAAGGTCACACCGAAAGACCAAATTTGTACAAAGCCATCTCATTAGAGAATGAGTGATGCGTAGAGACGCAAAGACATGCAATTACACACGGACCTGGAAGTGTCAGATCCGGAGGTCAGTTGACCACTAGCAATCGTGTACATACAACACCGGAAAGCCATAGGTGTTATATACACAAAGGTTCGAAACTAGATTATTGACTCTAGTGCAAGTGGGAGACTGTTGGAGATATGCCCAAGAGGCAATAATAAAGTGGTTATTATCATATCTTCACACTTATGATAAATGTTTACATACCATGCTATAATTGTATTAACCGGAAATATTAATACTTGTGTGATTTGTAAACTAAAATAAGAGTCCCTAGTAAAGCCTCTTGTTAAACTAGCTTGTTGGTTAATATATGATCATGGTTTCCTGATCATGAACATAGAGATGTTATTAACAACAGGATCATATCATTAGGAGAATGATGTGATGGACATACTCCTATAGATAAGCGTAGCATAGAGATCAAGTCATTTTCAATAGTTCAATTGCTATATGCTTTCTGATACATAGTAACCTAATTCCTTCGACCATGAGATCATGCATATCACCTTTTCCGGATGGATGCTTTGATGTCATCAAACACCACACCGTAACAGGGTGGCTATAAAGGTGGCATTGAGTGTTCAGAAAGTATTGGTTGAAACACATGGATCAAGAGTGGGATTTGTCCATCCATATGACGGATAGATATACTCTAGGCCCTCTCGGTGAAATGTCATCCAATTAGCTTGCAAGCATGTGACTGGCTCACAAGGGATCACATATCACGGGAACGAGAAAAGAGTACTTATCAGTAACGAGGTTGAACTAGGTATGCAGAGATACCGACGATCATAACCTCGGATAAGTAAACTATCGTGAGACAAAGGGAAATTGGTATCGTATGTAAGTGGTTCATTCGATCGCAAAGTAATCGTAGAAATATGTGGGAGCCATATGAATTTCCAGATTCCTCTATTGGTTATTGTTCGGAGAAGTGTCTCGATCATGTCCGCATAATTCACGAACCGTAGGGAGACACACTTAAGGATTCAACGTTGTTTTGAGTAGTTATGGTATTATGAGAAAGAGACCGAATGTTGTTCGGAGTCTCGGATGGGATCCGGGATATCACGAGGTGATCCGGAATGGTCCGGAGAATAAGATTCATATAAGGAAAGTCCTGTTTCGGAGTTCGGGAATGATTCCGGTGTTTTCATCGGGAATGTTCTAGAAGGTTCCGGATTGTCCGGCACTCCGGGGGGGGGAGGGTACATGAATGTGTCATTGAATGATTGCATCATGTACTAAGTGTTCTTGCTGTTCCAAAAACATGAAAGTCAAATTGCCAGTTTGAAAGTCAAACGGCTAAAACAGGAAACTGTGGAAAACAGGAAACTGTGGGAAACAGGAAACTGTGGGAAACAAGCAAGAGGAGGTTGAAACCAACTTGGAGGAGGAGTTCCTCTCCTCCAAGCCGGCGCCAAGCCCTAGGCCGAGTTGGGGAGGGACTCCCTCCCTCCCTGGCGCGCCTAGCCCCTCCACCTATAAAAGGAGGGGCAGGGATCCTCCTTGAGACACACAAGTTTCTACCTCTAATCTCCGGTTTAGAGCCGTTTTGGTTTAGAGCTTCTAATTGCTTTAGCCTGCGGTTTAGAGCCTTCTAATTGGTGTGTCTAAATCTCTAGACCACTAATAGCCCTCTCTCATACTCCACCATACTCGCTCCGGCTTAAGGCGAAGCCCTGCGGGATCTCCCCTCTACTTCCGGTACCACGCCGTTGTGCTGCCGGAATCGCGAGGAGAGTGCTACAACCTCCGCTGCCTGCTGGAACAAGGGAGAGGAAGGTCTTCGTCGAGTACCGAACGTGTGACCGACTGCGGAAGCGCTGCCGGAACGCAGCGCCGGAAGGATCGTTTACGCGATCTTGAGATCGGAAAGAGTACGACTACATCACCCACGAGAATCTGCTCTCGTTAACCGCTTTGGAATCTTCAAGGGTAAGTTATTCCATCGACTCGTTGCTACAATCTAGTAGATAGATCTTGGCTTGTTTGTTTGTATGCGATAGAAAATTTTTGTTTTCCATGCTACGAACCTCTACACTTAGGCCCCGCCGACATACCGATGGGTGTATGTTAACTGATCTGGCAAAAAGGGTCGAAGTGCTTGTGGATACTTTGGTGCACCCCTGCAGGGTTAAATCTTTTCGAGAAGCCGTGTCCGCGGTTATGGACGACTTGGAGCACAGTGCTTGATCATAGACAACTATAACTAAAGTTTACTGCTATAATTTAACTTGTATCCGATATGACTAGTAATCAGCTTCACTGCAACGGAATGGCTAAATAAAAGTACCAACAACTGCTGGGTTTTGGGATATCTCATGCTAATTGTATCTGACTAGTAAGTGTTGCAACTACAACAGAACGGTTTACTAAAACTGCCCACTGTTTATTTTATCAGGACGATTATCTACACCTGACTAGTAATTGCTGCAACGATAACGGAATAAGTAAAACTGCCAACTGTGTGAGTTCCTCGGTTGACTTCCTCGTTTGGTCTCGAGGGGGAATACCAGGATGGGATTGTTTGGTGTTAGTATCAGGTTGGTTCTGGATAGGTCTTTCTTACCCCTCTCTGATAGCCGCCTATTTTACCGAGTCTCTATAGGTTGTTTAGCGCATGCTGCACTGCCGCTGCAGTCCACCATACCTATGTAGGCGAGGACCGCCGAATTCTAATCTCGCCGTGTACTGGCCTCAGTACTGACGCTCCTCTTTTTCCTTTGCCCTTTGTCGGCATCCCTTTTGTTTAAGCAGGTTCTGAGATCGACGTCGTTAGCAGGGTTACCCTTCCGGCTTGGCCTGGGCAGGGTTATGGACGCCATTGGTTATTCTTCAGGGCTCTTAGCCCCATTTGCATATTGTCCGTAGTCGGACGCTGTATCGCTTTACAGGTGATTTGGATCTTTGTATTGTATATCTGTATTCTTGACTCTTTGAGTCGCTGCTGTATATATATATCTGTTCTGTGGGTCCCATCGAGGACTGTTGTGTAATGTTATTACTTCGTTTTCCACCCGCACGAAAGTGCCTGGTGGGCACCTTTGAATCGTTTCTATGCGGGTTTTGGCGGGAAGCGCTGAAACTTGCATAGGGTCGATTCTGAGGGTGTTACAGGAACCTCTAGGCGCGGCTCACGACGGCGGCCGGCTCCAGGCAACTGCAGCCTCTAGCGCGCGGCACCGATCTCGGCTCCGTTATCGCATCAGCCGGCGGAGGTGGTTACCATCTCGCTCAGCGGCCCTTGGCCCCGGCGTGGCGGCGTCCTGCACGGACCAGCTGTCGGAGGCCAGTACCATGAGCGGCGGTCTATGCCTATGCCTCACGATGGTAACCGTCCAGGAGAGAAGGTAAGGAATCTTATCCCTTTGCCCATTTTGCATCTTGGTCCCTAATTCTACAGGGATTAGCAAAATTAGGCTGAACAGTGTGTACACTACTGAAATAAATGAAACGAATCTGCTAGATGATCCGTACGTGTCTGGTTTTCACAGATTAGTTAAGTACTACTTATTAGTATTATTTGGATTATTTCAGTTGTACATTGTGTATCTGTTGAGTACTATGCATTTTGTATACATGTTGAGATTGGTTACATCCACTTTTTGCAATTGAATTTTTTTAAAAATTTCTTGCAAATAAATCGATTTATCTTAATCGAATATGCAAAATTCTAAGTGACTACTTCAAGTTGATGTTTGGGATCAAAGGTAGTGCACAGATCTACTGCATGAATTGCAGATTATCTCCATTACCATGATTACTTAATTATTAAGTGATCTCTTATGTAATTTAATTAAGTAATGACATAAGGTACTAGAAATATGAGTATCTACTGATTTCATCAGATTATACTCTCTAAGTACTGAGAGATGGACCCTGAAATTGTTTTTAGGGAGTATCTACAATGTGTCATACTTAACAACTTAAAGTCCACACTAATGGTTTCAAGCCCACTTCTTGAAATTACTATTAATTTTGCATAGTTCGTTACAACATAGCCATGATGGTGTGTGGTTTACCAAAGCGTAAATCAATAACCTCTGGTTTACCCAAGTATATAGGTAACTAGTGGCTGGAAGAGAGTTCGATGTACTTGAACTCGATGGCCACAACTACCCTAACTAGACCATGGACATCAAGACCGCCCTTGCGTCCCTTGGGATAGTGCGTGCCATCCAGAACACGGTGGACCCCCTTCCGGCTGGAGCCGCACCGCTGAGAGAAGAGCAGAAATATGCTGCCTTGTACATTATAAGGCATCATATTCATCCGGATCTTAAGTTCGAGTATTTGGAGGAGGAATCCCCATTTATTTTGTTTCAGGACCTCAAGACGAGGTATGAAAAGCAGAAGGCAGTTGTCCTGCCCGAAGCACTTCATGATTGGACTCATCTTCGATTCCAGGACTTTAAGTCCGTAGGGGATTACAATCATGAGGTTCATAAGATAAGTTCCAAGTTGCGCTTTTGCGAGAAGGAACCTACAGATGCGGAAAAGATAGAAAAAATTCTATCCACTATGCTCCCATCTGAAAGGCTCCTCCAGCAGCAATACCGCGCTCGTGACTACCAGGTCTATTCAGACCTTATTCATATCCTACTTCAGGCTGAAAAGCATGATGAGCTTCTTGCTAAGAATGGCTCTTAGCGCCCGGTTGGTTCCCAACCTTTGCCGGAAGTTCATATGAATGTCACGAACGGAAGAAAGTTTGGTGGCGCCTTCAACGGTAACCAACCGAACTTCAAGGGTAAGCGTAAGCACAACCGGAATAGGAAGCCTCAAAACTTAGAGCGTGGGAAAGGCACCGCAAAGCCAAAGTATGACAAAACTAGGCTTTGTGACAAGTGTGGATGTTACACGCACCCTACTAACAAGTGCAAGACTCCAAAGCATCTGGAAATTCTCTACCAGCAATCCCAAGGACAGAAAGTACCTCAAGGGAAAAGGTTTGATACTAACTTCAACCTTCATCTGAATGGCACCAATGGAGCTGGTTGTTCGCAAGATGTTCCTTTTGGACCTAGCAACACCATAACTCTCCAGCCGTCCGAGGACTCTATGAGCACGGAGGACATGATCGTTGAGTATACCTCAAACGACGTGTTTGGAGACTTAAAATAGTCCCACTATCTCCTTAATGATCAATTTTAGTCATGTCCATTTGTGCTGTTGTAACAGAACATAAGTATTGTACATTGTATCAGCACTCTGGTATAAAATAAGATTGTATGTATTCTATATATTTGAGAAAAGATTTCCATAGCGATCTCTAGCTCGATATATAGATTTCTACGGGACTCATTCCGATGGATGAGGAACAAGTATTTGAAAAAGTACCCTCTCTATTGTTTGGATTGTACTACACGTGCATCCAACCCGTAGCAAATGTTGCATATAAAGGAATTCCATTGGTCACAAGTTGCATGAGTCCAAATTCCCTCGGTCATCAGACTTTGTGTACACATTGTGCCACACAGGAAAGCTAATTTTGAGGCATTCGCACCTCAAAATACAAGTTGGACCGCTTCAGTTCCTTGAACACATCCAGGAGACATTTGTTATTCCCCAACCATTGTGTGGATCTTTTAAGGTATTCTTCATGGTTCTCAATTATGCATCTATACGATGCTCATACATTTTTTTTCCACATGAAACCATGCATTTACCATGATAATGAGGGAAGTAATCAAGTTACAGGCCCATTGTCGAGAAAAGTAGAATTTGAAAAATTCGCAAGAAAAATGTTGCAGAATTCTCCTCATGTGCCTTCAATGAATATTGCATGGCCATGCGGATTGAAGTTCAGCACTCTATCCCATACATCCATACTCATAATGGTTTGGTTGAATCCCTGAATAAGAGGATCAAACTCATTGCATGACTTTTGTCGATGAAATGCACTACCAACTTGACGTTGGAGTCATGGAGCTTTACACACCGCTCAATGACTAACTGCATATCGCAGTACTCCTTCTCTGTAATTGATACGCGGAAATCCTTCGAGCATTTCCCATCTGCGTAAGTTTGGAAGCGCGTCACGCGTACCGATCTCACCACCACAACATACGTCATTAGGCCCACATACTTGGGATCTATGTGGGGTACAGATCTCCGTCGAGCAACATGTACCTTGAACCCCTCATTAGGGATACATTCATAACCCAGTATGTTGATTGCTTATATTAACTGATGGATTATTTCCAGGCATTAGGGGGAGACATCATGTACCACACAAAATGCCAGGAAATCAATTGGGACTCCACGTTCCACCTTATATCCGCGTATTCAAGAATTTGGACTACGTCCGGAATTCACATATTTGCAAGATATTGCAAATAACCTGCCAGATTCATTTACTGATCTCAAAGGTGTTACAAAATCCTTTAGTCTGGCTAGAAATGCGCCCGAAAGAGTGGAGGTACCAATAAAAACCACTCAACTCCCGTACTCGATAAGAGGGGGAGTAGTATGGCCTCTAACCAGTATCTAGCTTCTTGAAAGCAACAAAGGAAACTTGGGAGAAATCCTTTAAATCAGTAAATGCAAGTCAACCTAGCGTTGACAAACACCTTATGGGTAGTATACACCCAGTGGAAGGGAAACCTCCACAACCAAGCTTCAGCTTACACACACTGGCTGGGACATCGGAACACCTGGACTCACGCGTATTGGGAAATCACGAAGAGTCGTCATAGGTGGATGCGATTTCCTCTAACTATATTGATTCTGGAGAATCATACAACAAAAGCCTACAACTGTCGACAAACATTTCTCTTGTATGATTGCCAAAACCTTCTCAATGATTCAGATCCATAGACCATGGCCATGGCAGAGTGTAAACTACTCACTCGGACTAAAACAATCAAAGGGTGCAATCCAAGCAGAAAATAGCCTTGCTCCCAACTAAATTCCCTACATGGGATTCAATATGTTTTCTTTTAGAAATAGAATGAGAACAAGGTGGTGAGAAAGCAAGTCTTGTAGCACAAGGTTGGGTTTCCGCAGAGATCCGAGACCTACTCTCCAGACATGAGTGGAATCCTCATTTTCCGATACCTATATCATTGGCGGTACAAAGTCATCTATTTGTGCAGTTGATAGATGCAGTGACTACATAGCCATGTGGATCACTAGATTCAGACATGTATGGTTCCAAAAGGAATCTCAATCAGAATCAAACTACAAATGCAACATGATTGTGTTAAATCAATGAGTCACTACATGGCTTATTGTTGTCGGCATATTTTGGTACAACCGACGTAGTGAGTTCCTTATACACAAGGAAAACTCCTACTGTGATGATTACCCATGCGTGTTTGTCATGCTCAAGGATTACTCCTACAATGACGAAGCACGTGATCATCTAAAAAATAGAATTTGATATGAAGAATTTGGATAAAACCAAATAGTTCTAGAGACCACAACTCGAACTCCTTCACTCAAGTATTATGGTACACCAAGTTGCCTATATTATAAATATTGGATAAACCTAAAATAGACAAGTCATATCCATCTCCCATGACCGGTTGTTCGATCTCTAGACGTAGAGAAAGATTCACTCAAACCACGGGATGATGTAGAAGGGATGTTGAGACTTGAAGTTCCATATCCCAGTGCCATTGGACCCACTAACACAATTGGTTTGGAATCAAGAATATCTTTCGATATCTCCAAGGCACCACACATTATTTGATATGTTCATGTAATTTTAGAGAAATCTAAACTCCAATATCATCAGAATACACTGATGTTGGCTACTTGAATGATCCCTATGATGTGTACCTACATGGTAGAAGTGTCACTCCATTGATGTCTTCGAAATAGACTTCGGTGACTACATCTACCAATCATTCTGAAATACAAAGCCACATTGCCATGCGTAGCTTTAGAGAATGATAAACCACATACATAAGTCATGTGGTATTGGTTCTATTGAATCATCAACCATTATCTGTACAGATAATGTTGCTTGTGTTGCATAGATGCAAATAGGATACATCGAGAGCAATATCACTAAGCATATTGCCTCTAAATTGTTTTATCTCCATGAACTCCAGAAGAGTCAGAAAATAAACGTCTTGCGAGTCAAATCATGTGATAACCTCGCTGACCTATTCATGAAGTCTCTATCAACTTTCATATTCCATAAATATTTTTATGGAATTGGTATTTGACGGCTTCAGGATTTGCAAGAATCAGGGGGAGTATCACCCTGGACTACTCCTATTCAATGCATCATATTACACTCTTTTTCCCTTTATGAGTTTACTATCCAGGTTCTCATCAAGGTTTTTAATGAGGTATATCAACACAAGATCATATGTCATACTTTCTTTTTTTCCACCAAGGTTTTTAGGAAAGTATACACAACATATATATTGTCCTCTAAACTCTATGGGTTTTCCCCTTTTACAAGGTTTTCTCATATGGAGTTAACACGGAGGCAATAATGATTATATGCTGTATCATTTTCTCCTTATTTTCCCACTGGGTTTGAAGGAGTTTTAACAGCATATCTGACTATTATATGTTGCATCATTTTCTCCTCATTTTCCCACTGGGTTTAAAGGAGTTTTAGCAACATATCATACACTACTCTCCTCATATTTTTCCCACAGGGTTTTTAGAGGAGATAATTCCAAAGATGATCGATCATAAAGACAAGGAAGGATTAGGGGGAGTGTTATGATTTAATTAATAGGTTAATTAAAGGGATAATCCTCTCTTTTTCAGTTCTCTATGTCGGTTGGTTTGTCAACCGACACAACTCTTCCTCACACCCCTTCAAATGGATGTGACCCTTATTGGTGTCCCTTCATCTTGTATATAAACTGTGAATCATCGATGGAACAAAAAAGTTGAATCATTTTTTGTCTCTCCCTCTCTCTCTCGATTTCTTCTAACAGCGAGCACGCACGCACGGCACAAGGCGCGCAACAGTCCAACACGCTGACCGCATCGCCACATCGTGATGATACGGCCGCGGAGCCCACTAGCCCGGACCCGAAAAACAAAAAAACAATAGAAAAACGACGGCCGTCCAATTCCCTCCCCCACCCCGCTGCCGTCCTGAGTCCTCCCGGTACTCGTCCCCACCGAGCGAGCGAGCGCGCAGGCGCAGGGCAGGCAGGCAGGCAGGCGCACCGCGTCGCACCAAACCCACGCCTCCTCCCTCCTCCCTCCTCTCCCTCCTCCTCCCCCACCCGGCGGCCTTTTTCTATTCACCTTTTTCCTCCAATTCCCCCCTTTCTCGTACGCAGCCGATTGCGACCCATCCCCCTCCCCCTCCCCCACCCCGCACCCACGCGCATTTCCGCCGCCGCCGCCACCGCCTCGGGGACGCCCCGGTCGGCGATGTGGCGCTGCTATGCTGGGCCCGCTCCTCAGGTTCCTCTCGGCGTGCGGCGGGGCCTGGCAGACCTCGCCCGCGCCCAACGCCCCCGCCTCCCCCGCAGACTCTTCCGCTGAGGGCCACGACGGCCTGCTCTGGTGGCGCGACCTCGCGCGCTGCGCCGCGGGGGACCTCTCCGCCGCCCTCGTCCAGGCCAACCAGGTCCTCGAGGACCAGTGCCGCCTCCACTCCGCCCCGCCCCTGGGCACCGTCCTCGCCCTCTTCGACGGCCACGCCGGAAACCGCGCAGCACGCTTCGCCTGCGACCACTTCGTCCCCAACCTAAGAGGTCAGACCATTCACTCTCTGTTTTCCCACACACGCGCGCGCGCGATGCCAAGGCGATAGCTAGGTCTGATCTCTCCGTGTGTGCGCAGACGCCGCGTCCGGCCCGCGAGGCGTGACCGAGGACGCCATCAGGGGAGCGTTCGCGGCCACGGAGGGGGCCTTCATCGCGGAGGTCGCGCGCCAGTTCGAGACCCAGCCGGACGTCGCCACCGTCGGCTCCTGCTGCCTCGTAGGCGTCGTGCACGACCGCACGCTCTTCGTAGCCAACCTGGGCGACTCCCGGGCCGTCCTGGGGAAGAAGGTAGGCCGCGGCAATGGCCAGATCGTCGCCGAGCAGCTCTCCAGCGAGCACAACGCCAACATGGAGGATGTCAGGCAGGAGCTCATGGCCGAGCACCCAGACGACCCGCAGATCGTCGCGCTCAAGCACGGGGTGTGGCGAGTCAAGGGCATCATACAGGTCGGGCTGTTGTTGTCTCGAGCGGTTCGGTTTCATGCCGCCAGTGTGTGTTTGAAGCCATGATATATATGCTCGGCGCTCTTACGTAGTGGATCAGTTGTGCAGGTGTCGCGGTCATTGGGCGATGCGTACTTGAAAGACACCAAGTTTAACACGGAACTCATCAAGCCCAAGTTCAGAGTCTCCGAGCCGTTCAGCAGGCCTATAATGAGTGCCGACCCGTCCATCGTCTCACGCAGTCTTCAGCCAAGCGACTGTTTCGTCATATTTGCCTCAGATGGCCTGTGGGAGCACTTGAGTAACCAGGAAGCCGTGGAGATTGTTCACAACAATCAGCGCGCTGTAAGATCCCACACATCATTTTCTTCTTATCCAAATGTTGTTCATGTGTATAATAGTTATTAATATTTCTGTTGGTCTTGCCTTAGATGGTCTTAAATCTCAACCAAAATTGTGAAATGCTACGAGTTTTGTTTGCATTAATATTTAGGGGTACCAGGGAATGTTACATTGAACTCTTTCCTAGCCTATTTATATTCATTGCACTAAATGTGTATCAGTGTGTACTGTTTAGTCATATTGCCATTTGCTTCTAAGCAAAGGAGTATATATAATCTGAATTTGTTTATTAGAAATCCAGATAATGATTTGGTGTTTTATGGACACCAGCATGAATAGCTGAGTACAGACAGGGTCCTCACCACGAAAATAATAATTGATGTTTGCTGGTTGTGTATCATGCTGGATATGAAGTATTTGCTGGTGTGGGACTGTGTCGGTGGTTTTGGATTCTCACAGTTACAAGCTGGCATAACTTCCAAGTCAAGGGTTGCCCCTTGAATGTGTTGAGTTAGAACCACCATTTTCACTGTAGGAAGTTTAGGCATTCCCTTTACACTCATTTTGATAAAAGGTTATCTGTCTCTTTGGCTCCTTGCCCTCCTGTAATGCTGGCATGATCATCCATGTCATGATAACTATTGTAATGATGTAATGTACTATTGTAGGTCCATATGGACCATACCAATAATAAAATGTGACTGCTTACATGGAAAGAGTAACAGTTTTGTGCTGCTCTTCAAGTACTGTAATTCATAACTTGTCTTCTTGGCCGTATATATGTGTGTTTGGTACCCTGCATATTGATGTCTCACAAGCTTGCATTTACTGCTATTTCCAGGCATAATGCTGATGCATATATATATGCCATTAGTAAAAGCTACTAAGTAAAACTTATGGACACTTTTTTGCCAACGAATAATAATTGTTGGATACTGCTGCCAGTTTGACATGTTAGTTTTACCAAACTAGTCGGAAGTTGGCTCACTCAGCATAGCTGCAAGGTTGATTTTGATTTCTCAGCTGTTCGGTAAATAATTAAAATTCTGTTTGGGTATATGGTGAATTTTCTTTTATCATAACTATCACACTCTCTTTATGCAGGGAAGCGCAAAGAGGCTCATAAAAGCGGCTCTCCAAGAAGCAGCGCGGAAACGTGAGATGCGTTACTCGGACCTCATGAGGATCGACAAGAAAGTCCGCAGGCACTTCCACGACGATATCACTGTCATCGTCTTATTCTTTAATCACGATCTATTAGCGAAAGATAATGCACACGGACAGCCCCTTTCAATCAGATGCCCCCTAGATAACTGATCATGAGCTAGTTCGTCCATGGATGCTCTGTTTCTGTGAGCAGAAATCGCCAGTGAGACGGCTTCGTCAACCAATCCTCGTGGACAGTGCACACCGCAACCTGCCTGCAGCATTTCTCTTCCCTTCTTCTCTGCTTTTCTTATTTTTCCCTTGCTCTTGCACATAAAATTTGACTACTTGTTAAATTACCAGTTTTCCCTAAGTTTCCCCCTCTTAACGATGTCGGATAAGTGTGGATATTCTTCAGGCCTGGAGATTTGCCTAGAGCTTATGAGGGAACCTTTTTTCTAGAAAGATGTTTATGAGGGAACCTTGTTTTCTAGAAAGACGTTTATGAGGGAACCTTGTTAAGGATGTTGTAACCGTAAATTGATTCGTTATCCAGCTTACATAATCTGGCTTCTTTTGGCTCTGAAAATATCAGCTTGTGTACCAGCACCCATAGTTTCTTCATTCCAGTATGCTTAACTTTTTATCTGTTTCCACTGCCTGGTTATGATATTTTATTAGTACTTTACAATCCTGTATGCAAAGATCTGGCCCAATGGCGTGGATTGTGCTGATCTGCTGGCTCGACTTCACTGAAGATGAGGAGGTAGTAAAACGATTTACATGCGATGAGATGGACGTGTGTTCATTTGGTGGCAAGATGTCGATAGTTCGATCAGTTGATGATGTGTTGAAGATGTCCTAAACCTGACGATCTATGAGAATCTGAAGTCCTAAACTACCTATCTGGTCTTAGTGTACCCTTTCGCCTTTTCTTCAGGTTAGAGAAGCAGAAATTGTCTTTGGCTCTTGAAATCCAGTGCCTCCCTTCATTTAGAAGAAAATCAAAAGGACATATTTACAAGTTTCAGAAAAATCTAAAAATGAATTCTGGGCATAGCCCCCTACAAGCATGCAAAATCGCAACCTTTTATATATATATTTTAGGCTGCACAAAAATGATAAAATCTGGTAAAACTTGAAGATTGAAACTATGCGTACTCATATCCACACTTGTCTTTTTGTGTAGCTCGTAATACAAAGTATTTGAGATTGAACATTATACAGATTAGCGGGGTACATCATTGGCTACATCATGAGCTTTTCTAAATATTTTGAATCTTAAAAATATGATATTCAATTATTTTAAAAAACGAGATCGCCGGTGTCTATGTGCACCAAATCTTCACTCATTAGAGAAGGGGTGCTATGGACATTTTACAATTTTTCTCTCCATTTAACAGTCTTATCAACATTTCCTCGTGTTGCAACTTTTGAGAAATACACCGATAAACATGGTGCCCAAAAGCCTAAAATACTGTGGGGCTGTGAACTGGCCCTACCTGTCATTTACAGTCAGAAAACCCTGCTCTCGTCTCCATCTTCGTCTTTCATTCTTCAGTCTTCCCGCCCTCCTCCCCCTCCCTGACTCCCCCCTACCTAGGGTTCCATGGAACTGGCCGCCGCCTCCCCCTATGCCTCCGCGGACGGGGGCGCCTTTCTCGAGTTCGTTGACTACGCCATCTCCGTCCTCACCTCCTCCTCCGGGGGCGACGGCGACGAGTCCCCTGGCGCGGGGCCGGCGCCGGAGCGGCCGCCGTGGGGGTGGACGGTTGCGCAGGTGCTCAAGTCCTGCCGTGCCTATTCCAGCGGCGTCACTGCCGCCATCCTCCTCTCCGACCTCTTCCAGGTCAGTCAGATTCGTCGCCGCCAATCATCCATTTCTAGGCGTGGTTGCTTGTTCTACTAATCAGATTTCTCTGCTCAGTGAGTCGCTCTAGCTATGTTCACTATAGGTCTGCCCAGCCTTCAGTTTTAGCACACGGCTATCTCTCAAATACCAGTTATATTTTGTGCACGCTCTTCCCTAGAATTGTGTTCGATTAGCTAGAATTTGAAAGCAAGCGTACCAGTTTGTTGAAGTATTTAGCCAATGTGTTTTAAATAATATACTCAAATACACATAAAATTTCATGAGTAATAAAAATGGGTCTAATTGGACGGGTATTCATCCATATACAAAGATCAATTGCTGGTTAGGATGTGCTATGTAATAGCTATTCTACTTGATGTTGTGGCCAGCTACTGATTTTTGCTACTACCTCCATTCCGGTTTATAAGGCAAATACGTACTTCGAGAAAATAGTTTGACCATAAATTTGGTCAACAATATATGAATCATATATCACAAAAATTGTACCATTGGAAGTGTATTTTGAATATGAATCTAATGGTATAATTTTTGTTAAATATAGTTTGTATTTTCTTGACAAAATTTACGGTCAAACTTTTTTCTCGAAGCACGTATTTGCCTTATAAACCGGAATGGAGGTAGTACTTGATACTGGAAGCTGCATGCTTCTTGCTTGTTCTCATATATAGACACATTGCGAATCTATGTTCTCATATTGTATTTTATTATCTTTTCTTGTACCTATCGGATTGGAGGTTTGTCTTGTGTTTTCATGAATTAGACAGATGCTGTAGAGGATTAAACGTTTGCTGCCTTTTGATAGTCTTGGACAGAACAGCGTAAATCTCTGACTGCAAAGAAGAAGGTTGAAGTGACTAGTCTTCTAAACACAAGGAGTAAAAGGAGGAGGCTTCCCAATACTATCACAATCGACTCTATCCACGAGAAGAACTTCCTTTCTCCCAAGAGTGTCCTTGAAGCAGTCGTCATCGACGTTTTCGTTCTTCCTGGTATACTTAAGCACTTAACACTCTCCTTCAACAAATGAACAAAATGTACTTGCTAGCAATTCATTGGTTGTTTTTGGAGGATCTAGGCTTTAAAGAGATCTTATGATCTTTATTAAAGAGGACAGCAGGGCATTAGCCAAGTACTTTTTTAGGACTATCTCGATAGCTGAACATAAATCCAATAAGGGATCAGAATACCCCTTTGTTTTCCTCAACGCCTCCTCAGTTGTGCATCATTCTTGTAGGTACAAACATATATATGCTTACTTTGGGAGACATGTGGAGTACATCAACTATTGATCTGTATCTACACCGAAGGTGGGTCTGACCATTTCTTTAGTTGATGTTCCTTTCTGCTAGACTGATGCCATGGTAAAAGTTAGTAACAAATGCATACAGAAATGTAGAATGGACGAGGATACATTTGTCATTGGCCTGACTTTATTTCATATGCTGACTCACAACTTTCACTCTAGGTACTACAATTATATAGGACAACATTGTATCTTGAAGAAGGGTCGAGAAGTTGTGCTCACAGGATGTTGTCTTCGTACAGCTGTGGAGGGATCTGGCCGTGCTCGTATTTTGCCAACAGAATATATGGTGATATTACTTGATGAGGTGACCATCCAAAGCTTGTAGGTGTATAAGGAAGTTTTGTTCAGAACATACAGGTTAATGGCAATTTGTCAGAATATGGATTCCTTTGTTTTAATTGCAGTTTGACTTTCCAAATGACTTCCTCATACCCTGCTAATTGACTACAAATTGGATCAGCTGCAATGTTTCACTTATGTTACTGTATAGCCAAATAGTTCAACCTTAAGCTGTTATGTTTAATTTTGACACTTGTACTCTGGAGTATGGAATGTCAGAGTTCCATGCACATTATTCACTTTGAGCTAACCTTTGATTTATATAGGATCAAGATGAAGATGCCATGCTACTTGCTGCACAGTTCTGCACATATTCTTTCTCCTCTATGAAGCAAGATGAAGGTAGAAATGGTGTTGTATACTCATTTTATGCCAGGTAAAATAAGATATCTATTACATCTCCTTGGCAATCTCCTTAGATAGAGTGCTTGCTCGTATTGTTTCTAGTAGAACTGATTAAGTATGATTGTAGCTATTTACCTTCTTTTTACACTACTGTACATCAGTACATGTAAGATTCTAGCAGAAACAACCTTGTTTAGTATTTGGCTGCAGTAAAATAAGCTTTTTTTTTTTACTCGAAGATGTTTGAAGGTAAAAGATAGCATTGAACTCAGGTTCAAGGTTTGCTAAATCTTTCGTGCTGAACTCTCAACTATTGGCAAGACCACAACTGGTAACAGCTGAAGGTTCTTTCCAAGTGTTATATCATAGAATCACTCAAAACGTCAAACACCAATGGTTTTCACTGGTGAACATGTAGGGGAGTTTGGGATTTACTAGTTTAAAGCTGTATATATACATGTTTGCACTTTGGTAAAAAGAACAACACTCTCCTTTGGTAGTGAGAGTAAAAAGGAAAGGATTTGCAACTCCTAACAATAGAACTGAATCGGATGAACCATAAACATCGACTTTGTTAGAGAAAGGTTCAGAACATCCCACCCTTTCATTATTGCAGGATTGAGAAGATCGAGTCCTTGGAACCTTTTCGATGTACGGCAAGAAAGCAGATTGTACTCGTAGATAATGATGGTGAGAAGATAAATTTTATCTTATGGGGAGAGCAGGTTTCGCTTGCAAATCTTTTCAGGTTCATTTCACTCAATACAAGTACCAGCTGTCTCAGTCTGAGTTATAGCAAGTTAAATATTTTCTGAACTTTCAGTGTAGGGAGTATGCTTGCACTGGACAGTCCTTTTGTTGCAAATTCTGAGGAGACTCAGGAATTGTGCCTTGAGTACGGTAGTGCAACACAGGTTTACTTGGTGCCTATTGCTCAACATGAGGAACAGGTTGGTTGTAATATCTTAGTTCTACTTTTTTCTGCACTACTGTTGGCCAAGACAGATAGATTATGTGCTAGGTACTCCACACACCTACTCAAGTAAGGAGCCAAGGACCTCGGCTGTCATGTGTTCCAATCGATAATATGGCTTCACAAGTAACATTACCACGTGATTTGCATGGTTCAGTTGACTTCAGCAAATATCCATTTCGAGTATGTAACCTTATCTTCATCCTTTAGAGTTTATTTTCAGAAGATAACTTTTGCCTGTCATTGTGTTGTTTGCAACCCGAATACTTATCAGCTTAGCGTCTCACCGCTGATTCTGCTGAAGCTTTGATTTGTATGCAGTTATATAATGTGTGAATCCTAACATTAGTATATGTAGCTTAACATGTTGAGTTTACTACAGTAAAAACTAAAGGAATTTAATATCTTATTAATTGTTACAAGTCATAATTTGTTTAATTTCTATTAGTTCTGTTTATATGCATATTGCACTTTTATTCCATGGAAAAATGCAACATATGCAGCACCATAAATATAGGTCATAGGTGTGATCTGATGTTTCCCTTTGTTGAACCTGCTTTGAGAAAATAATATCCGACCTTTCATGTGTTTCCACTTTCTTTTTGGTTAATCTTATAATAAAGGAAAACCTTTGGAAACCATTGCTCACATTGTGTTACAGATCGTGGTATATCATGTACTCCCTCCGTTTGGAAATATAAGATGTTTTAGGTTTGTGAAGGAGATGTATCTAGACATCTTTTAGTGTATAGGTTCAAATGAATCTAGATACTAAAAGGTGTCTAGATACATCTCATTCACAAATCTAAAACATCTTATATTTCTAAACGGAGGGAGTACCTTTTGCACATGTAGTAAGCTTCCTGCAATATCTTTCTCCTGGTAGTTGTATGACATGCCTCATTTTAGTCTTATGTAAGTGATCTTCATGATAAAATGGTGGGAGTTAGTCTGTTTGGCACGGTAACAAGTGTTTGCAAAGTAAGCGCATCTGGGACTACCTTCTATTTGGAGATAGAAGATGTAACTGGAGTTGCTCTGACGAAGCTTAGCTTTACTGGACACTGGTAACTACTGTAGTTGTTTTTACTGATTATTGTTTCCTCTCTCAATTCAGTTGATTCTACCATGCATTTGAACCTATTATATCGTATGAATACCTCTGCAGGTCATTAGGTAGAGTTGGAGTTGGTCATATGGTGTACATCTCTGGTGTTACTTGTACCTTGAATAAAACGAAGATGTAAGCAGCATGCTCCTTTATATCACATCTATATGCATCTCTATGTCATATTAATTGCCAGTGTGTGCTTCTGGCTTATGGTTTTTTTATCGACAGCCTTGAAGTCTCTTGGCGTGAGAAGGATTCGGGATCTCTGTTTGTTAACTTGAGCTTGCTGCCAGCGCTGCTAAATTCAACATGCCTGCATAATTTATCACTATTGTCAGATCTTCCGCATTCAGCAAACAGAACACATGTAACTCTTCTCCATTTGATCATTATTGCTATAAGATCTCTTCTAGAGCATTTTTTGAAGCTTTCTTCTAGATAATTTCAAGCTTAGATATTGCCAATACTTTAGAAATCAACCACTGAATCACCTTTTAGCATCCCCCAATATGTAAAAACTACAATGGAAGCAGTCCCAGATACCCCTTTTCAAGGAACCAAACATCTCTTTAACTAACGTTTCTAAGAATTTTACTGCATTCTTCAACTGTTTAATTCGTTGTGCTAACATCCTGTGTTTATTTGATATTTTAATGTACAGATATGCCGTGTTCGACTTGACCACATCGATTGCAACAGTTTAAAGTTGTCTATATTCCACAATCTCTGTGGCTATGTTGTAGATGAAGAGCCAGATGGTCTGCACTGTAACTTCTGCAAAGTCACCTGCCAGAATGGATGCACACATGGCTTTCAGTTGCACTTGACCATTGCAGACGACAGTGAGAAGGTCTTTGCATGGTGTGTTGGACAAACGGCTGTAGAGTTCCTTCAAATATCTCCTGACGAATATATGGAACTCCCTGAGGTATTAACTCATCAGCTTATCCAGCACTCATACAATGTACCTAATAGTTGAGGTGGCGCTTTTCAATATCCGCTTTAAATAGTTTACAGGACAACATTCCACATAGTTTTACTCAAGGATCCTATGGGTACTTCTGTTTCTTCTAACATGGCTGCAATAATGTCCTGTTTTGACTAGGCCTGTTTATCTCTTTTTTTAGCAAATGTATGTTCTCTTAATCATTTCTCAACATGAAAACTAGTGCATAACCCATCATTTTGGTAATTGGAATATTGCCGTTGAAGTTTTCATGAGCTCCATATCCTGTTCATCACTTGGGATGTAGCCTTCGGTTGTTTCATGTAGAGTCCTGTTGGCCTGTCAGGTTGCTGCTGCGTGCTAGCATGTTGCAGATATCTAACTCTGTTCTTACAGAAGTTTCCTCTGATGATAAATCACCAGGACGAACAGGCAATGTATCTCTTCACTCTCCAGAACGAGAGCTTCACGGTCGCCATCGCGAACACCAGCAAGCGGGTCGACGGGTACACCGAGAACGACAAGGCGCTCCCGGTTTGGGAGATCACGAGAGCCCAGAAGTGCGAATGAGCTCCTCATATCGAGAATCGAGGAGATGGATTGGTTGGTGGGCGAGCACAAGATATTTTGTGTTGCAATGTTAGCCTTTGGTATCTCGGGGATCATGGCCTTGCCTGTGTTTGGTGACTCATGCGTCAAGCGTGTCATGTAAGCAGAGTGCTATCACGCCTCACCTCACCGAGAACCGAATGCTGTTTTACTTGATGAATATGTCTTTCTAATGGTTGTCTTCTGGGACAAGCGTGTGGTTCAATCTGGACAAAATGTGAGTAGCCTTTCCATGTCTGATTAAGTTGTGTTGTGTAGACACCAGTCCTTGTTTCAGCCATGATTTATTACTAGCTAATTCTGTAACAGGAGTAATCACAAGGTGAGTTCAATTGATACAACTAAGCATGCGAACATGAAAAACCGTTGACTTATCAAACGATACTCTGTTATGATAATTCTAGCCTTTCAATTGTGAACTGCGGAGATAAGAAAAGATCAAAATCGAGAACCCAAAGGTAAAGAAACAAACCAAAAAGGGACGTAAACAAAGGAAAAACAAGATATAACTACAGGCAAAACAAAGGAAAAGGGACCAAAACTTATTTAAAGAAATTGACAAGGCCGCGCGAACATGTACCCCCTCTGATACAAATTACGACGTCCACTCTCCCAGGAGGGGAGATGGTAAGCTAGCGCACCCACGGAGTGCAATGTGGACCACTTGCCTAGGCCATGGGGCTTTTTGATCCCCTGTCAACCCCGTCTAGGTAAGTGAGGAGAAAGGTCGCACCCGACCCTCCTCTCGTCGGCTTCCGATGTGGGATTAAAGCGAAGGAGTTCTCCGCCTCATTGCGGCATTGCGTGCACACGACGCAAATCTGCGTGGGATGCCTGCCGAGATGACGTGTTGTACGTGGGCTGCTAGGTACGTCTTGTATTGGGCCCCTAGGAAAGAGCTAGAATAGTAGGCCTGAAGCCTTGCTTTCTTTATACTCCTTCCTCCCTTCTTTACCTTCGCGGAGCTAGCCTGCATAACCAGAGAGAGTGACTACATAAATAGCTCAGCTGAGATCACCCGTAATATGTATATACTCCTCCGTTCTATAATAAGTGATTTGGGTTTTTCTAAATTCACAAATCTAGACAACTCTAAATCACTTATAACGGAGGTATACAAAACGACCTCACCGATGCATGTGTGAATCGCGATAACCCCAGGCAAGGGACACCGAAGTGCAATTTCTCAACGCAACTAACTGGACGATTATGGGGACGGGTGCATAAAAAAATATTGGAGATAGATTTGTATCCAAACTTTAGTTTAAAAATTCAAACCATGGGAAAAGTTTTTGAAAGAAAAAATATTCCTAGAGGCAATTCCATTTGAAATGGTTAAGTGGTATTTAAGTATCACATATTTATCTGAGAAATAATTAAATCAAAACCATTTTAATCCAAGAATACTTGATGCAACATTTACCTAAACTCAATATTCAAGTCCATAACAATATTTTGAATTCTCAAAATACTTCTTTGGGCAAATTCTTTGGAATGGACAAGATTTATATATGAATACATATATTTCTATGTGAGAAAATAATAACTCAAAACGATTTCCTAAAATAAATGTGAGAGGTGCTTATCCTACCTATAATTATAAAATTTCCAGAGCCTGATTCTAAATAGAAATTTAAATCCTAAATTACAAACAGAAAATGTAAAAAGACTTAGAAGAAAAACATACTTGGACATCAAAATGGGACGAAAGCCCGAACCCACTAACCAACCCACCTCAGCCTAAACTAATTCTGCTTTCGCACGTAACTCCACTCCACCTAGGGGCTTATCGCAAAAAGACACATGACCAGTGTCATCGTCTCTGGCGTCGACGAGTCATTGTCGTGATACCGCCTCACTCGTGTCTTTCCTACGCGACCTCTTCGTGAGACGTATCTAGGCACTATAAATATCTCCGACCGTCACCCCATCCCCTCACTATTCTCATTCTCCCCATTTCTTCCCATAGCCCTAAACCTTAGAGCGAGACTGAGCTCGTAGTCGCCGTCATAGTGGACCATCCCAAACACTCCGATGAGTCATTGAAGCTCTGTCGTGACTTGTGCACCATAGCGAACCCTTCTATCTTCCTAACTCGCACCCAATTGAGCCCTAGCTCTATGAACTGTGCCAGAGCCAACTCTGACTAGTCCTCGATTAGCAGAAGCTCGAGTTCCATGGAGTAGTTCTATAGCACTGCAGCAACGAAGCAAGCTTCTACACAGAAGGAATCGAATAAGGGAGCATTGTAGCCGACAAATTTCAACCATCTTCTCCTATGGAGATCACCGGAATCCATGACCGTGCCATCGATTCCGACCACCCCTTCTCTTTCTAAGCGCACCGTCGAACTCAGGGTGAGTTTCGCATGGTTAGATCCGACTAGTTATTCCTGAGGTAGCTCTACCATGGATTTGATCTTCGCCGGAGAGTGATGACACATGAGGAAGATGTAATCGCCGTCTCCGGTGAAAAGGATGTCTATAGAGCAGGACGCTAGATTCATAGTGTTCATGCATGTCTCAAGGCACCACGAATTCATCTCGACGTTCTCTGTATCATCGATTCAACGAACGACTATCGGAGCACCATTGCGGGAGTGGTTGCCCTTAATGTTCTCAACCATCCCTTAGTTCGTGTAATAGCTCGTTAGAATCACCATTCTCTCACGCTTCATGTCTTGAGCTTTACCTTTGAAGAAAGGTACCTAGGCCTCCCTACTCCAGATGGACGCTTGAAGGGTGAACGTTTCCAACCGATTATGTGTAGGTTTACCCAAAGACTGACAAACTAGAATGAAAAATCTATGTCCCACGGTGCGAAGGACACACTCATCAAATCAGTGGCTCAAGCTCTTCCCAACCACGTTATGAGAATGTTCAAGATGACAGTGGGATTCTGCAATCAATACGAGAACTTAATTCAGGAATTCTGGTGGGGGGATGAAGAAGGACACAAAAAAGTTCATTGGTGTGCGTGGGAAAATCTGATCAAACCAAAAGCGAGAGGTGCAATGGGTTTCAAGGACATGGGGTTGTTCAACCAAGCCCTACTAGCCATACAAGCTTGGAGTCTTATCCAGAACCCTAGTTCCCTTTGCGCTAGAGTCATCAAGGCCAAGTACTACCCGCAGGACAACATTCTGGACACTGTCTTTGCGACAGACCTATCCCTAGTATGGAGAGGCATTGAACATGGTCTCGAGCTACTCAAATAGGGGATCATCATGCGGATCGAGAATGGCAGGAAAACACAGATATCTAGGGACAATTGGCTGCCAAGACAACACGAACTCAAAGTTGCTGCACTGAAGAAGAACACTAGGAGAAGATGGGTCAACCAACTCCTTGTGCCGGGCACAAACTCCTGGAACAACGACCTAATACATGAACCATTCCATGATTTTGATTGGGAGGTTATCCAAAAGATTAAAATCCCTGATTATGAGGCCGAGGACCGGATGGCATGGTACTACGAGAATAGTAGCTCATTTACCGTGAAAAGCACCTACCGCCTAGATATGTACCTCAAGCAACAACAAAGGGGCACTAAGGGGATCAGTAGAATGCCAAATGGAGACCGTTCGATCTGGAAGGTCATTTGGCAGGCCGATGTCCAGCCGAAGGTACACGTTTTTGGATGGAGGGTGGTGAACGAATCGCGATGACAAAAAACAGATGGAGGAGGAAACAGACACACAACGGCTCATGCCCAATTTGTGGAAATGCCGTCGAGGACGCCTTCCATGCAAATGTTGTTTGAACCAAATATGCTTCCCCGCCGAACAAAATGCATGAGCACTGGGATCTACCAGATAGAAATCTTTCCAACCCAACGGTCGTGACTGGCTGCTACAACTACTGGCAAAGTGGACAATACCACCAGTTCAAGAATCCTCACTCTTTTCTGGAGAGCTTGGCATCTCAGAAATTATGGATTTCATCATGATGGGAAGGAATCCTTTGCTAGCTCAATGGTCTTCCTCCTAGCCCTACAGAACAACTCCAACCTAAATCTTGTCGGCCTTGTTGATCGAAAGGGGAAACAACTAAGGTGGGCTAGCTGCCCGTCGAACTCCCCCGTCATCGCTACCGAGTACTGCTGGACTCCTCCTCCGCATGGATGGATAAAGGTGAACACCGATGACTCATTTGTGGAAGGCAAGTAGGTCGGGGCAGGTGCAATGTTTAGTGACACTAATGGTGCCACCACTCTCACTGCTTGCTGCCCCGTGCCTGGTTGTTTGGATGCAGCTGAAGGTGAAGACAACGCTGTTGGCTTGGGCATCCACCTTGCCACACAACTCGACCCAACTAAAGTCATTCTCGAGGTGGACTGCACTGCCACGACAACGGTTCTCCAGGCGAAAACCCAGGACCGCTTGCACAGCTGTTACGTTGATACGTCGAAAACGTATCTATAATTTTTTATGTTCCATGCTTGTTTAGTATCTACTTTGCTTTGCTTTGTCTACACTTTGAGGTGTTTTATATGTTTTATGGAACTAACCTATTAACAAGTTGCCACAGTGCCAGTTGCCTGTTTTCTTCTGTTTTAGGTTCCAGAAAGTCAGAAAATCAATATTCTCGGAATTGGACGGGACAAAAGCCAAAGTCAATATTTTATCGTGGGCAACACGAAGCCAGAATACGAGACGGAGGAGGCTCACCAGGGGGCCACACCCCCTGGCGGTGTGGCCTAGGGCTAGGCGCGCCTGGGGGGTGCAGCCGCCCTGGTGGCCCCTGCCTCGCCTCTTCGCCTATAAAGTCCCCCCGATGCCAAAACCCTAAACACCCGATCAATATTCCACGAAACCGTCTGTAGCCATTGCCACCATCGTCTCTAGATTGGGGGGATCTGAAGTTCTTCCCGGCACCCTGCCGGAGGGGAGATCATCCCGGAGGCCTTCTTCTCCAGTATGAAGTGTGAGTAGTTCCACCTTGGACTACGGGTCCATGTAGTAGCTAGATGGTTGTATCTCCTCCTTTGTGCTTTCATGTATAGATCTTGTGAGCTCCGTTCATGATCAAGATCTCATCTCTTTGTAATCATGCATGTTGTGTTTGCAGGGATCCGATGGATATTGAGATTACTATGTCAGATTGATTAATGGTTTTGTCTATTTGATTCTATCATGTCTGTGTTGTTTGTGATCCTGCATACTCTCCGTTGTTAGTAGCTATCTTGGCCGAGTAGTTGCTAGTTACTCCAAGAGGGGGTATTTATGCTCGATAGTGGGTTCATGCTGAAGGGAATATGCCCTGAGAGGCAATAATAAAGTAGTTATTATGTATATTCCAAGTATATGATAGATGTTTATTTTGCATGCTATAATTGTATTAATACGGAAACATTAATACATGTGTGTTTAATAAACAAACAGAAAGTTCCTACTTATGCCTCTCTCATAAACTAGCTCATTGATTAACAAGATGATCAAGGTTTCCTGATCATAGACATTGGATGTTGTTAATAACGAGGTCACAACATTAGTGTAATGATGTGATGAACATTCATCCTAAGTATAGCATTATGATCAAAGTCATTGAGTTTATATTGCTATAACATCATACAAAGTGATCCTAATCCTTAGACCATGAGATCATGTCAATCATTAACACCGGAAGAGTATATTGATAACATCAAACGTCACATCGTAATAGGGTGATTATAAAGATGGGTTCAGTACTACTAAAGTGTTACGTTGAGGCCTATGGATCGAGAGTGGAATTTGTTCATCTCGATGATGGATAGATATGCTCTGGGCCCTCTCGGTGATATCACATTGATTAGCTTGCAAGCAAGTGATTTGATCACTAGAATGTTATATCACAGGAACGAGAAAAGAGTACATGTTAGTAACGAGATCAAACTAGGTATGGAGATACCGATGATCAAATCTCCGACATGTAATATATCACGAAACAAAGGGATTGAGATACTAGCATAAAAGGTTCTAATGATCACAAGAAAGTCATCGTTGAATGTGTGGGAGTCAGTACGGATCTCCAGGTCCCGCTTCTGATTATTGGTCGGAGAGGGGTATCGATCATGTCCGCTTTATTCGCGAACCTAAGGGTGACACACTTAAGAGACACCGACATCCATTTGGAGCAAAAGTTTCATGCCGAAAAGAATAACAAGTGCAAGAATTTATTTCACTAGATACCGAAACGGGTTTTCGGGTGAAATTGCAGAAAGTATTTTTGCATGTGAAATGAAATACTAGCAAGGGGTTATATGTGAATGTTTTTTATTAACGTAATTGACAAAATTATGAATAAATAAAAGGAGTTTTATTTAACGAGAGTTTGCATTAAATTTGGTGGAAATTTAATGGGAATTTGAGTGGGTTTTTTAGTGGAGGGAATTGAAAGGAATTTTGTGAGTGGAGTGTCCACCCATATCAATGGAGGGAGGGCAAGGGGGCAGCCCCCATGCGCCGGTCACCCACTTGGGGTTCCCCCTCCTCCTATAAAAGGAGCCCCCTCTCCTCTCTCTCACTCACACCTCCTCGTGAAGGATCTCTCTCCCCCTCTAGTATTTATCCCCCATGGTCTCGGATTAGAGAGATACATGTTCCCGGTGGCTATTCGGCAAGAAAGAGTTGTGCTTCCGCTGCATCGCTCGAGCGAGGAGGCGGAGGTTGCTCGGTGCCTCAGACGTGTGTGCGAGCACGGATGCGCCGCTGATTTGCGGTGCTAGGAATTCCTCTCAATCTTGAGATCGGCAAGAGATCGTCTACATCAACCACGAGTTTGAACTCGTTAAGCTTTGTCAATCTTCAAGGGTATGTTCTCTACGGATATACATCCGCCCGTTGTTTGTATCTATTAGATAGATCTTGGTACATAGTTGTTCCCATCGTAGGATTTTTTTTTCGTTTTCTATGTTGCGAACCCTACAATGGTATCAGAGCTAGGTTCTATGCGTAGATGCTTTACACGGGTAGTACACATATGAGTATGTGGGTGATGATGATCATGTTATTGCTTCTTAGTTGTATTTTGGATATTGGTGGCATAGTGGGATGAAGCGGCCTGGACAAACTGTACATGTCCTCGCACATGAGACCTGTTCCACGCTTGACATGCAACTAGTTTTGCGTAAGTGGATAGCGGGTGTCTGTCTCTTATACTATTGTCAATATCTAATTTGCAATGAGTTGTCAACAATTTGGTTATCCTTATTGTGGTTCATGTTCGTAGGTAAGAAAGGTTCTATCTTCGAAATCCCTAAGCCACATAAAACTTGCAATGGATAAATTAGAGGCGTCTAGTTTAGATCGTTGTTGGGCTAGTGTCATGATATGGTGATGTTGCAAGTAGAAGTATAAGTTGATACTATTACAACACGCATAATGTGTAAGTTCCATAGACCTTGGCCTTACACATAGAGGTATGATAGTGATCATACCACGATGCACATGATGGAGATCAAGTGCAAGGACCTGTTGGAGATATGCCCTAGAGGCAATAATAAATGTGGTTATTATTATATCTTTGTGTTTATGATAAATGTTTACATTCATGCTATAATAGTATTAACAAGGAAACATTGATACTTGTGTGATTTGTAAACTTAATTTGAAGTCCCTAGTATAGCCTCTATACATCACTAGCTTGTTGGTTGATAAATGATTGTGGTTTCCCTATCATGAACATTGAGATGTTATCAACAACAAGATCATATCGTTAGGAGAATGATATGATGGACATACTCCTATAGATAAGCGTAGCATAAAGATCAAGTCATTTCAATAGTTCAATTGCTATATGCTTTCTGATACATAGTAACCTAATTCCTTCGACCATGAGATCATGCATATCACCTTTACCGGATGGATGCTTTGATGACATCAAACACCACACCGTAACTGGGTGGCTATAAAGGTGGCATTGAGTGTTCGGAAAGTATTGGTTGAGACACATGGATCAAGAGTGGGATTTGTCCATCCATATGACGGATAGATATACTCTGGGCCCTCTCGGTGGAATGTCATCCAATTAGCTTGCAAGCATGTGACTGGCTCACAAGGGATCACATATCACGGGAACGAGAAAAGAGTACTTATCGGTAACGAGGTTGAACTAGGTATGCAGAGATACCGACGATCATAACCTCGAATAAGTAAACTATCGTGAGACAAAGGGAAATTGGTATCGTATGTAAGTGGTTCATTCGATCGCAAAGTAATCGTAGAAATATGTGGGAGCCATATGAATTTCCAATTCCTCTATTGGTTATTGTTCGGAGAAGTGTCTCGATCATGTCCGCATAATTCACGAACCGTAGGGAGACACACTTAAGGATTCGACGTTGTTTGAGTAGTTATGGTATTATGAGAAAGATACCGAATGTTGCTCGGAGTCTCGGATGGGATCCGGGATATCACGAGGTGATCCGGAATGGTCTGGAGAATAAGATTCATATAAGGAAAGTCCCGTTTCGGAGTTGGGGAATGATTCCGGTGTTTTCATCGGGAATGTTCTAGAAGGTTCCGGAATGTCCGGCACTCCGGAGGGGAAGGGGTACATGAATGTGTCATTGCAAGTTGGAATGGTTGCATCATGTACTAAGTGTCCTCGCTGTTCCAAATAAAGGATTAAATTGAATCCTAGTTTGAAAAGTCAAATAGCTAGTTTGAAAAGTCAAACGGCTAAAATTGGAAAGAGGAAAAGAGGAGGAAGTGGGAAACCGAGTTGGGGAGGGAATCCCTCCTCAAACCGGCGGCGGCCCCTCCAAGCCGAGTTGGGGAGGGACTCCCCTCCCTCCCCTTGGCCGCCGGCCCCTCCACCTATATAAGGAGGGGCAGGGCTCCCTCCTCTAGACACACAAGTCCCTCACCTCAAACCCTAGAAGCTGCAGCCCTCCATAGCCGCCGCCACCCCCTAGGGTTTTGCCCTAGCCGCCGACTTGGGGTCCCCGGAACCCTAGCCGCCGACTCTAGCCCCTCCTCCTTGGTGTGTCTAAACCCTAGAACACCGAGGAGCTCTCTCATACTCCACCATACTCGCTCCGGCTTAAGGCGAAGCCCTGCGAGATCTCCCCTCTACTTCCGGTACCACGCCGTTGTGCTGCCGGAATCGTGAGGAGAGTGCTACAACCTCCGCTGCCTGCTGGAACAAGGGAGAGGAAGTTCTTCGTCGAGTACCGAACGTGTGACTGACTGCGGGAGCGCTGCCGGAACGCAGCGCCGGAAGGATCGTCTACGCGATCTTGAGATCGGGAAGAGTACGACTACATCACCCACGAGAATCCGCTCTCGTTAAACACTTTGGAATCTTCAAGGGTAAGTTATTCTCGACTCGTTGCTACAATCTAGTAGATAGATCTTGGCTTGTTTGTTTGTATGCGATAGAATTTTTTTGTTTTCCATGCTACGAAACCCTACAGGACCATATCATTTCACTTATAAACATATGATGTTTGATTGCATCTTATATTGCTTGCTTGGCATTTTATTAGCATAATAAGATGATCCCTCATTTAGATATCAAGATAAGAATGTGTTCTTCCTTAAGTATGCACCGATTATGTTCCGTCGCTCCAAGACATCACGTGATGATCGGGTGTTCTTGGATCCACGATCATATTTCGGGTGTAAGACAGTTACACACGCGAATACTAAGGTTCTTACTTGGCGAGACTAGCATGTACAGACATGGCCTCGGAACACGGACTGAAAGGTTAAGCATGAGTCATATGGTAGATATGATGCCCATTTGATGCTCGCCTTTGAAGCTACACCGAGTCACGTGATGATCGGACTTGGTGTAGTGGATTTGGTTCATGTAATCACCAAAAAGGCACGAGGGATGTCATTTTTGAGTGGGAGTTCATTCTTAATTTGTATTAGTTGAACTCAATCTATCATAAACTTAGTCTAAACTTTACAAATTCTATTGTAGATGGCACCACCTGCTTTTAATTTCAATGTGTTCATGGAGAAAGAGAAACTTGCAACGAACGGTAGCAACTTTACCAAATGGGCAATGAACTTGAGGATTCTCCTCTTTGCTGCACAAAATCAATATGTGCTAGAAGCGCCGCTAGGCCCCCCACCATTCGATGATGCCCCTAACGAGGAGAAGAATGTCTATCAGACTCGTTAGGAGGACCACTACATAGTTCATTGCGGCATATCGTATGGGCTAGAGCCAGAACTTTGAAAGCGTTTAGAAAACGGCAATGCATTTGATACAATGGGTGAGTTGAAAATGATTTTCGACACACATGCTCATGTAGAGAGCTACAATGCTTCAGAAAAGTTCTTTAGCTGCATGATGGAATTGAAAAGCTCCGTAAGTGAGCATGTACTCAAGATGTGGGGTTACGCCGATAAGCTTGTGTCCTTGGGAATAATGATTCCCATTTACTTAGGCATCCATCATGTTCTGCAGTCTCTACCACCTATATATAAGACCTTCGTGATGAAATATAATATGCAAGGCATGAAGAAGTCTCTCCCCGAGCTTCTGTCAATGCTTAAAACTGCAGAAGTGGAGATCAAGAAAGAACATCAAGTGTTGATGATCAATAATACCACTGGTTTCAAGAAAGACAAGAAGGGAAAACAGAAGGGAAGTAAGGGCGGCAAGCCGGTTGCCGTGCCCGAAAGGAAACCCCGAGTTGGCCCTAAGTCTGATACCGAGTGCTATTATTGTAAGGGGACTGGCCACTAGAAGCACAATTTCCCCAAGTATTTGGCAGGTAAGAAGGCCGGCAAGGCAAACGAAGGTATATATGATATACATGTTATTGATGTGTACTTGACTAGTACTCGCAGTAGCACCTGGGTATTTGATACCCGGTTCAATTGCTAATACTTGTAACTCGAATCAGGGGCTGCGGAACTGATATGTCGGAAACGTATCTATAATTTTTGATGCTCCATGCTTGTTTAGTATCTACTTTGCTTTACTTGTATACACTTTGAGGTGCTTTTTACATGTTTTCTGGTACTAACCTATTAACAAGTCGCAACAGTGCCAGATGCCTGTTTTATGCTGTTTTTGGTTTCAGAAAAGTTACTAAAGAAATATTCTCGGAATTGGACAGGACGAAGGACAAAGTCAATAACTTTCCGTGGGGAACAAGAAGTCCAGAGGGGAGCCGGGGAGGCCGGCCAGAGGGGCCAAACCCCACCAGGCGCGGCCATAGGTGGGCCCGCGCCTGGGTAGGGTTTGGTGTCCCTGGCCGCCTCTCAGTCTCGCCCCTTCGCCTATAAGAAGACCCCGATGCAGAAACTCTTGGAACCCGATCAGAAGTCCACAAAACCGTTTGTAGCCGCCGCCACCATCGTCCCTAGATCGAGGGGATCTGAAGCTCTTCCCGGCACCCTGCCAGAGGGGAGATCATCCCGGAGGCCTTCTCTCCGATATGATTCGTGAGTAGTTCCACCTTGGACTATGGGTCCATGTAGTAGCTAGATGGTTGTATCTACTCCTTTGTGCTTTCATGTATAGATCTTGTGAGCTCCGTTCATGATCAAGATCTAATCTATTTGTAATCATGCATGTTGTGTTTGCAGGGATCCGATGGATATTGAGATTATTATGTTGGTTTGATTAATGGTTTTGTCTTTATGATTCTATCATGTTTGTGGTTATCTTGGACAAGTAGTTGCTAGTGACTCGAAGAGGGAGTATTTATGCTCGATAGTGGGCTCATGCCTCTAGTTTCCAAGGGAAGTGACAATAATATCTTCGGTTGTAGATGTGTTGTTGCTACTAGGGAGAAAACAACGGTCTCTTGTTCATGGAACACGTGGACTGTTTACCTTACACACTTTGCTTAAAGCAGTTGTTTTGTTGCTTGCAACTTAATACTGGAGGGGGTTCCGATGATAACCTGAAGGTGGACTTCTATTCATAGATGCAGTTGGATGGCGGTCTATGTATCTTGTTGTATTGCCCAATCAACCTCATAGGATCTTTCTGACTAGTAATTGCATTGTTATGCCTTGCTCAGTTCCTGCCAATTGCCCTGCTGTAATTTGTTTACCCTTCATGCCATGTTGTTTATCTAAGGAGAGCACCTCTAGTGAACTATGACCCCGGTCCAAACTTTACCATTGATACATCTTCCACTTTTACTTGTTTACTTGTTGCAAACCATTACCTTCCACACCATACGTTTAATCCTTTGTTACAACAAACCGATGAGCTTGACAACCTTACTGATTCGTTGGGACAAAGTCTTGAGTTTGTGTTGTGCAGGTCTCCATGTTGCTAGCAACACCTGTGTGACGTTTCCTTCCTCCTTCTGATTCGATAACCTCGGTTTCTACTAAGGGAAGACTTGCTGCCGTGCTGCTTCACACCTTGCTCTTGGGTTTTCCAATGAAGCGCTCCCACGTTAAACACCGGGTGCCATCAAGTTTTCTGGCGTCGTTGCCAGGGACCTATAGAACAACTTCAACCTCTTCCTCCCCGTTAGGCACCAGCGTATCAACAAGTTTTTTTGCGCCGTTGCCGGGGAGGCTAAGGACGTCTTCACAAGGGGAGTCCTTCACTTCCTTTCTCTTTACTTTGTTTTTAGTTTGCTTTGGTTTTCTTGCTTGGTTTTGTTTGCCTCTTTCCAAAAAAACCCCAAAAAATTAGTCTAGTTTGGTTTGCTTTCTTTATTCAAAAACACAAAAAATTAGTTCCTGCTCTAGTTGCTGTTGCTTTTGGCTTGCCCACCTTTGCCAAAATGAATTCTGCTAAGAACACTAAGTTGTGTGACTTCACTAGCACCAACAACAATGATTTCCTTAGCACACATATTGCTCCACCTGCTCCTGATGCTACCTTTTATGAAATTAAGCCTGCTTTGTTGAATCTTGTGATGAGAGAGCAATTTTCTGGTGCTAGTTCTGATGATCCTGCTGCCCATCTCAATAGCTTTGTTGAACTATGTGAAATGCAAAAGTATAAGGATATAGATGGAGATATTATTAAGCTCAAGCTTTTTACGTTCTCCTTGAGAGGAAAAGCTAAAGAGTGGTTGCTTTCTTTGCCTAAAAATAGTATTGATTCTTGGACTAAGTGCAAAGATGCTTTTATGGGAAAGTACTATCCTCCTGCTAAGATTATTGCTATGAGAAGTGATATTATGAAATTTAAACAACTTTATAATGAACATGTTTATCAAGCTTGGGAAAGAATGAAAACTTTGGTTAAGAATTGTCCCAGTCATGGACTCACTGCTTGGATGATTATCCAGACTTTTTATGCAGGTTTGGACTACTCTTCAAGAAACCTGCTGGATTCAGCTGCTGGAGGTACTTTCATGGGCCTCGCCTTGGGTGCTGCAACAAGACTCCTTGACAATATGATGCTAAACTACTCTGAATGGCATGTTGAGAGAGCTCCACATGGTAAGGAGGTAAATTCTGTTGAGGAAACTTCCTCTTTGAGTGAAAATATTGATGTTATTATGGCTATGCTTGTTAATGGGAAAGCTCCTCTAGATCCTAATAGTGTTCCCTTAGCCTATTTGGTTGCTCAAGAAGAGCAAGTTGATGTGAACTTCATTAGAAATAATAATTTCAATAACAATGCCTATAGGAATAATTTTGGTAGCAACAACAATTATAGGCCTTATCGTCCTAATAATGGCAATTCCTATGGAAGCTCCTACAATAATGCTAAAAGTGCCCCCATCTGAACTTGAAGTCATGCTCAAGGACTTTATTAGTAAACAAACCATTTTCAATAAGACTATAAAGGAAAAGCTTTTAACTATTGAGAAAAATATATCCTTTTTGTCTGAAGCTTAGTCCTCCTTGATTAATAAAATGGCTGCTAAACCTGAAACTATGGAAAACACCTTTGCTACTACTCATGCCATACAAGTTACTATTGATGAAAATATAGGCTGTTAGCTCAACTTCATGCTAAGTGGAAAAGGGAAGCTGAAATTGATAGAAACAATAGTGTGTGCACTATCACCACTAAAACACCAGTAGCCCCTATTTATCCTCCTACTATGCCTAAGCCCATTGATCCTATTACTAGTGATGCTAAGTTTAATTTTGATATTGATGGTTGCAATATTTCTGAAGTGATTATGTTCCTACAAAAGCTTGCTAGAAGTCCTGATGCTAGTGATATGCATGTTGCCTTTACCAAACACATTATAGATGCTCTTGTTAATATTAAGGAAGAGAAGCTAAAACACAGATCTTCTATTCCTAGGAAAGTAGAAGATAGTTGGAACCCATTATTAATATGCAAGTGAATGACTTTGATCTCAAAGCTTCATGTGATCTTGGTTCTAGTATCTCTATTATGGCTAGGAAGATTTATGAAATGCTTGGTTTGACATCATTAGAAGATTGTTATTTGGATGTCCCACTCAATGATAATGCTAAAAAGAAACTCATGGGGAGTATTAATGATGTTCTCATTATGGTTAATAATGCTTATGTCCCTGTTGATTTCTATGTTTTGGATGTTGAATACAATGCTTCTTGTCATATTGCTTTGGGACGACATTTTCTTAGAAAAGTTGGTGCCATCATTGATATGAAAGAAGGCACCATCAAATATCAATTTCCATTCAAGAAAGGTATTGAACACTTACCTATGAGGAGAGAGAAGTTGCTTTTTGCTTCTTCATTTGAAAATACTTGATTCTTCTTGCTTCTTGTGCCTAACTTAAAGGCGTTAAAGAAAAGTACTTGTTGGGAGATAACCCAAGAGTTTCCTTGAGTCTTGGAAGTTATTACTTTAGTAATAACCTCTCCTTATCCTTTTTGTTTGCTTTTTTTTGCCAAGAATGACCTCTAATGAGAGGGGAGTAAGATTTGGGGAGTTGCTGTCCCGAAACAGATTTCTGTCCTCCACCAAAAAAATTTGTGAGGAGTCTCTATAACTCGGATTGAGCTCAAAATTTATGAATAAATACCCCAGTATGTTAGCTAACTTTCGTTAGTTCAACACTTTTTGATTTGAGAAACATAAGATGTTCGAAAAAATCGGTTTCTACCTGCTGGTCTGTTTTGATAGATTTTTGCCATTATTTGCATTTGCTTCTTATTAATTCCTTTTTGAGTTCTCTTCAGGTAAATTGAACCTTTTGAAGGAGTTACTACAGTGTCTTGTGTTTAGTGTGAAAAGTTTTGCTGTTCCAAAGCTTTGCCAAGCGATCTAATATCTTTTGAATAAACTAATGTTGCTAATGAAGATTGTGTGAAGTTTTGTATGAAGGAAAAATTTCAGGTGTAGAGAAAGAATGATGTAATGAGATGAAGAATGGACAAAAGCTCAAGCTTGGGGATGCCACCATGGTGTCACCCCAAGAAATATCCAAGAGGTACAAGCGTCAACGCTTGGGGATGCCCAAGGCATCCCCTTCTTCATCAATAAAAAGCTCAGGTCTGTTTAGACACTTCACTTTTATTGTTTCATGCACAGTTGTGTTGTTCTTGGAACGTCTTAGTTTTTTTTGCTTTGCTTAGGTTGTTTAATTTGCTTGAATAAAGTAAGTTTGGACCCCCGTTCTCGCTGTGTTGTTTTGCAAATAAGTTTGCTTGGTGTTGGAAAGGAGTAGTAAGTTCTTGCTTGAAGTGCAAGAGGAGCTTGCATTGACTATGACTTAGACTTTAGCATCACATGCTAGGTGTTGTTTTAGCATTTTTCTTAGTGATTATTACTGTAGCATGTCTTGTTCCAAACAATTGGGATTGCTTAGTGTGCCATGAAGAAATTATGCGTTGTTTTAGCATGCAAAAGCATAGTATTGTGGTATTCTCCTTCGATGCTTTGCTTGGGTTGACTTGGCACATGCTTACACCATGTTATGACTATGACAAGTCATCATTTAGTCCTTGACTTGTAGTACCACTCTTTCCTTTGATTAGTATGCTTTGTTGCATTGCATGATTATGGCCATTATTGCTCTCTTAGTTGGTTGCTCCCAGTCTTTTGCTAGCCTTCACTTGTATGAGTAAGTTCTACTCATGCCTCCAACTCCCAAGAAACCAAGTTATTCCAAAGTGTCCACTATAAACTCCTATGCATGGTGTGTTATACCATTCCAAGTATATTCTTGTTTTCAACTATCTTCCAATTAAAAACTATTGTGTTATGTGAAAACTTAGTGATTAAAGCCCTCACGAACTTGATGGCACATTTTATTCTTTGCCCCTAATAAACTTGAACCATTGAGACAACTTTGTTGTATATGCTTGCACCTATAAGTTGGGATTAGTAGAACCGTGCTGTCACGCAGAACGTTTTCAACATTGCACTTGTACTCTTTGTACTTCCTTGATATCATGCTCTTTTGTCTATGGATGTTACCGGTGTGAAATGAAGTGGGAACTTGTAAGTCCATGGAGTTTGTATCATGTGTTAGAGAAACACCTGGGCCGCTATCCTAAGCCATGCCTAATCATGGTGGAAACTTGCAGCGTCACCATAGTGATCTATCTATGAAGCATCCTCAATAAAAGGCTATGCATATGGTAAATAAAAAGATTGTTGAGATGCTCATTGTGTGCTTGCTTTGTCATTTTGGTTATGGGAAAGCTCCTGTACCATGTGCAAGGGGTACCCCATTGGCGGTTCTCAATGATATGAAAATACTTACAGTGACAAGAACTTACCTAGACCCAAAGTTGAGTATGCATGAGGTGTGGCCCTCGTATTCGAGGGACTTGAGATTGCCATCTTATACTTCGTCAAGCATATACTCCAGCTTTGCCACTTTGACCTTAACCACTTCAAGATGCTTATGATAGGGGCAATGAGGGCTGAAAGCTAACAAGTACCATAATTTTTGGAAGCTCTTTTTGAAACTTGTAATCCCTGCTTCCTTTATAAAAAAGGTCTTTCTTCCACCATTATTTGAGTCTCCACCTTCTACCTTTAGGCACCATTAAGAGAGCTTAGTTTTCATTCTGTGTGTAGTGTTCCAAAGCTTATTAATTGATGCATATTGTGATATTACTTGTTCTTGTGCTACTTGTTTCTAGTCACCCTTGTGAACTTTGCAGGTGTCCTATGCATCTATATTGCTACTCTATGAGGGACAAGCTGAATGCCACTATGCCATGTTTTCTGTATGTGAAACAAACAAACATTTTTCAATGCATGTTATTCATGATCTTTGTTTGTAGCCTTTCATGTTGCATGCATAGTTACTATGTCCTATTGTTAGAACTCCATTCTTTCATGCACATGTTTAGAGTTCTTTGATCCCAGTTTTTAATGCTTGCAAATGGTTGGATCTTTATTGTGAGGGTGCATGTTCACCTCAAAAATTATTCTTTTTATCACTTACCTACTCGAGGACGAGTATGAGTTAAGCTTGGGGGTGTTAATACGTCGGAAACGTATCTATAATTTTTGATGCTCCATGCTTGTTTATTATCTACTTTGCTTTACTTGTCTACACTTTGAGGTGTTTTTACATGTTTTCTGGTACTAACCTATTAACAAGTTGCAACAGTGCCAGATGCCCGTTTTCTGCTGTTTTTGGATTCACAAAAGTTAGTAAAGAAATATTCTCGAAATTGGACAGGACGAAGAACAAAGTCAATAACTTTCCGTGGGGAACAAGAAGTCCAGAGGGGAGCCGTGGAGGCCGGCCAGAGGGGCCAAACCCCCCCAGGAGCGGCCACAGGTGGGCCCGCGCCTGGGTAGGGTTTGGTGGCCCTGGCCGCCTCCCGGTCTCGCCCCTTCGCCTATAAGAAGCCCCCGATGCAGAAACTCTCGGAACCCGATCAGAAATCAACGAAACCGTCTATAGCCGCCGCCACCATCGTCCCTAGATCGGGGGGATCTGAAGCTCTTCCCGGCACCCTGCCGGAGGGTAGATCATCCCAGAGGCCTTCTCTCCGGTATGATTCGTGAGTAGTTCCACCTTGGACTATGAGTCCATGTAGTAGCTAGATGGTTGTATCTCCTCCTTTGTGCTTTCATGTATAGATCTTGTGAGCTCCATTCATGATCAAGATCTAATCTATTTGTAATCATGCATGTTGTGTTTGCGGGGATCCGATGGATATTGATATTATTATGTTGGTTTGATTAATGGTTTTGTCTTTATGATTCTATCATGTTTGTGGTTATCTTGGACAAGTAGTTGCTAGTGACTCGAAGAGGGAGTATTTATGCTCGATAGTGGGCTCATGCCTCTAGTTTCCAAGGGAAGTGACAATAATATCTTCGGTTGTAGATGTGTTGTTGCTACTAGGGAGAAAACAACGGTCTCTTGTTCATGGAACACGTGGACTGTTTACCTTACACACTTTGCTTAAAGCAGTTGTTTTGTTGCTTGCAACTTAATACTGGAGGGGGTTCCGATGATAACCTGAAGGTGGACTTATAGTCATAGATGCAGTTGGATGGCGGTCTATGTATCTTGTTGTATTGCCCAATCAACCTCATAGGATCTTTCTGACTAGTAATTGCATTGTTATGCCTTGCTCAGTTCCTGTCAATTGCCCTGCTGTAATTTGTTTACCCTTCATGACATGCTGTTTATCTAAGGAGAGCACCTCTAGTGAACTATGGAACCCGGTCCAATCTTTACCATCAATACATCCTCCACGGTTACATGTTTACTTGCTGCAAACCATTACCTTCCACACCATACGTTTAATCCTTTGTTACAGCAAACCGGTGAGCTTGACAACCTCACTAATTCGTTGGGACAAAGTCTTGAGTTTGTGTTGTGCAGATCTCCACGTTGCTTCCAACACCTGTGTGACGTTTCCTTCCTACTTCTGGTTCGATAACCTCGGTTTCTACTGAGGGAAGACTTGCTGCCGTGCTGCTTCACACCTTTCTCTTGGGGCTTCCAATGAAGCGCTCCCACGTCAAACACTGGGCGCCATCAGGAACAAGCGACCGCTAGCAAGGGGTGAGGTCAAGATGCGTGTGGGCAATGGATCAAGTGTTGATATGATCGTCGTCGGAACGCTACCTATCTACTTACCATCAGGAATAGTAATAAACTTGAATAATTGTTATCTGGTGCCAGCATTGAGCATGAACATTGTATCTGGATCGTGTTTGATGCCAAGTGGTTATTCAAATAAATCCGAGAACAATGGTTGTTCTATTTATATGAATGAAATCTTTTATGGTCATGCACCGATGATGAATGGTTTATTTCTTTCGGATCTTGATAATAATGTTACACATATTCATAATGTTGATGCTAAAAGGATTGAACTTAATGATGATATATCCGCATATATGTGGCACTGCCGTCTAGGTCATATTGGCGTTAAACGCATGAAGAAGCTCCATTCGGATGGACTTTTGGAATCACTTGATTTTGAATCATTTGATACATGTGAGCCATGCCTTATGGGCAAGATGACTAGAACGTCGTTTTCTGGTTCAATGGAACGGGCGACAGATTTATTGGAAATCATACATTCTGATGTAAGTGGTCCAATGAGTGTGTCGGGAGCCAGTGGATATTGTTATTTTGTTACTTTCACGGATGATTTGAGTAGATACGGTTATATCTACTTGATGAAACACAAGTATGAAACCTTTAAAAAGTTCAAGGAATTTAAGAGTGAAGTGGAAAATCATCGTAATAGAAAGATCAAATTTCCGCGGTCCGAACATGGAGGAGATCATCTAAGTTATGAGTTTAGCACTCATATGAAAGAGTGTGGAATTGTTTCACAACTCACACCTGTGGGAACACCACAGAGAAATGGTGTGTTGGAACGTTGTAATCGTACTTTATTGGATATTGTCCGATCTATGATGTCTCTGACGGACTTGCCGTTGTAATTTTGGGGTTATGCACTAGAAACTACTGCATTCACTTTAAATCGGGCACCATCTAAATCCGTTGAAAATACACCATATGAATTGTGGTTTGGAAACAAACGTAAGCTGTCATTTCTTAATGTTTGGGGATGCGATGTTTATGTGAAGAAACTTCAACCGGATAAACTCGAACCCAAAGCGTAAAAATGTGTCTTCATAGGATACCCTAAGGAAACTATTGGGTATTCCTTCTATCACAGATCCGAGGGCAAGGTTTTTGTTGCCAAGAATGGATCCTTTCTAGAGAAAGAGTTTCTCGCAAAAGGCGTGAGTAGTCGAAAGGTAGAACTCGAAGAGGTTGTTGAACCTTCTCTTCATAGTATGGCGAGTAGCGCAACGCCAAAAGTCGTTTCGGAGTTGGCTTCACCAATTAAAGAGGGAACTAATGATAATGATCATGAAACTCCGAAAGAGAGTACTACTAAACCTCGCAGGTCTAGCAGGTCGCGTGCAGCTCCCGAGCTGTAGGGAAACCATGTTATGAATTTCATGGTTGATGAAATTGATGACACTACGATGTATGAAGAAGCGATGATGAGCCCGGATTCCAACAAATGGTTAGAAGTCATGAAATCCGAGATGGAATACATGTATGAAAATCAAGTTTGGAACTTGGTGGACTTACCTCACGACCGAAAGGCCGTGGAGAATAGATGGATTTTCAAAAGGAAAACTGATGCTAATGGTAATGTGACCATCTATAAAGCTCGACTTGTTGTAGAGGGGTTTCGACAAATTCAAGGAGTTGACTACAATGAGACATTCTCTCCCGTAGCAATGCTAAAGTTAGTTAGGATTATGTTAGCAATTGCTACATATTTCGACTATGAGATATGGAAGATGGATTTCAAAACTGTGTTCCTCAATGGCTATATTGAAGAAGAGTTGTATATGATACAACCAAAGGGTTGTTTCGATCCTAAGGATGCTAACAAGGTATGCAAGCTTCAGCGATCCATCTATGGATTGAAGCAAGCATCCCGGAGTTGGAATCTCCGCTTTGATGAGGTGATCAAAGAGTTTGGATTTGTCCAAACTTATGGAGAGGCTTGTATTTACAAGAAAGTGAGGGGGAGCAATATGGCATTTCTGATATTATATGTGGATGACATATTATTGATCGAAATGATATAGATCTTTTAAACAGTGTTAAAAGTTATCTAAACAGCAAATTTTCAATGAAGGACCTAGGTGAAGCGTCATACATATTAGGCATAAAGATCTATAGAGATAGATCTAGGCACCTAATAGGGCTATCGCAAAGTACATACCTTGATAAGATTTTAAAGAAGTTTAAAATAGAAGGAAGTAAGAAGGGGTTCTTACCTATGTTGCAAGGCAATACATTGAGTAAGACTCAAAGTCCGGCTATGGCGGAAGAAAGAGAGATAATGGACAAAGTCCCCTATGCTTTAGCCATAGGCTCTATAATGTATGCCATGCTATATACAAGACAGGATGTGGCACATGCTATTAGTTTGACTAGTAGGTACCAATCGAATCCAGGTTGGGAACACTGGATAGCGGTCAAGAATATCCTTAAGTACTTGCGAAGAACTAAGGATATGTTTCTTGTGTATGGAGGTGAAGAAGAGCTCGTCGCTAAGTGTTATGTCGACTCTAGCTTTGACACTGATCCGGATGACTCTAAGTCTCAGTCCGGATACGTATTTCTCATGAATGGTGGAGCTGTTAGTTGGAGGAGTTCCAAACAACCGGTGGTGGTGGGATCAACAACGGAGGCCGAATGTTGCTGCTTCGGAAGCAGCTCAGGAAGCGGTTTGGATGAAGGACTTCATATCCAAACTAGGTGTGGTTGCGAGCGCATTGGACCCAATGGTGATATGTTGTGACAACAATGGTGCCATTGCCAATGCCAAAGAACCAAGGCCTCACAAGAATTCCAAGCATATTAAGCGCCGGTTTCACTCCATCCGCGAGCATGTCAAGGATGGAGATATAAAGATTTGTAAAGTACACACGGATCTCAATGTAGCGGATCCATTGACTAAAACTCTCCCTAGAGCAAAACATGATCAACACCAGAACTCCATGGGTGTTAGATTTATCACTATGTAACTAGATTATTATCTCTAGTGCAAGTGGGAGACTGAAGGGAATATGCCCTGAGAGGCAATAATAAAGTAGTTATTATGTATATTCCAAGTATATGATAGATGTTTATTTTGCATGCTATAATTGTATTAATACGGAAATGTTAATACATGTGTGTTTAATAAACAAACAAAAAGTTCCTAGTTATGCCTCTCTCATAAACTAGCTTGTTGATTAACAAGATGATCAAGGTTTCCTGATCATAGACATTGGATGTTGTTAATAACGAGGTCACAACATTAGTGTAATGATGTGATGAACATTCATCCGAAGTATAGCATTACGATCAAAGTCATTGAGTTTATATTGCTATAACATCATACAAAGTGATCCTAATCCTTAGACCATGAGATCATGTCAATCATTAACACCGGAAGAGTATCTTGATAACATCAAACGTCACACCATAACAGGGTGATTATAAATATGGGTTCAGTACTACTAAAGTGTTATGTTGAGGCCCATGGATCGAGAGTAGAATTTGTTCATCCCGATGACGAATATATATGCTCTGGGCCCTCTCGGTGATATCACATCGATTAGCTTGCAAGCAAGTGATTTGATCACTAGAATGTTATATCACGGGAACGAGAAAAGAGTACATGTCAGTAAAGAGATCAAACTAGGTATGGACATACCGATGATCAAATATCCGACATGTAATATATCGCTAAACAAAGGGATTGAGATACTAGCGTAAGAGGTTCTAACGATCACAAGAAAGTCATCGTTGAATGTGTGGGAGTCAGTACGGATCTCCAGGTACCGCTTCTGATTATTGATCGGAGAGGGGTCTCGATCATGTATGCATTATTCGCAAACCGTAGGGTGACACACTTAAGAGACACCGACATCCATTTGGAGCAAAAGTTTCATGCCGGAAAGAATACCAAGCGCAAGAATTTATTTCACTAGATACCGAAACGGGTTTTCGGGTGAAATTGCAGAAAGTGTTTTTGCATGTGAAATGAAATACAAGCAAGGGGTTATTTGTGAATATTTGTCATTAAAGTAATTGACAAAATTCTGAATAAATAAAAGGAGTTTTATTTAATGAGAGTTTGCATTAAATTTGATGGAAATTTAATGGGAATTTGAGTCGGTTTTTGAGTGGAGGGAATTGAAAGGAATTTTGTGAGTGGAGTGTCCACCCACATCAATGGAGGGAGGGCAAGGGGAAGCCTCCATGCGCTGGCCACACCCTTGGGGTTCCCCCTCCTCCTATAAAAGGAGCCCCCTCTCCTCTCTCTCACTCACACCTCCTCGTGAAGGATCTCTCTCTCCTCTAGTATTTATCCCCTATGGTCTCGGATTAGCGAGATACATGTTCCCAGTGGCTATTCGGCAAGAAAGAGTTGTGCTTCCGCTGCATCGCTGGAACGAGGAGGCGGAGGTTGCTCGGTGCCTCGGACGTGTGTGCGAGCACGGATGCGCCGCTGATTTGCGGTGCTAAGACTTCCTCTCGATCTTGAAATCGGCAAGAGATCGTCTACATCAACCACGAGTTTGAACTCGTTAAGCTTTGTCGGTCTTCAAGGGTATGTGCTCTACGGATATACATCCGCGTGTTGTTTGTATCTAGTAGATAGATCTTGGTACATAGTTGTTCCTATCGTAGGAATTTTTTTGTTTTCTATGTTGTGAACCCTACACATGCCTCTACTTATCAAGGGAAGTGACAGAAATCTCTACGGTAGTAGATGTGTTGTTGCCACCAGGGAGAAAAAAACGGTCTCTTGTTCATGGAACAAGTGGATTGTTTACCTTACACACTGATACGTCCAATTTGCATCACCATTCTATATCGTAATTTGCCTCTATTCATTGATATATGTCTTATTATTAGGTATTACTTATGTCTTTCCTCTGTTTTTGCATGTTGGATGATTCTTGGAGGATGAACTATCCGAGTCTGGATTCTGATGGAAAAGGAGGTGGTTTTGATGCAATTTCGTGAAGATCGGAAAAATACCAGAAAAATATTGGAAAATTATATTTTCCTAGAAGACGAAGGAAGCCAGAAGGGGAGGCGTAGCTGGGCCACAGGGGGCCCACACCCCCCTAGGCGTGGGCCCCCCTTGGGTCGCGCCTAGGGCAGGTGTGGCCCACCTGGCCGGCCTCCGACTACGCCCTCTTGCCTATATCTTCCTCACGGAACCCTAATACCGGGGGAGCGACCATAGATAGATTTTCTCTGCCTTTGCGGGGCGGAAAACACCGGGAGAGAAAGATCTCTTCGGCAGACAAATTTCTGCCGAGGAAATTCTTTCCCGGAGAGGAGAGATCATCGCCATCAACACCATCGTCAAGCTAGACTTCATCGGGATCATCATCATCATCCACACCATCATCTCCACCAGCATCATCATCATTACTCCATCCCGCTGTAACAATCGTGTTGAATACTTGCATTGTTCTTAGGGGAAACTTTCCCGATGTTGATTACTATTGTAGTTGATGCTTGTGAGTGGAACCATTGGATTATTGTCGATGTTCAGATTGTTATCCATTACCATATCATCTTTGATCTTGATCCATAGATATCTCGTGGGTAGTTCGTTTAGTTCTTGAGGACATGGGAGAAGCCATGTTGTTAGTAGTGGATTTGTGTTGAGTTATTATTCAATGGTTGAGTATTTAAGTTGTGGAGATATTCTTATAGTGGTGTCATGTGAACGTCGACTACATGATACTTCACCATTTATGAGCCTAGGGGAATGGATTGTGTATTTGGATACTAATTGTGGGGTTGCCGGAGTGATAGAAACCTGAACCCCTGTTAGGACACCTTTGCACAAGGGAGCGTAGGATCTCAAAGTTTAAGATTGTGGTTAGATTTATATCTTAATTACTTTCCTATAGTTGCGGATGCTTGCAGGGGTTTTAATCACAAGTATGTATTAGTCCAAGTAAGGTCGGTATGTTAGCACAGATTCACCCACACAACACTTACAACACCAAAGAAGAGTACTCCGCTAATTGAAGCGAAAGCACTTGACAAAATTCCCATGTGTCCTCGAGGACGTTTGGTCCTTATAAGTATTTCCACCGGCTTGTCCTTTGCTAAGAAAGGATTGGGCCACTTGCTGCGTTTGCTCGTTGTCTTTATTACTTGCACTTTGTTTTGTTGCTTTATTAGAAAACCCCTAAAAATCCGTTTGCTAAGTATTTACAGAGATTTTCTGCTCCATACCACTCATCAACACCTTATGCTCCTCGTTGGGATCGACACTCCTATTTATCGAAAGTACTACGATACACCCCCTATACTTGTGGGTCATCAAGACTATTTTCTGGCACCGTTGCCGGGGAGTGAAGCGCTATTGAAGAGTGGAACTGATAAAGGAAACTTCTACTGTGAGTATTGCTTTTGTTTCCGTTTGTTGCTTTGTTTCCAATATGGATAACCCACTTGGTTTCTGTTTGGAAAAATACTACCACTGTTAGGGTAGTAGATGAACCACCACCAGTTGAGATAGATCTTTTTAAGATACCTACAAGTATTGTTGACCCTGTTATGGATAATTATTATTTAGGGGATGGAACTTTCCATCCTGGTGATCATTTGCTTTTTATCCATGAATTATGCGGGTTGTTTAAGTGTGCATGTATCACAACTGAACAGGTGAAGAAGAAGTTACTCTCCATATCCTTGAAATGGAGAGCTGAAGAATGGTATAAGTTGCCGAAGAATGGGCAATCCATGGAATGGGAGGAGATGTCATCTCTCTTTTACTCTAAATTGTATATATAAATCTGATATATATATATATATTGGCCTCGTGATGGAGAGAGTACAACTCAAGCTTTGGGGAGATTGAAGTTACTAATGCTTAAATGTCTTATTCATGAACTCCCTAACAATATTATTATCAATAACTTTTATGCTAGGCTTTCTCTTCATGATAAAGATTTACTAGATGCTTCTTGTGCTGGATCATTCACACGTATGAAGGAAGAAGCTAAATGGGATCTCCTAGACCGTATTCAAGAGAACACTGAAGCTTGGGAGAATGACAAAGGAAGAAAGTCAGGTATAAACTATGATTATGAATGCATTAAATCCTTTATGGGAACTGATGGCTTCCGTGATATTAGTAATGAGTTTGGTCTTGACTCCCAAAGTATTGCCAACTGTTCTAAGGCCTTTCCCTCTTACATAGAAATTCCCAAGAAGAAGCGGAATAAGTACCATGCACCTTATAAAGATGTTGTTAGTCATGTTCCTGTTAGAAGCACTAAAGTTTGTACTATTGATCATATTGTGCCCGAACCTTATGTTGAGAAAATATATTTCCCAACTAAGGTAAAGGAGTATTCTATGATGATTAGTGCAAATAACAAAGGTACTAAGAAAACTGTGGAACTTGATGAGCAAATGAATAATGAACCTGTGGTAGTTAGTGTGAAAGACATTGTCACTAGAAATATAGAGGATGAGCACATTGTCTTCTATGAAGATGCTTCTAATATTATCTCTCGTCCTAGAAAAGCTAGAAAAGATAGTGTTCCTGTGATTTCAGTTAAAATTGGTGATCATTGCTACTATGGTTTATGTGATATTGCTGCTAGTTCTAGTGCTATTCCTTATGAGCTTTACAGGGAAATTATGCATGAGATTGGTCCTTGTGAGATTGAGGACATTGATGTGGTTATTCACCTTGCTAACAAGGAAACCATTTGCCCTATTGGTATTGTAAGAGATGTGGAAGTTCTCTGCGGTAAGATTAAATATCCTGCTGATTTCTAGTGCTTAATTCAGCAGCTAGCAAAACTTGTCCTATCATTTTTGGTAGACCTTTCTTGAACACTTGTGGAGCTATTATAGATTGTAAGAAGGAAAAAGTTTTAACTAAGTTTGATGGAGATTCTTATGAGTTTAACTTTTCCAAATTTGCTAAAGCTCCTTGTGAAAATAGTTTGCCTAATAAAGATTTCAGGATCGAACAACTTGCTTCTATTGATTCAGTTTATGACCTTGGACCTCTTTTTGATGACTATAAGTATGCTCATTCTGATGATAAAATTGTTGCCAGTGACAATTATATTGTCAACTTTATTCAAAGTGCTCTGAAAGTTATTATGAGAGAGGGAAACATGGTTTTATGCATCTCAATAGTGTTAAGTTTCCCCATTTTATGTTGAAAGCTTTGAAGTTGCATTTGTTTTGTCTTCCTATGCTGGTGGCTTTTTGTTTCAACAATTCGTTTTCTCATGATACTCCCATGCATAGGAATTGGGTTAGACTCAAATGTGTTGGTTATTTGCTTCTTGATGCTCTCTTTCACTTCAAATATTTATCTCCTATGTGAGCTTCTTTGAAAGTTTCAAGCCTAACTTAAAGGCATTAAATAAAAGTACTAGTTGGGAGATAACCCAAGAGTTTTGTCGAGTCTTGGAAGTTATTACCTCAGTAATAACCACTCCTTATCCTTTTTGTTTTGGTTTTTGTGTCAAGTTAAACTACTTTTGTGAAGTAGAGGAGTTGTGAAAAGTGGCTGTCCTGGGACATATTTTTGTGTTGCATTGGAAAAATTCGTGAGGGAGCTCAGTACTTCGGATGGAGCTGTATTTTTATGAGCTAGTTCTCCAAGTTGTTACCCAACTTTCATTAGTTTTGCACTTTTTGATTTGAGCAACAGAAGGCTTCGAAAAAATCAATCTTTGCCCGCTGGTCTGTTTTGATAGATTTCTGCCGTCATTTGCATTTGCCTCTTACAAAAGCCTTTGTTTTGATGGGTTTTCAGTTGAAGTGTATACCTAAAGGTTTATTGCTTTTACTTACACTAATGTTGCCATTAAAGTTTGTGTTTTGCCTAGTGAAGAAAGGAATTTCCAGGAGAAGGAGGAAAGGAATCTGCAGAGTTCGTATTTGAATAGGTAAAAGTGGTGAAAATAGAAGGTTCGTGAAAACCCAGTCTTGTTATATTTTTTATGTTTCTAACACATATGGAAGATTACGAGACGGAACAGAGGAGCACACCCACCCCAGACACGGGCCCCAGCTGGCCGCGCCTGAGGGGGGTGTGAGCCCCTCGAGCTCCGTATCCGCCTCATGTTCGTACTAGTACCTTCCTTATGCATTGAAACTTCGTAATATATAACCCCCCGGATCCCCGAGGTACATGCATCATGTTCTCGTCGTGTTTTCGTCTCGATCTATTTCTGTCAGGAAATCTTCTCAAGTTTAGAGCATCATGGTCTCCGCCAACAACAAAGGCAAGAAGCGCTTGGAAGAAGAAAGGATCGCTGTGAGGTACGCATACATGGATTGGAGCGTCGAGGAGGAAGTTAATATGGAGGAACAAACCGCCATAGGGTCAAGGGCAAGGAAACCTACTTTTGTAGGAGCAATTAACAATGGACGTGCTTTTTCTCGTAAAATGCAGGGGATTATAGCCTCCGTCCCGGACTTTAGATCCTGCCCTGAGACAGTGGAAGCACTTCGAACCACTGATGAGTTTTGTGAAAGATACCGTGCTCTGAGGATGAAGGTGGATAAACTTCAAGAGGAGAACAACAAGCTTCGTAAGATGCTGGAGGGTTTTCTTATCCTAAACAAGGGACCACCACCTAAGGAGTAATTCATCATCAGGATTGGCATCCCCTTGCCTTATTCCAAGCTTGGGGGAGTGCCGCGGTATCACCATCATCATCTTTTATCTTTTACCTTTTTAGTGGATTCATATCTTTGGTAGAGAAGTTATCTTATAGGTTGGTTTGCATGTGGAAGTATCTCTCCTTTAGTTGATTATCTATGTATCCCTTGGTGTGAGTGCCTTTATTGAATATAAATGAGAAGTCTCATCTTTTACTTTTTGCACTTCTTATTTTAGTTTGCAATCTCTATTATATGATTGATCTTGTTGATCTGTATTGGCATCACTTTGGGAGCATCAAGTAAATCTAAATTGGTTTTGGCAAAATACACAAATCCCTTTGAACCAAACCTATGCCATTTGTGTCCACCATACCTACCTATTAGCTTTTGCTATTCCAAGAAAATTCTCAAGCTTCATTTATCTTTCGAATTAAAAAGTATTTTGTTATGTGAAAACTAGTTTGTAAAGCTCTCACGAACTTGATGGCACACCTTATTTTCCTGCCCCTAATAGACTTGAACCATCGTGTCATAGAAGTTGTATATGCTTGCATCTATATGTTGGAATTAGCAGAACCATGCTGTCATGGGGAACATTTTCAACATTGCACTTGTACTTTGTACACAGTTGATATCGTGCTCTTTTGTCTGTGGATGTCACCGGTGTGAAATAAAAAGGGAGCTTGTAAGTCCATTGAGTTATGTATTTTGTGTTAGATAAACGTCTGGGCCGCTAGCCTAAGCCATGCCTAATCATGGTGGAAACTTGCAGCATCACCATAATGAGCATTATATGAAGCATCCTCAATAAAAATCTATGCACATAGTAAATAAAAAGATCGCTGAGATGCTCATTGTGTGCTTGCCTTGTCATTTTGGTTATAGGAAAGCTCATGTACCATGAGCAAGGGGAACCCCGTTGGCAGTTCTCTATGATACGCATGTACTTACAATGACAAGAACTTACCAGTAATTGAAGTTGAGTAGCATGGGGTGTGGCCCTCATATTCAAGGGACATGAGATTGCCAACTTATATTTCGTCAAGCATATACTCCATCCTTGTTCACTTTAACCTTAATCATCTCAAGATGCCTATGATAGGGGCAATGAGGGCTCAAAGCTAGTAAGTACCATAATATTTTGAAAGCTCTTTATGACTTGAAATCCCTGTTTCCCTTTATGAAGGGACCTTTCTTATATTTCCAAGTTGAGTCAGTAAACCTACTTCCTCTATATCTCCAGGAAGCATTTGATTTGTTGTGTTTCAAGCATTCATATGGTGATTTATTCAATCATGTTCTTTATCTTACTTGTTTGCACAAGACTCTTATCTATTGAGTATTACTTTGAAAGCCTTCATTGTGAAAAACCTTTTTGAGCAAAGAGTGCTCATGTTTTTAAGACTTCCACAAAAAGCTTTTTGTGAAACTATTTGCCAGGTGTTCTCTGACCAAGAACAAAGTTTGCCAATTCCAATTATGATTTATCTTTATGCATCTCTATTGTGACTCTTGTACTTGTTGCAAGCTAAGTTCTATAATGGTGAGTTGCTTTCTTCTATGAGTTGTGTAATGGTAAGTGTGATGCTTCTTGTCCGTATTCTTTTATCGACACTTCACTTCATAAACCTATGGACATGCTTACTGAGCTCAGTTTTCGCTTGGGGACAAGCGAAGGTCTAAGCTTGGGGGAGTTGATACGTCCAATTTGCATCACCATTCTATATCATAATTTGCCTCTATTCATTGATATATGTCATATTATGAGATATTACTTATGTATTTTCCTCTGTTTTTGCATGTTGGATGATTCTTGGAGGTTGAACTGCCGAAGTCTGGATTCTGATGGAAAAGGAGGTGTTTTGATGCAATTTTGTGAAGATCAAAAAAATACCAGAAAAATATTGGAAAATTATATTTTCCCAGAAGACGAAGGAAGCCAGAAGGGGAGGCGTAGCTGGGCCATAGGGGCCCACACCCCCTAGGCGCGGGTCCCCCTGGGTCGTGCCTAGGGCAGGTGTGGCCCATCTGGTCGGCCTCCCACTATTACCTCTTGCCTATATCTTCCTCATGGAACCCTAATACCAGGGGAGCGACCACAGATAGATTTCCGCCGCCTCTGCGGGGCGGAAAACACCGAGAGAGAAAGATCTCTCCGACAGACAGATTTCTGCCGGGGAAATTCCTTCCCAGAGAGGGGAGATCGTCACAATCAACACCATCGTCAAGATAGACTTCATCGGGATCATCATCATCCACACCATCATCTCCACCAGCACCATCATCATTACTCCATCCCGCTGTAACAATCGTGTTGAATACTTGCATAGTTCTTAGGGGAAATTTCCCGGTGTTGATTACTATTGTAGTTGATACTTGTGAGTGGAACCATTGGATTATTTTCTATGTTCAGATTGTTATCCATTACCATATCATCTTTGATCTTGATCCATATGATGTCTCGTGAGTAGTTTGTTTAGTTCTTGAGGACATGGGAGAAGTCATGTTGTTAGTAGTGGATTTGTGTTGAGTTATTATTCAATGGTTTAGTATTTAAATTGTGGTGCTATTCTTCTAGTGGTGTCATGTGAACGTCCACTACATAATACTTCACCATTTATGGGCCTAGGGGAATGCATTGTGTATTTGGCTACTAGTTGTGGGGTTGCCGGAGTGACAGAAACCTGAACCCCCGTTAGGACACCTTTGCACAAGGGAGCGTAGGATCTTAGAGTTTAAGGTTGTGGTTAGATTTATATCTTAATTACTTTCCTGTAGTTGCGGATGCTTGCAGGGGGTTTAATCACAAGTATGTATTAGTACAAGTAAGGTCGGTATGTTAGCATAGGTTCACCCACACAATACTTACGATACCAAAGAAGAGTACTCATCTATTTGAAGCGAAAGCACTTGACAGAATTTCCATGTGTCCTCGAGAACGTTTGGTCCTTATAAGTATTTCCACTGGCTTGTCCTTTGCTAAGAAAGGATTGGGCCACTTGTTGCGTTTGCTCGTTGTCTTTATTACTTGCACTTTGTTTTGTTGCTTTATCAGAAAACCCCTAAAAATCCGTTTGCTAAGTATTTACAGAGATTTCTGTAACATCCCAGGATTAGCACCTAGAATTAAAGAGGACACAGGTGTGTGCATTGCATTCATGCATCAGAAAATCCGGGGAATTTTCGCGCAAAACGAAAGAAGCTATAGAGGGATCGGGATCTCTCTTGTACTGATGGAAACTTCGGAGCAAGTGCAATAGATTTCGACATGACCTTTATAGAATTCCTTATTTAGGGGAAAAGTTGCTCAAACATGTATTTGAATTTCAAATATGAAATTCAAATGAATTTATAAAATTCACAAATGGAATTTTGAAACACTTAATAACTTGAATTGAAATGATTACAAAAGAAAATGATATAAAAGGATTTCTTTATTAATATATATATACATATAGTATTACATTAGTCTTTTACAATTAATGAATAAAAGTAAAGTATCAGAAATCAAATAAGCTGAAAAAAATTACATTACGAAAATAAATAAAAGAGCTCTTTATTACAAACAAAATAAATATGACATTGTCTTTACAAAAGAATTGTAAAAGAAAAAGGAAATAAGTAAACTTTATTAAATAAGATACAAACCCTTACAAGTTTCAACTAACAAAGAGAAAAAAACTGAACTTTATTACATTAATAAAAGAATACAATATTATTTACAATATTTAAGAATCAAATAAAGTTGTAAAAGAATAAAAAAGAAAACTTAAACTATTTTCCTAATTGGTCCTATGGCTTCTGTTTTCAACTCTCCTTATTCTTCACCCTGCAAAACAAAACAAAACAAAACAAAAAGACAAGGAAGAAACAGAATGGGGACTTGGTTAAAGTAGTGCTCTCAGTTTGACAGTGTAATGCACTATTCAGCACATCACTGAGCTAATCTTATAAAAAGGGGGCAAGTTTCACCAAGATAAGCAAAAGAAAAAATATTCATGATGGATAAGAACAAACCAGCTGAACTGATCCTCACTGAATAAATATCTTAGTACAATGGAACTTGAACCAGAGAGACCACCTCACAGCAGCTTAGTCATTGCATGTTTGTGTGCTGTCAACACAAGACAGCCACAAGGGAAGATAAGAACACAGTCGTAGTAGCAGAGTACCACATTGTTGGTCACTTACCACACATCTACTTCCACCCCAATTCATTTATTAGCACTAGAACTCTCAAGCACTAGACATAACCCACCACAACCCAGTATCAGATTATCACTTATCTATCCAGATCTATATCATCAAGAACCAGCTCCCATAACACTAGTAAAAGCAGACCAGAAATCCACACCACAAGTATCTGATTGCTTAAAAAGCCACCCAAGAACTAGTGAGGAGGAGTTTCATAGAGAAAGCAACAAACCAGAACAAAGAAGGCTAGCTGATCAAGTACCGGTATCAGCATAGCAACATCAAGCTCAGCATCAGGTTATTACCCCACACTAATATCATTAGTAGCATCTATTCTTACCAGTTCCATTAGAAAATATTTTGGGAGAGTTGAGATTGTTCTCAGATAGGCATAGAAATGCTATGCTTGTCTCATCATAGAACTTCTAGGCATCAGAAGTATCTGTCTATCTTATTTCCAAATTAAATCCTCAGCCTTAGCATCATTGGCAATCCAATTGAAATCTCCTGGATAAATCATTCCAACAGTCAACTACCTAGTGAGAGATACCTCTGTGTACACTCCAAAGGGAGGCATCACAGTGGCAGATGCACTGGCAGCAACCACAGGGTTGACCAAACCAAAAGAACATTCAAAGTAGGTTTAATAAATATCATCCCTGAGTTGTTTAGCTTCAGACCTAGATATTATTAGACAAACATAGACCACATATGCTAGGTTACAGAGCACATCCCCTAGGGGTAGCACCTCTGTACCTAGCAGATTCAGTATTTATTGAGTACAAGCTCTCTGCATAGAGACAAATTATTGCAAAGCATATTGGCAAACGAAGCATAATCCTAGGTAAGGAAATCATGGTTTGCAATCCAAACTCACTGTCCCCACTGACAGTACACAACATCTGAACAAGAAGTAGATAGCCACTTGCTAAAATCATACAGATATAATTTAAATCATTTTCCTAGCTACTATTTGCTAGGAATCATTCTTACTAACTTGTTCACTGTCCACATGGTTGTTTGGTTGAGTTTTTAATACTAAGATCATTACTGAACCATAGGTACAATTCATCATGTATATCTCCCACATAAGCCAAACACATCATATATCATCTGCAACCATTAGAAAATTGAATTAAATCATCTTCCTAGATAGCTACAACTAGGAATCATTTTTGATACTCTACATAGACATAGAGGTTCAATTTAATACATCACTGAACCCCAAGGTTCAGTAAACATAAGAATGCAAGTGATACCATATAACAAAAACTTGCTCTAGATGAACTAGAACCAAGTTCAAGTACATGTTGTTTAGATAAGCTCATAATATTAAGCCCATAGGTTGTTATTTGTCTTCCAACAATTACTGGACTATATCACTAACTTTTTGATTAAACAACAATCATATATTCCAACCACATACACACTCCTACACATTACAGATACCATTTCCTAATTAATACAACATGTAATTTCCATTCTCAAAATAGAGATGTTAATATTCTGAAGCACACTATGTGCAATCACAACACAAGGACCACCCAACTAAAACCTCTACATTATTGTAGGAATATCCTAGCAAATAAGTATGTCATATGTTTAAAAGCAGAACACACAATCAAGGTCATTGAAGAGTAGAAACACTAGATTGTCCAACATCACATCCTCAATCATAATCTAGTATATACTGATAAACCATTATCAACATCAACAAGCATGTGCCTAAGATGAATCAAACTCTCTGTCTAAAATCAGAACTCATCTATGTCGAACTAGAATACAACTCCAATCCCTAGATTAACTACACCCTACTGACCATGTCATCTACACATCACCAAGTTAGGGAGACACGGAGATTACTTGAAGGTGGCGAGGGCGATGAAGAAGAAGGCCACGGTCAACCATGGCCATAGGCGGCAATAGCCACAGTACCACACCATCGTGAAAGGGTGGCAGCAGCAGGTCGGGGTCAAGGAAGAGGAAGTCCTGGTCTCCCTCGAGCAGCAGCCAGGGGCATCGGGGGCCAGCGGAGTCACGCCGGCGACCTAGCCGAACCGCACGACTAGGGTTTCGCAGGGGCACGAGCGGTGAAGCAGAGCAGCACCGAGGCGGAGGTAATCACCGGGGGTGCGTGAGTCGAAGCCTCGTCGGCAGGCGGTGGAGCCGAGGTCGGCCGGCAACCGGCCGGAGTGGCGGCGACGACGGCATCGCACGGGAGCAAGAGAGGAGAGGATGAGGTCTGTGTGTGTGCGTGTGTGTGTGGAGTGAGGGGTGGGCCGAGGGTGAGGGGTCTGGTATGGTCTAGTTGGGCCAGGCCAGCCCACGTATCCAACCAAACGGCCCAAGTTGATTAGGTTTAGAAATAAAAAAAATGAATTACTAAAATAACCTCCAAACATTTTTAGCTATAGAAAATTATAGAAAAATCCTGAAAATACATATGATATATCAAAATGACCACAAAAATAATATCTACCTAATAAAAATATAATTTTAAGTGTTTAAAATAAATTTAAAGTAAAATAATTATTAACACCATTAAATCTTAAATGAAATTTTATAAAATAAAAAACCCTAGAAATAAATAAAAAATCATTTTTGTGTATCAAAATAACTCTATTATTTTATAAAAATACTCACTTAGAGTTTTACAAACAAAACATAAAGCAAATATTTAAAGACACTTAATTCTTTGATGAATTTTATAAAAATAAAGATAATACTTAAAAAAATATATTACACTGGAAAAATATTAAAATTCTTTAATATTTTAAATAATAAATCCTTACCTAATACCTATTTTGTGAATTATTTAAAAACAATTCTTAAGTAAGAAATAACCACAATTCCTATAAAACCTTGAGCAATTAGTGTCTCAGTACTAATTCCAAACCCATAACTTGAATTCATAATGAAACTTAAGTATAACTTTTAACTTTAAAATATTCTTTTAAAAATCTTATTAAGAATCCTTTTAAATAAACATTGGGTATCACCCATTTATATAATATGGTGAATAATTATTATATCTTTACCACTATTAACATAACTTTAAATTCTAACAAATAACTAAGACCATCTAATTATGATTCCATTAAATAAATACATATTCCTTTCATAATAGTAAAACAAATTTAATCTAATCATTCACTTAAATAGAAAGTGAATAATTCCACACCTTAGTTATACCTATCATAAATCTAAAACTTGGGAATAAATAAATATATTACATCTTAAATTTACTTAACCTTTTAAAGTTAACTTTAGTCTCAAAAGCTTATAAACATCATGTCTAATAAACTACTTATGTTTTTATAGTTAACTTTGGTCTATTTAACTTAAAACATAAAGCATCTCAAGTCCAAACTAATAAATCAAATACCAGAAGGCATTAATCACATTCTATTAACAATGAAGATTGCTTAAACATTATAAAGGAAATATTTTCTTCAAATGTTATTCTTTTTGCCACTTCAAATAACAATCTTATAATAAGTTCTTCAACTTTTAACAACTCAATCCCAAGGACTTTTATCTTAGTCACCAAATGACAATTAATCATAATCACATTACTTTATACTTTACGTGTATATTTAGAATTGTTATCACTTAAGTTCCTTATAAATGTCATTACCTATAAAGTAAAATTTGAAGATAAACCAACTCTTAAAAGAATCACCTAAATTCACTTCTCTCAAAACATTGGGGATTCACTTTGGGAGTTTTACAAAATGCATATCATTACTTATGCATAACTGCATCTTGCTTCTTTAAACATTAGTCCTTACTGGACCAATGATGTTGATTTCAGATATTGGATCTTATATTGTCCCGAGGACCGTGAGTGCATAATCTTGCAATCACAAAAGGCAAGTTCACACTTGGTCATGTCCTTTGATTATTTTCTGTAAAGTATTTTACAAATCCAGTGTTGTCATCACCTGCATTTGAAAAAGGTCAGAAAACACTATCTTCATAATAACATGATTATAGGTTATTTACCATGAGGTAATAACCTACTATAAGAGTTCCGGTGGTAAAGGAACATATTATCTAGGACTTAACCAACAATGTCGCCAGTGATTCTTGCGCCGTATATTACGCGTTGACCATGAGATTTGGAATGGGACGAAGAAGTCAGTTGTATCTTTTCCCTCTCGCATGGAGCTGGATGTGCGGGCCGTGGCTGTTATCACTCGTAGCATGCATATTATATGGTAATTCGTAGAGGATATGCAACATATGGGTGGGATCCCTCAACATCCCACGATAGTTCCGGCATCTGAACGGTCTGTACAAACCATTACCGTAATTCAAAAGGTGGGCATGGTGTACACCAAGGAGACATGCGGGGTCGCGGAGAAGGCAGTGATTGGCTTGGATCTTAGGTTGGGCCTCAAACCAAGGAAATTTGAACGGGGAAATACTCCCGGTCGTGCAACAAAACCTAAGGTCTCTCATGGGTAAAGTGACGCACCTCTGCAGAGTGTAAGAACTGTAACTTGTTACTCCCTGTTCCGGGAAGGAGCTGCGAACGCGGCGGGAAAGGAACTCCATGAAAGTTCTGGTAAACCCGTGAAGGCTGGCGGACATAGCTTTTCAGAATAAAAGCAACCTTTGAAAAAATGTTTACGAAAACCTGCATTGCCTCGACCTATGGTCTGTGGTTGTAGATATAGTGCATCAAACACTCCTTTTCTAGTGAACTTGCTGAGTACGCTCGTACTCAAAGTATCTTCTTAACCCTTGCTAGATTCTGAAGCCATTAAGACGACGTCTACATCAAGTTATGCTCCAGGAATCATCACCAGAATCTAAAGTTCTTCAATGAAGTCAAGAAAGTCAACATATACATCAACTCGAGTGAAGACAAAGTTACTAATTAGATAGGAATATAATCTCTATCCATAGAACCTATTTTAGTAGCGTATTGCAATAGCAGCAATATCAGACCATTAATTAAAATACTAGTCGTAATAGTATGATAGTCTTGAGTTGTTTATTTCTGATTCTTCTTTGTAAGAAGTTTCTTTCTCTCTCATTAACCTAGAGTATTCTCTTGATCTTGTTTAAAGAGTTGAGTTGTAACCTATAGTCATGTCTTGGACCTGCAGTGTTTCTGTTGTACCACTCTGAGGGATGTAATACTAGTGAACAGTGTTTCATTGGTGTTATGTCAATGACTATAGTGTACTACATCATGCAGTGGTATGCTGGGTCACCGCAATTTCCTGCTCCATACCACTCGTCAAAACCTTCTGCTCCTCGTTGGGATCGACACTCCTATTTATCGAAATTATTGTGATACGCCCCTATACTTGTGGGTCATCACACACTTTGCTTAAAGCAGTTGTATGTTGCTTGCAACTTAATACTGGAGGGGGTTCGGATGATAACCTGAAGGTATACTTCTAGTCATAGATGCAGTTGGATGGCGGTCTATGTATATTGTTGTATTGCCCAATCTAATCTCATAGGATCTTTTTGTCTAGTATTGCATTATTATGCCTTGCTCAGTTCCTGTCAATTGCCCTGATGTAATTTGTTTACCCTCCATGCCATGTTTGTTTATCTAAGGAGAGCACCTCTAGTGAACTATGGACCTCGGTCCAATCTTTACCATCGATACATCTTCCACTATTACTGTTTACTTGCTGCAATTCATCATCACCTTCCACACCATACAGTTAATCCTATGTTACAACAAACCGGTGAGCTTGAAAACCTCACTGATTTGTTGGGGCAAAGTCTTGAGTTTGTGTTGTCTAGGTTTCCACGTTGCTTGCAACACATTTGAGACGTTTCCTTCTTCTGTTTCGATAACCTCGGTCTCTACTGAGGGAAACTTGCTGTTGTGCTCATCACACCTTGCTCTTGGGGTTTCCAACGAAGCGTCCCACATTAACACCGGGTGCACGCATCAAATATTTCTGGCGCCGTTGTCGGGGAGGCTAAGGACGTCTTCACAATGGGAGTCCTTCTCAACCTTTCTTTTTTACTTTGTTTTTTGTTTGCTTAGTTTCTTTTGCTTGGTTTTGTTTGCCTCTTTTTATCAAAAACTCCAAAAAAAATAGTTTAGTTTGGTTTGCTTTCTCTTATAAAAACACAAAAAAAATAGTTCCTACTCTAGTTTCCACCTTGCTCTAGCTCACCATGTTGTTCCCCAAGTTCGCCCTGAAGGATCTTGCAATAGGTAGTGGCTCCATAATTGGGAAAAATAATATTGAAGAATTCTTTAACCATGTTAGCAAGCATGAGGATATTGAGGATAGATCTATAACAGAACTTGCTCCTAATTATGAGATTGCTACAACTTCTTCAGTTCATATTTTGGAGGCTAGGTTTGTTAGCCTTAACCCCATGATGCAAATTTTGTTCCTAAAACTAAAATAAGAAAATAATGCTGAAAAGAGAGAATTTATTCTTGAAACTTCACTAAAAGAGTTCCATGATGTTGCTAAGGAATCCAAAAAGGCTTTGAGCGTTTTAATATGCTAGGCTCATGTGTAGATGTTGTGGGTGCTTCAGATAAAACCAAACCTAGAGAGGAATTCAAGATACCAATACCCTTTAAGCTTGTTGAAATGCATGAGGCCTTTGAAAAGAATTTTGATTGGATTGCTCCTGAAAATATTTTTGATGAAAGTAGTAAACCAAAGAGAGATGAGAAGGGATCCTCCAAAACTCATTTGGATGAGATACCTTTCATAATTGAATACTCTACAAGTATTGATGTTAATGCTTCTTCATTTGAAAATACTTGATTTTCTTGCTTCTCGTGCCTAACTTAGAGGCGTTAAAGAAAAGTACTTGTTGGGAGATAACCCAAGAGTTTTCTTGAGTCTTGGAAGTTATTACTTCAGTAATGATCTCTCCTTATCCTTTTTGTTTGCTTTTTTTTTGCCAAGAATGAACTCTAATGAGAGGGAAGTAAGATTCGGGGAGTTGTTGTCCCGAAACAGATTTCTGTCCTCCACCATAAAAAATCATGAGGAGTCTCTGTAACTCGGATTGAGATGAAATAAATCCCGTCTATGTTAGATAACTTTCGTTAGTTCAACACTTTTTAATTTGAGCAACAGGAGGTCTTCGAAAAAATCGGTTTCTACATGCTGGTCTGTTTTGATAGATTTTTGCCATTATTTGCATTTGCTTCTTATCGATTTATTTTTGAGTTTACTTTTGGGAAATTGAGGTTTTTAAAGGAAGTTGCTTCAGTAGCTTGTGTTTTTAGTGAAAAGTTTTGCTGTTCTAAAGCTAAGCCCAAGTTGCTAATGTTGCTAATGAAGATTGTGTGAAGTTTTGTATGAAGGAAAAATTTCAGGTGTAGAGAGAGAATGATGTAATGAGATGAAGAATGGAAAAAAGCTCAAGCTTGGGGATGCCACCCCGATTTCACCCCAGGAAATATCCAATAAGTACAAGCATCAAAGCTTGGTGCATCCCCTTCTTCATCAATAAAAAGCTCAGGTCTTTCTAGACACTTCGTTTTTATTGTTTCATGCACTGTTGTGTTGTTCTTGGAGCATCTTAGTTTTAGTTTGCTTTGCTTAGTTGTTTAGTTTGCTTGAATAAAGTAGTTTGGACCTCGTTCTCGCTGTGTTGTTTCAAATAAGTCAATTGGTATTGGAAAGGAGTAGAAAGTCCTTGCTTCAAAGTGCAAGAGAGCTTGCTTTGACTGTGACTTAGACTTTATCACGCCATGCTAGGTGTTGTTTTGACCTTATGCTTACTGATTATTGCTGTAGCATGTATTGTTCCAACAATTAGGATTGTTTAGTGTGCCTTAAAAGAATCATGCGTTGTTTTAGCATACAAAAGCATAGTATCATGGTATTCTCCTTTGATGCTTTGTTTGGGTTGACTTGGAACATGCTCACACCGTGTTATGACTATGAACAAGTCACCATAGCCTCTATGATCATTTAGTCCTTGACTTGTAGTACCACTCTATGCTTTGATTAGTAATGTTTTGTCGCTCTGCATGATTATGGCCATTATCGCTCTCTTAGTTGGTTGCTCCCAGTCTTTTGCTAGCCTCCACTTGTATGAGTAAGTTCTACTCATGCTTCCAACTCCTAAGAAATCCAGTTATTCCAAAGAGTCCACTATAAATTCCTATGCATGGTGTGTTACACCATAGCAAGTATATTCTTGTTTTCAGCTATCTTCTAATTAAAAAGTATTCTGTTATGTGAAAACTTAGTGATTAAAGCTCTCACGAACTTGATGACACACTTTATATTACTTGACCCTAATAAACTTGAACCATTGTGTCATCTATGTTGTATATGCTTGCACTTATACGTTGGAATTATCAGAACCATGCTGTCATGGGGAACGTTTTCAATATTGCACTTGTACTTTGTACATAGTTGATATCATGCTCTTTTGTCTATGGATGTCTCCGGTGTGAAATAAAGAGGGAGCTTGTAAGTCCATGGAGTTATGTATTTTGTGTTAGAGAAACACCTGGGCCGCTAGCCTAAGCCATGCCTACTCTCATGGTGGAAACTTATAGCATCACCATAATGAGCTATCTGTGAAGCATCCTCAACACATAGTAAATAAAAAGATCGCTGAGATGCTCATTGTCTGCTTGCCTTGTCATTTTGGTTATGGGAAATCTCCTGTACCATGTGCAAGGGGTACCCCATTGGCGGTTCTCTATGATATGCATGTACTTACTATGACAAGAATTTACATGTGACTAAAGTTGAGTAGCATGAGGTGTGACCCTCTTATTCAAGGTACATGAGATTGCAAACTTATACTTTGTCAAGCATATACTACATAGTTTGTTCACTTTAACCTTAACCACTTCAAAATGCTTATGATAGAGGCAATGAGGGGTGAAAGCTAACAAGTACCAGAATTTTTGGAAGCTCTTTTTGAAACTTGAAATCCATGTTTCCTTTATGAATGGCCTTTCTTCCACCACTATATTAAGTCAACACCTTCTACCTTTAGGCACCATTAAGAGAGCATAGTTGCCATTCTTAGTTCTATGTGAAGTGTCCCAAAACTTATTGATTGGTGCATATTGTGATATTACTTGTTCTTGTGCTATTTGTATCTAGTCACTCTTATGAACTTTGAAGGTGTCCTATGCATATATTTGCTACTCCATGAGGGACAATCTGAATGCCACTATGCCATGTTTTCTGTATGTGAAACAAACAAACGTTTTTCAATGCATGTTATTCATGATCTTTGTTTGTAGCCTTTCATGTTGCATGCATAGTTACTTTGTCTTACTGTTATAACTCCATCTTTCATGCACATGTTTAGAGTTCTTTGATCCCAGCTTTCAATGCTTGCAAATGGTTTGATCTTGGTTTTGATGGTGCATGTCACCTAAAAAATTATTCCTTTTTATGACTTACCTACTCGAGGACGGGTAGGAGTTAAGCTTGGGGATGCTTGATACGTCGGAAACGTATCTATAATTTTTTATGTTCCATGTTTGTTTAGTATCTACTTTTCTTTGCTTTGTCTACACTTTGAGGTGTTTTTATATGTTTTCTGGAACTAACCTATTAACAAGTTGCCATAGTGCTAGTTGCCTGTTTTCTTCTGTTTTTGGTTCCAGAAAGTCAGAAAATCAATATTATCGGAATTGGACGGGACAAAAGCCAAACTCAATATTTTACCGTGGGCAACACGAAGCCAGAATACGAGACGTAGGAGTCTCACCAGGGGGCCACATCCCTTGGCGGTGCGGCCTAGGGTTGGGCGCGCCTCGGGGGGATGCAGCCTCCCTGGTGGCCCTGCCTCGCCTCTTCGCCTATAAAGTCCCCCCGATGCCTAAACCCTAAACACCCGACCAAAACTCCACGAAACCGTCTGTAGCCGCCACCATCGTCCCTACATCGGGGGATCTGAAGTTCTTCCCGGCACCCTGCTGGAGGGGAGATCATCCCGGAGGCCTTCTTCTCCGGTATGAAGCGTGAGTAGTTCCACACCTTGGACTACGGGTCCATGTAGTAGCTAGATGGTTGTATCTCCTCCTTTGTGCTTTCATGTATAGATCTTGTGAGCTCCGTTCATGATCAAGATCTCATCTATTTGTAATTATGCATGTTGTGTTTGCGGGGATCCGATGGTATTGAGATTACTATGTCAGATTGATTAATGATTTTGTCTATTTGATTCTATCATGTCTGTGTTGTTTGTGATCTTGCATGCTCTCTGTTGTTAGTAGCTATCTTGGCCGAGTAGTTGCTAGTGACTCCAAGAGGGGGTATTTATGCTCGATAGTGGGTTCATGCCTTTACTTATCAAGGGAAGTGACCGAAATATCTACGGTAGTAGTTGTGCTGTTGCCACTAGAGAGAAAACAACGGTCTATTGTTCATGGAACAAGTGGATTGTTTACCTTACACACTTTGCTTAAAGCAGTTGTGTGTTGCTTGGAACTTAATACTGGAGGGGGTTCGGATGATAACCTGAAGATGGACTTGTAGTCATAGATGAGGTTGGATGGCGGTGTATGTATATTGTTGTATCGCCCAATCGAATCTCATAGGATCTTTTTGTCTAGTATTGCATTATTATTATGCCTTACTCAGTTTCTGTCAATTGCCCTGCTATAATTTGTTTACCCTTCATGCCATGTTTGTTTATCTAAGGAGAGCACCTCTAGTGAACTATGGACCCCGGTCTAATCTTTACCATTGATACATCTTTCACTGTTACTTGTTTACTTGCTGCAAACCATTACCTTTCACACCATACGTTTAATCGTTTGTTACAACAAATCGGTGAGCTTGACAACCTCACTGATTCGTTGGGGCAAAGTCTTGAGTTTGTGTTGTGCAGGTTTTCACGTTGCTTGCAATACCTTTGAGACGTTTCCTTCCTCCTTCTGGTTTGATAACCTCGGTCTCTACTGAGAGAAACTTGCTGCTGTGCTCATCACACCTTGTTCTTGGGGTTTCGAACGAAGCATCCCACGTCAACACCGGGTGTACACATCATACGTCCATGAGAAGACTAGGACAAAGATGTCAAAACTTCGGAAATATCGGGTTACCCACTCCAAACAAAGTACCAACAGTGACCGACCATCTTGCAAAACTGGCCTCCTCCTTCGTCCACATGATCTGGAAGTATGATCTACCGACCTAAGCTAGAGAACTTGTAAAGAGCGACCCAGACTCTATGTGCATCATTTTAATACTCCCTCCGACCCTATTAGTTGACAAGTAATATGGGTCGGAGGGAGTATAAAGTTCTCTTGCCCTAAAAAAGAGAGGTATAATAAAGTCATAAAACACACATACAAGGTAAATTGTCATCTCATTTGCAATTCAGCCACCTTCGAGGGGTCCTCTTGGCAACTTTCTTCGTTGGGTTACTCCAAAATGAAAAAGGTTCGCGGGTTTTGCTGAAGTCCTCCTCTCGCCTGCTCGAGCTAGGGTTTACCCTCCAGGCTCCCTCGCCTCGCATCCTCCCTCTTCCAATTTCCAGCGGCGGCGGAGGGCATGGCCGGCACCGAAGGGCAGACCGCGGCGGAATCGGATACGGGCCCGGAGCTCTCCCTCGGGGGCTTCGATTTCGCGTTCAACTCGTAGAACTTCTCCGATAGGATGCTGCGGTTAGAGATCGTCGCGGGCGGCAGTAGCGGAGACGAGGTCGCCGGAGGATCCGTCGCCGGCTCGAAGCGCCGCCGTAACGAGGAAGGTGCGTAAGTGCCGCCACCCTCGCCGTTGGCTAATTGTTGTTTTGTAAATTATATGCTGTCTGATGCGATTCCAATGTTAACTTCTGTGGGGAATTCCGCGGCTCAGGCTGATTTTGTTTTCCACTGGGAAGCGGTAGATGCTGGTTTTGTTCTGAGCTTGAGCCCATGTGGTGTGGATGTAAGAGTTACTGGAATTGGAAATTGTCCTCGCCCGAATCAGTATCAAATCCATTGAGACAATGTAGTGTAGTAGCAAAATGTGATCCTTCATACAATTGGAGTAGCGTCTCCTTACAACTCTAGAACTTACCTGTCTCCATACAATAAGTCCATAGCCATGTTACAACTTACAAGTTCCATGTTCAGCGGTTAGGTCAACATTAGGCTCATTACTGATTAGGCTGGCATTTCCCCTTCTCCACCTCTGTTTTTTTTCATTATTGTGTGTGCCGAATTTTGAGGTTATTATTAGTCTTGTTGATAATTTCTTACTTTTATGTAGTGCAAATACAGTGTCTGCAGTAAATTTGGTACTGGAACAAGGTACCCCTTGGTTGCTTGTTCCGCAGTATGCAGAAGATACATGCAAGCAAAAGTATGCTGATCAATTGAACTTACTCTTTTAGCTATTGACTTGCTTCTGCTACAGTACTACTAGATGATCTGCTGTATGGAATATACTAAGTGCTTCTATGCTTTTCGATTAATTATTGCACAAATCAGAAAGCACATTTAGCTACTTAAACGTGAAGGTTAAACCAGCAACTTAATCTTAGCAGAGGGCCGTAGACGCATATCCAGACTCCAAACCTGCTGCACGCATTCCTCCGCATCACCCACAAGGCCACAATCTCGTTCACCCCAATCACTGCAACTTTGCCTACATACCTCTACCTCACGGTAAGCACCGTCACATGCAAAGAAGTTTGGGAGGCTGCAGCCAATGTCTGAATGCCCAGGTCGCATGCCCCTTGATTTTCTTTCTATTCATGTGCAGTCTAATCTCACCTCATTCGAGGCTAGCGTCAAGATTGTCCATGTATTCGGCAGAGGATTCCATAGTAGCAAGAAACGGGATCGATGCTGCGTTCCATGACCCAGCCACGACCCAGGGTCCTAGATCGAGGGTCTGGAATGAAAGTAGTTTGAGGTGGCTCGGTTGCCGGGTTGCGTTCCAGATCAGTGAGTGCTGACCCCGACTGAGTACACAAGATTGCCGAGAAAGTACAAACATACCAGGCATTCCGCCGCGCCGCACGTCGTCTATTGAGCTGCTGTCGCGCCATCTCTGTTCCGCCACTGGTGGGTACGCAAGCGGCCGGCTGGAAGGTCTCTCACGCTGCCGCCGCACTGCGGCCTGCACCCCTGCAGAGTATTCCAAGTATTTTTAAATAGCAGAGAACTTACTTAGTAATTCTACCCTGTACTACTATCTTTCCATGTTTCTCCTTTATTTCTCAGTCTGATTGGTAGTTTTGGCCAGTTTTACGAGTAAAGATGATGTATATTAACTCAGCGATCCTTGCTGCAAGAAGTCCTTTCTTTCTCAAGGTAATTCTTGGAGCCTTGTTAAATACCTTTATTCTTAATCATCTCATGTTTTCTAATAATATTTGTGCTTCTTAGCTTTTCTCAAATGGCATGAAAGAATCTGGTCAGTCACATCCGACGCTTAGGATTGCTGATTCAGGTAATGTGATGGATCAAATGTAACATTCTTCCCCTTATAATAGGTCCTAATTTGCTATTGTAATTTATTTCTATGTTTTTCAAATAACATGATTATATATAATAGAAAAATTATTTATATTTCTGAGTATCTGGCACTCTTATTTCTCCCCTCGGCAATGAAATGGCTAGTCTCTTCCACTCCTTGATTTTACTCATACCAAATTGGTATTTTATCTAGTCTTCTTTACGGATATCTCTCCTCAATAGCGAATGCCAGTAGTCACACTTAAATAACCATCTACACACCAAAAAGCCTTTTTTTTAGTTTTTTATTGAACTGTTTCCATAATCCTTCTGCCTCTATGTTTTCATTCTATTTGAAACAGGTGAGAATGCTATTATGGAGCTTTTACGGTTTATATACAGTGGAAAGCTGACAACAACTGAGCCCACCCTTCTGCTTGACATCTTGATGGCTGCAGACAAGTTTGAAGTTGTTTCTTGCATGAGGCATTGCTGCCAGTTGCTCGCAAGTTTGCCTTTGACAACAGAATCTGCACTGCTCTACCTAGATCACCCATGTTCCATGTCAACGGCACCTGAAGTTCCGATTTTGAAAGGTGCCGCCAAGGAGTTCCTCGCCAATGAATTTAAGGATTACAATAAGTAGGTGATCCCACTGGTTGAAACCATCTTTTATTTCCTTAGAGAGAAGTGTAGGCATTGTTGTCATAAAATCATGTAAGATGTGTACTCAATGCTTGCTTTGTCTTATTTTAGGTTCCAACAGGAAGTGATGAACATTTCTCTGGCTGGGATCGATGCCATTCTTTCAAGTAGTGACCTACATGTGGTTTCTGAAGATCAACTATACTACCTCTTGCTCAAGTGGGCCCGTGTGCGATACCCGGAATTGGAGGAAAGGCGTAAGATCTTGAGTTCCCATTTACTTCCACTGGTTCGCTTCAGTCATATGACCTACAGCGCATTTCAGAGGATCCTAACATGTACTGATAATGACATAGACCATGAGCAAGTAACTAAGCTTATCACTGGGGTACTTCTGTGCAAAGCTTTTCCGGCACACAAGCCAGGTGCTTTTGCAGCATGTGCAACCTCCTGTTTGCAATATGCAGAGAGAGCTTACAAGTCCAAACATCTGAAACTGGTTATGTTCGATCAACCCTGCCCACAGGTTATAGCTTACATGGACCTGAAGCGCGAGGAATGCTCCCAACTCTTTCCGTCACAACAGATACTCTCTCGACCATTCCATGTTGCAGGTCAGGGGTTTGTTCTTGGCGCAAAATGTAACATGGTTGAGCAGGGTGGGCTGTACAGATTTGGCGTCTTCATATGTATTGATCACAAGCTGAAGGGCTCAACGCATGTGACAGTAGATTGTGAGTTTGCTGCAAGGACAAAAACGTCAGGCCAGTTTGTGAGTATGGTAAACGGCAAGTGCATCTTCAAAGGTGAGCTGGCATTTGGCCGCAATGATCTTTTTTCGACTCCGTGGTCGACGTTCCTGGATGATGAGAGTCCCTTCTTTGTCGAGGGCGTGCTGCGTCTCAGAGTTGATTTGACGGTGGTGGAGCAGACGGCACCGCAATCTCAGCAAAGCTAGGTTTATGGCTTGCTTCTGACCCTTGCCTAATCCCGCACGAACGAGGCTCCTGCGAGAAGAGGAAGATGTTGGTGGGTTTTTTGTTGCGTAATGCTCCTTTGTCCCTGGGAGCTGTAACAGGATAGCCAGGATGGTTTAGTACTTAGTCTCTGCTGTTCATTTTGTTGGATAGGCAAAGGAAAGGTTCGAATTTCTAGCGTACGGCTTGGAGCTGGGGTCTTCGTGTGATCTTGGCGTGCCTGGTGTATGTGATAGACTTGGAGATGCATGCCAATTTGCTCATCTATTCTTTTCTGCTGAACCGAACCGTTAATGGAATCTGTGTATAGCAGCTCTGTTTTTATTTGTTCTTTGCTTGGAGATACTCTGTGCTTATGTATTCATCACCATTCACCAAGGAAATAAAGCTTTTCCATTACAAAAAAAAATCCTGACTATTTTTAATTTCCTCTACTGGCATGATGTAGATTCTAGATATGTCGGCGAAGCGGACCATGCAGATGGCTGCCTGGTCGACCACGGCGAGCTTGATGTACATCGCCGGCGACAGTTCAGCCGGTAGCTACCGTCCTCTGTTTCGCTCTCGTAGGATTTGCACACAACCAGGCACGACAAAGAAAAAAAGAACAGCGTTACATATTTACATTTACATGTCCATGCCGTTGGCTAATTTGTATGTCTGACCCTTTTTATGCAAAGTAAGCAGATATCTATCTACTAATTTTGCTTAAGGTAGGTTGGTTTGCACAGATTTTCCGTCCGATTTTTTTTGGACGAGTTTGCCCCCAACTGTTAGTAAATATTACATGCCATGCCACCACAAAGTCAAAAACTGAACGATTCCTTCTCCGCCTCTTCCTTCTGTGACTATGCTCTACCCCGACGCCCTTGCTCCTTGCTCTTACTCCGGCCGCCGCTAGCCAGCACCTGCTGCGCGGAGCTTCAACGCGCCCTGCTCGCCTCCCGTCTTGCTCCCGTGTCCTCCAGCGTCCCCCCTTGAATCCTGATCTACAGTTCCCTGACCCCCCCTGCTCGGAGGTCCACCAGGTCGCGCACCTCCGCTGCGTGGAGCTCGATGGAGGGGAGGGGAGGCGGAGTGGAGATGTGGATCACTGCTCCTCCCAACCTAGCCTACCACCTCCACCTTCTCGAGCCCACCCGATCTACCACGGGACAAGGTACCCCCTCTCCCCGCTGCTCGGAGCTCCACCAGGTTGTGCATCTCCGGTGCGTGGAGCTCGATGCAGGGGAGGGGAAGCGGAGTAGTGAGGTGGATCCCTGGTCCTACCAACCTAGCATGCCGCCTCCACCTACTCGAGCACACCCGATCTGCCACGGAACAAGGTACCGTTCCACCAGGAATTAAACAGGATTTCACAAATTCAGGTTGCCTTGCTGGGCTAGGAAAAACCGTTCCACCAGAAATTAAACGAGATTGCTGAGAGAGTGCAGGCTTCTAGCAAGTGTTCGTGTAAACTCATGTTGACTGGTAATGTGATTTCCAAGTTCTTGGGGCTATACTTTGGTGTATAATGTATATTATGACTCTCTAATTTGACTTCCATGCCTCATTGTGTAGTAGCTTTAGTAGTTCTGCATCGTGCAACTTCAATAGAAGATAAATATGACACACTGTTGTCTTGGTCAAATGTTAAATGCTTGCCTTTATGTAGTGTATTTTATATTCAAACTAATTTTTATTCTGCCTTCAAGTTCATCCTCTCATTCAAAACCAGTGTTCAATCGTTTCTTAACATATACAAAAGAAATGAGAAATTAGCTTGGACAACATATAATTATCTCAAGTGTATAAAGTGAAGTGGAAATTCTTGAACTGAGTGTGGTTTCTGCGGAAATAGATATATGACTTGAAGCCATTTACAGTAGTACCTAGACCATAGGTTTAGACAAGTTGACAAATGTATAACAGCATGCATATTAACATATGTTTGGATATGAGTGATTATCAAATATTGGCATGAACATAAACTAGCCTTCTTATTCCGTATGACCCAATGTGACTAATGTGATAAATATCAGATACTTTTTACTTTGAATACATCTTACTAATTTTGCTTAAGGTAAGTTGGTTTGCACAGATTTTCCGTCCGATTTTTTTTGGACGAGTTTGCCCCCAACTGTTAGTAAATATTACATGCCCTGCCACCACAAAGTCAAAAACTGAACGATTCCTTCTCCGTCTCTTCCTTCTGTGACTATGCTCTACCCCGACGCCCTTGCTCCTTGCTCTTACTCCGGCCGCCGCTAGCCAGCACCTGCTGCGCGGAGCTTCACCGCGCCCCGCTCGCCTCCCGTGTCCTCCAGCGTCCCCCCTTGAATCCTGATCTACAGTTCCCTGACCCCCGCTGCTCGGAGGTCCACCAGGTCGCGCACCTCCGCTGCGTGGAGCTCGATGGAGGGGAGGGGAGGCAGAGTGGAGATGTGGATCACTGCTCCTCCCAACCTAGCCTACCGCCTCCACCTTCTCGAGCCCACCCGATCTACCACGGGACAAGGTACCCCCTCTCCCCGCTGCTCGGAGCTCCACCAGGTTGTGCATCTCCGGTGCGTGGAGCTCGATGCAGGGGAGGGGAAGCGGAGTAGTGAGGTGGATCCCTGGTCCTACCAACCTAGCCTGCCGCCTCCACCTACTCGAGCACACCCGATCTGCCACGGAACAAGGTACAGTTCCACCAGGAATTAAACAGGATTTCACAAATTCAGGTTGCCTTGCTGGGTTAGGAAAAACCGTTCCACCAGAAATTAAACGAGATTGCTGAGAGAGTGCAGGCTTCTAGCAAGTGTTCGTGTAAACTCATGTTGACTGGTAATGTGATTTCCAAGTTCTTGGGGCTATACTTTGGTGTATAATGTATATTATGACTCTCTAATTTGACTTCCATGCCTCATTGTGTAGTAGCTTCAGTAGTTCTGCATCGTGCAACTTCAATAGAAGATAAATATGACACACTGTTGTCTTGGTCAAATGTTAAATGCTTGCCTTTATGTAGTGTATTTTATGTTCAAACTAATTTCTATTCTGCCTTCAAGTTCACCCTCTCATTCAAAACCAGTGTTCAATCGTTTCTTAACATATACAAAAGAAATGAGAAATTATCTTGGACAACATATAATTATCTCAAGTGTATAAAGTGAAGTGGAAATTCTTGAACTGAGTGTGGTTTCTGCGGAAATAGATATATGACTTGAAGTCATTTACAGTAGTACCTAGACCATAGGTTTAGACAAGTTGACAAATGTATAACAGCATGCATATTAACATATGTTTGGATACGAGTGATTATCAAATATTGGCATGATCATAAACTAGCCTTCTTATTCCGCATGACCCAATATGACTAATGTTATAAATATCAGATACTTTTTACTTTGAATACATCTTATTAACATGTAAATAAACTAGAATGCTTTTTGTACTACATAATGTCCTGTAATAGTCAGAGGCGCATTGCGTTATCAAGTACATAATGGTTATGTGCACACCGTTGGTTATTTAAGCCATATATATCATATTACTTTTACTTTAGTACATCTTATTAGCATGTACAGAAACTAGCCTGCTTATTCGCAGGACCCAATGTTACTGCTATTGTATTCGGGGGCATACTAGGAGAGATGTATGAATTCATACTAGATTTAGGGGTGCGCCTTGGCGCACGACCCCGTGAAAATCATGTTGTACAACGGTGATAAAAAAGCGTCATATTCATACCAAACATAATATTTTATATTTCATAAAGAACACCTATGAAAATAATACTTTTGAAGAAAAATAAACGATTTTTTCATCAAATGAAAAATAAACTATCTGTTACATTTTACTGTATGCATCTGAAGTATGGCTTGATGAAGAGAAGAAAATAAACATAGCATACTTTGTACATTATAAGCAGTTGGAGCATAGCCACCACCCATCTTTTGAATTGGTAATTGATGGGTGAAACACTATGTAAACCATCATTAGTACGGCAATATAGTCAGCTACCTATACGAATGATGTACATCACATGCCGACGGAGAGAATGTCATGGTCGCACCGTCCTTGGTTGGAATGATGTTGTACATGGATTTTGGAAGCTGTAGACTCTGAAAATCTCCTTGCATGGAACATCAAGGACACCCATGGCTTAAATCTGGTAAGAAAGGAGAGCTAAGCGTAAAAGGTATCACCTTGCCTTGTATACATAGAGAACGTTGGTGTTCTCTTAGCTGTAGTCTGAAAATGTAAATTATTTTTTCATTTGGTCTGCATCAGTATCTGTATTTTGTTATTTCTGAAGAGACTGGCTAGGAAAATCAAGAAAATATCACACAAAGGAGATGTAAAGGAACAAAATAATATACATGGAAGCCATTGATTGTTTCTCATTTCTATCAACCTATACTCTTGGGAATATTTTACCAAGCTTTGTGGAAGGTATGCAGTTTTCAACGGGTCCATTGCTGCGTGCATTCTTTTGAACTTCTTCACATGAATTTTTAACACCAAGCAGATCAAAAACATGTATATAATCTTTGGCATTGTGTCAGACCTTTCACTTCCTATTTCCACTAACATTTGTGTCATCTCCGCATAATAAACCGTGGGTAAAAAGATAGCTAAATTAATATAGAAACACCATGCCACAACCATGTACATGGAGGTATACCTATTATCCAAGCATATATAGCAATCCTTTTTAGAACATATCTATAACACTCAGTACAAAACATGACTTCATAACATAGATTTTCACAAATTAGTGTCGTTCCTACGCACGAGACCCTTTAAGTAACAAATGTCCAGCTCTCTCAACAAAAACGACCACACAAGTTATAACTAAAACTCAACCATACAGATACTTTAGATCTCAGCAGAAACACGATATTTATCACACATCCACTACTGATGAAATTTGTTCATTGACGCCTTCACTCAGCATTATTGCAATTTTGTCCAACATAGGATAGATCATGTTATCTTTTCATAGGAAATTATTTTGTTCACGCAATCTTGCAAACAATATGAGATATAACACCAGAGAAACATTCTCCACATTTTTTATGGCCATCCCAAAATTTAATTCGAATGCTAAAAGGACCTAAAGTTGCAAAGCAGCTCAATGTGTGCATAAAAACTATATTCTATACAAATTAGTGAACTGGCCGCTATTTGAAATCTGTTCAACCAAATTGTGCAAATGAATAGTCTATGAAAATCCTGAAACATGGTGTATAACTTTTATTCAGGGTGCATCTCAAATTTATGCTTGTAGAAAGACAACACTTAATTATAAACTCACTGGCCCAAACAGCCAAAGGTGAAGTTTAATAGAAGATGTCTGAACATCAACACTGAACTGGCTATTAATTCTGGAACTAAACTTTCAATGCTGGCATGCACTCGTACTGATTTCCCAATTGCTACCGAAGCAAAACAACGCAACTATATATAGGGAGTACAATAAAACTACACCTATATAATTATTTAGGGGAGTCCAACTCTGTTTTTGCTCTAAGTTTGAGTACAGGGACATACAATAATCAAAATATAGCTTAGCAAACTTAGATAATTAACCCTTGCTATATCCCATCGTAAATCCATCTACTGGTCAGATGCTTTGGTACTATAGAGAATAAATAAAACGAAAGGAATTACCAAGATAACACACCATTACATCGATTGATTGATGAATGCCAACAACTTGTACTCCAGCAGCAGTGGTGACCCAACGACATCAAGTACTCCAGCAGAAGCAGCGTTCCAACGGCTAGGTTGCAGAAATGAATAATGGAAACATCACACAAAACATAACTCATGGTTTATACTTTAGAGCAACATTGACAATTGTCTGAAGAAAATGTAAATATGTAATATCTCACTATCAAAGTAAGATGCAAGTATCTTCAGAAGAGAAAAAATGCATTAAAGATGATTAATCAGTAAATACATCCAATGGATTTACTCTGAAGTGTATGACAACAACATATTTTGCGAGACGAAGTTTAAAAGCTACATCTAAATATGCATATGTTTGCAACAGACTGGAAATAATAGTAAGGCTTCTCATTGTTGGAAAGGAAAAAAAGATAAAAAAACTAATACCTTAGCCTTCTCTTTCGACTATAGTTGGATATGCATACATTGAAATGATTAGGTGCTTCTATGAGAGATAACACTAAGATCTCACGTCAACAAATAATTGAGTGTTTACTCCATCATGAAACCCTGTAATCTATCATTCTATGGGCACTGACTCATCTCTCAACAACTATAGAGAAAATTGTCTAGAGTGAAAGCATGCAAAAAGTGAAGTGCATACAAATAAAGCAAGGAATAAAAAATGACCAGAAACAAATAGTTCATCCTATATCTGTTATTATTGGTATCTTTCAGTATCTGGTGCGTTCAAAATTTGCTTCTAAGCACCAAACTACCCAAATGCTTCTAAGCAATCTGCACAACTCTAGTGATATATGCACCGTGATAATGAGGTAATATAAGAGCCCTCAGATGTAATTCTCAACAAATAAATGTGGTTGATGTGGCTTAGCTTTGGCATTACTAAATTCCTATAGGTTCATCAAGTTAGTGTAGTTGAGGTCCAGCCACGAAACCTCGGGGTCATGAGGGCATCAGGATCCAAGTCATTCGGGTGGTCCTGCGAGGCTGAATAAATGCAAGGTTAAAAAGCAAGCAAGAAATTACTTATCGCCTGCAAACTATGATCAAATGCATTAAAAATTTAAATATCCCTTCAATTCCGAGTAAACACATTAAAAATAATTTTCAAAACTAAAGCATCATAGCACAAAAAGGACCTTTCATTGCCTCAGGTCGAATCAACTGAACCTTAGAAGCCCGAATCTTGGGAGTTACATCTGTATGCATCAACTGCTACATTGAAAAAATATAAGCATGACATAAGTGTAAGAATGCAGCATAACACCTCAAATGCTGCTGCCATGAAGAAAAAGGTAGGAAACTCATGGAGAACTACAATATAAGAATAAGATTGTGAATGAGATTATCATTCAGAAAATGTAATACATATATTTTAAATGGGTATAGATGTATGGCTTGTAAACAAAATGATTAATTTATTTCTCTGGTTTCTTTGATTTATTTCCCATGACGGTGGTGTGCGGCCGCGCTGCGAGCTGTAAGCCTGTGTTTCTCAATAGCACTGGAAGATCGACGGTGGAGGGAGTGGCAACACATGGGGATGTGAGCTGGAGGATGTGCAGCCTGCGGTTCCCGACAACGGTAATGACCCGAGCTTGGCCTGGGGAGCAAGGGAGTCGCAGCAGCCAATCCCATCGAGGGCCGCCCCGGTGATCGGCAGCTCCAGTAGCTCTCTCCCACCGCTGGTCGGGATGCCGCCGCTCCAGTCTCCCTCCTCCTCTGCATTCTGTAAATCAACAAAATGAACAACAATAATTTCCAATTAGTGAAGGCAGCATAACGAATTACAACAATTCGAAAACCCAAATAGCTACAACCAATAAAGCTCTATCCTCTGAACTAAAAAAATTGATGTGCTTTCATAGAACAATCCCACCTTGTAAATATGTGTGTGTGTGTGGATATAAGTATACAACCAATCAGCGCCAACTTAGACAGAGAAACTACTAAAGTTCAATTGATAGTTTCATGCAGAGGAGCTAGTTTTAACCTGGGAAAGTAACACTGAATCAGTAAGCAACATACCTACATCTTTGAAACATAGTCTGGGAGAGCTCACATTAACGGCAAGGTATTGTTGAACGATGAAGGTTCAAACTGAAGATATATATGTGAAAGATCTAGCATGAGATGAATATGACATTGCCATGATTAGATTATTAGGTAACATTAGCAATGACAAGAACATAAAAAATAAGACCAACAACTATTTTGGCCGCACCGAGATTCCGCAAAGTAGAAGTACCGGCTGGAAGGAAATTCTTTGCAAATTACTTGTCACTTAGTATAGGTACATCACTTACATTACCGCCAATAAAAAGGATTCTAGACATTCATTTGAATCAATGTAATTGAAAGCGAAGCACAAGGAGTCGCAATTTTTAGAGGTGACATTACCTTGAGTAGACCGGTAGTACTCCCAATAGAGCAATAGGAGCATAAGGAACTGGCAGAAACAAAAAGATACAAAAAATAGCTTCGGAACAGGAACAGTAGGCATTATGTTAGCTATTTACTAACAGCTTCAGGCCAGGCACAATATAACATTACCAGATAAAAATCGGCAAACAAACAAATCTCATGTCCAAACACAATGTTTTAACTATTTACTAATAATAGAAGAACCAAACATCGAGGCAGACTGCAGAGAATTCTGTACAATCTATGAGAATGTAGTTAAATCCAAAACTGCTCATAAGAATCTTCAGAAACAGCACGTACATGACAATATGTCAATATGTATCAGACTAATGTCTAGTTTCAGAGGGGAAACATCAAGTATCTAGCTTTCACACCATGATACCGAATCAAATAGTATATAAGATTCTTGCTTAGCCAGAACATGATAGAACTTAAGAAACATAAAACAAAAGAGCAAGAATTTCTCATACCGAAGTTATTTAGAGTGTAGAAAAGGTTTGGCGTTACTCCTGAGAGAAGGCGTACAGATTATGCACTAATAACAAAAAGCTGCAGCCAACAAGGATTCTGCAGAGAAATGAGAGAGTATATGTTAAAAATAATAAGAATCTATGCACTGAAATTTTGGACCTGAGAACCAGTTGGGTCCTCCCAAGTTTTGGAGGTTGCACAAGCTTCCAATGGATTAAGGAAGAGAGCCACCCAAGTCCTTGTTGTAGGATAATTCCATGGAGCAAAAAGAACCAAATACCTCATAAACTGCATACAATCTGAAATGTAAATTATATTTCTGCCTACACTGATACTAAAGTTCTTCATGGAAATTTGGTGAAAATACCAATTGAGAATTGAAGAAAAGAGAAGCGGTACACATGACTGAGTAATGTCTTCTTCACATAGGTGTTCTTTGGCTTGTTCTTTTTTTAACAAAGCAATATAAAGTGCTCAAACTGAAGTAGAGAACAAATTGCTTAGAGGTACTGCAATTCTGACAAAGACTGAATGTCCCCCGAAAGACTCCCGAACAGTCCAAAACTTGACAGTTTTCTATAAAGCATCCACCATAGAAGAACAACGACAACAATTGAGCGATTATTGTTTACAAAGCCAACCGATGGTTACAAGTAAAAGTAAATCCAGACATATATAAATCTCTAGTACCGACACTAACATAGATGTGACCCGGTCATGGGTGGAAATTATACCAACCCACTTGTGCCGCATGGATCATTGTCAACCTAATTTGTTGTTCCATGAAGCTGCAATACCTATGAGGCCAACAAGTGCAAACGTAGACGAGGAGAACAAGATGAGAAAATTGGAACTGCAGTAACAAAAATTGAAAAAAGAACCGTAAAATACATATTGTCTTGCACATCTGTATAGAAGTATGCACAAAAACATTGAACAAAATGAGCCATGGAGAGCCAAACAATCACACCCAAAGGCCGTATCTCTTCAATTTGCTAGAGCATTATCCAACACCTGAAGCTGGGGAGGGAGGCTAATGCAAAATGCACAGCGCCGCTGCCTTACCCCTGCTCGTCGCTGTAGTTGCTCGCCCGACGCCGCCGCTGCCGCGCCCCTGACCATGCTCGCCCGCGCCGCGCCCTGCTTGCTGCCTTCGCCCCGCGCCCTGCTCGCTGCTGCCGCCGCGCCTCCTGACCCTGCTCGCCTTCGCCCCGCGCCCTGCTCGCTGTCGCCGCACGACCTGGTAGAGGCTGGTGTGGAGGCAGGAATGCGGGCGGGGCCGTGCCCCCGTGGGATGCAGTCACGTCGGAGCTCCTTCCTGTGTCCACGAAGAGGCCAATAGCGGGAGAGGAGGAGAAGGAGGGGTGCAGCGCGACAGCAGCCCGTGCTCAAGTGTGAGCGGCGGCGCGGGGGGATTGGAGGAGGAAGACATCGTGGGGTTGGTCCAATAGTGGCTAGCTAGGTTTTTCACGCAATCGCCAACGGTCGCTGCCCTGCCTAGACCACAAACACCCGATAAATGCCTCCTCAAAACATTACCTAGAAGGCTGACAAGGAGGTCTAAACCTTTTCCTGTGGGATAGGACGAGACCGGGCAGAGAGAGAGGCCACCGTGGGTACAAAAAAGGTGCATGCAGCGAATGATCTTTTTACTGCTCATCTGGGTAAAATAGTCTTACCGCAAAGCAACGGCCTGGATCCACTCCTAGAGGTCGATCCAATGGACACAAATGCCTAACACATGTGGTAGCCCAATGAGGAAGCATCAATAACACCTTTAGATTAGCAGACATGGCACATATTGTCCTTGTGTTCCTCGACTGAGCAGAGCAGAATGATGCTTAGCCACAAAATATGGTTAGCATAGATTTGTTTTCTATAGATGCACCATTTTCTTCAAGAAAACACACTAAGATATGTATATGTGAGCTGCCAGCAAATTTTTGCAATCTAGCGATTATTCTTAAGTCTGTCCCATGATTGTGGTACTTTAGTATATTCTATAGGGGCTAAATTTTGGCAATCTAGCGATTATTATTAAGTCTGTCTCATGATTGTGGTACTTTAATATATTCTACAGGGGCTAAAGTAGTCGGAATTAACCAACTATACAGCAGTCAATCGAGGACTGCTTGTAGAACTTTAACTTGCTTGTAGAACTTTAACTTTAAATTGCCTGCGATGTGACAGATTTAGTGGTGCAAAAGTCAAGATGAGAAACATGGACATGCTGTTCAACATAGAACACTAAGTCAAATGTTTGCTCTATTGAAATACATGAGGTCAGTTGCTCTACTTCTCGCTATTACGAGAAGCTTCAGAAGATAGTCACGCAACATGAGTAATTTAGAGTGTCCATCTGTTAGCTATGTGTTCCCTTATTTTGCAGTCGCATGATGGTGCAGTTTGGTGTGGGATATTCATTTACCAAATTCAGCACGGGCATTGATGTTCCTAAATTCTAACCATGACTCTACCATGCTCCCATCTATTCTTAAGATATTGATTTTCTGTCTCTGTTTATTCCAGGTGCTGGAAACCCTTTCATTTGCCAGACTCGTAAGCAAAAGTGTGTGCACAAGTTGCTTTCTTAGTTAGTATGTACTCAGCTGCACTAGCACGTTCTAAGCTATCAAGTATTTCATAGTTCATAGGTGCTATGTGAGGGTTCACAGGTCATAGTTCATAATTCATAGGTTCTATTTCATAGTTCATACTCTCTCCGTCCAGAAATAACTGACTTGGGTTTGTCTAGATTCGAATGTATCTATACACTAAAATGCGTATTGATATATTCGAATATGGAAAAATCCAAGTCAGTTATTTCTAGACGGAGGGAGTAGTACACAAGCTGTTTGCGCGTTGTTGTGTCACATAGATGTATGAGTTTGTTAACCTTGCCGATGAATTGCTTTTTTGAATACACGAACATGCTTTTCAACAATTGTATTTGACTACAGCGACGATAACCGCTCACAACTGTGAGCCAATCAAACAATTAGAGCCGTGACACTCCGTGCAGCATAAATATCATACCTTCTTCAGTTTCGGTAGGCCAGAACTTAACCCCTGGCCCTTGCGAAAGCGGCAGCTACCAGAAGACCATCTGACACATAAATTCTATGAAAAATTAGACATCACATTGCAAATTATGTAAATGTCACAAGTATGTTGTAGCGAAGTGTGCTTGACACATTGGTAAGAGATCTCAATCGCATAGCGCACAACCATCACACAATCAGACAAGGATCACAACTGTCACGCATCCTTGTCTGAACCTACAAGAAATTCTTGTGTCAACTTAACTCTGTAAACAGCTTTGCCATGTCTCTCTAGCTTCTAGGAATTCAGATCTTCATAATATGCTCTTGATCTGAATGAAACCTCTCATTAAAAAAGGAAAAAGAACTATTCTTCCCCCTAAAAAGGAAAAAGAACTTCATAAAAAGAGAAAAAGGAACTATTCTATCTTTCTTATCTCTCTCCTAGAAATAACTACATTTGCTACATGCCTTGGATCACTTTCCTTTCATTGTTAATCTAAGGCGAAGCTTTCAATTTGCGCGCGGGAACTACAAAAAATATTTAGGGCAGGTGGAGAATACTAAGATGCACAACAAAATTAAGTTTCATGGTTAGATAATATAACAACAATTTCATCATTTTTTTAATATTTTCTACTCCCCCGTTGCAACGGGCATTTCGCTAGTGTTCGTAATTTACCCACTTTCCAGGGTACTTTCGCCAAATATTCGGTTCCTCGACGGGAAAAAAAGGGGATCGCGGGTAGGACTGGAATTATAACTCGAAACTCGCGAACTAAATGAGTAATTCGTGATATAGCTCGACTCGGCTCGAACTCGGTGTCTAACGAGTCGAGCCAAGTTTTTGATTTGAGTTTGTTTGTTCACCCAAGCTAAATGAGCTACTCGCGAGCTACTCATTTAGCTCATTAAACTGGTTCAAATATAGAGTTTGAAATTTTCATAGATAAGTGTCATACTATGAATGTTCCTTAAAGTTGTAATGGCGTAGAGTTACTATATTTTTTATTGATCTTCCTTCGTGCTATTATGGAAGTACTATCATTGTTATAGTTTCAAATTAGTAGAATAATTACTAGTTTTTCTTATATGTGTTCATATTCATAACTTATAACAATCTAAACGAGCTGCTCGCGAGCTACTCGTGAGTTTACCGAGTCGAGCCGAGTTTCAAATATGAGCTCGTTCTGTAAACGAGCCGAGTCGAGCTAACTCGTTAGTTAAACGAGCTTTAGCGAGTTGAGTCGAGCCGGCTCAGCTCGAATTCCATCCCTACTCGCGGGTTTTCGAAAAGTTTAGACTAATCGTAATCGACCGCCGTCTCGCCTTCTTCCCGTACAAGCCTCCACGGCCCGGAGCTAGGGTTTACGGGCCGCGGCGTCCTCCCTCTTCCGGAGATGGCGGAGCGCATGGCCGGCGCGGAAGAAGGGTCGACGACGGCGGCGGCAGGGGCGGAGGCTGCAGCGGATATGGACATTGAGTCCTCGCGCGGGGGCTGGGGGCCCAGCTTCGAGTTCGCGTTCGACGCGGAGAACTTCTCCGACAAGGTGCTGCAGGTAGAGGTCGTCGCAAGTGGCACCGTCACCGGAAAGCGCCGCCGCAAGGAGAAAGGTGCGTGCAGTGCCTCCCCACCCCCCGCCGGCGCCGCTGGACGGATTTTAGCTGTTAGTAGTCGTACGATTACCTTGTAAAATTTGCGATGCTTGGGCTAATTTTGTTTCCTTATTAAGTAGCTCTGACCGACTCTATGTTATGGTGATTTTTAAGGGCTCTAGGGACTACATATGGCTTGTGCCCGAGCTGGTGTGGTCTACGTGTAATAGTTATCTGACATTTCAAAGATGTGCCTGCCGAATGAAACTCAAATTTACTGGGGAAAAGTAGTTAATTAGCAGATTATACATTGCCTGCACAACAATTCTGTCAACTGATTTATTTCCAAATATAATAAGAAGATGGAAGAAATTACTTATTATCAATTGTGTTGTTGAAGTTAAGGGTGTGTATTTGGAAAGACAGATAAAGACTTCCATCTTTTTTTGTTGACGTTGATACTATGAGAAAATATGACCCTAAATATATTTGGCGAGGATGGAGGGGCTGCTAAATCGTTAGAACTCTCCAGCCCCAACAACTGAGTTCCCTGTTCCTTTAACATTAGTCTGTCTTTTCCTTTGTTCACCTCTGTTCTTTCTGTGTGGTAGCGAAATGTGATCCTTCATACAATTGGACTAGGGGCTATTTACAACTCTAGAACTCTCCTGTCTCCGTACCATAAGTCCATGTTACAACTTACATGTTCCATTTTCCTTGTTCACCTCTGTTTCTCTTTGTGTGCGTGTGCTGAAATATTAAGGTTATTAGTTGCCTCATTGATAATCAATTGCTTACCTTTAAGTGTACAAGTACATAGAGTATGCAACTAAATTTGGTACTCCCACATTATACTGATAAAAGGGAGCCCTTGGTTGTATGCCGATCAAATCAGCTCCCCCTCCCCTCAGTCCTGCGTCAAGATTGTCCATCTCTTCACAGAGCATTCAGATGAGCAAGAGGCTAAGAGGAATGAGGGTGGATAATTCTTAATTATGGCATCAATATGTGACCTTGGTGTGGGCTATGGCGGAGTGGTTCATTTAACCACAGCCCTTCATTCTTACTTGAAAGCATTTATACGATACTCTATAGGATTCCTGGGTTAACATTTATGATTACTTTACTTATTGAGCTAAAATCTTGTGTCGATCCCTGGATGCAGCTAAGTCAGTGTTGAAGTTTCCTGATGTTATTTTAATCATTTTACCATGCAGCTTAGTAAGTGTTCAATCTGCGCCCATAATAGAACAGAGTGTTCCAAGTACTTTTGATAGCAGAAAATTTGTCTAGTGTTTCTGCACTGTTCTACTTCCTTCCCATGTTTATTCTTTATTTCTCATTCTGATCTTGGTTCTTATGGCCAGTTTTACGAGTAAAGACGATGTATATCAACTCAGCAATTCTTGCCGCAAGAAGTCCTTTCTTTCTCAAGGTAATTCTTAGAGCCTTCTTAAATACCTTTGTTCTATAATCAATTTATGCTTTCTAATAAATTCATGCTCTTTAGCTTTTCTCAAATGGCATGAAAGAATCTGATCAGAGAGATCCAACACTTAGGATTGCGGATTCAGGTAATGTGGTGACTCAAATATAACATTGTTCCTCTTATTATGGATTCTAATTTTCTATTGTAATTGTGTTACTATTTCTATATTTTTCAAATAAGAGCACTGTTATACATAAGAAAGAAGTGATTTTATATTTCTGAGTATCTGACACTATATTCTTTCTTCGGCAAGGAAATTGCTACCCTCTTTTGCTCTTCTGGTTTTACCTACAAAATGGATATTTTGTCTAGTCTTTGGATATCGATTCTCAGTAGAAAATTGTCAGTAGTCACACTTAAATAGCTATTGACACACCCAAAGGCTTTCCCTTTTCTTTTATTGCTTTATTGAACTTTTCCTTGATCCTTCTGCCTTTTTGTTTTCATTCTGAAACAGATGAAAATGCCCTTATGGAGCTTTTAAGCTTTATGTACAGTGGAAAACTGACAACAGATGAGCCCACCCTTCTGCTTGACATCTTGATGGCCGCGGACAAATTTGAAGTCGCTTCTTGCATGAGGCATTGCTATCAGTTGCTCACAAGTTTGCCTTTGACAACAGAATCTGCACTGCTCTACCTAGATCACCCATACTCTAGGCTAATGGCAGCTGAAGTTCAGCTTTTGATTGGTGCAGCCAAGGAATTCCTTGCGAACGAATACAAGGATTACAATAAGTAGGTGTTCCCCATTGGATGGAGCAATCTTTTCTTTCCTTTTCAGAGAGAAGTGTAGACATTGTTGTCACAAACTCACGGCTTGGTTTGTATATTTCAGGTTCCGAGAGGAATTGATGAACATTTCTCTTGCTGGGATCGAAGCCATACTTTCAAGTAGTGATCTAGATGTGGATAAAGAAGATCACTTATACTACCTCTTGCTCAAGTGGGCCCGTGTGCGATATCCGAAATTGCTGGAAAGACGTAAGATCTTGAGTTCTCGTTTACTTCCACTTGTTCGCTTCAGTCATATGACCTGTGGGGCACTCCAGAAGATCCTAACATGTACTGACAAGGACATAGACCATGAGCAAGTAACTAAGCTTATCACCGGGGCACTTCTGTGCAGAGCTTATCCAGCACATGAGCCAGGTGCTCTTGCAGCATGTACAACGTCGTGTTTTCTATATGCAGAGCGAGCTTACAAGCACAAACAACTGAAAGTGGTTGCGTTTGATAAACCGTGCCCACAGGTTATAGCTTACATGGACTTGAAGTGTGAGGAATGCTCCAAACTCTTCCCTTCAGATATGATTTTCTCGCATCAGTTTCATCTTGCAGGTCACTGCTTCGGTCTTGGGGCAAGATGTAACAAGGCTGAGCAGAGTGGGCTGTACAGATTTCGCCTATACTTATATATTGACATGAAGCTGAAGGGCTCAACCTGTGTGTCAGTAAAGTATGAGTTTGCTGCAAGGAACAGACCGTCTGGGCAGTTTGTGAGCATGGCCAATGCTAGCTATACCTTCACTGATAAACATTCAGTTGGACATGAGGCTTCGCTTCCATGGTCGACGTTCCTGGATGATGACAGTCCCTTCTTCATCGATGGCGTGCTGCACCTCAGAGTTGATTTGACGGTGGTTGGGCAGACGGAACCGCAAACATGATATCTACTTGCACATCGAGCATGAAGTCCTGTGAAAAGAGGAAGAAAAAAGTGCATGGTTAGTCAGCAGATTGTTGATACATTAGCCACTGCATGCTTTGTCCCTGGGAGTTGTGCCAGGATGGGAGTGTTTTGGCGCGTCTGTCTGATGTTCCTTTTGTTGCCTAGGCAAAGGGGTTTGAATTTCTAGCGTACAGCTTGCAGCTGGGTTCGTATGATGTTGGCGTGCCTGGTGTGCAATAGACCTGGCTCTTATTTTCGTTTGTGTTGAACCCAACTATTAATGGAATCTGTGTATACCTGCTCTATTATTTTGCTGTTCTCTGCTTGAAGACACTCTGCGTTTGTGTATGCTTCACCTCCATTGTAGAATATAGGAGTAATATAAATATATCTCATCAGTTAACATGATGAACATAGGTGCTAGATAAATTTTATATCTCACCATCGTGCCGACGGTGGCCTGGTCGACCATGGTGAGCATGGTTACATCGCCGGTGACAACTCAGACGATCGCCACCGTCCTCTGTTTGCTCGTATGATTTTGATCATTTGAACATATGCAACTAGGGTACTAGGCGATAAGACTGACTACTAGGCGGCGCAGAACTAATCTAGGGTTTGGTACTCTCGCTGGCGACACCGCCGGTCTGCTTTGCCTCCGACGGCCTTGGGGCCTAGGGGGTGTGGTGCCCTCTCGCCGGCGGGAGGTTTCTCGTTCTTTGTTTAGGTCTTTTTTCAGTGTTGAGATGTTGAAGTGAAGGCTACATCATGAAGTCAGAATAAGGTCCTTCACGCTCTATCCTCGCTACGACGGAGGGTGCGTGAAGTCGTGTGTGATCTTCTAGGATCTGGTCTGTTTTTGTGGTTGTTGCCGTAAGTTCAGGTCAGTCTCTTCTGACTTATGGATGTCATCATTGGTGACGGTTGCTGATCTAGTGCGCTGATTCTTTTAAAACTTAGCACGACGAATTCTTGTCTATCTACTATAACAAACTCTACTACGGCAAGCTTGTCCGGCTCGGGAGATAGAGGGGCGAGGACGGCGGCGCGCCTTTGGCTCGTGCTACTGTTTTGTAGTCGTCGCTAGGTGGTCCATGAACCTATTTATAATAGTTATATTGTTTAAAAAAATACTACTGTTGATGATTATTAATAAATTGGTGAAATTTCACAAAATAAAAAACATATGCAACGAAGTACTCTTGGACTTTTAATGCACAATACTCTTCGGCAAGTAACGCAGATATATTATTGTAATTTATGCACTTTCCAAGTGTCCTAAACGACAAACAGTGGGTTCCTCAACGGAAAAGAAAATGGGCACGCGGATTTTCGAGAAGTCTGAGAGTGAGCGACAACCGTGAAGCTTTCCAGTAGAAGCTTCCGCGACCGCGAGCTAGGGTTTACGGGGCGCGGCGTCCTTGCTCTAACGGAGGCAGCGGAGCGCATGGCCGGCGCCGAAGGGTCGACCTCGGCGGAGGTGGAGATGGACTTTGAGTTCTCGCGCCGGGGCTGGGGGCCCAGCTTCGAGTTCGCGTTCGACGCGGAGAACTTCTCCGACAAGGTGCTGCGGATAGAGGTCTTCGCCGGAGCGCGCCACCGCGAGGAGAAAGGTGCGTAGAGTGTCCCCGCCCCCCGCCCCCCGCCCCCGGGCCCCAGCCGCTGGATGGATTTTTTTTCAAGTTAAATCGCAGTCCACATTGGGATGCTTGGCCTAATTTCGTTTCTGCAAGTACTAGCTCGGGCTGACCCTCGATTATGGTGATTTTTTGGCGATGGGGAATTCAAAAGTTTTGTGCCAGCGCTTGTGTGGTGCAAATGAGTTATCCGACATTGAAAGATGTGCTCACAGAATCAGACCCGCATTTATCGAGGAAAAGTAGTAGTAGTTAACTAGCAGATTATATACTACCTGCACATCAAATCTGCGAAATGTTGCGTTTCCAGATATATAATAAAAAAGAGGAAGGAATTATCTGTTATCAATTGTGTTATTGAATTAATGGGTGTGTATTTGGAACGACGGATAGGTCATTTCACGAGTTTCATCTCTTTTTGCAAACCTTGTTATTGTGAGCAAATATGACCCTTCATATATTTGGCGAGGATGGAGGGGCTCCTAAATCTTTAGAACTCTCCATTCTCCACAACCATGTTCCTTGTTCAACATTTAAGCATTTAGGGTTAGCACTAGTCTGCCGTAATCCTTTCTTCACCTCTGCTCTTTCTGTGCCTTGAAACATTTAAGGTTAACATTAGCCTGCCTTTTTTCCTTTGTTCACCTCTGTTATTTCGGTGTGTTGAAACATTTAAGGTTATCATTAGCTTGCTTGATGAGTGCTCACTTTTAAGTAGTACAATTACCAGATGTATAGAGGTAAACTTGGTACTGGCACAATGTGCAAGCCTTGTTTGCTTCTTTCTCAATACTGGTTCCTTTTTAGTTATTTGTTGTGTTAGTACTGGCGCAATGCGCATGCCTTGGGAATGGTTCACTCTTAAGTAGAAACTCTGGCATTGGCAATTCCCATGAAGTCTTTGTCAGCCCCGTGTTTCCTCTTTAGTTGTTTGTTGTGTTACTGCTGCTAAATGCTTCACTGCATGAAATATACTAATTAACCAAATAATGTTGTACCAAATTCTGGTAGGATCCTTGAGGCTTGACGTACCATTTATGATTAGTTAACTGAGTGAGCTACAAGCATGCGTCTGTTGCTGTATGCAGCTGAGTGAACGCAGACAATTTTCATGATTTTATTTGATCATTTTTACTGTATTACTGATTACTGAAGAGTAATTAAATAAATTTGTACCCATAGAACAGTGTTCCAGGTATCTTTAACAGCAAATAACTTGTCTATTGATGGTGCTCTATACCTTTTATTTATTTGTCATATTTCTCTTTTACTTATCTGCTCTTGGTATTTTGCAGGTGATGCAGGACAAAGTATGAAGTCTTCTTCAGCCATGGTAGATACACCACTTCTACGAGTAAAGACAATTTACATCAATTCAGCTATTCTTGCTGCAAGAAGTTCTTTCTTTCTCAAGGTAGTTCTTTTAACAATTTTTAAAAATACATTTATTCTGTTGCCAGTTCATGCTTTCTAATAAGCTTCATACCTCTTAGCTTTTCTCAAATGGCATGAAAGAATCTGATCAGACACATCCAACACTTAGGATTACTGATTCAGGTAACGTGGAAACTCAAATATAGAATTCTTTCTCTTATAATTGCTTCTAATTAGTTCTTGTAGTTGTGTTATTATTTTTTCTATTTTGAAAATAAAACGCGAGTACTTATGATAATGGAATGCATTTATGCCTTTTTGTTTTTATTCTACTTAACAGAGGAAAATGCCGTCATGGAGCTTTTAAGCTTTATGTACAGTGGAAAGTTGACAACATCTGAGCTTGCTCTTCTACTCGACATCTTGATGGCTGCTGATAAATATGAGGTTCTTTCTTGCATGAGGTTTTGCAGTCAATTCCTCGCAAGGTTGCCTATGACCACAGAAACTGCATTGCTCTACCTACACCATCCATGCTCTATTTCAGTGGCTGCTGAAGTTCATTGTTTAATAGTTAGAGCCAAAGAATTCCTTGCCAACAAATACAGGAACTATACTGAGTGAGTGATCCTCCATCAGATGGGGCTGCTTTTTATTTCTCCACAAAGAAAATTTAAGCATTATTATCGCAGAATCATTTATGAAGTGCTCAAGGCATGGTTTTGTTTCTTTTCAGGTTCCAAAATGAACTAATGAACTTCCCTCTTGTTGGGATTGAAGCCATCTTTTCAAGTACCGATCTACATGTACCAATTGAAGACGACATATATCTCTTCATGCTCACCTGGGCCCATACGCGATACCCAGAATTGGAGGAAAGACGTAAGATCTTGAGTTCTCATTTACTTCCCCTGGTGCGCTTCACTCATATGAGCTGTTCAAGACTGCGAATGGTCCTAACATGCACCGATGATGATATAGACCATGATCGAGTAAATAGGTGTATCATTGGAGTAATTCTACACAAAGCTTACCCAGCACATGTACTTGGTGATCTTGGAGCAGACACAACAACTTGTTGGAAATTTGCAGAGCGAACTTACATGTGCAAACCTCTGAAAGTTGTTGCGTTTGATGAACCCTGCCCACAGGTTATAGCTTACTGGGATCTGAAGCGTGAGGAGTGCTCCCGACTCTTTCAGACAAGACAGGTACCTTCACAGCCGCTCCCTAGCTCCTTGTCGTCAGGAAAGATAGTCTCGCTCCCATTCAATCTTTCAGGGCTAGATTTCATCCTCGCAGCAAGATGTAACATGACCCGGCTGAGTGGGTCGTACAGTTTTGGCCTCTTCTTTGCCGTCATAAAGGAACCGAAGGGCTCCGTGACAATAGATTATGAATTCGCTGCAAGGACAAGAGAGTCGGGGAAATTTGTTACCAGGTTTGAGAGGAAGTGCACCATCACTGGTCGTAAGATGGTTGGTTGCAGTGATGTTTTTGGCATTCCATGGCCGTCGTTCATTGCTGACGAGAATCTCTTTATCAATGGCGTGCTGCATCTGAGAGCTGATCTTAGGGTATTGGAGCAACAGGAATCGCAAACTTGATATCTTACTCTACAGAGTTATGGTTAGGACTTACTTAGTTGACCAGACGCTGACTTGGATTGTGGCATAGCCCCAAATGGGTTGGTTGCTTATTCATGACTCTGTTCTTGTCATGGCCAACCTGTTGCTCCTACTGGCTGTTTTCTGCTTCGTTTTGCTTACTCATCTTTCAGAGGTTCAGTTGGATACCAAGTCCTCGGACTGTTCTGTGTTTTGGTACATCTGTCTTCTGTTTGTTTTGTTGGATGGATGATGTATAGATATGTTTCCTTCACTTGGTTGGATCAGCGGGGTTATATGATCTTGGTGTGCTCTACCTGAATTCTGAATATGCATCATCAATTAGCTTTTCGTTTCTATTCTTGTCTAGTTAAACCTAGTTATTGGTGGAATCAAGATTTACATGCTTTACTTTCATCATGAAATGTGTTCCTTGATGTTTCTTTGCTTGGATGTCATGTGATACAATCTGAAAACTTTTCATCAGTATGGTCTCTTCCAAGGTTCACCGAGGCCTTGCATGAAGGCATGCGGTCTCATGTGTAGGCTGTAGCAAGATAAAATGAGCAAAGCTGAAGCATGTGTGTAGGCAGTTGTGCCTCTTTACATATGCTGTGCTTTCGAAAGCACAGCATATGTATCTGTTCAGCATTTTCCTGCAGGAAAAGTGATGGCTTCTGCGTGACTTGGTGCAGCAGCAGTAGCGCCACTATGCAGCACCCGCTGCCGGATGTATATTTCCTGGAAACCCGTCAGTCATGCCGACTCGTGGCGACTGGCGGTGTCAAATAAAGTTTGTCGGTGATGTAAATGTCATATCAGTAGATGTTACTGCCTGCTCCATTGACGATGGCCCGTCAGTGATAGACCGGTCTGCAATAATGCTGCGTGCAAGCACTGGATATGTTTTCTTGTGTTGCACTAGCTGTGTGTGTGCCGTCAGCGTCCTCCTTGTGATCCAAAATGAGTTCAGTTATCTAGTACTCCCTCGGTCCTAAAATAAGTGACTTAGGTTTGTCTAGATTCGCATGTATTTAGACATGTTTTAGTATATAGATACATGTGAATTTGGACAAACTCAAGTCACTTCTTTTGGGATGGAGGGAGTACAATGTTAGCAATACGCACGGCCAAAAAAGGACCCGTTTTTTATTTTTCAAGTACATTTGCTCTTCGGCATATAAAACCGGAAGAGGATGAAAATGGAATGGATACTTTCTAACAGTTTGTCTGACAAAGAGTGAAGATGTACCAAGTTGATACATATTTGCTGGACGAACAGTCCAAAGGACATCATAAAGATTTTCTGTACAGGGCTGAGTGGCGTTTTGTGTCTCGGGCACCGTGGAGCCTGCTTTTTGAAAAATTCAAAATGGCATTTCAAAGTTTCGAAATATTCAGAAAAAATCCTAGATGTAGACATGATGCATTACACCAGCTTGCAAAATCTCAACTCAAAATACATTGGTAGAATGCATCATTATCTACATTTAGGATTTTTTTTGGAACAAAAAGAATTCTCTGTTCCAAAATTTGTCGCTTTAGTTTCTGTCAGTCTCGAATTAGGCATCTTAGGTTTATGTATCTAGACTTGTTTTAGTGTATAGATACATGCAAATTCGACATCTAATTTGAGAGAGGTAGTTGTTCTCTTGTTTCTAGCGATCGCAACATGACCATTTCTTATCGTTGATATCAGCTCCTTAGTTTCGCAAAGAAAAAAGATATGGGATCCCTAAGATACTCAGGAAAGGGAAAAATTGTGATTTTATTTCTGTATGTACACTCGTTGCTTCTTTTCTATGCGAAATCAGAAAATTCATCTGTAATTTAGGTACCGCCCAGGGTCCTCTCGGCAACTCTTGGGTTGCTCGGAAATGAAAAAAGTTCACGGGCCTTCCAAATGCTATTTCAACCGACCGCCGAGCTCACCTTTTCGAAGAAGCCTCTTTCCTTTGCAGCAAGCTAAAAAACCTCCGCAGCTAGGGTTTACCATCCACCCTGCCGCACGTGCTCCTAGAGGTGGCGGAGCGCATGGCCATCGGGTCCGTGGCGACGGAGTCAGAGATGGACCTGGACGTCTCTCATTGGGGCGTGGTGCCCAGCTTCGAGTTCGCGTTCAATTCGCCCAACTTCTCCGATAGGGTGCTGCAGATAGAGATCGTTGCCGGTGACAACGAGCTAGGGTCCAGGGAATACAGGCCGGAAGCCACACCTGCCCGCCACAACTCACACCAACCGTTCTTTCCTATAAGCGTGCCACCGCTTTTGCTTCCTCCGCTTGGTCACCTACACCTCATCCACCTCAGCGGCGAGCAGCAGCGGGAGCATGCCGCCTCGACTCGGCCCGAATCTCGCCGTGCGGATGAGGCTGGAGAGGGAGAAGCGGTCCTTGCAACCCGAGAGACTGGATGCTGTAAAAGATACTTTGCGTCCATCCACATGTCCGCATACCCATCCAAACCGATTCAATTTGGAGAAATCCGGAGAATAATTGAAGTGTGGGAATTGGAGATTCCCTAAAATAAGGATCACCACCCACATAGAGCACACAAAAATTCAGGGCTTGAACATAATGGGCTCCTCCTAGTCCCCATATTTTTGAATGATATTAGCAGATCTCCTTAACACACACCGTCAACGCCCAGCTGTCGACACCATTATCGAGTTATCCGCTCTACAACATCTGTTCCAATGACAAATGGGTCCCACATGTCATTGAATACAAAAAAGAAAACAATGGCTACCGCTAGAGTTGGTGGCGCTTTCTGGACCCCAAGAAGTGTGAGCTCACTTCCATTATCTTTTAAGCTGTCTAAATTGGAAGCTATCGTTGGAGTTGTTGTTATACATTTTAGTATCCCGATAGCTAAAAGTTATGTGCTCGCGTGTTGCCCCGGGATACACATCTTAGACCATGCACTCTGTTGAGATGATCCAAAGAAAATGTGTCGGAGTTTAAATCGGTGGCCATTCTACTACTATGTATTGACTCGCTTTTCAATGTTGTCCCATGTACAAGGTATACACAAGCAACCTTTTCTTTCTATTTTTTCTCTATGCCATGTGGGTCAAGCTTGCATGGTGATTCCTTTGAACCGAACCAACTACTTGGTTCGCTTTTGTTCTCAGATGCCATAGTGTGATGCCTTGCTATGTGCGAAACCGGTTAAAAGCCTTTTTGGACCGCTTTTGTCCACATAGTGGCTGGTCTTATCTGCCGAACTCCTACCCAAAAGGTGATATCTACTACTTCTTGCTGAATATCCTAATCTATTATTATGTTGTGTTGCCTTTACTATTTTGTTCTCTTCCAGCCTAATTTCTCTTTGCTTTGTCTTCCAACCTAACTCTCTGTCACAATGATGATATCATGTGTTTAACCGCTAGTTTGATAATTTTAAAATGTTTTATCTCTCGGACCATAGATCTACTTGACAATCTGTCTAATGGCTTTATCTCGACAGGCTTTTTGAAACTAAATCTCATGTTTTAATGTTTCGGTGATCTTTTCATTTTCAAAATTGGCACCAGATGATTTCAAAGAAATTGCCACTACTAAAATTACCACGCGGCAACTTGTTGTAGAAAAATCACAATTTATGCATTACCCGTTGAAAAAAACTCAATTTTTGTGTGAAAATATACACATGTGGGTCTAGTCCTCTGTAAGAAGTCAACTGTGCAAATTGGTGTGTGAATCGGCCAAACGATTTGGGATACAATTGTGTCACTTTATTTGTCTAGTGATCTCTTTTCTCTCATGTACCTATCCATGCATTTTTTTTATGAAAGGCACCAGTGGATAATGACGTTTTGCATTTAGGTGTAATTAGCCACGAGGGTATGGTTGACACAGGTTCACCTTTTCTTTTCGTAATGAATAGCAATAGATACAAGACGTCGGAAAATCTGATTCTCTTCGAGTGACCTTAAAAGGCGATTTTGAGAAAGGGAAGCAAACCCAAATCTAACATAAATTTTAAGTGATCGTCTGATTTAATTTTCAAAATAAATTACTGTACGACTGTATTATGTTACACTTTCCTGAAAATTCCCTAAAATTTAGCGCGTCTTCCAAAAGTTGAACAGTCGCCTTCTCGAAGAAGCCTCTCCGCCAGGCGCCATCTAGGGCTACCTAGGTGCTATGGCCACCGTCTCGTGTGTACTCGGAGTAAATTACAAAAAACCACCACAATTAGGGTCAGGATAACAAACACCCACCAAAATGCATGTTTTTCGGTGGTTTTTTTGTGAAGGGTTGTTACCCTTGTCCCAATTGTGGTGGTTTTTTGTAATTTACTCTGCGTGCTCGCGGCGGAGCGCATGGCCGACGGCGAAGGTTCTTCATCGGGGCCGGGAACAACGGCGGCGGAGGAGGCGGAGATGGACCTGGAGCTCTCGTGCGGGGGCTGGGTGCCCAGCTTCAAGTTCGCGTTCAATTCGCAGAACTTCTCCGACCGGTTGCTGCGGATTGAGGTGGTCGCCAGCGCCGCTGCCGTCGGAGGATCCCTCCCTGCCTCGGCGCGCCACCGCGAGGAGCACAAAGGTGCGTAGAGACAGAGGTAATATGAGATGCGTTGTTTGATGAGATTAATATGCTTGTTTTGGGTGCATTCTGTGGTTCATCTTTGCGAGGCTTAGGCTAATCCTGTTTCTTAAAATCCCCCAGTCAGGGTAGTGTAACATCCCAGCATTAGAGCATAGAAATAAGCTGAACACAGGTGTGTGCATTGCATTCATGCATAGAAAATTCGAATAATTTTTGCGCTTTTAAATAAAAAACTTGTCAAAATTATTGAAGTTTCTCTTAACTTGATGGAATGGAAGTAGATCATCAAGTTGACTACGATAAGTTTCAATATGACCTTTGCTAAAACCTTATTTTGGATAAACATGATTTGATCTAAGGGTAGATCAAATGGAATAAAATTAAACCCTAATACATTACTTAATGATTTATATTTGATCCTTAGGTGATCATATCATGGTATTCATTTTAATCACACATGAATACCAACTTATAAGTATAACCCAAATAATAAGAATGTAACAACTGTAGTTTAATCTCATCTACTTATACCATGAGTATCATGGAAATATCTAACTCTAAATCTCCAGTAAGATTAAGTAGGAAAGAAACCTAAGTTAAGATCATTCACCATACATCTTTCTTTCCATACCAATCTTTTATCATCTCTATTGAATCCTATCTCAATATCTATTGTTCATCAATGTTGATTAATCAACTATTAATTCACCAATTCTTAACCTGTCAACTCTTGTCCTTATTATAGCATTCACTTAAGACTTATAAAGAAAGAAGTAAGAAAAGATAAGTAGTGATGCTAGTTTTAGATATCATCTATAGGATGGGAGTGATTTGAGGAAATCAAATCAATATGGTAACAAAGAAGATTACAAGAATGAAGTCTAAAGATAGTTACCAGGAGTAGTCCTATTGGATCAAGTAGGTATAGTCAATGAATTATATCTTTTAATCCAATAGAGCTAAACAGAAGATAATTAGAATACAACTGTAGTGTTGTATTGAAGAAGCCTTGTTTAGTCAACTGGAAACTTGAACCATAAAGGATCAAAGGATCATAATAATCATGCCTTACTCACCAATATTGAATGCTTATACCAAGTATAAGTGACATTGGTGGATAAAACATGATTGAACCTAGTATGGGTATATTATCCTAGATTAGTCATTACAAGTCACATTAATATAATGTGAGGTTGGAATGTTATATATTGGATTCAAGTAGAGACAAGATAGTATGAATAATATGATGTTAAAATAACATTGGATTATAGGAGTAGTATTTTCCTCTTTGGAAATACTAAACACTAGAGGAGAGTAGAACTTGATATAAACCTCTACTAGAGTAGTATTTGTGATGGATGATTTAAGAAGGGTATGAATGGAGTTAGAGGTAACCACTTGTTGTGTTAGAGATTATTAATAGTAGAATAGTTGTTATAGCCAATTATAAATATGAGAATATTATGAAAGCTTTAGTGTTAAGCACTTTGCATTTGTAACTGGATTTAGAATAATAAAGGGTGGATAAGAAGTTTCTATAAAGCAAAGCTCATCATGTTATTACATGATGATGGATATATAGAAGTAATATATCTAGGAAAGGAATTCCTTAATCAGAAGTCCAGACTTATAAAGTATAGAAGATAGGAATTCCTGGTAAACATTAAACCCTACATCTAAGACCAAACCTAATATCCATTTTATATAGTTGAGCTATCATCTTGTTTCCACAGTGCTTTATAGGAATATTCCCCTATATCAAATCATCTGAGCACATCTTTGTTATATCCAACAATCATTATAATAAGTGCTTATGGAACTATCTTTGTTTATTGTTTCCCATAAGTTATCCTAGGAAACAATTCCACTATTTTACTTTGAATGGTGATGTTATTAAAGATCACAAACATAAAGACAATGTGATTAACCATTAATCTTTATTCACATCAATAAATAAACTTGTAAATATTAAATCTTCTAAGAACTTATGGTAAAGCATTTTAAATTCAAACTTTAACTCATTAGATAATAGTAATACATTCTATAATAAATTTATGAATTTATGCCCAATTAAAATTCATATCAAAGGCTCACACAAATAATAATAGAAAAGGTATCTATATAATGAAAATAAAGAAACTCTAAACAATATATAATAAAATTTCACCAATTGATTCAACTTCAATATTACTGCCCACGGCCCATGTCCTTTCCTCTTTATTGTTAAAAACAAAAAAGGAAAAAGAAATAAAATCAGGAAAAAACAGAATAAACCCAATCTGGCCCACGACCCATGTCCTTTCCTCTTTATTCGTCGCCCGCCAGTCACAACTAAAACTCACCGCACACTCCGCAGCAGCCCACCTTGGCCCAACACTAGCCCACCGGTAGCCCGTACCGCTTCGGCCTTATATTTGTCGTCGTCTTCCGCGACGGCGGAAGCTGCTGCCTGTCGCGCCGGCCGCCGTCGATCGGACGCTGCGATTCCCGCCGTCGCTGAGCTCCAGAGGAAGGAATAAGAACCGCCGGGATATCCTCTGAAAGGATCATATGGGCACCTAGAAGGGGGGGTGAATAGGTGCTACTTCAAATTTTCTTCTTTTTCAAATTAAGGTTTGACAATAAGGTAAATTCTCTAGATAATGCAACTACGGTGAATTTACCTATATGACAAAATGCAAGGGCTACCACAACACAAAGTAGTAACAAGTAAGTAAGGTGCGGTAAAGGATAGAGGTAACCGAAAAGTGGACGCGGAGACACAAGTATTTGTTTCCCGTAGTTCCTTCCTTTTGAGGGGAAGTACGTCTACGTTTGGAGAGGGGGTGGTTTCAAACCACCAACGCCACAAGAGGCCTCCCTTGTTCTCCGATGAATCTCACCCCAATGGGATCGATTCACCTTCCACTATATCTGCAACCTTCAAGGTGGAAGCCGACACCGTTACAAGTTTGGGGCACACATCCACAACTTAATAGGAGGCTCCCAAATACAAGCAAGCTGTCAAAGCAATCAAAGACAAGCTTGTAAGAACAAAAACAAGAGCTAGGGTTTCCAACAAAACACTAGAGCAAAGGGGCCCTCAATGAAATGAGGGGGAAATGAAGATCTCTTTTGATGAAGTAGTAGATCGGGGACTCCTCCTTCGATTCCCCAAAGATCAAGGACTTTGGGTGGTTGGATGATGAGATCTTGAGAATTTGAGTGGCTCCAATGGACTCCAATGGTGGGCAAGACTTTAATGAGCTGAGCACCTTGTCCCAAGGTAGGTGGAGGGGTATTTATACCCCTCCACAAAATCTGACCGTTGGTGCATTTACTGCAGCGGTAGTACCGGGAGTTGAAGCGATACTACCGGAGAATTCCGGTACTACCGGACCTGGTACCGGATCACCCTTTTTCAAACAGCAACAAGTCCTGTCCCCAGCGGTACTGGATGTTGCTACCGGGAAGCGGTAGTACCGCTTGAGCCAACCGGTACTACCGGATCCGGAGAGAACAACACAAATCCATACAAAAAAACTCTCTGTCACGCCAGGTAGCAAAACGCGGTACCACCGCATTTCGCTACCGGCGCAGACAGAAGCTTTTTGCAACGTGCAAAAACTCTCTGTCACGCCAGGTAGTAAAATGAGGTACTACCGCATTTTGCTACCGGCGCAGACAGTGGCCTTTTGCAGTGTTCAAAAAGCCTCTGTCCTGAGCAGTACTAAAATGCGGTACCGCATTTTAGTACCGGAGCAGGCAGAAGCATTTGACAAGCTGAAAAAAGCTTCTGTCGCGCTAGGTACTAAAATGCGGTACTACCGCTTTTTAGTACCTGGCACGGCAGAGACTTTTTGACAGTTAGTCATTTGCTTCTGTCTGGTCCGGTAGCAAAAAGCGGTACCGCTTTTTGGTACCGCGCGAGGCAGATAGTTTCTGAAAGTTTGCAAACCTTCTTAATGTACCTGCGACACACTTAGCAACACATTAGTCTGATATGTGTGTTGTTATTAAACACCAAAATTACTAGGGATAGCAAATGCTCTTTCAATCTCCTCCTTTTTGGTGTTTGATGACAACACACATTTTGCAAGGAAATCTAGTGATGATAAGATGGAGATGGGGCTCCCCCTAGATATGTAGAAACAAGCCCCAAACATTCAAGAGAGTAGAAGTCGCACATAGAGGACATACCTTTGCAAGAAAAAACATGTGATGACCAATAGATTAGGAATGAGGAAAATCATCACATAGGATGGATCCAACAAGAATAGCCATAATACACACAAGATGGATCCAGAAGATAACCACATAGTCTTAACATACATAGCACAAATAGTTAGGTTCACACATAGTAAGAGGCAACCAAATAAGTTCACAAGCGAATAAAATCAAAGGCAAGAATGAGCTTGTGACTTTCCCTCGCAAATCTCCCCGCATACCTAAAGTGCAACTTCTCCCCCTTTGGCATCAAGACGCCAAAAAGGGACACGAGCAATACTAACGCCCCGGAGATCACTCATCATCATCATCATCAACGTTGTCCCATGCACCATGAGGTGGAGGGGCACGGAAGGAGGAGGTGGCATCATCTTCCTAGTTGCTGTGCTTGGAGATCCATTGGTCTTCTGGGGTAATGTTGTTCTCGGAGCCCTTGGAAGCAGTCAAGCCTTGAGCCTCCATCATTTCCTTCTGACGAGCACAGGCCTTCTTGGCATAGACATGGGCCTCGTACAGGCGTTTCTGATTGTCCACTTGGAGGCAGAATATCTTCTTGAGTTTGGCCTCAACCCTCTTAGCCCAAGATGGCTGTGCTGGTTGGCGACGAGAGACCACATAAGCAGGAGCATCAGCAGCATCACCTGAGTCCTCAACCGGGTTCCCATCCTCATCAACAATCTGACCATCCGCATTGCGGGGTTTGGGATGGGTCTTGATCAGCAGATTCTTGTGGCGGTGAGTGGCAAGACGAAGATGAGGCAAGTCACGGGCAATTTTAGGGCACTTGCTAATGATGAGAGCCATGATGTATGGAGCAAAAGGAGGCACCCTCCGCTGAAAAGTGGCGCAGACCATCTCATTCCAGATAACATCTATCACATCCATAGGGAGGCCAGAGTCATGGTGGTGATAGGTGGCCATCATAATATCCACCATGTAAGCATGAATCTCATCAACATTCCCAGCACGAGGGGCGATAGTCTCGCGATAGATGCGGTGCATGATGTCATAAGTAGGAAGGAGCCCTTTGATCTTACCAGGGATGCCGCGCCCCCGGATGTACAGTGGGGCAAGCCTATCCTTCTTCATGGGATTGTCATTTGCATGGCACCGAAACCCAACGGGAACATCCTTGCCACGGTCTTCGTACCCGAGGATAGCCGCAAACTCAGCCAACGATGCATCCTTGACAACACCCTCGGTCATCCAAGTGAGAGTCCTAGCGTTATTCTTGGAAAAGTGAATGGTTGCATAGAATTGAGCAATGAGCATTGGATCATAGTTGCATTTGAACTCCATAATAGGAAGCAAGCCAAAGTTGGTACACATGTCAAGGGCCTCACCAAAGTAGTTCAGATTCTTCCTTACATGATTCATCTCGATCCATTTTTGAGGAACCACAATTTTGTCATCTTTCATGAGAATCTCATGAAACACCCGCTCCTGAAATTCCGTGTAGAAGAGGCTGTTCTCTCGAGCAAAAGCGCGGGCTGCCCCATATGGACTGACCACCCGCAGAGCATGAAATTCAGACTCAGAGATATCACACAACAGCTTTGGCCCTGAAGGCCCAGAACTTTGACTCTTGCGAGGACCAGAGGGAGGAGGAGGTGGAGGAGCTTTACCACGACCAGCACTGAGCTTGACCCCCTTTCCCCCACGACCACGAGTTGTTGGTAGCTTCAGACGGGCACTAGGTTGAGGCATGACCTCCTCTTCAGACTCGGTTTCAGATTTTGACTCATAGTCCTCGATCTCATAGTGAGCTTTGGAGCGCTTGCGTGATCCCTGGGAACCCCCTGCACCTGTGAAAGAACGAGGGAGAAAGCATAGGGGTAAGGGCACAAGAACCTGGGGCAAACAGATGATGGGGTTGAGTGTTTTAAAAAAAAATGCTGCCAGTACTGGGGCGGTAGTACCGGATCTGCACAAGCGGTAGTACCGGAAAAAGATTCCCGGTACTACCGGTCCGCGACTACAGTGCAGATCTGAACCAAGATCCGAGTATGGGCAGCAAATTTGTTGTCAAAACACGATTCCCATCGGGCCAAGTGATAGATCTGGTAACTGGGACACGATACAACCTCAAGAAAGCAATTTTTAACCAAGAATCGAAGGAACCCTAGATTCAATGGAGAAAACAAGTAAGAAGATGAGGAGGGCGATGATACCGGTGTCCATGACGGTGGGGAAGAGGGAGGAGCCCGCAGGGAGGCCGAATCCGGTGGGGATCCGGGAGAGGGATGGGCGGACGGGCTTCCTCCGGCGACGGCGTGCCCTGGCGGTGGCGCTGGTGAGGAGGGGAGACGAGGGATGAATGAGGCACTGAGGGGTGCCTCTCCCTCATCTCCAGTCTTAACCGACGCGCGCGAGTGGTAGTACCGGACCTGCAAAAGCGGTAGTACCGCCATGCGGTAGTACCGCCATGCGGTAGTACCGTAGGTACCGGCCGGTAGTACCGCTCCTGGGAAGTTTGCAGGCAAGAACCCGGAAACACACCCAGGGGCGGTAGTACCGCAGGTGACTTCCGGTAGTACCGCATGTGAGGTCCGGTAGTACCGTTACCATCAGGACAGAGAGCCAAGATACAGAAAAAGGAAGGTTCCTGTGCAGAGTAGATGGGTTTTGTTGGAAAAGAGGGGCCTGGGTTTAGAGAGATACGCGGAAAGGGGCCAATGCACTCAAGGAAAAACACTAAAAACATAAGGAGAACCAAACTTGAGTGCATGACCAAAAGAATCAACACCAACTAGAGGATGGCAAACATGAATAAGAATCAATTCAACTAGGTGACAAACACGAGTAAGCACTTCAACCTCTCGATTGAGGGGGGGGGGGCGGTGGCCTAGGCCACCATATTTGAGTATACTCGGCTTGGCACCACGAAGATGTATCTTGGGTCCATTACCGAAACTCATCATTGAGCTCACATATCACAAAATGATATTAAGAGGAATGCTTTTTGTTTAATTTGCGCATAACGGGGGGAGGGATAGTCCAATCAATTAGGAACACACTCCCCCTATGTCCATGCCTACACCTAAACCAAACATGGGTCAAGAATTAGGTGAGAGAGCAAGATAATCAAGTCAAACTCCTAGAATCTACGATATTTAGTTCATTCCTCAAGTAGCAAAACCTTGCTTCATCAAGTGGCTTCGTGAAGATATCGACAAGTTGATCTTTGGTTGACACATAGGATAGATCAATATCACCTCTAGCAACATGATCCCTAATAAAGTGATGTCGAATCTCAATATGCTTTGTCCTTGTGTGATCCACCGGTTTGTATGCAATCTTGATGGCACTTTCATTGTCACATAGAAGAGGCACTTTGTCACAATGGACACCGTATTCCTTTAAAGTTTGCCTCATCCATAGCAATTGGGTGCACGCTCTAGCAGCAGCAACATACTCGGCTTCGGCGGTGGAGAGAGATATACAATTTTGCTTCTTAGAAGACCAACATACCAAGGACCTACCAAGGAATTGGCAGGCCCCGGAAGTTGATTTTCTATCATCCTTGTCTCCCGCCCAATCCGAGTCCGTGTATCCACAAAGAGCGAATGTTGAGCCTTGAGGGTACCAGAGACCATAAAATGGGGTATGAACTAAATATCGAAAGATTCTCTTGACCGCCATTAAATGGCTTTCCTTAGGAGCCGCTTGATATCTTGCACACACACCTACACTCAACACAATATCGGGTATAGATGCACAAAGTTAAAGCAAAGAACCAATCATAGACCGGTATACCTTTTGATCCACATCTTTACCATTTGGATTTTGTTATAGATGAGTCTTTGTTGCCATGGGAGTTGAGGCTCCATTCAAATCTTGCATTTTGAATCTCTTGAGCATATCTTGAGTATACTTGGCTTGATTAAAGAATGTTCCTCCTCTCACTTGCTTGATCTCAAAGCCAAGGAATACTTTCAACTCCCCCATCAAGGACATCCGAAACCTACTAGTCATAAGCTTTAAGAATTCATCATTAAAAGCTTTGTTAGAAGAGCCAAAGATAATATCATCAACATAGATTTGGCATACAAAAAGCTCCCCATTAACCCTCTTAGTAAAAAGAGTGGGATCGATTTTCCCAACCTCAAAGCCACGGTCAAACAATAACTCTCTAAGGTGCTCATACCACGTGCGTGGGGCTTGCTTGAGCCCATAGAGCGCCTTATCAAGTTTGTAGACATGGTTTGGGAAGTTGGGGTCCTCAAATCCCGGGGGTTGCTTGACATATACCAACTCATTCAAGGGACCATAAAGGAATGCACTTTCTACATCCATTTGTTGCAACTTAAAGTTATGATGTGCCGCATAAGCAAGAAGGATACGAATGGACTCAAGGCGAGCCACGGGTGCATAAGTCTCTCCATAATCAATGCCTTCAATTTGGGAATAACCTTGTGCAACCAATCTAGCCTTGTTCCTTACAATAATCCCATGCTCATCTTGCTTGTTCTTGAATATCCACTTTGTTCCAATAACATTGCGGCAATCCTTTGGCTTCTCAACTAACTTCCATACTTTGTTTCTCTCAAAGTTGTTGAGCTCTTTGTGCATAGCTTCTAACCAATCCGAATCTTCAAGGGCTTCCCACACTTTCTTTGGTTCAATCATGGAAATGTGAGCTTGATGTTCACTGAACCTCTTCAATTGTGCTCGTGTGGAAATTCCTTTCCTTAAATCTCCAACAACATTTTGGAGAGTGTGGTCTCTTATTTCCAACATTCTTTCCTTTCTAGCTTCGCGACGAGCGTGGATCTCCTCATTGTTTCTTGGAGGACCCTCTTCATCATTTTGATCCTCGTCTTGACCATCAACTTGACCTTGGTCATCATTGGATTCATTCTCTATATTGGGAGGCACGGATTGACCTTGGTATTGATCAAGTGTTCTCCTAGCCTCAACTTGAGCACCCCTCAAAACAGCTTGGATGGATCTTCCTTGGCAAAATGACTTGACTCCACTTGACACTCCATCAAATGGACCAATCTCCCTTTGACTAGAGTTCACACATTGATCACTATGTTGAGGGTCCACAACTTGTCTTTGGCTTGAGTCAACGTCCTCCTCGGTAGACGGAGCATGTTGAGGTTGTGAAGATGAGGGCTCCACTCGAGTGGAGCATAGTTCTTCTCGATCCGCCATAAGGGGTTCCTCAATGGGGCGGATATAACCCACACCCATTCTTCCTATGGCATCCTGAGGCATTTCAACATCTGCATCACAAGCATCAACACGCCCCCCTTGGGGACCATCATATTCTTCGAAGGTCACACTACAAGATTCTATGACGGCTCCGGAGAGCTTGTCATAGATTCTATAAGTGTGAGATTCGAGACCATAGCCAACAAAAATACTCTCTAATGCTTTAGATTCGAATTTAGACAAACGAACACCTTTGATGAGATAGAAACACTTACAACCGAACACCCGGAAATAAGATATGTTGGGCTTGTTACCGGTAAGTATCTCATATGGAGTCTTGTTGATTTTCTTGCGGAGGTAGAGCCGGTTTGAAGCATGGCAAGCGGTGGAGACGGCTTCGGCCCAGAAGTTGTATGGAGATTTAAACTCCGCCAACATGGTCCTAGCCATCTCAATAAGAGTCCGGTTCTTCCTTTCGGCCACACCATTTTGTTGAGGGGTGTATGCGGCGGAATATTGATGCTTAATTCCCTCATCACTAAGGAAGTCATTCAAGGTGTAGTTCTTGAACTCGGTGCCGTTGTCACTTCTTATAATCAACACGGGAACATTGTGTTGCCGTTGAACCAAATTGATGAAGTCGATAAAAGTCCTTTGAGTTTCACTCTTCAACTTGAAGAAATAAACCCAAGAGTATCTTGAAAAGTCGTCAACAATCACCAAACAATATTTCTTCCCACCAAGACTTGCATGAGAAGGAGGACCAAATAGGTCCACATGAAGGAGTTCCAAGATCTTGTTAGACATGATTTGGTTAGTGGGCTTATGAGGAGCGTCATGCATCTTCCCTAGAACACATGCCCTGCAAACACGATCTTTGGCAAAGGAAACTTTTTCTTTTAGTCCAACAATATGGCCCTCTTTATGGAGACTTTGCAAAGTTCTCATATTGACATGGGCTAGTCGGCGGTGCCATAGCCAGCCCACATCGGCCTTTCCGTATAAGCACATCGGACCTGCAGTGGCTTGCCCCGAAAAGTCCACCACATACAAGTCATTTTCGACGTACCCAACGAAAGCGACCTTGAGAGACTTGCTCCACATGAGGACCACAATATCATTATCAATAAAGACGGCAAAGCCCATCTTTCCAAGTGCACGGACATAAAGTAAATTGTAACCAAGGGTTTCAACAAGCATGACGTTCACGAGTGTAATGTCGTGAGCCACCACTACCTTGCCGAAACCCATTACCGTAGATTTTGACTTGTCGGCATATGTGACGGTGATTTGATCTTCATTTGACACCAAGTCCTTGACAATAGACGAGCTTCCGGTCATATGACAAGTGCAACCACTATCAAGCACCCATTTTGAACCTCCGGAAGCATAGGTCTACAAAAGATCAAGCTAGTTTTTAGGTACCCATTTTTCAATGGGTCCTATTTTGTTAGCAACAAGGGTCTTGGGAACCCAAATAGACCAAGCAATATAACCATCATACGGACCAACATATTGTGCATACACATCACCATAGTAATCACGCATTAGAACATAGTGAGGGTTAGCACTTCCCGCAAAATCGTCATGAGACATAGTTTTGCCAATTGCGGTCTTACTTCCCACAATGGTCTTGTTGGTCTCTTGTGCGGGCTTGTCCTTCTTCTTCTTGTTGTTCTTCTTCTTTGTTTTGGAGACAAAACCAATGCCCCCTTTATCACCACAACGCCTTTGCTTGCTCAAAAGATCATCAATAGACTTGTTACCTTGTGGAAATGTGGTCTTTGCAAGCTCCCCCTTCAACCTAGCTTTCTCTTCAAGGATAGTCGTGCTACTCGATGGAATGAAGTTACTAGGTGAAGGAATATTGGCCAATTGAGTTTGAAGCGTTTCATGGGACTTTGTGAGAGACAAGAGTTCACTCTCCAAGGCTTTGTGGGCCTTGTTAAGTAAGCTAAAGTCCTCGGCAAGTTTTTCATGAACCACACCAAACTCAACCTTGTCCTTTTTAGCTCTTTTGTATTTTGCAATAGCATGATCACGCTCTTTAATGAGTTTGTTAACAATGATGTCATTGGCCTCATCAAGCCCTTCAAGTTTTGACTCAAGGGACAACCTAGTCTCTTGTTCTTATTCTAGAGCATTGCTTAAAGCCTCTAGTTCAATCATATGTTCATGCCCAAGTTTACATCTAACATCTAGAAGCTCTTGAGTGTGGGAGAGTTGATCTAAGATGTTCCCAAAATGTAGTTTAACATCACCTTCTAGGTTAGTCATGAACTCATCAAAGGCAATTAATTCCTTTTTAACATCAAGAGACATTTCATCATCAATTTCATCATTATCTAATTGAGTAGAGTGGGATGATGAGGATACCTCCGTTCCTCTTGCCATAAGGCAAGTGACATCCTTGGAGGAAGAGTTCTCATTTGGAGAGTCGAAGAGTGAGAGTGTCGGAGTAGAGGTGGTGGCTAGAGCAGCCATACCATGTGAGGTTTCTTCTTCTTCCTCATCTTCATCATCGTCATTGTCGGAGGAGTATTCTTCATGAGTGATCAAGACAATTTCTCCCGATTTCTTGTTGATGGGGTTCTTTTTGATGAAAGGTTTCTTGTAGGGTGCCTTGAGAGTCTTCTTCAACACAAGCTTCCCACCATTATCTTCTCTCTTCTCATAGGGGCAGCTTGCCACAAAGTGGTAGCGGTCACCACAATTGAAGCAAGTTCTCAACCTAGTGGCATTCTCTCTTTTCCCATTTGGATTGCTTCTTCGTTGCATTTCCATCTTGGCCTTGGCGGGATTCTTCCAAAAGTTCTTTGCATAGAAAGCCATATATTGACTATGAGCAATCTTGACATCATCGGGATGGTCCAAGGAGAGGCCTTCATCACTATCATCTTCATCCTCAAAGTTCACAACTTTGGCCTTTAAAGCAACATTGACCACATTGCTCATACCGAGGGCACGAGCACGGGCATCTTTGGCGTTCTTGGCGGCGACCTTGAAAGCGGCCATCTCTTGCATAACTTCGTTTGAGGTCATGAGATGGTAGTTGTGTCTTCCTTGTAAGCTCTTCAAGTCGGTGGGCTCAAAAGGCATGAGTGCACTCACATATTTCCTTTTTATCCATGCATCATCCACATGTGAGGCACCCACATTTCTAAAAGCGGTGGCGGTGGTCTTGAGCCTTCGATACATGTCTTCGTGATCTTCACCTTCTTTCATGTAGAAACCTTCGGCTTCATTGCTTAGAGCATCATATCTGTTCCTCCTCATACTCTCATTTCCAACAAACAACACAGTGAGAGCATCCCAAGCTTCCTTGGCAATGCTAAAGTGCTCAATGTGTGGATAATCCTTTATTCCCAATCCTTGTTGAATCATATGCAAAGCAGTGGCATTGAGTTGACTATTGACAACCTCTCTTCTTGTCAAGTTGTTTGGATCCCCAATAAAGAGTCCATGCTCGATGATGTTCCATAGTTCAATGCCAGAGCTGCGCATATGAGTTCTCATTAGTGATTGCCATTGAGCAAAAGTAGCAGACTCTTCAAGCTTAGGTGGGTCACCTCTATTGTACACATGAGGGTGAGGGATGGGAGGATCGGGAGAGTACCAAGAATCACGGTGCTCACCCTTCCCCCCATCAGGTCGTGTGGAGGAATTAGCATTGTCTAGTTTATCCCCTACCACCATACCTTCGGGGGATACCGGAGTATTCCCTTTAGGTGCGGGTGGTAGTTCCTCTTGAGGGGATGGGGGTGATGAGCCATCTTTGTCTTTAAGAAGTTGCTCAAGCATCTTCTTGACTTCGTTGACCAAGGAAGAGCTCAATCTTGTTTCCAAGTTTCTGAGATCTTCCATGGTCACCGGAGTTGACTCACTACCACCATCCCCTTCTTGGCTACCCATAATCTCTTAGGCGGTAAAGCCCGAATAAAGAGCCGAGGCTCTGATACCAATTGAAAGGATCGTATGGGCACCTAGAAGGGGGGGGTGAATAGGTGCTACTTAAAATTTTCTTCTTTTTCAAATTAAGGTTTGACAATAAGGTAAATTCTCTAGATAATGCAACTACGGTGAATTTACCTATATGACAAAATGCAAGGGCTACCACAACACAAAGTAGTAACAAGTAAGTAAGGTGCGGTAAAGGATAGAGGTAACCGAAAAGTGGACGCGGAGACATAAGGATTTGTTTCCCGAAGTTCCTTCCTTTTGAGGGGAAGTACGTCTACGTTTGGAGAGGGGGTGGTTTCAAACCACCAACGCCACAAGAGGCCTCCCTTGTTCTCCGATGAATCTCACCCCAATGGGATCGATTCACCTTCCACTATATCGGCAACCTTCAAGGTGGAAGCCGGCACCGTTACAAGTTTGGGGCACACATCCACAACTTAATCGGAGGCTCCCAAATACAAGCAAGCTGTCAAAGCAATCAAAGACAAGCTTGTAAGAACAAAAACAAGAGCTAGGGTTTCCAACAAAACACTAGAGCAAAGGGGCCCTCAATGAAATGAGGGGGAAATGAAGATCTCTTTTGATGAAGTAGTAGATCGGGGACTCCTCCTTCGATTCCCCAAAGATCAAGGACTTTGGGTGGTTGGATGATGAGATCTTGAGAATTTGAGTGGCTCCAATGGACTCCAATGGTGGGCAAGACTTTAATGAGCTGAGCACCTTGTCCCAAGGTAGGTGGAGGGGTATTTATACCCCTCCACAAAATCTGACCGTTGGTGCATTTACTGCAGCGGTAGTACCGGGAGTTGAAGCGATACTACCGGAGAATTCCGGTACTACCGGACCTGGTACCGGATCACCCTTTTTCAAACAGCAACAAGTCCTGTCCCCAGCGGTACTGGATGTTGCTACCGGGAAGCGGTAGTACCGCTTGAGCCAACCGGTACTACCGGATCCGGAGAGAACACCACAAATCCATACAAAAAAACTCTCTGTCACGCCAGGTAGCAACACGCGGTACCACCGCATTTCGCTACCGGCGCAGACAGAAGCTTTTTGCAACGTGCAAAAACTCTCTGTCACGCGAGGTAGTAAAATGCGGTACTACCGCATTTTGCTACCGGCGCAGACAGTGGCCTTTTGCAGTGTTCAAAAAGCCTCTGTCCTGAGCAGTACTAAAATGCGGTACTTACCGGAGAAGGCAGAAGCATTTGACAAGCTGAAAAAAGCTTCTGTCGCGCTAGGTACTAAAATGCGGTACTACCGCTTTTTAGTACCTGGCACGGCAGAGACTTTTTGACAATTAGTCATTTGCTTCTGTCTGGTCCGGTAGCAAAAAGCGGTACTACCGCTTTTTGGTACCGCGCCAGGCAGATAGTTTCTGAAAGTTTGCAAACCTTCTTAATGTACCTGCGACACACTTAGCAACACATTAAACCGATATGTGTGTTGTTATTAAACACCAAAATTACTAGGGATAGCAAATGCTCTTTCATCCTCTCTCATTCTTATTTCCCCAACATCTCTCTGTCAACCCCTCTCTTCCTCTTCCGCAAAAATACTGAAACCCTAACCGACATGCTTCGAGCCGAGCTCGCTCCCGGCCTCCCCTTGCCATTCTGAGGCCACCATGAAGACCGCGGTGCGCGACTACGTCGTTTGCCCCGAAGCACGCTTGCCGGGGAGGTCCCTAACTATGGGATTTGGTCCATACTCTTCGACCCCAACGCCGTTCGTCGACGTCAATCGCCGCCGTCTCCAACTGCACCTTGCTTCCTCGACCACCTCTTCTGCTTCCTGGTGAGCTCACGAATCCCTAGCGCCCTCTATCTCGTCTTCCCGTGATCTCTAAGCATGTTCGCGTTGGTAGACTTAGTGCGCCGCCGCCAACCGCCGTTGTACTTCCCGCTCCAATGACCATCAGTGGGCGGCGCCACCCCATACGGGTTCTGCATCGTCCCCTGCGTTGAAACGCTCGAACTACACCTCCTAGGAATCCCTCTATCGCCGTTCCTGAGCGCAACTCCGGTGAGGCTCTGACGTACACAGGTGGCAGATGACGTGGCCACGGGCCCATCTGTCTGTCTTTGTGGCTAGACTAGCTAGAGGTGTAAAAAGTATTACTGGTCTTTGTTGATGTGGCATCTGACGTGGCTATGGACCATCTGTCATTGGCTTGGGTAAGTTTAGGCTAGGTATAAAAAGTTATGTGTATGTTTAGTAAATTGGTAAAACAATATTAATGCAAATATAAATATTTCTTGAAATATAATAAAGGAATTAAAACTTGTTTAATTAATAACTTTTGTTTTATAATTTAGAAAAATATGTTTAATATATGAAAATTTTCAGAAAAATAAAATCTACAACTCAAAACTATTATTAAATATTATTATGATGATTATTTAAATAAATATTATTTAATAAATATTTTATAAAGTTTTAATACTTTGATAATTAATATTTTAATAATGGTAAATGTTAAAAGTATAAATAAAATATCAAAAAACTTAGAAAAATAAGAATAAGAGTTTAAAACTATAATTATACATTATTAATCCTCTTAATTAAATATTTATTATTTATTAAGTATTTATAAAGTAATAAACCTTATTAAAATCATATCTTATTATTTTTAAATCACAAAAATAAATGTAATATACCAAAATGACCACAAAAATAATACCTACATATTAAAAATGTAATATACCACTTTTGAATTAAATAAAAAGTTAAACAACTTTAATACCTCAAATATAAACTTATTTTCTTAATAGATAATTCATATAAAGATAAATAAAATCTGTTAATATTCCTAAAATTACCAATTAAGATTTAATGAGTAATACTAGTCTTCAATATTGAAATTATGAAGTCAAAATGGCTCAACACATTTTAAATACAATTTATTTGAATTATACTTCAACCATAAGTGTAAATTATTTTATAAAAGGATTCTTATTCAATATAAAATCTTCAAGAATAATTATAATAAGATAAAACCTATTCTTTATATTAACCACGAGTTTATAAACAAATCAAAACACTACAAGTGAGTTCATCAGTAGTAAATAATATTGTTTACTTATTCATAAACCTTAACCACTATCAAATCAATATAATGTCATACTTAAGTAACTCTAAGGAAACAATACAAAGTGAACAAGATACAAGTATCATAAATAATACACCCTAAGTCTATCTACATTCTCAAAGTCACTTATTGTTACCAAGCTTTGAGTATAATGTAAAGACTTTATTATATACTTTATAGTTTACTTTGGTCTGGTATAATTAAGTTATAAAGCATATTAATACCAAACCAACTCAGTTGAAAACCAAGATAGATAAGTCTCAAATACTACTAATTTCATTATTCCAATAAAGGCAATTCCTTCTGACTTAAAGACTATAACTAGAAAGAACACCTCATAAGGTTAACTTAAAAGCTTAAATACTTACTTAGTTGAGAAATATTTTCTTCAAAATTTATTCATTTTGCCACTTCAATCAACATATAACAATTAATAGTAAACACTTTACTTTATACTTTACTTGTATAATAAGATTGCTAATACTTAAATTCTTTATAAGTGACATTACTTGCAAGTAAAACTTGAAGATAAACAATTAAGATGTAAGCAACCTTGAGTAGCATTCCATATGTGTGTATGTTGTTATTGTATAAATACATGTTGTTTTCCACACACTCACAAGCCTTAATAAGAATCACATGTGTGAAACTTAATCTAAAAGGGCAACACATTCCAAGGAAACCAATTCCAGAATCCAAACCCTAGACCAATGTTATTCTCGGGATTCACGTTTCTCAACTTGCATTACATTACATATGCATAAAAGAATCTTGTTTCTTTAAACATTAGTCCTTACCGGACCAATGATGCAGATTTCCGCTATTGGATTTTATATTGTCTTGAAGACCGTGAGTGCATAATCTTGCATTCACAAAAGGCAAGTTCACACTTGCTCATGTCCTTTGATTATTTTCTGTAAAGTATTTTAAAAATCCAGTGTTGTCATCACCTGCATTTGAAAAAGGTCCGAAAACACTATTTTCATAATAATGTGATTATAGGTTATTTACCATGAGGTAATAACCTACTATGAAAGTTCCGGTGGTAAAGGAACATATTATCTAGGACTTAACAACCAATGTCGCCAGTGATTCTTGCGCCGTATATCACGCGTTAACCATGAGATTTGGAATGGGACGGAGAAGTCAGCTGTATCTTCTTCCTCTCGCATGTATCCGGATGTGCAGGTCGTGGCTGTTATCCTCGTAGCATGCATATTAATTGGTAATTCATAGAGGATATGCAGCATATGGGTGGGAACCCTCAACGTCCCACGATAGTTCTGGCATCTAACGGTTTGTACAAACCATTGCCGTAATTCATTATGTGGGCATGGTGTACACCAAGGAGGCATGCGAGGTCGCGAAGGGGGCCGTGATTGGCTTGGATCATCTACTGGGCCCCACACCATAGGAAGTGTGGACGGGAAAGATCGCCCGGTTGTGCAACAAGGATTTGATCTCTCATGGGAAAAGTAACGCACCTCTGCAGAGTGTAAAAACTGTAACTTGTTACTCCCTGTTCAGGGAAGGAGCTGCGAACGCGGCGGGAAAGAAACCCCATGAAGGTTCTAGTAAACCCGTGAAGGCTGACGGACATAGCTTTTCAGAATAAAAGCAACCTTTAAATAAATGTTTAAGAAAACTTGCATTGCCTACGACCTACGGTCTGTGGCTGTAGATATAGTGCATCAAACACTCCTTTTCTAGTGGACTTGCTGAGTACACTCGTACTAAAAGTATCTTCTTAACCCTTGCTAGATTCTAAAGCCAGTACAGACGATGTCTACATTAAGTATGCTCCAAGAATCATCATCAAAAGTTAACGCTCTTCAAGGAAGTCAAGGAAGTCAACATATACATCAACTCAAGTGAAGACGAAATTGCTGATTAGATAAGAATAGAATTTCTAACCATAGAACCTACTTCTGTAGAGTATTGCAATAGCAGCAATGCAAGCCAGTAGTTCAGCTACTAGTTTTTTGTAGGGTAGCTATGAGTTATTTATTCTTGATTCTTCTTCATAAGAAGTTTCTTTCTCTCTCTTTAACCTAGAGTGTTCTCTGGATCTTGTGTAAAGAGTTGAGTTGTAACCTATAGTCATGTCTTGGACCTGCTGTGTTTCTGTTGTACTACTCTGAGGGATGTAATACTAGTGAACAGTGTTTCATTGGTGTTATGTCAACGACTATAGTGTACTACATCATGTAGTGGTATGCTGGGTCACCGCAGGTAGTGACTAGGGCAACACGAAACCAACAGAGATCTTTGGGACTGATCTGATCTTCTGTCATGTATAGAGTTATTAGATTTATCGGGAGTAGTTAGCAAATTCTACATTGTCCATATATAAAATTTTCGGATTGATATATTTCCAATTTCCAAATGTAGTAGTAACAAAAATAAAAGACGAGCACATTATTATAAGAATTGTTATTAACTACATGGATGCTATTTAGATTTTGAAAGGATGGATAGAATGTTTCACGACCTCGGTTGCATCTTTATCAATATGTGTAACATACTTTTTTTATGTGAATATGTGTAACATACTGGTTACTGGTTGCAAGCCATCCCTGCAACATGCCCAACAAATCTAGGTTAACCCCGGCTGTCAAGAAAGAGTCTTAGTACCCATTGTTTACTTTTTAAAAGTTAATGCAGGACAATGTATTGACTCTTCCTCAACCTTGATATGTACACCAGTTATACGAGTTAAGAAGGTTTATATCAATTCAGCGATTCTTGCCGCAAGAAGTCCATTCTTTCTCAAGGTAATTGTTATATCCTTTTAAAAACATTGGTTCTATAGTCAGTCCATGCTTTCTTATAATAAAATTCACACTTCTTAGCTTTTCTCAACTGGCATGAAAGAGTCGGATCAGAGAGATACAACACTTAAGGTTGCTGATTTAGGTAATGTGATAGCTTAAATGTAATGTTCTTCCTCTTCTAATTGGTTCTAACTATTTATTGTGGTTGTGTTACTATTTTTTGTATCTACTTATAATGAAGATTGGGTTCATGAGTATGACTTTTTCCACTCCTTTTCTCTCTCTTTAGTAATGGAATGGTTAGTCTCTTTCTGGTCTTCTCTATTACCCAAATGGTTATTTTGTCTACTTTTAGGTACAAAGAGTTTTCCTCAGTAATCATTTAAACAACAAAAATCTTTGCCCTTTTTTTGTTCTTAACTATTTCCTTAATACTTATGTCTTTTTTGTTTCCATTCTACTTGGTACAGAGGAAAATGCCCTTATGGAGATATTAAGCTTTATGTATAGTGGAAAGTTATCAGCAACTGAGCCCACTCTTTTGCTCGACATCTTGATGGTTGCTGACAAATTTGAGATTCTTTCTTGCACGAGGCATTGCAGTCAGTTGCTCAAAAAGTTTCCAATGACCACAGAATCTGCGCTGCTCTACCTAGAGCATCCATGCTCCATTTCAATGGCAGCTAAGGTTCAATATTTGATAGTTGCAGCAAAGAAATCTGGCCAACAAATACATGGATGTGCACAAGTGAGGACCCCCATAGGGTGGAGCCATGTTTTTCTTTTATTTCTATAAAAAGTTTGCTATTATTATCACCAAATTATGTATAAAGTATAGTTAAGGTATGGTTTTTCTATTTTCAGGTTCATAGGTGAACTGCTGAATTTTCCTCTTTCTACGATCGAAGCCATCTTCTCGAGTGCTGACCTACAAGTAATAATTGAAGATAGCATATATACTTTTATGCTTGAGTGGGCCCATGTACGATACCTAGAATTGGAGGAAAGACGTAAGGTCTTGAGTTCTTGTTTACTTTCGTTGGTGCGCTTCAGTCATATGGCTGTGCAAGACTGTCGAAAGTCCTAACTTGCACTAACGATGATATAGACCATGATCAAGTAAATAAGTGTATTACCCAGGTACTTATGCATAAAGCTTACCCAACACATGCGCATGGTGATCTTTCAGAAGATGCAATAGCTTGTTGGCAATTTGCAGAGAGAACTTAGGGGTTGTTTGGCATCCAGGTATTCATTTCATTTATGTTATGATTCCAAAAAAAACCACATGTTTGGTTGCCATCGGAATTTAGAAATGACAGGTCTGAGATAGAAACCAGGTTTACACATGGGGATATTTCAATGGATTTGCCAAATGAAATGACGACCCAATTCCGTGCCAACCAAACAACATAGGGATGGAATTGCAAAATGAATTCCAGAATTCTAGGCCTAAATAATAGATACCAAACGACCTCTTTGTGCAAACCCATTTGATGGACCCTGCCCACAGGTTATAGCCTACTGGGAGCTGAAGCGGGAAGAGTGCTCCCGACTCTTCCCATCATGCAGGGTTGGACTTCCTTCGCAAAGCAGAATGTATGAGGAACCATGTGACTGGGCTGTACAACTTTGGCCTCTACTTCCGAGTCAGTGAGAGCTCACCATGTGTGACACTGGAGTATGAGTTTGCTGCAAAGACAAAAACGTCTGGGAAATTTGTGAGCAGGTTTGAGGCTAAGCGCACCATCAAGTAGGGTGGTTTGAAGTTTGGATGTGATGACGTTTTCTTTTTTGGAGAATATGCTTCGTTGGGTGTTGTGTGTACTAGTGCCTTCTCATGCCCATTGCTTGCACAAAAGTATGGAGAAAAATCGAATTCTAGTTCTAGTTGCTGTTGTGATATAACACACGGTAGCACTCACACTTCAAGTCATACTATATCTCTTTTTTTCACTTCTTTTTGCAATACCGATATTTCTATCATTTCGTACAATATACATCTAAGATCGATCTTTCATATAAAAACCAGCCATTGCATTATGTTCCTCTTGACATGTGTTGTGTTTCGCGTCGTATTGTTATAGTAGGCTAGGAGTAGAGTCTATCTAGTCAAGTTTCAATCTACCCAGTCACCTTTGTTTTTATATACGAATACATATTGAAACAATTCAGCACTCACTTTGTACAAAAATTCAGTTAAGATTGATGGGAACTCAGACGCAAAATCCAGCACACTAACCATTCAGCTGAAAGAGTAGAATCAGTATGATCGTGCCCCTAGACATTGCTTGCATAAGAGGAAATTGTTCGCCGTAATACTAATACAGTAGTTTTTTTTTTTTGCAGTGCAATTGATAATCGCAGGAAGACATGTTGGCAATTGGGCCGAGCGCGGAGCATTAGTCAGATGGGCTGGTTCTACCGACGGCCATCCCTATCCAGAGTCTACCGCCATATCGGGTCTCGGTCTCGGTGTCGGATAAATACACCACGCGTGGCTCGCCGAAATCCCCAAATCCCAAATCGAATCGAACAGAATCCATTCCCGTTTTCCTCGTCTCTCTGTCGGCCAGTCTGGCGTAACGGTCTCCACGCCGCAGCCCAACAACCCGGTGGCCATGGAGGCGAACGGCGGTGGCGGAGGGCTGGAGGACGGGGGAGGCGGCCACGCGCTGGCGAACGGAGGAGGCCAAGCCGCGGCCATGGAGGAGGCGGGCGGAGCTGTCGGGAACGAGGGATTGCAAGTCATGGTGGCGCCCAACGGAGTGGTCCCTGCGCAGGCGGTGGGGCCGGCAAACCCCGAAGCCATGTTCGAGGTCTTCCTCCGCTTGCCGGTGCAGGAGATCGCTCGCTGCCGCATGGTCTGCAGTCTGTGGCGCGACCTCACCAGCACGGAGAACTTCCGCCTCACCCACCATGGCCACCTGCAGCGGACGCCGATGCCGCTCATCTTCTGCTTCAATGACCCCGCCCTCTCCTGCATCCATCTCCGCGCCGTCGACGTCCGCGACAGCGTGTCCCGGCCGCTGATGCGCTTCCCCCTCCACCACGAGCCGTGGCGGATCCACGGCTCCTGCGCGGGCGTCCTCCTCCTCTCCTCCGGGGACAGGCTCTACGCCTGCAACCCCTGCACGCGCCGCTGGGCGCGCCTCCCGCCGCTCCACGTCCACAACCACATCATCGGCTTCTACTTGAACGGCATCTACGGGCATGAAGGTTTCGGGTTTGAGGTGTTGTTCCACAACCGCCAGGAGCCTGACTGCGATTACTGGATCTTTCAGCTGGCCGGCGAAGATCCGCAGCCCATTGGTCGCCCGGGCCCCGAGGACGAGGATGACGTCCACCTTGATAATGTGCTGGCCGACGGGGTTGCTCCTTCTTACGAGATCCCACCCGTCCACGTCCTCGTCTTCTTGTGCTGGATGCCGCAGGCCACCCGGGACAACAGCGACATACTCATGTTCGACACGACCGCCGAGTCCTTCAGCTTGATTCCTCCTCCAATCATCCAAGTGGACGGAGAGGACATCCCCGTCGGCGTGGGTGGCCAGCTGTTTGCGATGGGCAACCACCTCGCCATGGCCGTCATCTCCCCGGAAAGCGTCGATGTCTGGGTCCGAAACGGCATGGCCGTGCTCTGGGTCCACCACTACCGCATCCCTCTGCAGGTGGGTGTGGATGTCATCAACCTTAACGGTGACTACCATCAGAATGGCGTCATCACCGACGTGTTCGCCGTAGCCCGGGACCGAAGTCATTCGGTGCAGTGCCCGCGCATCATGCTTGTTCACCACCAGATCGTCCACTCCAGACACACAATCGAAGAAAGCCTCCTTCTACATCCCAACATTCTCCCGATGCAGGACACAGACGCTGTTGACGGTAATCCGCTTTTCTTCCAGAACCAGTGAACCTGATGCTCAAACTCTTAGCTAGGGGATGAAGCTACTTTCTCAACTCTTAGGAAATTATAGCACCTGCAGCTCAAAATTTGACCTGTTGCTTCTGTCCAATTCAAGAAGAACTAGTGCTTGGCCATCAAGTACCAGAGAATCCATTTGACTATTGTGCTTCTGAACTTTCTGTACATTGTTGCATTTGAATACTATTGGTCAGCCCTTCTGTTTGTGGCAATTGGTAGTCGAATTTGTGATGGTTCTAACTGAAAGGGTGTGGTTCATGCATGTTCTAGATGAAACTGTGTTTCTGAACATTTTGTACATTGTGTTCATTTTTTCTGCTTGACTATCTTAGTGTCTTGATAAACGAAATACCTAGTCCCAAGTCTTAACTGGAGTTGTCAGAACAGAAGGCAAAATCCACAGCAGTCCTATTTGCTTGCCTATTTTTATCTGACGGGTGATGCATGATGTTAGTCTGTATCCTACTTTCAGTTACCTACAGTCTGTTCCGTGTATCTTATAACTAGATGGTTATGAAGCTTCTGGGCTACTTAGGAGGCCTCTATATCTGATCATTGAACTGTACTAGTTGCGAGTATAGAATTCATAATTGAAAACATATATTACGGGTGTCTTGAGGTTTTCAAATGCTGTAATCATACCAGATGGTCTTTGAACCTGGGTCACGCTTACACAGGCATGTCCTGCTAGAAAAAAGGTGATACTCACAAATGACACTGTTTTAATAGTTCAAATAATGACCTGCACCTCAAAAATTGACTTGTTGCTTCTGTCCAATTCAAGAAGAACTAGTGCTAGGCAAAAGCTTGTGGTTAGTTTCTTGGGTAAATCTGAAAGTTCTATTCGTCTGTGTGTTTGTGACTACTTTCTCAGCTTAGGAAATTCTGTTAAGTTGTGGTTATCTCTCTATTCAATTGGTGATTGAACTGTGTTCTTTGTTACCTAGTATGAGATGCCTTCAACTGTGGACGAATAATATCAGGTCTAGCAAATGTTATTCTCAGTCATGTCGGTCTAATTGTGCAGTTATGCTACTGCTCCATCTGCTTCCTTGCTGCGACTATGAATGATTTTCTTCTGAACTTTCTGTACATTGGTGCGTTTCGGACTTCTATTTTTTTTTATTTTTTTTTGACAAATGGAGTGCGTTCCAGACTTGTCCATGCATATTCTAGATTGAGCCGTGCTTGTGAGCATTTTGTAGATCTTTTCAAAGTGAAGAATGAGTTTGGCCACCAGATGCAACCTGAAGATGGTGGCCAGCTTATGACGATGTTGTAGTTCGTACTATCGGAGATAATCCTGCTTTGCTGTGACTACTTGAGAGTTGGGAGCTCGTGCACAGCGATGAAGAAGACATGGCCAGCAAGTCAGCAACCGGCTGTCCTGTCAGGTGATCAGACACATAGACGACTGGAGCATTTCTTTCTCTTGCATGTAGAAATTGCACGTTTCGTTTGCCTCTGTTGGTGCGTTTCCTATTTTTTTTTTCTTTTTCTTTGGAACAAACAATACAAGTATTTGGGGCTGCCGCTTTCTACTAGGCGCCTCAAAACCGTTTACGTGCAACCACTCCTCGATAAGGTTGCTCCCTGTAAAACTAGAGGGATTACGGTTTTAGGGGTGAAAACACACCACCCTCTCAAGGGGTGGTGTCGGTCTTATATATTAACAGACAAGAGGTTACAAAGAGTTATTAAGTTGTTACATATACATACAACTATACATATAATCTATCAGCCTCCCTTAATCTCAACAATGGACATGTGGAGATTGCGCTTGCACTCTTGAAACAACGGAAGAGGTAGCGGCTTGGTGAATATATCTGCGGGCTGATCTCGTGAAGCAATGAACTTCACTTGTAACCGTTTCTGAGCAACTCTCTCTCGGACAAAGTGAAAATCCACTTCAATGTGCTTTGTCCGTGCATGAAATACTGGGTTGGAGGAGAGAAAAGTAGCACCAATATTGTCACACCACAAGACAGGTGGGGACTCATAACGTACTCCAAGTTCTTTAAGTAATGCCTCAACCCATATCAATTCAGCTGTAGCATTAGCAACAGCCTTATATTCAGATTCTGTGCTAGAACGAGAAACAGTAGCCTGCTTACGAGAACTCTAGGCAATCAAATTCTGACCATAGAATAGAGCATATCCCCCGGTTGATCGCCTGTCTCCAACATCTCCAGCCCAATCAGCATCAGAATACACAACAATGGAGTTTGACACCGACGATCTAAGGAGAAGTCCATGATCAAGGGAGCCATTAACAAAACGCAAGATCCGCTTGACAGCTGACCACTGTTCTTCGGACGGAGCATGGAGAAATTGGCACACACGATTGACAGCAAAAGACAAGTCAGGCCGTGTAAGAGTAAGGTACTGTAAGCCTCCAACAATGCTTCGATAGGTAGTGGCATCTTCATCAAGCAATGGCGGACTGTCACCAGGAAAAAGTTTAGCCACAGCAGACATAGGTGTGTCAGCAGGCTTGCACTTAGACATACCAGCACGGCGAATAAGATCAATAGCATACTTGCGCTGAGTCATTGTGAGACCACCAGACGTGCAGACAACCTCAATGCCCAAAAAATAGTGGAGATGACCAAGGTCCTTGACTGCAAACTCCTGACGAAGTCCAGAGAGAAGACGATCAATAGTCTGTGATGAAGAACTGAGAACAATAATATCATCAACATACACTAGGAGATACACTGTCACATCAGGCCGCTGGAGAATAAAGAGAGAAGTATCCGCAGTGGACTCCAAGAAACCATGCTGACGCAACACTGTAGCAAGACGAGCATGCCAGGCTCGAGGGGCCTGTTTGAGACCATAGATCGCCTTAACCAAGCGACATAGATGATCGGGGCGAGTAGGATCCTCAAACCCAGGGGGCTGCCTCATATACACGTCCTCCTCAAGAACACCATTGAGAAAAGCATTCTGAACATCCCACTGTCTCATAACCCATCCACGAGTCATAACAAGTGAGAGTAGCAACCGAATGGTTGTTGGTTTGACCACCGGGCTGAATGTATCCTCGTAGTCCAATCCATAACGCTGTTTAAAACCCTTAGCAACCAACCGAGCTTTATACCTTTCAATAGTACCATTGGCATGACGCTTGACCTTGAAAACCCACTTGGAGTCAATAATGTTGACACCATGCTGAGGAGGAGTAAGCTGCCATGTGCCATTTTTCATCAATGCATCATATTCAATTTCCATAGCTGCACGCCAGTGAGGAATTCCCATAGCAGCACGAAAATGGCGAGTCTCGGCAGTGGGGTCAGCAGAAGACTGGGCCATACAAGCAGCGAGCCAAGCAAATGTACCATCTGTCCGTTGCTTGTGTTGCTGAATACCGCGAAGCCCACGAGTAACCGGACGAAGGCTGTCAACCGGCAGAGGAACGAGTGGCTCCAGAAGTTGTCCTGCATCACCAGGCAACAGCGAGGTAGCAGGCGTGTCCAGCACAAAAGGTACTGTAGACGGCGGGGATGCAGAAGATCCCATGGATGAGGTGGTCGGTGGTGTAGAGGGCGAGGCAGGGTCGCGTATGGCGCTGGAGCGCGCGGAGGAGGTGGCCACACCCTCATGGACCGGCAGTGAACCACGTTCACGTGACCGCGTAGGGGAGGCATGCATCTGCATGCGATCGTCGTCGCGCACACCGGCGGACGGATGAACGGGAGGGGACGGCGTGAGTGGAGTGGCATCCAGGAGCTCAAGCCGAACAGCACGTCCAGGTCCTGCATCATGATTAGGAAGCAAAGACGGGGCATGCGCATAATCTTCAAAATGGTCAAGCGATAGAGGTAAATTAGGGGAAAAAGACAATGGATCGGTGGATGGCAAGTTAGAGAATGGGAAAACAAGTTCATCAAAGACAACATCACGACTAATGTAAAGACGATTAGACGGGACATGAAGACACTTATAGCCTTTGTGAAGAGGACTATATCCTAAGAAGACACATTTTTTAGAGCGATACTCAAATTTGTGGCGATTATAAGGACGGAGATTGGGCCAGCAGGCACACCCAAAGACTCTAAAGAATGTGTAGTCAGGTATCTCACTGAGCAAGCGTTCAAGGGGAGTTTGCATATTAATGACTCGTGTAGGCATGCGATTAATAAGAAAGCATGCTGTAATGAACGCATCACTCCAATATCGAAAGGGAACAGATGCATGTGCAAGGAGAGCTAACCCGGTCTCAACAATGTGGCGATGTTTACGCTCAGCACTACCATTCTGTTGATGTGTATGTGGGCACGAGACACGGTGAGAAATGCCTATGTCATCAAAAAATTTGTTCAACTTAAGATACTCGCCTCCCTAATCACTTTGAACATGTTTAATTTTATGATCAAGGAGTCGCTCAACATGGGACTGAAATTGCAAGAAGACAATGAAGACATCACTCTTGCGTTTAATAAGGTACAACCAGGTAAACCGACTATAAGCATCCACAAAACTGACATAATAATTGTGACCACTGACGGAGGTTTGGGCAGGGCCCCACACATCTGAATAAATAAGCTCTAAAGGAGCATTTGTTACATGTCGAGAAAGGGAAAAAGGAAGTTGATGACTCTTGCCTTGTTGACAGGCATCACACACTAAATTTATTTTACTGGACACGGTAGGAAGCTCATTACGACGCAATACATGCTGAACAATCTGGGAGGAAGGGTGGCCTAAGCGAGCATGCCACTGCGAAGGTGAAGCTTTAATGGCACTGAAAACTTGTTTGACCGCAGGAGCATGAACTTGATACAGACCACCACGCCAGCGACCTCTAAGAATTGTAGCCCGGGTGTCCAAGTCCTTAACAAAAACACTGTTAGGATGAAACTCGACACTAACATTATTATCATGAGAAAGTTTTCTAACTGACAGCAAATTTTTAGTGATGTTAGGAACATGTAGGACGTTACGAAGATAGAGAGGCCGAGATGAAGGAGTAGGAAGGATCGCTTGACCAACATGAAGGATACGCATACCTGAACCGTCGGCCGTGTGAACCCTCTCATGTCCTTGATAAGCCGCCCTCATCTGTAGCTTATCAAGCTCCTTGGCAAAGTGATCCGTCGCACCCGAGTCCATGTACCATGTAGGATCAACTGGGAACGAGGGAGTGTACCCCTGTGGCGGTGCAGAAGGGACGTACCCATGTTGAGTCGGTGGCGGCGCAGAGGGACCATAGGCATGATGTGCCTGTGGCGGTGGCGCCGGAGGGGGGTACACCTGACTTGCCATAGACAACTGACGATCGAGAAAGCGGCCATCATTGTACATGCCAAGGAACGTCTTATTGAAGCGTTTGAAGCAGCGCGCGGCGACGTGTCCAGCTTCATCGCACAACTGGCATATGGTAGCAGACCGTGCGCCACCCGTGCGTGGATCACCGCGTCCTTCAGCGCGCCAGTCAGAGCGGCCTCCTGGGAAAGCACCACTACCAGGAGGCTTTGGAGGAAACCCAGCAGATGGCTTGGGGGCAGACGGGCCGGGGCGAAACGGCGATGCAGGCGCCCCGGTGTTGGTCGGCTTGTAGGGTTTGCCGTAGCGAGCCGCGTGAGCCTGAGGAGTCACGCCACGGCGGTTATCAACGCGCTGTTCCGTCAAGAGCAGACGGGCGTAGAGATCATGCGAGGGCATAGGAACCTCGCGGTCACGGACGAGCTCGACAATGGAGTCGTACTCATCATCAAGGCCATCAAGGACATAGTTGTTGAATTCCTCGGGCCGAAGTGGCTGCCCAATGGACGCAAGGGTGTCCGCGAGGGTGAGGATTTTGTTGTAGTAGACCGCGATGGAGGAGTCCTTCTCTGCCCTCTGGAGTTCCTTACGAAGATGAGAGGCACGAGCGGAGGACTGGGCGCCAAAGACGCCATTGATGATACTCCAGGCCTGAGCAGAGGACTCGGCAAACTGAATCATGGCGCCAATGGCAGGTGTCGACGTCGAGAGGAACGCCGAAAGGATCGCCTGATCCTGCTGTGCCCAAGCCGCAAACGCAGGATTCGAACGGATCTCAGGTGCAGCGCCCTCCTTGGGGATACTGATGGTGGGAGGAGGGCACGGGAAGGTGCCATCAACATATCCGTGAAGAAGATTGCTCCGAAGTTGAGACACAACTTGGGCACGCCAGAGGAGATGAGTCTCCGCAGCAACTTTGACGGTGATGTGTTGGCCGAAGTGAATCGGCCCAGGAGTGGAAGCACCGGCAGCCATGGCCGACGAGGGAAGAGAGGGTTGCAGCTTGGCGAAGTCGGCGGCGGAAGGCGCCGACGAGCGGGACGAGGAGACAGAGGAGGCGGCGGCGGCGGAAGTCATTGTGTAGATCGAACCAGGCTGATACCATGTAAAACTAGAGGGATTAGGGTTTTAGGGGTGAAAACACACCACCCCTTGTGGTGTCGGTCTTATATATTGACAGACAAGGGGTTACAAAGAGTTATTAAGTTGTTACATATACATACAACTATACATATAATCTATCACAAATTTGTGCCGTGGCATGGGAAGCACATCGCTGCAGCTGGGACTGGGAGAGACACTCTTATCAAATCATTCAACACATCTCAAGAAATCCACCACATTTCCCCTCTTGCGATCCCTCTCGACATCCTACACTCCATTAGACAAATTAGAAAGAGCTTTTATGAGAACGGGGCAGTAGCCTAGTGGTTAGGTCGTAGTTAGCGCATTCAGCGACCGAAGTTCGATCCCTGTCAGGATGAATTTTCGGAATTCTCACACCGACCCGCTTCTACTATATATATAAAAAAAGTGTCTAGTAATGTTCTTGGGGATTTGGGATACACCACTAGCATATGAGAATTATTCATGATTAGGATAATCTATATCTTCCGTCATGATATGTGTTGAGAGAGTTTCGTAATAAGATGTTTAAGAACAAATCTCGTGAGCAAGCCACTTATATGAGGTGATGAGGTTATCTCTACATAACCACTGTGGTACCTGCGAGCAAATCACTTCTATTGATAACCACAATTATGGGTTTCCTCATGGATATAGTTATGAGTTTAGTGAATCTCCGTTAATCCCCCTTTGATCGTGTAGGTTATAAGCCAATGCTTGCAGTCACAAAGTAGCACCGGACATACTCCCATACACGTTCAAAGGATAGTTGCCTCTCTCTAGTCCCGGAGGAAGATGCTATGTGGCCGATTTCACATACCATCTAGAGAGAGAGAGAGAGAGAGAGAGAGAGAGAGAGAGAGAGAGATCTAACACAATATCATAAATCAATAGATCAAATACCAAAGTTATAAATCATCTTTATTTCATTTCATAATAATGATAGGGTTTCTCAATCTCCTCAAGAATAAAAGGAAATACTCACACATGGAGGCAATCAACAAGATCATCATATTTATATGGATGGATTGAAAATGCAAAGGTAAACCAAGTGCAAATCCACAACTGCATTGAAATTACAACAAGATCTAATGAATGAGAGAGAGGAGAATGATGGTGTTGATGGAGATGCAGTGGTTGATGATGAAGGGGATGATGTGATGTGGTCGACTTCACATACGCCTATGTGGTCGACTTCACATACCTTCTAGAGAGATACCGTACAGGCGGGCGAGGCTTCGCACGTACAACATGTCGTTAAACCTTCTCAAACCTCTCCTCGCATCCTCTCTTCTCCCATACGCATAAAAAATCATTTAAATAACATTTATCACTTAGAAATATCATATTATTACATAACATGACAGTCCCACTTGATATATTTACATAAGACTTAATAATTCGGGATCCTGTTGAAAAAAGGGTAAAAGGTGCGCGAAAGCTCAGTAAAATACCAAAATTCTAACTCTACTTATGCAAAAACATAACAAAAAATGCTTCAAAGAATGGACTCATCAGGCCCCGAACATACAATGTCCGATAAAAATCTTACTCTGTGTATGAGATTATCGTGGTGTGCTCGGGTGATCTCGAGATAAAGCTCGACATCACCTATGGTGAGTTGTGGCAGCAGAGATTGGTCTGATCTCTCCTAGCCTAGCTATGGAGTCTCTCGATGTACAAGGAGACCTGTCTAATGAGATGATGAGTCCTCCTCTTCGGCCTCCCTCCCCCCTTATATTCACTGTGGGAGCTAGGGTTAAAGAATGTCGAGATGGTTTTACAGGTGGTGGCGCCTATACAAAACCCTAATAGAAATATCTAGATCCCATCTTGATAGAGTAACTTGATATCCCGAGAAATCCGTTCGGTGATATGCCCTGGCTTGGCCGCCAATGTGATGGCATTTGGGGCCTCGCCTAGGGCCCGAGTCTTCATGGTTGGCCACCATGGTTCCAGGTGGGCCACTTCCAAGTTCTATGGGCCTACTCGATACCTCTGACCTCGTCACATACTTTATAAATAAACACACATTGGCGAAACAATACAAGGTGATGGGGATACCACCTACAAAGAAGATCAAGGTAAACAAGAAAGATACGAAAGACCAAACGAAGACATCTTCTCGAGACTAAGGTGAACTGGGGCTCCACGATGACCGCCCAAGAGGGTAATGTCACACTGTGCCAACGCCGACGAGACCAAAGGTCAAGGGTTTTCACCCGGAGCCCTATCGTGGATAAGGTAGCCACAACAATGCGCCCAAGAGGGTTACGACACCCACATGCATCGTCGCCGATGGTGCCGAAGCACTAGATTTTACCCGGAAATACCTTCGAGGCACTACACGTACCCGACATGTTCCCGCTATCCCTGAGTTAGGCCTCCGACACACGATCTAGGAGATACCAAAGCCGAAGCACCACCAACACGAAGGTCCTCAACGTCTGCTCCTTGCCATCCACATGACCGGAGAGAGAAACCACCACCGCCATGTAGCTCGCCATAGAGTCGCCCGTGCAGTCCACCTTCCGGGCCGCCGTCCCGAAATCCAAGACCCCACACCCATCGAGTGGCCCTCACATCCTAGATCGGACGGGAGTGGTCAAAGCCAGACAATCAACTCCGGAACATGCGGTGTAACGAGCATGCCGTCTCGCACAAGTCATACCCACAATACCCGAAGCGGACAGCCAGGCGGTCGACAGATCGAGTCTCGTGGCCCAGATCTAGCACACCAGCCACACATGGTGAGGGGTTGGGTTCCCAAGCGTGTAGGAACCCCTCAAACCATTGGGACAACATGGTCTGTCCCACCTAGATCGGGCCCAGATGGCCCTAGATCCAGAACGAGGCCCCGCCATTGCCGGCCAGCACCACCTGGCAAATCCGAGACCCATGCCGAACAGACCTTTCCACCACCACCTTTGACCTCTCTTGTTGTTCATGTCAACGCCACACAATCGAGATCTCCGGCCCAATCCCATGGATTGCTGTTGTTCGCGTTGCCTATGTCGATCCCCACCTCCGGGGATGCGTGAGGTCGTCGCTTGGAACCACCGCCACTGTCTTGCCCCGTCGCCACCGCCACCATCTCGCCCCGCCACCAAGAAGTCTCCACATCTCTGCAGGATCAGCTGCGTCAACGCACCCCTCAACAACACGACGCCCAAGCTAGAGCGCTCGGCCCGAGCCAAGATCCCCGAGCGAGGGAGAAGAGGAAGCCCCGCCGCCGTCCGACGCGGCGAGGAGAGGGACGAGGAGAAGGTAGGCGTCGTGGACGGGGGTCGATTAGGCTTCCCTCCCGTCACCCACAGGAGCGACGCTGAGGAAGAGTTTATATATATAAACTAGTTCATTTTTATTGTTTCATTCTCATATTTTCTAGGTTGCCTATGAAGTGTGCACCTTCTAAAACTTATTGTGACCTACGGACCTTGGGCCCTAGTAGCACTTGGGCCGAGTGAGGAGCATTAGGCGGGTGGGCTGGTTCTACTATGCCCATGCCTATCCCGTGTCGTCGCCACTCAACTTTCCACCTGAAATGCTAGTTGCTGCTCAATGCGGCACGAGCAAGCCACGCCCTGCGCACACGTCATTCATGGGCTAGGGCCAGTTTCGATTTTCTGGTCGGTTTTGTTTTGTCGGTTTTCTGTAGGTTTTTCAGTTCACTTTTTTCTACTGGTTTCTGGTTCTTTTTCTGTTTGACTTACTTTTTCTGTTTCTTATTTCATTTTCCTTTTTTGTTTATTTTATTAAACTAGTTTTATTTAGTTTTAAAAAAGTGTTGACCAATTTAAAAAATATTCATTACTTTGAATATGTTATTCATGACACTGAATTTTTTGTTCACGATTTTTAAAAATTTGCTTTATGATTTAAAAAATTTGTTCATGACCCATGCCCTTTAAAAATTGTTCATGAATTTTAAAAATTGGTTCATGAATTTCAAAATTTGTTTCATGGATTTTAAAAATTGGTTCATGATTTTTTCGAAATTTGTTCATGAGTTTTGAATATTAAATGCTAATAATTTTTGAATCTACCAAGCTTTCTCACGTTGTTCAACTGATTAGCAATAGGAACATGAAGATGTGACGTGAACATCAACTAGCTGACTCCAGCGATAAGCAGCAGTACACGTTCGTAACAGGTAACAATGAATAGCACCTCCCCGCTGATGGGCCGGCCCATACCGAAGCTCTGCAAGGAGCGGTGTATAGCACCTCCCGCTCTCCACTGCGTCCTGGGTCTCTGATGAGATATAAACCCGCCTCCCGACCTCAGCGGCCGAAATCCCCAAATCCAAAACCGAACCGAATCCAATCGAATCCATTTCCGTTTTCCCCGTCCCTCTGTCGGCCAGCCTGGCGTAACCGCCTCCACGCCGCCAGCGTCCCCAACTCGGTGGTCATGGAGGCGAACGGAGGAGGCCACGCGCTGGACAACGGGGGAGGCCATGGCAACGGGCTGGCCAACGGAGCAGGCGGCCACGGGCTGGCGAACGGGGCAGGTCACGCCGACGGGATGGCCAACGGAGTAGGCGGCCACGGGCTGGCGGAGCACGCGCTGGCGAACGGGGCCGGTCAAGCCAACGGGCTGGCCAACGGAGCAGGCGGCCAAGGGCAGGCGGAGCACGTTCTGGCGAACGGGGCCGGTCACGCCAACGGAGCAGGCGGCCACGGGCAGGCGGAGCACGCGCTGGCGAACGGGGCAGGCCACGACCTGCCCAACGGAGTGGTCCCTGCGCAGGCGGCGGCGGTGAACCCCGGCGCCCTCTACCAGGTCTTCCTCCACTTACCGGCCCAGGAGATCGCCCGCTGCCGCGGGGTGTGCAGGCTGTGGCGCGACATCACCGGCACGGAGGCCTTCCGCCACGACCATCACCACCACCGCTACCGAACGCCCATGCCGCTCGTGTTCCCCCGGGCCCCCGGCCTCGCCCGCATCAACGCTGTCGACTTCCGCTACCGCATGACCCGGCCGGTCATACGCTTCCCCCTCCACCAGGAGGCGTTGCGGATCCACGGCTCCTGCTCGGGCATCCTCCTCCTCTCCTACGGGGACAGGCTCTACGCCTGCAACCCTTGCACGCGCCGCTGGGCGAACCTCCCGCCGCTCCACGTCGACAACCATATCATCGGCTTCTACTTGGCTGGCGTCTACCAGGGTTTCGCGTTCCAGGTGCTGTACCACAACCGCCGGGAGCCTAATTGCGAGTACCGGATCTTCGAGCTGGGCGCGGAGGCGCCAGAGCCGCCGACGTGGTCCATTGGTCGCCCGGCCCTCGTCCAGGACGTCCACCTTGATCTTGTGCTGGCCAACGGGATTGCTCCTTCTTACACGGTCCCGCCCGTCTACGTACACCTTAATCCGACCCTCGTCTTCCTCTTCTGGCTGCCGCAGGCCACCTGGAGCAACAGCGACATACTCGTGTTCGACACGGCCGCCCAGTCCTTCGGCTTGATTCCTCCTCCAACCATCCAAGTGGACGGCGGTGCGGACATCCCTGTCGGCGTGGGTGGCCAGCTGCTTGAGATCGGCAAGCACCTCGCCATGACCATCATCTCCCCGGCAAGAGTCGAGGTTTGGGTCCGAAGCAACATTAACCACCTGTGGAGCCGCCGGTACCACAGAGATGTGCCCACCAGAGTCATGTTTGCCGCAGCCCGGGAACGAAATGGCCCGGTGCATAGCCCGCATATCTCTTTATCTGGCAACCAGATCGTCCACTCCAGACACACAATCGAAGAAAGCCTCCTTCTACGTCCCGACATTCTCCCGATGCAGGACACAGATGCTGTTGACGGTGACCCGCCTTTCTTCAGGAACCACTGAACCTGATGCTCAAACTCTTACGGGACGAAGCTACTTTCTCAACTTTGAGGGGATGATGATGCTATTGACAGTGACTTTGATGAAAAGTGTAGTAGCACCTGTAGCTCAAAAATTGACCTGTTGCTTTTGTCCAGTTCAAGAATACTAGCGTGGTGTTTGATCATCAAGTAATGTAGTACTAGGGTAATGATGCAAAAGCTTGTGGTTACTAACTCAGGTAAATCTGGAAGGTATATCTGTGTGTTTGTGATTACTGTTTCAGCTTAGGAAATTTTATTAACTGAGTGCTTGCATGTGGTTATCTCTTCCTTCGATTGCTAGTTGAACTGTGTCTGAATGTTGTGCTTCTGAACTTCCTGTAAATTGTTGCATTTCAGACTTGTCAGGATTTTTGTTTGTGATATTTGGTAGGAGTAGTTGAATTTGTGTTGATTCTAACTGAAGGTGTGGTTTATGCATGTTCTAAATTAAACCGTGCTTCTGAACATATTGTAGATTGTGAGTTTGCAATCTTCTACTCCCTCCGTTTCAAAATATAAGATGTTTTAGGTTTGTAAAGAAAATGAATCTAGACTTGTTTTAGTATGTAGATTCACTCAACTTTGGGATGAATCTACACACTAAAACAAGTCTAGATTCATTTTCTTCACAAACCTAAAACATCTTATATTTTGAAACGGAGGGAGTAGCCATTAAGCATGTCATTATTCAACTGCTTGTGTTTGCCTTCAAAATTGGTAATTGAATGTGTGATAGTACCTATGTGATGACGATAGACTTCTCTTGCTTATGAGATGTACTTATTACAAGTCTTGGACAAGGCATGACCTGCTCTCCAAATACTTCTTTAAGATCTGCAAGCGCCTGCAATCATACTGGGGAGCTCTGACTACTCTTGTCATCTATTTGACTAAGTAATGTTAGGATGCCTTAAATAGCCAGATCAATATTTCTTTCTGTGTCTTTAGTAAACATTCTTCATTTGCTTTCTCTATTCTCCGTTCTCCTTTGGCCAGGCCACGGATGCATAGCGGCATGCTGCTAGTAGGTGGTTCATGCTTTTTTTACTTGTGCCTTTTCTATATATAATAATGCCTCTCCAAGGCTGATCGGCTTGGACAGAACTAGTTAGTAAGGTTTCTGAAAAATATTTCAGAGTCTTGTATTGAAAAGCCAAGTTCTTCGTCATGAAACCATTTACTGTCACTAAAAGTCAAGTTACTCTAGAAGAAACAATATGTAGTCACTTATACATGTATGATAACCTTAGTAGTTTACATTTCTTACAAAACAGTGTTATTTACTTTAATAATGTAAAAAAGGTTTCAGTAAATCAGGTGTTTATATCTGGATTTCGCATTGTTGCTTGCCTTTAGCAATTTCGACATGAACACTTTGATATTGTTCATGAAACGTCCATATGCTTCTTGTTTGGTTGATTATATAATTTTCCAAGATCTGGAACGTAGCTGTTATTTTGAAGAAAAAAAATCCAACATCGTATAAAGTAAGACGGGCATTTTGTGGTAGCGATCAAATATACCCCTTTTTGATCTTCTAGCTGTTGGACGGAGTGAAAGATTTGACCTGATGTTTGTGCTTGCTGTAGTGAATTTGTGCTTGTCTTGACAATTTGTGACAATTGGTAGTTGATTTGTGGTAATTCTAAGTGAAAGGTATATCCAAATGTTTGTGATTACTTATTCTGGTTACTATGAAATTTTGTTTAACCGGGTGCTTTTGGCTTCTTCCTCTTATTTACGGTTAAGCTGTGGGAATTACCATCTCCTCTGGTACATGCAGATAAGATGCCGTCAAGTGTGGGATGAATAGTATCAGGTCTGACAAGTGTTCAAGTGCGTCGGCAGCCCTATTGGCGCGGTTTCATCTTACTGTTTGTCCGCCATGACGCCTGTGTGATTAATGCCTGCATTCTCTACATTCTATACCCATGCTTCTGAAGTTTGTGTACACTCTGAGTTGGTGATCTTCCAGGCTTGCCTTGTTTGTAAGATGCTTTCAAGTGTTGGTGAGTAACAGTATGAGGTAGAACCTGCTCTGTAGGTGCTACTTCTGTAAAATTTGGCAATCAAACCTGAAAAACAAGATGGAAGAATATGTGCGTCAGGACTTGAGTTCAGTTTACGGTCCATGGAAAACCTGAAAAACCTGAACCCTGGAGCTTTTACAGCCTGCATGGATTTGAGTTCAGTTTACGGTCCATTTTATTTGGCGTCAGGACTTGGTATCTGCATATTCCGCACAATAGAACTTTCACCTCAGAGACAGAACTGGAAAACCTGAAGCTTTTACAGAGGCACCCAACCGAGCATGGCAGCGGTCACGACGTACGGCCTCATCTCCTCTCCCGCGAATACAGTGGAGCTGGAACCAGCCGTGAGTCGGAGAGGGGGTACGCACCTGGAGGAGCTTGTGCCCGCACCGTATGGCAGGGGCGTTCGTGGATGGACACGCGGCTATCTTTTCTAGTACACACGAATAATTCGGCCCATTTATACAACACGTACGCACGCACACACGTGAGCGAGAGGCGCACTCGTGTGAGTGTTTGTGTGGGTGTAACGTCGAGAAAAACGCCGGCGTTAAATTGGTCTTCGTTGATTACAAGCCGGCTTTCGTGGCCACGAGGGCGGCAATGGCGGTTAGAGCGGCCATGGGGATTCCAACGCCGGGGCTAGAGATGGGGTATTTCAATCCCATGCACTTCTTTGCTTTAACCCGAGCCGCCGCCATGGCGATAGGGCCCCGACACAAGCTGGGATATGTCGTTCCCTCCGGGGTTCGATCCCTTGCCTAGCATGCATCTGGACCGACGTTTCCGCTGACATTTGTGGCCTCAACATCCATGGCACCGCCGCCCAAATTTGTTACCCAGGCCGCCACCGCCCCTCGCTCCTACATCAGGCCTTACAAGAAGGGGGTCACACTTACATGTAGAGTCAACTTCGCGTCCTCCCTACGGCCCATTGTTGTTGATGCATGCAGTAAGTTTCGATTCCCCCTCTTGGTTAGGGTTTTTATAGATTCTACGATTATGTGCGTAGTTCTTAGATTTGATTATTGTAGTGTTAGATTCATTGCTGATAGTGTTAGATTCATTCATTGTAGTGTTAGACTCGATGTGCCAACTGCCATTGGCACATGTCAATGGATGTGTAGAGTTGCACGCTAGGGCGTTGATCACAGTGCTGACATTGACATGGTTGTCAATGGGTGCATGGTGATCACCGCCATGGCATGCATCTATGCACGACCATTGACATGGTTGCCAATGTGCCATTGGCATTTACATGGTTCTCAATACTACCAAGGTGATCACCGCCATGTTGTGTGTTCATGTAGTTCACTGACACTAAATTTTGTTGTCTTGTCTTGCAAAACTAGGAGTCTTTGGCCAGGGCCACCACTACTTTGCCTAAGACCTCTAATTTCATACCTAGTATCTAGTTGTGGCTTGTGATGCCAGACCTCTTTGAAAAGGTAAGAGATATATAGTGTAACATCCCAAAAATACTAAACTTGAATCATCAAACTCTAATCATCAAATTTAGGGTTAACAAAAACTTTTCTAAATAAAAATATGAAAGCATGCATGTGTGTATGCATTCCAATTTTGATTTCTTTTGAACCACCTTGTTTGTGTGTTTCTTTGCTTGTAAATGGATTCTTAGGTGAAATAAACATCATCTAAACATTTCCCAAACTTTTCCCAAAGACAAATAAATCAAAACAAATAAAATAAGGGAATGGTCATTTTGACCAATTTAACTCCCATGCCTACTTTGGCTGTCCCAAACTTTCAGAACTTAACAAAAACTTGTTTGGATCTTTGCACCCCTTGATTGTACTCATAACAAAGTATCAAGGCCCACTTTGTGATCATCCAGAAACTTTCAAATGCATAGTTTAAATGACAGTTCAAAATTGAATCTTTATCATATGAGAAGATCCCACTTTTTCAAAAACCACTCAAACAAGCTCAACTTTCAAAACCCAAGCATCTACAGACTCACCAGCACCAACCTAGCACACCCACCAAAAATCTTTTCAAAATTCAAAACTTGAATTCTTGCGGCCATTTCATCAAACACCTTGCAGACACAAATCATCAACAATCCTAAACACTATTGTGAGCAGTGATTGAAGCCTAACTTGTCCCCTCTCTAGCTCACAACCATCTCAGTAGATCATCTAGCAAGTTAAACCAAGCACTAGCCTCAATGTAAGCTGGGCAATGACATCAATGGTGAACAGCTGAAGCTCACCATGCCACCCCAGTCGAAGACGTCGCCTCTGCCGCGCAGAACGTCGAGTGTTCCAGACCAAACCGCACCGCCCCTACGCGCGCATTAAAGCCGTAGAGCATCGCCAGGAGACCACCAATCGATTGCCACCGCCGGCCATGCCTCTAGCCGTCCGTAGCCATGTCGCCACCGTCGACTTCCCATGTCGTTCGGTCTCGTCGTCGCGACTATAAATAGAGGCCACCCCCAGCCGAATTGAGCACACCATCTCACTCCCCTCTCCTCACTGATCGTGCCACTCCGTTCCTGGATCAAGGCGAGCAGCACTTCGCCGGAATTTCACCGGATCCTGCCGCTGCTGGAGAAGAAGGGGGACAGCGATTGGAGCCGCCCCAGGAAAAGCTGCCGGTACCAGGAGGTTCGCCGTTGTCGACTTCGTCGTTCGCCCGCCTCGCCGACCCTTGCCTGAGCCCCAGTGAGCCCCCAACGACCCCCACCTGCCGCGCTAGGTTTCTGTCTCGCCGGCGTTGCCCAACGTCGACGATGACCCTCAGCCATTGGATTAGAACCAGATCGAACGCACCACATCGCCCCATACCGTTTCGCACCCCCACGTCTCACTGACGCGTGGGGACAGCGACTTAACCAGCCCGCGTAAGCGTTGTGCTTAGCAGGCCGGCCCAGTATCGCTTCCCGCGCATCCCAGTTATTTGAATTTAACCTTTTTCATTTTATTTCAAACACACTTCTGTACCCAGTTTCAAAAATCAACCCAGGTTGATTCAGTGAACCAAATTGAATGAAACCAATTTTGTTAGAAAGGTCTGGGAATGATGAATCCAAGCCCGTTGGATTAAAGTCATTTGGATGTGTAGATCATCCATGGTAAAAATAACAAGGAAGAAGCTTTTCTGAATTCAAACATTTTTCAAATTTAAACCATAATAGCTTTTGAGTTGATTCCAACTCTCAAAAATCACATTTAAGCATGCCTTTCAGAATATATAAAAATATATAGGTTTACTTACATAAATAATGACCAAGTAATAAAAGAATGCCACATAGGCATTTCTAGCCACTTTAATTAATTAAAATAAAAGAGAAAACCTTATTAAATTGTGACACCACTTTAAATCACATTCCCATGGACTAAAATATGTGGTGATGACATGTGTCAACATGATCCCATGTTTGGTTTGGAGAATATTAAATCTTAAGTAGTTTTTGAATGAGTAGAAATTACTTTTCTAAAAATAAAAGGAATTAAACCAAGCTTTAATTTTGTAATGTTAGTGATGATGCTAGATCATCTATAGGACCCTTGTGTGTGATGAATGCAAGTAGTTAAGTATTTTTTGATGATTGTGTACCTCGTATTTATTCATAGACGCCAATACCGACCAAGGATACGAGGAGGACGGAGGATACTACGAAGAAGAATCCGAGGAGAACTTCAACCACTGCTCTGCACAAGGCAAGCCTAATAATACTAGTTGAATGTGCAAGCTAACACTTGCAAGATACTCTATTTTAGCAAGCCTTACTAATAAAGTTGACCTATGCAAGCTTATACTTGCAATTGGGCAAGCTAATACTTACTTGCTACTATGTCAACTATATGCCTTAAGCATATGTGATCATATCCACTTGATAAACTAATCCTAGTTTTATTTGCAAGCCCTCTACTTTATTTCTTTATCAAAGCTTTAACTTAGAGTTGACTTAAGTGACTTGTAGATTCTAGAAAGATATATTTAAGGTAGCATAAAGAGCATAAAATTTGGCGTAAGCTAGAAAATCTTGATGTCATCCTAAGGCATAAGATTGAACTTAGTGGAAACTCCACTAGTTTACTATCCCCCATTAGTGCTTCCCCACTTGTAGATGCTAGTGCTAAGCACAAAACTTGATCAACATTAGATGGGAATACTTGGTGAAAATGGTTATGAAAACCTTAGAATGATGGATCATTCTACTGAGATGTTTTGACATGTGTTTCCGAACACCTGATGATTTTGGTGATGAAAATGTTGAGGCATGAGCCTTAGCCCTTTATAAAACTGATGGTTGTCTGGATGCGATACCATTCCAATTTTATCGTACAACCACAATACCCGAAGATTGGATAGGGCTTGACTGGAAACTTATATACCATAGTATTAGTTCCCTCACGGCCAAGGTCTGAGCTGAGGCTACCTTGTGAAGATTGTCCACATGTGCAGTACCCAAGATGACAGTTGGTCATGGTTGGGAGGCCAAACTCACAGGAGAGGTGCTTATACTAGGGCGTGTAATTGAAAGGTTAGGATTGTGTAACACCCTCGCCTGATAAGGCTGAGTTCATGTGTATAGTGCCAATCCCTGGATCGGTTCACTGGCATACACAGTACAAAATGATACCAAATATAACTGTCCATCATAAATACAACGAATATGATCCAGAATTTATATTATTTCTTCAAGTACACAGCGGAAAACGAATATAAGGTAGATCTCCATCGTCCAAATGTGCCACAGGCGAACAATAGTTGATTGGAGTCTCGCGACCTATGAACGATCACTCAGATACGATATAACCTGCAACATGAAACGTTGCAGCCACGAATGGTCAATACATTGAATGTATGGAAAGTAGGCTAAAGTGGTTAACAACAGATCTATCAACTACATGCTTATTTGGCCAAGTGGAGTTCAGGCTCATTTGCATAAAGCAACAGTTTTATCCTAACATTTGTAACAAAGTAGTTTTCCAATACGATAAATAGGACACTCTGGTTCACTCCCAAGTGCTCCTACCCAATTATATTCACCCAACAAGTTTTAAGTAATTAAGAAATAAGGATGAGTGAGAAATATCATGGCATCAGTACCAGGTCGCTCAAATTGTCCATAACCGGGGACACGGCTAATCGATTAGTTTATACACCCTGTAGGGGTTAGTACACTTTACCCATGTGACTTGGCCAGCCCAGCTCGTACCACCACTCTCATATTGGGTGATGACAGGGAGAAGTCCAAGAAGGAACCGTTCGGGAAGTAGCTCCCCAAACCCGACATGCACCGGTCCAAACTACACTATCTACATCTCTGGATACGTGGGTTCGAGTTACCACAACCTACTGAGTCCAACCAACCGCCCATTCCATTATTGGCACATGGTTGCACATGAAAGCTACCAAACAAAGAAGCCAATCCTTTCTCAGTGTCCTGGGTGCCTTTCCGCAATGATACCACCAAGAATTATCAATCCCATCACACCCAGGAGATTCATTGATTAAGTTGTTTTAGTTTTTGCAAACCAACACATTTAGAATCAACATCAGTGATGTAACCCAGCCCTCGTTCATCATAGCATGGCTAAGCACATCTACCAACGGTGGCTCATAAACAAGGAATGCTAGGGAATAATATGGGACATAGCATAGAATATACACATCAATTCCTACATATACAATTCTACAAAAATATCTACAATGCATAGGAAAACAGTAGGACATTTATGACCAAGATAGCACCACTTGCCTTTGTTGTAGATGTAGTCAATTAGATAATCCTCATAATCCTCATAGATATAATGGTTGCACTCGTCATAACCACAATACTTGCAATCATAGTAGTTGCAATCCCACACGTTGCACTCCTCGCAATCTATCGATCAAACAATTGCATACAACATAAACAATAGCACATAGAGATCAAACAAATACAACAAATGCATGCATGACAATTTAATAAGTCACAATGGTTGTTACTTTAGTTCTCTAAACAATATTGAAGTATATGATGCATGCAAGAGGCCAATTAATGCAATGGAGTACTTGTTATTAATAATTACTTGCCAATATAGGGTTTTTAATAGTTCTGTTGTAACGCCTGTTCTAACTGTCGAATTAAATTTGTTTATTGGGTTTACTGGATAGAGGACGTTAATACGAACCAGTAGGCGTTGGATTCACCCTAATCGGAGTTATAGATCTTTTTGTATGATTTAAATGGTGTTTAATGGGTTTTAAATGATTCATATAGTTTCTGTTGTCTAAAAATCAAACTAAAATTATATCTGTAATATCCACGGAATTGTAATTTCAGGGACATATTATTTGTAATTTTCTGAATAGTATTTATTTTCTTATGAATTTATTACTCTAAATAAGCCATTAAACCATTTATTTAATTACTGCAAAACCTTATAGTATTTGCCTGAACCATTTGCATATTGATGATCTACATGGAACCAGCTTTCCATCGGTATATCATTCATATTTTTTTGATATGCGAATAATTTACTATGAATTTAATGATTTCTAAAGCCGTCAAAACTAATTAAATTGCTACAGGGTAAATATTCCGCAAAATCTGGATCCAACCAGATGTTATTAATGTACATTACAGTAGCTTCAATTTGATATATTGTTCATATTTTTCAGAGTTACAGATAATTTCCTATGAATTTATTAACCTAAAAGACCATCAAAACTAATTAAATTACTGCAGTAACCACGTACAATAAAAGTTGGATCTATTCTGATAAGATGATTCCACGTAAAATTATCTTCAATTTGATATATTATACGCAATTTTTGAACATGGTATGAATGTCTAATGAATTTTACAAGTTAGATCTATAATGTGCAATTTTAAATTCGAACGGAATATTCCAGAGAATATTCCGCTGACTGGACAGGTTGACTTTGCATGCTGACTGGGACTATATATTGACCTGAAGTTGACGTGGCGTTGATGAGGAAGCTGACCGGAATAACGACATGGCACGCACCGGTTTGATTGGATCTCGACCGTCTGGATAGGATCCGGTGGCTAGAAGAAGAGACCGACCCGATTTTGGCTCAGAATAGACAAGAAAGAGATCTGTGTTAGAGAGACAAATCCGTAGGTCAAATTGAAAAACTTAGAACATGAAAGTTGTGGGGAATCATTAGTCCTACCTTCTCACCAAAGGAATTTGGATTTGGAGGAACGAGCGTGAGTACATCTTGGATTTACACCGCCAGATCTAAAATATTGCGATGCGAAATTCTCCGGCTGTGGTGGATGAAAATAGGTGAGGTTTGTCGGGATTGAAATATTTCGACGAGTTCTACAACTTTTGTTTTTTGGCCGAAGGCAAACAACGAAGTCTAGATGGGTTAAAAGCGAAATAAGATTCGGGCATATGTAGATTCGGGATTTCGAGGAGAGAAACTCGTACAGCTGTGGCTCCACGAGTTTATATGGAGATTTAGGATGGTTTAGAGATAGGTCTTGGAGTATAGAACAAGTAGAAATAAACGAAAGTCGATTCGGAGTTGTAAATAAAAAGTTATAAGAGTTTGAATAGAGATAGGTTTAAGAAAAACTGATTCGCACGGTTTTTAAAGCACTCATGGGATGATCGGTCACGTACGTCCTGGCCGGCTCGGTCGGTCCCTGGCTGGGCCGCCGGCCCGTTAGTTTTTTTTCTTTTTTTTTTTCTTTTTCTTTTTTCTATTTACTTGTTTCCCTCATATCTTTTGCATACGAACTCCAAATGATATAATTCTTGTTTCTAAATTTTTCTAAAATCGAATAGATCATTGTAGGATCATATTTATAATATTTTTACTAGTTCGAAAATAGTGGATTTATAAATCCTTGTATATTTCATTTTATTTATATCTTTATTTGTTTGTATTTATTCCATAACTTTTTCATAATAGCTCCAAATAAGCTCAATTTTGTTTCTAAAATTTTGTAATATTAATTGAATCTTTTTAGGCTATAATTATCAATAATTTATGCCATAACAATAGTGGGTTTTATAAAATCAATTTAATTTCCTTTAGGAACATTTGGGCAATCAACTATAGGATTTAGATACTAGGATTTGGATTCAGTTTGTGAGAACTTTGCATGGATGTAATGAAATGCTTATGAATGCTTCATGATTTTAATTTTGAAATCTTGCACACCAATTCTACAATACATAATCAATCCATGCCCTTTTGCCTATATGGCTACTTAGGTCTTAACAAAAGAATATAAGATTTTGAATTCAAGGTTGAGAGGATTTTCTGTTCAAAAAGTTTCTTCTCTTTGAGAATTTTCAACATAGTCAAACAATCAATCAAACTTATTTATTTATTTCACATTCCAAAATTAGGAGAATTTTGGGATGTGACAGATTGATTATCCGCATACTGAGTATGGTGAATTCAGGATTTGTTCCTGACGGATGTATCGAATATTGTGGTGAAAGTGTACAATCTCTGCAGAGTGTCAAACTATTCGAATAGCCGCGTCCACGGTTATGGACAGTTGGAGTGGCCATACTGTTCCCCCGTCAGATGTTTTCAAAAGACTTATGAAATGAATTGAGACTTTTACTTGACTACAACAGGGTTGTGATATGAAATACAAGTTTCCTACTTAGGAGTTATAAAATTTTGACTAGCTTATCTTGCTTCTCAGCTTAGTAGAGATAAATTTGGCTTTTGCAAAACAACCCTAGAGCCTAGTGTCCTATTATCAAAAAACCCTTTCACTTGTTAGTATTAGTTTGCGAGTACTTAAAGAGTACTCATGGCTTTGTCCCTGGCTATTCCTATGGCCAGACTATGAAGAAGAGTACCTGGAGGATGGACCCCAGGAAGGTTACGACAACTAGGATCATCTCCCATCGCCAGCATTGCCTGTGACCCCGAAGATGGAGCTTCGCCTACGCTACCGTTATTATTACGTATTCCGCTGCTTGAAGTTGTATTAAGAACTGGATCATGAGATCCCTATTTTTGTAATACCTTATGTATGGTTTGTAATGGATGAGGTACTATGGTATCCAATTCTGTTATGTCTCGCAAAAATGGTAATCCTGGGATTGCGATGTATGGCATAACAGGCATCTGGGATTAAAATCTGGGTGTTGACATATAGGTACCAAGGAAACAGATGGGGCGGCCTGCAAAGCCTGGGCATGCCAATGTTCCGGAGGAGCTCATAATCCCTAAGAGTAGGGAATCACTGTAGCATAATTCGGTAAGTATTTGAGTGTCGAACTCATGAGGAGCTGAAGGTAAACTATCTATTCTCTAAAGCCCTATAACCCACTTATATGGACCTTTGTGTGATGCAATGAAATAATGTTGTAAGGTTCTTTTTGACTGAAGCTACTACTACTAGAAAATGATAAGTAAAACAACTAGATGGTACAACTATAGATGCAAGGAAACTTATGCAAGGTGGAGCTTCTGCAAGGTTGAGTGCATGAAGGTAACTCAAGGGAGCAAATGCTCTAGACATATGATTATTTTATTTTTTTGGTTGTCACAATTGTGAAGCGCATGTTTTATACCATCTAGATGCATATATAAGTACTAAATACCTTGAAACATAAAGAACTCGATGATTAAAACCCTAGGCATAAACAGTAGCGCATAATGGGTTATTTAAGGAAAACTATCTAGCAGCAAGACACCTAACCATCATATCTAACTTTTATAAAGATAGTCTATTGTTTCGTATTAGAGAGGGGCCATAAATAGGTGCAACTGCGAGCACGAGCAAATTCACCCCCTAGTGATTGGTCCTGGGGTTGTTTTTGACCATGCAAGGGAGTTATTAAGACATCAAATTCAACCATCACTGTAAGTTTCAAGGTCTCCATTAGTTTATCCCCCCGTTTTAATTAAAACGTTATTAATGGCCATGCATATATAATGTGGGACACGATTTATATCATACCGGGCCATACCTAACCTCCCAACACACGCAATAGTAACAACCTTAGGAATTCCCCAACATATGAGTGCACACATACATTAGTACATAAGACCATCATAGAAGGTAACAAAATTCTATGCAATCATAAACAGAACTATTTCACCATAGCCATGAACAAGTCACTACTCCAAACTAGATACAAAGATACAATAGATCATGAGAAAATGAAATATTTCACTCAACACCATTTTTGCCAAGATATTACACCAGGGATATGGATAGGATGAAGGCGGCCTTTCCGTAGATGGTGATGAAGACCACGCTAGAGGGGGTGGAGCCACCTAGAGGCGATTCTGGTAGAGGCCATCCTCCAATCTTCACTGGCAGTGGACAGAAGACTCTATGTTTTTGTGTTTTTATCTCCACCTCTGTGTGTCGCGAGGAAGGCCGCCACGGGGTATATACAAAGGTTTTTAGATCAAAATACACCCGTACGCGAAAGACTAAGCCGAATCGAACGATCAAGGGGAAAAGAGACCCCATGGTACGATTCTGTAACATCCCAGCATTTAGGAACTAACGAAGAGTAGATTTAGGAATTTGTGATATTGCATGCATTCATCTGTGAAAATGTGGGTAAATTTTCCGCCAAATAAAAACCTAAAGTGATCAAGGTTTCTTTCATACTTTGAGAATAGGTATAGTCTTGAAGGATGATTGTTATAGACTTTGATATCATCTTTGTGGACTTATGTGTTTTGGAAAATGAAATTTGAATTTAAAACTTGAGAGTTCGAATTATAATTCAAAAGGATTTTGAATGATGTTTGAGTATTTGATTTAATTTAAGAGTTAACCAATAATAACTCAAACTTTAAATAAAAGAAGATAATCAATAACATGAATATTCCAAAACTTCATTCAATAATGAGTTACAAAATGTAACTTATGAAATGAGAAACAATCTTTACAATAATAAATAAATAGAAGAATAATGTTTTTTATTGAATAATAGTACAATCTTTATTACAAAAGAATAAAAATAAAGAGTACAAAAGAATAAATTAAAGATTACAATTGAATATGAGAGTTATTACAAGTGACTATTCTATAAAGAAAAATAAAAACCTAAACTAAAGTCTTGATCTTCAAATCTGGTACCTGCAAAATAAAACAGAAACTTAAAAGAAAAGGAAGGTTAGGATTAGAATTATTTTACTCTCAAAGTTGACAGTGAAGTGCACTGTACACTTTTTCATCATTGAGTAATTTAAGGGGCAAGTTTCACCCAATATGAAAGAATATATATTTCATAATTTTAAGCCATAAGTCAAATAAACAGCAAGGAGGGGAAGTTTCACTAGCTAGGTAAAAGGTAACCTGATGAAAGTAACTTCCAAATTCATAACATATCCACAACATGTGCAGCAGCCACACAGGCAGCACACACACCAAACTACATGGTGTGTAGAAACAATGGAATGGTGTGGGGATTGGCTTCCCACGGCTGTGCTGATGGTTTTGTTTGATTGTGTTATTGTTAACACCCTCGGTCACTCCGGACCGACGGCTGTCACTTCTGGCAGCTCAACAGGATCTCTAGACTAACCCCACAAACCAACACTAGTCTTTTCTGTGCACTTTGTCCTCACTCGTGCGCACCCGGTACCCACTTCCCGGTCGGTCACCCATCCTAGAATTGCTCTAGGCCAAGCACGCTTAACCTTAGAGTTCTTTTCGAATGAGCTTCCGGAAAACAAGTCGCAACTTGTTGCTATGGGTTTCCTATCAATCCTATTGAGCCTTGCGCCAGGGTCTCACATACACCCACCCTTAGAAGATCGACGTCCTCGTCGATCAACCACAAGCCAGGAACGTCCCCTCTTGGCACACGTCTATGCGTCCAGTATCGGCACATTGCCATGTCGTGTCCACTCCGGGCCACACGCGCCATGCTACACATGTCCGCCACTGACCCGGACACACCCATGTAACCGCGAGGGTCGGCTCTATTACCACTTGTAACACCCCCGGTCACTCCGGACCGACGACTGTCACTTCTAGCAGCTCAATTGTAGGGGTTCGTAGCATGGAAAACAAAAATTTTCTATCGCATACAAACAAACAAGCCAAGATCTATCTACTAGATTGTAGCAACGAGTCGATAGAGGAACTCACCCTCGAAGATTCCAAAGCGGTTAACGAGAGCAGATTCTCGTGGGTGATGTAGTCGTACTCTTTCCGATCTCAAGATCGCGTAGACGATCCTTCCGGCGCCACGTTCCGGCAGCGCTCCCGCAGTCGGTCACACGTTCGGTACTCGACGAAGACCTTCCTCTCCCTTGTTCCAGCAGGCAGCGGAGGTTGTAGCACTCTCCTCGCGATTCCGGCAGCACAACGGCGTGGTACCGGAAGTAGAGGGGAAATCCCGCAGGGCTTCGCCTTAAGCCGGTGCGAGTATGGTGGAGCTTATGAGAGAGGCTATTAGTGGTCTAGTAATTAGACACACCAATTAGAAGGCTCTAAACCAATTAGAAGGCTCTAAACCGCTGGCTAAAGCAATTATAAGCTCTAAACCAAAACGGCTCTAAACCGGAGGTAGAAGATAGGAACTTGTGTGTACTAGGAGGGGAGCCCTGCCCCTCCTTTTATGGGTGGGGAGGCGCGGCCAGGGGAGGGGAGTCCCTCCCCAAGTCGGCCTTGGGCTGGGCGCCGGCTTGGAGGAGTGGGACTCCTCCTCCAAGTTGGTTCCAACTCCTCTTGCTTGTTTCCCACAGTTTCCTGTTTTAGCCGTTTGACTTTCAAACTGGCAATTTGACTTTCATGTTTTTTGGAACAGCAAGAACACTTAGTACATGATGCAATCATTCAATGACACACTCATGTACCCTCCCCCCCCCCGGAGTGCCGGACAATCCGGAACCTTCTAGAACATTCCCGATGAAAACACCGGAATCATTCCCGAACTCCGAAACGGGACTTTCCTTATATGAATCTTATTCTCCGGACCATTCCGGATCACCTCGTGATATCCCGGATCCCATCCGAGACTCCGAACAACATTCGGTCTCTTTCTCATAATACCATAACTACTCAAAACAACGTCGAATCCTTAAGTGTGTCTCCCTACGGTTCGTGAATTATGCGGACATGATCGAGACACTTCTCCGAACAATAACCAATAGAGGAATTTGGAAATTCATATGGCTCCCACATATTTCTACGATTACTTTGCGATCGAATGAACCACTTACATACGATACCAATTTCCCTTTGTCTCACGATATGTTACTTATCCGAGGTTATGATCGTCGGTATCTCTGCATACCTAGTTCAACCTCGTTACTGATAAGTACTCTTTTATCGTTCCCGTGATATGTGATCCCTTGTGACCAAGTCACATGCTTGCAAGCTAATTGGATGACATTCCACCGAGAGGGCCCAGAGTATATCTATCCGTCATGTGGATGGACAAATCCCACTCTTGATCCATGTGTCTCAACCAATACTTTCCGAACACTCAATGCCACCTTTATAACCACCCAGTTACGGTGTGGTGTTTGATGTCATCAAAGCATCCATCCGGTAAAGGTGATATGCATGATCTCATGGTCGAAGGAATTAGGTTACTATGTATCAGAAAACATATAGCAATTTGAACTATTGAAATGACTTGATCTTTATGCTACGCTTATCTATAGGAGTATGTCCATCATATCATTCTCCTAATGATATGATCCAGTTGTTAATAACATCTCTATGTTCATGATCAGGAAACCATGATCATATATTAACCAACAAGCTAGTTTGACAAGAGGCTATACTAGGGACTCTTATTTTAGTTTACAAATCACACAAGTATTAATGTTTCCGGTTAATACAATTATAGCATGGTATGTAAACATTTTATCATAAGTGTGAAGATATGATAATAACCACTTTATTATTGCCTCTTGGGCATATCTCCAACAGTCTCCCACTTGCACTAGAGTCAATAATCTAGTTTCAAACCTTTGTGTATATAACACCTATGGCTTTCCGGTGTCGTATGTACACGATTTCTAGTGGTCAACTGATCTCCGGATCTGACACTTCCAGGTCCGTGTGTAATTGCATGTCTTTGCGTCTCTACGCATCACTCATTCTCTAATGAGATGGCTTTGTATAAATTTGGTCTTTCGGTGTGACCTTTAGTTCTTTGGGGTTAAAACATGTTGATAATATTGTCGCACAATATATCTTCATAGTATTATCCCTCTGTGAACTACACCTAGTTTGATAACAAACTACTTGACACAAATGCCCTCTTTTGCTGCTATAATAGTAGTCATATACTTAGCCTTTTGTTGTAGTATCTGTCACAATGTCTTAACTTTGGAACTCATCCAAATCCATTATGGAACTTACTTTCCATTATATTGTGTCACCCTTAGATTAGATTGAGATAAACTTAATTTGTACTTTGTGACAAAACTAGTATCAATGTAGTACTTTTACAATGAACTAACCATCTATTTGTCACTTCTACAAATAATATACTCTTAGTTCTTCCAAAAGATCATAAGAATATCCTTACTATTGTCCAATGATCATCTTATGAATCATTCTGGTATATGCTCACAACATTTAGAGCATAGGACATATCTGGATTTGTACATATCACAGCATGATTGATATAAATACTCTTTGTGATTTCATACATCAAGTATCAATCTATACTTGATTATTTGTTTCACTTTACCAAATGTCAATACACTTGAATATATCATCAACATTGAATTCATTCAATCCTTTCTGTGCGACAAGAACCTCTCTTGTAGTTTCTATATTGAACTCATTCAATATCTTGTCTATGTACTTCTGGCACAACCATATTAGCGTCTATTGATGCCAAATATTTGGGTTTTGCCTAAGTCTTTCATCGGGATGAAATTCTTAATATGTGTTAATAAAAGATACATTATTTCCAATCAACAATATGTCTTCCACATAATGTATTAGAAACATGTCTTAGCGCTCCCACTTAATTTCTTGCAAATGCAAGCATCTCCATCGTCTCTGATGAACTTTTAAACTCCTTTAACAGTTTCATCACAGTGAAGATTCCAACTCCGCTATGCTTACTTCAACCATTGAAGTTTGCATATGTTTTTAGCATCCCTTGAATTTTAAAAAAAAACCTTTGGACTGTGTCATGCACACGTCCTAGGTAACCCTTCTATTAGAAGAACTTATTTTGTTTATTCAACTACCATATAATAAAATTATATGTAGTGGTTGCTACACTAATCCATCTAGACTAAATATCGCTATGAAAGATCAGATCTTGTCATAGTCAACTTTTGAACATTGTTGTGAACTCTTTCCCAACATGTCGACTATTTCATAGATGTAAAACATCCATGTCTATTTCTTTATAGATCCAGACACAACTGTAAGGTCTTACACCTTTCTCGAGGGTCCTTCAAGTTCAAAACTTGATTTCTCGTGTATGGAACTATCACGGATTTTATGGCTTCAAGCCATTTGACGGAGTCAGGGCCCATCATCGCTTCTTTGCATGTAGTCGGTTCATTATTCTCAAATAATGATTCAACCCTCAAATATTGGTATTTGATTGTTTACCCGATCTACTTGTTTCAATAGGAACTTAGATCTCCGTGACCACAACCTTTGAAGTACGCGAGCCATGAGCATTGTTTGCTAACTCCGGAACACTTTTCAGCGCTGCGCAACTTTGCACATATAGCTAAGGTTCTTTTAACCTTATCAAAGTTCTATTGACCTCCCACTTTTCTTTTCACGAAAAATTCCTTCCAAAAGAAATTTGACGTTCTAAGCGACAAACACTTTTGTCTCTGGTGTTTATGGAGGAATACTTAACAGTTATTCGAAATAACATACAAAGACAGGTTCATCCGACTTTGGTTGCAAACATCTTTCTTATGCAAAGCATACCAATGTTTAAGAAAGGACAACTTGGGTTTTATCCCAAACCATAACTTTATATGGTGTCATTTCAACGGATTATGATGGAGCTCTTTTCAGTGGAAAAACGGTAATCTCTAAAGCTTTTAATCTTTAAAATATAATGGCAGTTTTATAAATTATACCTTTGATCTTACCATGTCAAACAAGGTTTAATTACATATCTCGAATCCTCCATACACTTATGGTGTTTCGGGAAAATGCAAATCCACAGAACGATTCCTTAAATCTTAGGTATTATGCTAAACTTGTAACTTAAATATTTTCCTTTATGATCTTATCATAAACTATTCATATTCTTGTTACAATGATTTTGCCCTTCATCTTGAAAATCTTTGAACTTTTCAAGTGTTTCATACTTTATCCTTATTAAGTAAATATTCATATATTCACTCAAATTTTTGGAGAAAGCATATGAAGTTGAAATCCATCGCTTTTGACTACACATAATGGATTTCATACAACAATATGTACAAGTTCCAATAAGCTAGTCATTCGTTCCCTTTTGGCCTATGAACGAAGTTTTAATTATCTCTAGGAAAGTTTCACAAGCGTCATTTGATCAAAAATCAGAAGACTCCAAAATTCCATCAACATGGAGTTTCTTCATGTTTTCTTTCCATTATAATTCAAACGGCGATGTCACTTCCTAAGTGATCTTTCAATCAATTTGTCTTTCAACATTTTTAGCACTAGTTTTATGGATGTGATTTCTCCAACGAGATTTGTGAATCATCCATCTTTTATGGATCACGGTAATTTATTTGAACAACTCTTTTGTTCTCATAATACCTGATAAAACAAATCTTGAAGGCAAGCTTTGATGTTTAACGAGCAACACAATAACCCTTTATTTGTTCTCGATGAACATCATCACATATTCTTTTGCTAGTTACTTAGGCCATTGTAGTTCATGAATTGTGTTGTTTCGTATGACGATTCACACCAACAAATTCAGTATCAAATACTTAAGAACCACATTGATTAATAAGCAAAGAATATAGCCATAACATGTATATCATCTATATACTTAAACTGAACAATTCTAGTCTTTTCTTTTCTGCCATATATTTATGAGATTCTCTTTCAATATTTCCTTTTCTGTTTGAAAGAATCTATCAACATCAATAGTGGAGTCATACATATGACACATAGTCCAAAGCGTGTATAGTTAAATACCAATGTCTTTGGACTTGCACTTCGAAGTAGATCACCATCATCAAATATTTGGTGTTCTTTCAAATTCCTTTCTTTAGTAATCTCTTGGTGTAGTAAACATTTTACCTACATCAAATATTCACCCTTATCATGGAATTGTCCATGATCAAGCTACTGTTAGCTTGTAACGATGAATTTATGAGTATAATGTTGCTATCCAAAACCTTTTGGAGGATTAGGACAACAAGTGTCTCCAACCTTTTGTAAATTCTCATCAAATATGAGAACATGACTTTAGCCATATTATACTCTATCATGTTGCAACCAAAACTTCGTTTCAGATATCACAATATCTTCCACACATCATGGTTTCTGAAACAACTCTTTTAGATCCTAGATAACCTTGATATTAAGACAATCCTTTGAATATCAAGAATCATGGATACAAACATGATACTAACACTTGGAATTGTTACTCTTGATTTAATACTAATTATTAAACTTCATGGAGTAACCGGAACTTACTGAAAGTTTGCAATAGGACTTTTAAACTTTAGATTAACACTTCAAAAACAATACGATACCAGTTCGTAAAGTAACTAACCAGAATTCTATAGTTTTATCATCTCAATTATAACTAAGCGCAAGGTGGTAAACGGATGCTAATGACTACAACAACTATGCAAATTCACTTTGATTTAGTTTATGATAAATTGAGTTCTAATTAATAATTAAATTAATCTAGGTGAACTCCCACTCAAAACAATATCCCTCACATTGTTTTAGTGATCACACGAAACAAATCCACCACATCAAAACCGATCATCACGAGAGTTGATATAGCTTCAATGGCGAACAATCAACATGTTCATCATATCTACTATATGACTCATGCTCTACCTTTCGGTAATCCGTGTTCCTGAGGCCATGTCTGTACATGCTAGGCTCGTCAAGATCAAACCTTAGCTTCTGCATGAGCAAATCTGGCTTGCTCACGTTGTATACACTTGCGGAATCTAACACACCCGATCATCACGTGGTGCTTCGAAACAACAAGCTTTAGCAACGGTGCTAACTAAGGGTGAACACTTTATGACTTGAAATTCATGTGCATGAGGGATCATCTTATAATGCTACCGTCGTCTACTAAGCAATACAAGATGCATAAAGGATTAACATCACATGCAATTCATAATATGTGATATGATATGGCCTTTCTTCTTTGTGCTTCCGATCTCCATCTTCCAGCACGAACATGATCTCCATCATCACCGGCATTGCATCAAGGTCAATGATGCTTCTCCATGGTTGTCGTCCACCGGCTTCAACTATTACAACTACTTTGAATAGACACGCGGGTCTTAACAGAATTTAAAGACAACCATATGGCTCCTGCCGGTTGCCAACTTACAATAAGGAACATTGCATACATCATATATAATCACAATCATGGCCATATCACATCACAGCACACCCCTGCAAAACAAAGTTAGACGCCTCTAATTTTCTTTGCATGTTTTACGTGGTTTGGGGCTTTCAATAAGTGTCGTTCTAACTTACGAACAAGAACCACAACATTGATACTAGTATTGTCAATCACCCATTGTAAATTGAATCTTAACTATGCTAGGAGAAACAGGCACCCGCAAAGCCACTTATGCAATACAAGTTGCATGTCAAGCGTGGAGCAAGTCTCATGAACGATGTCATGTAAGGTTAGCCCGGGCCGCTTCATCCCAACATACCGCAAGATACAAAGTACACAAGAAGCAATCGACAATAAAAGAATCAACGCCCACAATGACCATTGTGTTCTACTCGTGCAACAGATCTACATATAGACACGGCTCTGATACCACTGTAGGGGTTCGTAGCATGGAAAACAAAAATTTTCTATCGCATACAAACAAACAAGCCAAGATCTATCTACTAGATTGTAGCAACGAGTCGATAGAGGAACTCACCCTCGAAGATTCCAAAGCGGTTAACGAGAGCAGATTCTCGTGGGTGATGTAGTCGTACTCTTTCCGATCTCAAGATCGCGTAGACGATCCTTCCGGCGCCACGTTCCGGCAGCGCTCCCGTAGTCGGTCACACGTTCGGTACTCGACGAAGACCTTCCTCTCCCTTGTTCCAGCAGGCAGCGGAGGTTGTAGCACTCTCCTCGCGATTCCGGCAGCACAACGGCGTGGTACCGGAAGTAGAGGGGAAATCTCGCAGGGCTTCACCTTAAGCCGGTGCGAGTATGGTGGAGCTTATGAGAGAGGCTATTAGTGGTCTAGTAATTAGACACACCAATTAGAAGGCTCTAAACCAATTAGAAGGCTCTAAACCGCTGGCTAAAGCAATTAGAAGCTCTAAACCAAAACGGCTCTAAACCGGAGGTAGAAGATAGGAACTTGTGTGTACTAGGAGGGGAGCCCTACCCCTCCTTTTATGGGTGGGGAGGCGCGGCCAGGGGAGGGGAGTCCCTCCCCAAGTCGGCCTTGGGCTGGGCGCCGGCTTGGAGGAGTGGGACTCCTCCTCCAAGTTGGTTCCAACTCCTCTTGCTTGTTTCCCACAGTTTCCTGTTTTAGCCGTTTGACTTTCAAACTGGCAATTTGACTTTCATGTTTTTTGGAACAGCAAGAACACTTAGTACATGATGCAATCATTCAATGACACACTCATGTACCCTCCCCCCCGGAGTGCCGGACAATCCGGAACCTTCTAGAACATTCCCGATGAAAACACCGGAATCATTCCCGAACTCCGAAACGGGACTTTCCTTATATGAATCTTATTCTCCGGACCATTCCGGATCACCTCGTGATATCCCGGATCCCATCCGAGACTCCGAACAACATTCGGTCTCTTTCTCATAATACCATAACTACTCAAAACAACGTCGAATCCTTAAGTGTGTCTCCCTACGGTTCGTGAATTATGCGGACATGATCGAGACACTTCTCCGAACAATAACCAATAGAGGAATCTGGAAATTCATATGGCTCCCACATATTTCTACGATTACTTTGCGATCGAATGAACCACTTACATACGATACCAATTTCCCTTTGTCTCACGATATGTTACTTATCCGAGGTTATGATCGTCGGTATCTCTGCATACCTAGTTCAACCTCGTTACTGATAAGTACTATTTTCTCGTTCCCGTGATATGTGATCCCTTGTGACCAAGTCACATGCTTGCAAGCTAATTGGATGACATTCCACCGAGAGGGCCCAGAGTATATCTATCCGTCATGTGGATGGACAAATCCCACTCTTGATCCATGTGTCTCAACCAATACTTTCCGAACACTCAATGCCACCTTTATAACCACCCAGTTACGGTGTGGTGTTTGATGTCATCAAAGCATCCATCCGGTAAAGGTGATATGCATGATCTCATGGTCGAAGGAATTAGGTTACTATGTATCAGAAAGCATATAGCAATTTGAACTATTGAAATGACTTGATCTTTATGCTACGCTTATCTATAGGAGTATGTCCATCATATCATTCTCCTAATGATATGATCCAGTTGTTAATAACATCTCTATGTTCATGATCAGGAAACCATGATCATATATTAACCAACAAGCTAGTTTGACAAGAGGCTATACTAGGGACTCTTATTTTAGTTTACAAATCACACAAGTATTAATGTTTTCGGTTAATACAATTATAGCATGGTATGTAAACATTTTATCATAAGTGTGAAGATATGATAATAACCACTTTATTATTGCCTCTTGGGCATATCTCCAACATCAATAGGATCTCCAGACTAACCCCACAAACCAACACTAGTCTTTTCTGTGTACTTTGTCCTCACTCGTGCGCACCCGGTACCCACTTCCCGGTCGATCACCCATCCTAGAATTGCTCTAGGCCAAGCACGCTTAACCTTAGAGTTCTTTTCGAATGAGCTTCCGGAAAACAAGTTGCAACTTTTTGGTATGGGTTTCCTATCAATCCTATTGAGCCTTGCGCCAGGGTCTCACACCAAGCACAGCAGCCACCAACTAAACCAAGCCAAAGCCAAGCTAGATCATACCAATCCAAAACCCTGGATCACATCACCAAAATTGGTGACATAAGGAGGGGGTAGATCAGGTGGATAGCAAGACCAAGATCAAGCCATCAGGACCAGGAGGTGAAGAGCTGGATCAGTGACAAGCTAGGAGCTGGAAATACCAGGAGAGCACCAGATCGAGCCACCATAAGATCAATCACTGGCAACCCCAACATCAAATAACTGTGGTGAGTAAAATAGACCATCACATGATCTATCTATCTAAGATTAGACAAGCATACATGATCTGTCTATTACTCAAACTCTCAGAAAGCATCCAAGTGGGGTGAATCCATCACTGAGGTTTTAAACACTAAAAGCAATCAGAAAAGTATAGGGATCCAACTAAGATCTCAGGACAACATCATTGATCTAAGCAATCAAGCTATATTTCAATTCAAAAATGAACATAGTGTTGGGAATATGCCCTAGAGGCAATCATGTATGATGAGATTTCCCATTGTATTCATAAAGATATTAAGTTGTCCCTGTATAAACATCTGATGTGTATCATTGAATATGTGACTCAGTTGTGGAACTATACATTCATGTTGTTTGTACTAAATATCCTTGGTCATCAAGGTTGTGCTAGACACACAACTTAGACCAATGTGAAAGTTGGCTTGATGACTCGGTTCCACTTGTCATGGGCATGGAGATGCTATTCCAACTTATACAGATTTGGCTAAAGAGTTTAGCGATTCGTATTGACCCATATTGAGGTACAACGAACAAGTTGTCATTTGTATATCTCAATCAATGTAATCCTTAGACCTGAGGTTATTGCATAGTCCGAGTTGAGGATCACCGACTTAGGTTCTGTCAAACGTTGATCCGTAACTGGGCAGTTATAAAGGCAGAGTTCGGGTCGACTGAGAATCAAGCTGCGTGATGTGAATAACCAAGATGGGATTTTGCCCCTCCACTCGGAGAGATATTCTCTGGGCCCTCTAGGAAGATATGATTCGGAAAGCATGGCCATGCACGACTCGGTTAAGTGTTAACCGAGGCGATCGACTAAGAGTTAGTCGGGTGAATCACTTATCTCGGATCGAGAAGAGAGTCAGACTATTTAAGGGATGACAATTATTCTCCTATAGTCTGACAAGGTATATCGTGAGGCAAAAGTGACTCGGACTTAAGTCGCATTGGAAAGGCAAGTCGTCATGACTCATTGGTACTTGGGAGTCGGCACGTTCTGCTAGGAGCCGCTGCCGACTGATCGATTGTGAGTCGGACTCCAATCATGTCCGAGTAACCAAGAGCATGTCGGTCACACACTTAAGAGCGGGAGCAAGTTCGGATTGGATCTGAACCGGAAATCTGGCCGGGTTGGACCCGAGACGGATTAGGACTGAGTCAGTGAGTTGGACTCGCGGTGACTAGTGTTATATGGGCTTTAGTGAATGGGCCATGAGAGTGGAGCCCACGTTCACTCCCTATATATAGTGGAGCACCGTAACCCAGAAAGGTTAATCGTTGTTCGGTTAGGTCATTCCATGTGTTGGAAACCCTAGCTCCACAGCAGTCCTTCCGTCGTATCGAACCTAGCAGTTTGCCACCGGTGCTCCTCCTTGCACGTGTGGATACTAGCAGAGGTGTTGTACGATCAGCACCAGGACGATCGGATCGCAAAGGACTGCACTACATCAACTGATGCGCTTCATCAGTAATCCGCAACTGCGCGTCTAGTGGTAAACCTTGTGGCCTTCTACCTCAGCTAGATCTTGGGATCACCACGTTAGAGGAAATTTTTTGTTTTATCTTTGCGTGGCCCAACAGTGGTATCAGAGCGAAAGCTTCTGGTTTTAGGCTCGAGATCGCGCATATGTGATATGATGTTAGCTGTACATGAGATCTATATGATGTTTGGTGGTCGATCTATGAGATAGATCGGTTTTGTACGAGGTTGATTGGATCAACTGTACTCGGGGAATGGTAGATCTGATTTCTGTGATCATACTGATGAGGTCGTGGAACGACATACCCCTACCGGTCGGCTTCCGCCATCGGGGTAGACTGTGACCTGCCGGCTATCCGGATAGCAGGACCGCCGGCTTCGCCCTGTCGTAGCGCCTTAGATGTCATTGCGAGTTTCACAACGCCGGTAGATATCGTATCTATGCATAACTTGTTTTTGCAGGAAGTTGTGAATGGTATGGTTCATGTGTATGTGATTTATGTGTGTAATCCATACGTGATATGCGAATCACGGTTTTGTCAGCCGGCTGGAGCCTAGGTGCTGTCATTTTATTGTATAACGACCTGCGTGTCAGATTCTCCATGTAATTTACTTTACTAAGCTAGTGTAGCTGTTTGGAGAACCCGGATGGCATGCAAGGCGATGTACATGTCGGCGACATGGAGTAAGACGACAAGTGACAAGAGTTGACACGAGTCGGACTACAGGCTTTATGGAGATGGAGATCGCCATGAAGAGGGCCATACCATTTCACATTATAATTGCTTTATTTTGTGTTATTGTTATGTCTCTGTTTTACCTCTATTAGATAATCGGTAAAATTTAATCCCTCAAAGAAGGTCTAGTCGGTTTTCTCGCCAGTGTTTGCACCATCACAAGTCGGACATTTTTGGTAGTGGGCTCATAAAATTGAGGTGCTGCCAATTCTTTCCGACCAGGTGGGTTCGAGTCGGACTCTTACTACGGAAACACTCGGTAAGCTAGACGAGTCTATCACAACGGTTGTGGGGCTCGGGGAAAGGTCGGATGGGAGCCGGGGCATGTGATGTCACCCGTCCAACATGAGTCATATGAGATATGATTGACAAGGAGTTGTCTACCTAGATCACTTGGCGGCTAGCGGTGATGCTAAAGCTCACTAGCCGACTTGCTTATTTGGGGTCCTGAATCACTAAGCAACCATCGGAGGGGTGTTGGTTCTAGTGGGAGCATAAAATATTAAAAATGTTTAATATGCTTGCTCTTTTATGAATACATGTTTTAAGTGTTTTGCATATTTTCTGTTGTAGATCATGGCACCAAGTAGCAGTCACTCTCAGATATACGATTTTGCGTTTAGAACTATCCTTGAGAAAGATAAACTAAACGACACTAATTTTACCAACTGGTATTGAAATCTGAGAATTGTTCTCAAACAAGAAAAGAAGGACCATGTCCTAGACAACCCACTTCCAGATGAGCCGAATGAGAATGCGACTGTCGCTGCCACCAATGCCTACCGTCGGGCTAAGGATGAGTCCACGGATATTAGTTGTCTTATGCTTGCTCACATGGAACCGGACTTGCAAAAGCAGTTCGAGAATGTTGAGGCCTAAGATATGATCGAAAGCCTCAAAAGTATGTTCCAGGCTCAAGCGAAGACTGAGAGGTATCAAGTCTCTCAGGCTTTGCTGAGTTGCAAGCTTAAGGATGGTGATCCACTGAGTCCGCATGTGATCAAAATGGTTAGTTATGTGCAGTCTCTGGAGAGGCTTGGCTACCCCATTAGCGAAGAGTTCGCTACGGATATAATTCTGAACTCTCTTCCTAGTGCATATGGGCAGTTCATTTCGAACTACCACATGCATGGTATGGATAAGAAGCTCACTAAATTGCATGGGATGCTCAAGCAGGCAGAGGCGGATCTCAAGAAGGGCGCCAGGCAAGTGTTGATGGTGTAGAATAAGGCTAAGTTCAAGAAGAGTTCTTGGACTAAGAAGAAGGCTAAGTCAGGAGAAAAGCAGGCTCAGGACCCGGTCCCAAGCGCTTCCTCAGGGACTAAGCCATCTCCTTCAGCCGGATCCACTTGCTTCTATTGCAAGGTAGATGGCCACTGGAAGAGGAACCGCATCATGTATTTGGCCGACAAAGCCAAGAGTGGAGGTATGACTTCCGACTCAGGTACACTTGTTTGCAATGTTATAGACATATATCTTGCTAATGCACCTAATAGTTCTTGGGTATATGATACCGGATCAGTTATTCACATCTGCAACACGTTGCAGGGACTGGTAAGAACTAGGAGCGTAGCAAGAGGCGAGGTTGATATTCGAGTCGGCAACAAAGCAAGAGTTGCTGCGTTGGAAGTCGGCATGATGCAACTTCATTTACCTTCCGGATTCATTATGGAACTGAATAATTGTTATTATGTTTCAGTGCTTAGTCGAAACATTATTTCTGCTTCATGTTTGATGAGGCAAGGCTATGAGTCGAATATCAAGAGTAACGGTTGTTCTTTATATTTGGATGATATGTTTCACGGCTTTGCACCCGTCCAGGACGGGTTATTTATTTTGAATTTTGATGGTGGGTCAGTTTATAACATAAATGTTAAAAGGTTGAAACCAAATGATCTGAATATGACTTACTTTTGGCACTGTCGGCTTGGTCATATAAGTTGGAAACGCATGAAGAAGCTCCATGATGATGGACTCCTAACTTCGTTCGACTTGGAGTCGTTCGAGACATGCGAATCTTGCCTACTCGGCAAAATGACCAAGACACCTTTTGCAAAGAGTTGCGAAAGGGCGTCCGACTTGTTGGGACTAGTACATAGTGATGTATGTGGTCCAATGAGCACGACAGCCATAGGTGGTTATGAGTACTTCATTACCTTCACTGATGATTTTAGTAGGTATGGATATATCTACTTGATGAAACATAAGTCGGAAGCCTTTGAAAAGTTCAAAGAATTCCAGAATGAAGCACAGAATCAACTCGGCAAGAAAATAAAGTTTCTTCGGTCGGACCGAGGAGGCGAGTACATGAGCCATGAGTTTGATGACCATCTGAAAAGTTGTGGAATAGTTCCTCAACTTACTCCGCCAGGAACGCCGCAAAGGAACGGTGTTTCGGAAAGGCGGAATCAAACCTTGTTGGCCATGGTGCGATCAATGATGAGTCGGACAGATCTGCCTTTATCATTTTGGGGTTATTGTCTAGAAACAGCGGCGTTCATACTAAACAGAGTACCATCAAAGTCAGTAGAGAAGACAACGCATGAGATGTGGACAGGCAAAAAGCTGAGTTTGTCTTTTCTTAAGATTTGGGGTTGTGAAGCATTTGTCAAGCGACTTCAGTCGGACAAGCTTACAGCCCAGTCGGATAAGTGTATTTTCGTGGGGTATCCGAGGGAAACCTTGGGTTACTACTTCTACAACCGAGAAGAGGGCAAGGTGTTTGTTGCTCGGAATGGTGTCTTCCTTGAGAAAGAGTTTCTCAGTCGGAGAGTAAGTGGGAGCACGGTGCAGCTCAAAGAAATTCGAGAGGAACCGGCTAGTAGCGAGTCGGCAAAAACCTTGGAGGTTGAGCCGGTCGTGGCAACTGAGCCGGCAGCAGCACTTGTACTACGAAGATCGGCAAGATTACGAAGTGTTCGTGATGTGTTACTGTTAGACAGTGATGAGCCGGCAAATTATTCGGAAGCGATGGTGGGATCTGATTCCGAGTCATGGCTTAGAGCCATGAGATCCGAGTTAAAGTCCATGGATGAAAATCAAGTTTGGAACTTGGTTGATCTTCCATACGGTGCAAGACCCGTCGAGTGCAAATGGGTCTTTAAGAAGAAAACTGATATGGATGGAAATGTTTCCGTCTATAAAGCACGCCTTGTCGCGATGGGGTTCCAACAAGTTCAAGGAGTTGATTATGATGAGACTTTCTCGCCCGTAGCGATGCTTAAATCAGTTCGGATCATGTTAGCTATAGCAGCCTATTTCGACTATGAGATATGGCAGATGGATGTCAAAACGGCTTTCCTTAACGGAAATTTAACCGAGGACGTGTATATGATACAACACGAGGGTTTTGTCGATCCGGATAATGCTGACAAGGTGTGCAAACTTCAGAAATCCATTTATGGGTTGAAGCAAGCATCTCGGAGTTGGAATATTCGCTTTGATGAGGTAGTCAAATCGTTTGGCTTCATCAAGAGTGATCATGATTCTTGTTTATACAAGAAGTTTAGTGGGAGCAAAGTAAAATTTCTAATCTTATATGTGGATGACATATTACTGATTGTAAATGATGTCCAGATGTTGCAAGAAACCAAGGAATCATTGGAAAGGAGTTTCTCAATGAAATACTTGGGTGAGGCAACATACATCCTAGGAATCCGAATCTATAGAGATAGATCAAGGAGGCTCATTGGATTGAGTCAGAGTACTTATTTGGACAAAGTGTTGAAGAAGTTCAACATGAATCGTCTAAGAAGGGGTTCTTACCTATGTCCCATGGTATAAAACTTAGCAAGACTCAGTGTCCTTCGACAACTGATGAGCGAAGTCGGATGAGTGCGATTCAGTATGCTTCTGCAGTCGGATCCATCATGTATGCCATGATTTGTACTAGGCCGAATGTTTCCTATGCTCTAAGTGTTGTGAGCAGATACCAGGCTAATCTTGGAGAGATCCACTGGACAGCGGCTAAAAATATCCTAAAGTACTTGAGAAGGACTAAGGATATGTTTTTGGTTTATGGTGGTGAAGATGAACTCAGTGTAAAGGGTTACACGGATGCGAGTTATCTTACCGACTCTGATGATTCTCGTTCGCAATCCGGATACGTGTTTATTATAAACGGAGGTGCTGTGAGCTGGAAGAGTTCTAAGCAAGAGACTGTGTCTGCATCTACAACAGAGGCTGAGTATATTGCCGCCTCGGAGGCAGCAAAGGAAGTTGTTTGGATGAGGAATTTACTCATGGATCTTGGTGTGGTTCAGGGATCGTCCAATCCGTTAGACGTGTATTGTGACAACAATGGTGCTATTGCAAAAGCCAAGGAACCTAGACAACACCAGAAGAACAAGCACATACTCATGCGGTACCACCTGATTCGCCAGTTCGTGGATCAGGGTGATATCAAGTTATGCAAGGTACACACTGATGCAAATTTTGCGGATCCGTTGACAAAGCCGTTACCACAGCCGAAGCATGAGGCGCACCTGAGAGCCATGGGCATTAGATGCCTAGACATATGATGTCGGAAGATTGACTCTAGTGCAAGTGGGAGACTGTTGGTAATATGCCCTAGAGGCAATCATGTATGATGAGATTTCCCATTGTATTCATAAAGATATTAAGTTGTCCCTGTATAAACATCTGATGTGTATCATTGAATATGAGATTCGGTTGTGGAACTATACATTCATGTTGTTTGTACTAAATATCCTTGGTCATCGAGGTTGTGCTGGACACACAACTTAGACCAATGTGAAAGTTGGCTTGATGACTCGGTTCCACTTGTCATGGCCATGGAGATGCTATTCCAACTTATACAGATTCGGCTAAAGAGTTTAGCGTTTCGGATTGACCCATATTGAGGTACAACGAACAAGTTGTCATTTGTACATCTCAATCAATGTAATCCTTAGACCTGAGGTTATTGCATAGTCCGAGTTGAGGATCACCGACTTAGGTTCTGTCAAACGTTGATCCATAACTAGGCAGTTATAAAGGCAGAGTTCGGGTCGACTGAGAATCAAGCTGCGTGATGTGAATAACCAAGATGGGATTTTGCCCCTCCACTCAGAGAGATATTCTTTGTGCCCTCTCGGAAGATATGATTCGGAAATCATGGCCATGCACAACTCGGTTAAGTGTTAACCGAGGCGATCGACTAAGAGTTAGTCGGGTGAATCACTTATCTCGGATCGAGAAGAGAGTCGGACTATTTAAGGGATGAAAATTATTCACCTATAGTCTGACAAGGTATATCGTGAGGCAAAAGGGACTCGGACTTAAGTCGCATTGGAAAGGCAAGTCGTCATGACTCATTGGTACTTGGGATTCGACACGTTCTGCTAGGAGCCGCTGCCGACTGGTCGATTGTGAGTCGGACTCCAATCGTGTCCGAGTAACCAAGAGCCTGCCGGGTCACACACTTAAGAGTGGGAGCAAGTTCGGATTGGATCTGAACCGGAAATCTGTCCGGGTTGGACCCGAGCCGGATTAGGACTGAGTCAGTGAGTCGGACTCGCGGTGACTAGTGTTATATGGGCTTTAGTGAATGTGCCATGAGAGTGGAGCCCACGTTCACTCCCTATATATAGTGGAGCACCGTAACCCAGAAAGGTTAATCGTTGTTCGGTTAGGTCATTCCATGTGTTGGAAACCCTAGCTCCACAGCAGTCCTGCCATCGTATCGAACCTAGCAGTTCACCGCCGGTGCTCCTCCTTGCACGTGTGGATACTAGCAGAGGTGTTGTACAATCAGCACCAGGACGATCGGATCGCAAAGGACTGCACTGCATCAACTGGCGCGCTTCATCAGTAATCCGCAACTGCGCGTCTGGTGGTAAACCTTGTGGCCTTCTACCTCAGCTGGATCTTAGGATCACCACGTTAGAGGAATTTTTTGTTTTATCTCTGCGTGGCCCAACACATAGCTAAGATTTAAACTTCTAGGCACATCTCTAAGACAAGAGTAGCACCTTAGAATTTAATCTTATGGATCTATAGAAGTGATCAAGCCTACCATCATTTTTCCCAAACTTTGATTCAAGAAACAGTAGCTGGTATCACTACCAGAACCCATCCATGTGAATCAACAAGATAAAGGCTTAATCCCTAAACCTCAGACCAACATCATGGGTATTAGGGATTTAAGAAAAGGAGTTTCTACTTATATTTAATGCCAAACTCATTTTAAGCTTGAACAGGACCAAACCAAGTAATAGAATCTAAAATTGTGTGCCATATAAGGATGGTGTCACAAGAACAGTTCTAAACTAAGCAGGTTAAGCATCCAATCTTCACAAATACAATCAACCAACTATAAATCATTTTCCTGACATCACAGGAATCATAATCAAGAAAATCCATTTACTTATCTTCACTGTAAGAGATAATTTGATCTCAAGTTACAGATGAATTCTTAAGACAATAGTACTAATACAGTGACTTCATCACACAACACTCACTGTCATTAACCAAGTCATGACAGCAGTGAGCTATGAAAACCACTAGCTTTCTCAAGTATTGATTCTAGAGCAACTTTACCATCCGAGTCATCTAAAATTTAATCCATAGAATCATCTGGTAAACCACTAACATCACCATAGTTAATCATAAACAGCAAGTCACCACTCAACAGATTCAAGGATCATCAATACTTGATCCAATTCATCAGATATCTAATCCACAGAGGAGTATGAACCCTAAGTAGAACAAACCATCTTAATCAGGACAGGACAGTCACCAGGAAGGTCACTACCAACATCTAGCATGGGATGGCCTAGCATAGAGAGCATGAGCGGAAGAGCAATAACTTACTGAAGGTCCTCGCTGTACATCAGAAGAGGAAGCAGAGGAGGCCGACGACCACGACGGCACGGGGAGCACCCCAAGGGGGCGCGCGCTGCAACCCACGGAACACCACGACGGCGACCATAGCCACGCTTGGGGATGAGGAGCATCTCCACGGCACACAACAGCAGCGGCGGCATCAGATCAACGCCAACCCCAAACCCTAGGGTTCAGGACGGCATCGATCTGGCCACAGGAGGGCTCCAGGTCCAAATCCAATTGGACAGAAGGGTAGAGCAGGGCCGACAACCTCATCCTGCACCACGACGGCGGCCAGGAAGGCTCACGGCGGCGTGAATCGCCGGCGGTGACACCGCTGACCACAGGGTCGGGGAAGGAGGAGAGGGGTGAGCTCGAGGGAGAGACAGAGAGTGTTGGGCTGGGTTGGGCCAATACCCCTTTGGGGTATTGTTTTAACTTTGCTATATTGGGCCACAAAGGCCCAATAAAACCAAACAATCAGCCCAAAATCTTTTAGAGCCTGTTTTAATAATTGGAAAAAGACCAAAATGCCCCTAAACTTAAATAAATTCTAGAAAATAAAATAAAAGTTCAAAAATTATAAATAGAATATTTATGGATTCACAATAATCCAAACTATCCAAATAAATTAAGAAATAAATTTTTAGACATATAAATTTTATTAAGAATTTTGTAATTTATATATTCCTTATGGAATTTTACAAAATTATTGAAAGATGATAAAAAATAAATAAAAATCACTTTCATTATATATTAATATGGTAGTATTTTATAAAAATACTAAACAAATATTTAATGTCCATTTTTGATAATTAATGATAATTCTTAAAGGAATTATTAATTAAATAAAAGCAAATAAATTAAAATAAAAAGAATAAAATATTGAATAAATATTAAAAAAATAATATTTATAAATTCTTTCTCATTAAAAGAATTTTTATAATTTAAATAAATAGGGAAGAATACATATAAAGCTAAATGATGCATTACATTACTTTGCATAATCATTTTGCTTCTTTAAATATTGTCCTTACCGGGCAATAATGATGTTTTTGTAGACATAGAAGCTCAAGGTCCAGTGCAAGCATCAGACTTCACTACCTTGCCATCACAAGGCAAGTTCATCACTTGCTCATATCCTTTGAAGAGTCTTTATCAAAGTATTTGCAAATTGTGTGTTATCATATGTACTCCAAAGAAAGAAAATATTATTTTCACAATTAAAGAAATCATAGATATCATCCTAAGTGATGATATAATGGAGAAATAGAACTTAGGGTTCTACTTGCAACAATGATGATCAATTAGGGACTTAATAACCCCTGACATCAGTGATTCTAGCGATCTATATTACGCGTTAGCCATGAGATTTGGAATGGGACAGAGAAGTCAGCTGTATCTTCTTCCTATCGCATGAAGCCGGATGTGCAGGTCATGGCTGTTATCCTTGTAGCGTGCATATTAATTGGTAATTCGTAGAGGATATGCAGCATATGGGTGGGAACCCTCATCGTCTCACGATAGTTCTGGCATCTAACGGTTTATACAAACCATTGCCGTAATTCAATATGTGGGAATGGTGTACACCAAGGAGGCATGCGAGGTCGCGAAGGGGGCAGTGATTGGCTTGGACCAACTACTGGGCCCCACATCATGGAATTATGGACGGAAAAGTATGCCCGGTTGTGCAACAAGGAGTTGATCTCTCATGGGTAAAGTAACACACCTCTGCAGAGTGTAAGAATTGTAACTTGTTACTCCCTGTTCCGGGACGGAGCTAAGAACGCGGCAGGAAAGGAACTCCATGAAAGTTCTGGTCAACCTGTGAAGGCTGATGGTCATAGATTTTCATAATAAAATCAATCTTTGAAGAAATATTTATGAACACTGCATAGTACCAAGGACTTATAGTCCGAGGTGGTAGTTAGAGCATCAAACTTCCCACCTTGCATATAATGAACTTGTTGGATAACGCTGTTACTCATCCTTTCCTTTGATCCCTTGCTTAGACTATGAGGATCCCGAAGACGTGCCAATGTATGTAGCCAAATGTCAAGAAGGTGTGTTCTACGAGGAGCCTGACCTGTCAGGAGGTGTTGAATGAGTGGATTACGAAATCCGCTATGGTGTCGATGATAACGAGTCCAACTAAGTATCCTAGTTAGTAGTAACAAACGGAGCCAAGCAGCATGAACTCTATAGAATAAGCTGCTGAGCTCAACTCCTAGTTGGAGTTGCTACTTTTAAATTCCGCTGAAACACTTTATATTTTGGTTTGTAAGTTGAAACCTTTTGAAGTCTTGAACTTCTGGTATTGTAATAATAATAATGTGTGAATGTTTGTAATATGGACCTGCAGTGTTTCTGTTGTACCACTCTGAGGGATATGATATTTACGGAACGGTGTTCTGTGAATGTCATGTCAACGACTATAGTGTACTACACATGCAGTGGTATGCTGGGTCACCGCAGATTCGATACCCTGGCTGCATTGTAGGCCCTCATTTCTATCCTAGTGATCTCCTTCTGGCCCATGTTATCTCGTTGGATACATCTCAGAAATTCTGAAGCGTGCTCTCTAACCTTGACCTTTTTGGAGTCTCGAAGCTCCTGAAAAGTCCAAAATACTAACATACGGTTTTTTCTACCAGTAGAGTTAGAAACAAAATAAAAGGAATATTTTGGAAAATCCCTGAAATCAATGTAAAACATGGTAATAACTCATAATATGATGCAAACAGTTTAGAATATAACACAAAAAACTACAAAGATCATAGATGCATTTTACATGCATCAACATCCCCAAGCTTAACATATACTCGTCCTCAAGCATAAAGGTGATAACTAAATGATCTTTGAAGTCTATTATCAATAGATACATAGTATATAACTCGTGATCATTGCTACATAAAGTGTAATAGTTCACTGATAAGTAAATAACATCAAGAAATCATCATAAAGTAAAAGAAAGCATAAACTTCAAATATGCATAAGAATAAAATCATCTTGCATAATAGTGAATAAACAAGTAGTATGGACAATCAAAACAAACTATTTGCAAGATATAAATGATTCATAATCAAGCTTATGTATTGAGAATAAGATCATAGGTCGTCAACAGTATGGAGTTCCGTTGCCCTCGTTTTTGGCATATTTTATTCAACAAATGGACCCAAAACTACACCAAATCTAGCATGCATGTCGATGCTACATACATAATTGCGCTCTAAATTACAGATCTATGGTGCAAGAACAAGGAGAGAGGTTTGATGGCTTACCGCCATTGATGGAGCTCGAGAGCATGGGATGTGCCAAGGAAGAAGTCGTCGCAGAAGAGGATGCCCCGACGATAGAAGAAAGCGCATCGGTTGTTGTCGATCTACCACCTTCTCTGGACCTTACGGTGCACTTCGATCTGCCGAATCTAGATGCACCGCTGATGGCGAGTAGAGAGAAAAGAAGGTGCGGTTGTCAATGGGGGGAGTGGTGAGTGGTAAATGAGCAGTGACGGGATTTTCAACTATTGTGATTCTGCTTCCAAGTTGGAAACTTTGCACTTTCATGTACTCCCTCCGATCCAAATTAATGGCCTCAGATCTGTCTAGATTCGAATGTATCTAATCATGTTTTAGTGCTATATACTCCTTTTTATTTGTAGGCTCATCAAATATCTTGATCGCTAGGCTCTTCAGCTGGTAATTGAAATGTTATTCATATACATTGTTTTTCTTAGTTTAGATGACTCGGTCATTTGGTTGTGCTTGTGAGTATATCGCCCCGTGTCCATTTGCTTTCAGGGTGGGTGTACATGATATTTTTTGAACAGGATAAGGCCCTGGAAATTGTATTCAACACGATGGGTACAAAGATACACTAAGGCCCCTAAGAGACAGGGAAGTAAAGATAAGGGTACAACTTTTATAGAAAAGACCCTAGGAAAAAAATCCAAAAAGCAATCAAGACCCTGGTCTTCTCCACCGCAACCGAGCGACCTCCCGTTGCGGGTTCCATCACCGCCACCAGGGAACAAGCCACTTGGGGCATCGCCAGCCATGGATCCTGCTTCGAGGTCGAGGAGGATCCTCCCAAACGGCCAGAGGCCAGGAGGAAGAACATCCACTTCACCGTGGTGCTGGAGGTTTGCCTTTTGACCATTTTAGGTAGAGGCAAGATGGGCCACTCCATCGCATATGGTCCTTTGCTAAATAAATCCACGAACATAAGCTTCCGAGCAGTGTCTGCCAGCTGCCTCCCACCCGTCGCTTCCCCCTTTTCCCTCGCCACCAAGGTTGGCCGAGAAGAGGTAGCCAGCTTCGAGACCTAAGCTATAGACCTGGGGGTAAAGGCTCTTTATTAGCGGAGGATTTTAACGACAACCTCCTCAAGGCCTTTGGCTCCCACCATGGGAGCTCCGCATCAAAGTAGACCAGCAGAAGAATCTAGATCTTGGCCTAGATACCTAGAAACCACATCCTAGCATGACGCCAAACTAAGGCATAAAGCCAACTCGAAAAGCTACAGCAACTAGAGCTATCTATGACTACTCCTGTGTCCCACCCACGCCTCCTCCGGTCGGCTAGTCTAGCGAGAGGATCTTGGGGGCGACCCAGTCTCTCACAGGAGACTCTCAAGAGGGGAAGCGGTGGGAGGGGGAGGAAGAAAGAGTTTTGTCATAATAGATGGGTTGGTGTACATGATGTGATAGAGCTAAGTCTCTCAACTCATCCAGCTAGCTAGCTCTGTTGTTTCACACAACGAACAGGATACACAATGCCTTTTGGCCTCGGACTGTATCACACAGCCAAGCTTTTCTTCTCACTATATTCTCTTAAAATAAACATGCATACAACTGATTAAATAGACTTCACACACACGACTCGGCGCCACACTCACCACTAACTCAACTAATCCATACACTCAGCACGAACTCTTGACTTTATCTAATCCTAGAATCTCTCCAGGATCCAAGACTCAGCCGTACATACACATGTAGCTACCAGATGACTCGCATGCAGCTAACAATCTAGGCATACAGCCTCTCGCCACCATAGGGCCACCATAGGCAGTCGCGCCATGCCGACCGCATCACACGAACATGCTAGCATCTCACCTTGCATCCTTTTTCTTCAGCTAACTACATGCTAACAACTACATGCGGAACGAAATCAAACTATGCAGACAAACTAATCAAAATTAGAGCTAACATGAATGTGAGACGTATTCAGGATTGCCAGGAACAAGGTAAAGTTGATACAGAGTACTATATAAATTTGGAAGTTAGGACTTGCAATGTGAAGTGAACAGAACTTTGGCAAGAACCGATTGACAACTGGGAAGAATAATTACTTTATCCTGTTCATATTAATAGCTTCAACTTTGTTAGATACTATAAATGCATTTAGTCTAAATATTTAACTAGATATATATGAATCGAGATAAAGTTAAGGCCATTGATATGGATCGAATGCTGGAAGTATTTCTTTTTGTATGCTTCGCACCTACAATGTCAAAGTGAAAAATAAGTTGGGCACCGTCGTCAACCTGAAGATGGTGGTCTTGTGACGATGTTGTCCAACCGGCTATCCAGCCAGCTAAAAAACGTACGACACATAGCACATAGACGAGCGAAGTATTTCTCTCACATCTTTAATATAAGATGTTTTAACTAGCCTAATTAAAACGTCTTATATTATGAAACGGTGGTAGGAGTACTCTGTTGGTGCATTTTTTTCATTTTTCCCTCTCTTCTTGCGAAGAAACAATTCACTTTTCGTCCAATATAGTGTGAATTGCTTTTTTCATGTATCTTTTAGGTTCTGAGAAGTTGCTGTGCTTGTTCAAAAAAAAAAAAAAGTTGCCGTGCATTGTGACCTTCCCGACTTGATAAACATAGGGAGCAGATCTGTCAGCGATTGGGCCGAAGAGAACCAGGCAGATGGGCCGGCTCTACGCTCACTCAGCATCACCAGTCCAAACTCCAGAAGAGTCTACCGATAGTCGGGTCTCGATCTTGGATAAATAGACCCGCCCCTCCCAACCCCGCTCGCCGAAAACCCCAAATCCCAAATCGAATCGAACCGAATCCCCATTTCCGTTTTCCTCGTCCCTCTGTCGGCCAGCCTGGCGTAACGGCCTCCACGCCGCAGACCAGCAACCCGGTGGCCATGGAGGCGAACGGCGGAGGCGGAGGGCTGGAGGACGGGGGAGGCGGCCACGCGCTAGCCAACGGCGCGCTGGCGAACGGGGAAGGCCACGCCCTGGCCAACGGGGTGGCAAACGGAGGAGGCCAAGCCGCGGCCATGGAGGAGGCGGGCGGAGCTGTCGGGAACGGGGGATTGCAAGTCATGGTGGCGGCCAACGGAGTGGCGGCCAACGGAGTGGCGGCCAACGGAGTGGCCCCTGCTCAGGCGGTGGCGGCGCTGAACTTCGACGCCCTCTACCAGGTCTTCCTCCGCTTACCGGCCCAGGAGATCGCCCGCTGCCGCGGGGTGTGCAGTCTGTGGCGCGACATCACCGACACGGATGCCTTCCGCGGCGAACACCACCGCCACCCCTACAGGACGCCCATGCCGCTCATCTTCATCCAGGATCCCGACCTCGACAGCCTCCGCGCCTACGACGTCCGCGACAGCGTGTCCCGGCCGGTCGTGCGCTTCCCCAACCACCACCACGAGGTGTTCAGGATCCACGGCTCCCACGACGGCATCCTCCTCCTCTCCTCCGGCGACAGGCTCTACGCCTGCAACCCTTGCACGCGCCGCTGGGAGCACCTCCCGCCGCTCCACGTCCACAACCACATCATCGGCTTCTACGCGGTTGGCATGGACGACGAGAATGGAAATTTGTTCAGGTGCCAGGTGCTGTACCACAACCGCCGGGAGCCTAATTGCGAGTACTGGATCTTCGAGCTGGGCGAGGAGGCGCCGCTGCCGTGGTCCATTGGTCGCTCGAACCTCGACGAGGACGTCCACCTTGATCTTGTGCTGGCCAACGGCATTGCTCCTTCTTACACGATCCCGCCAGTCTGCGTCCACGCCATCTTCCTGTTCTGGCTACCGCAGGCCGCCTGGGCCAACAGCGACATACTCATGTTCGACACGGCCGCCCTGTCCTTCTTCTTGATTCCTCCTCCAACCATCCAAGTGGACGGTGAGGACATCCCCGTCGGCGTGGGTGGCCAGCTGCTTGAGATCGCCGAGCACCTCGCCATGGCCGTCTTCTCCCCGGTGTTGGAGTAAACCACGACAGGTGCGAGCGTGTGTGCGTGCTCGTGAGCGGCACAGGTCCATGACCAAGTTGTTAGCTAGCTTAGTGGAGTTTGTTAGCTAGCCCATGCAGGCCGATGCGTTTGGCCGGGTCATGTGTGGATGGCTGGTGTGGTGTGCGTGCATGTAGGTCGTGAGTTAGTGGTAGGATCAGGTAGTTTCCTGTGTGCGTGCGTGAGTGTAGGTGGTGTTAGTGGCTTATACATAGGTCCTGCCTATATAAGGGGCTAGAGTGCATGGCCGTGTGTGGGACGAGCAGAAAAGGAAAAAAGACTAGGGTGTTGGTGCGCCCCCGCGTTCGTGCGCCGGCCGGGAAAAATCCTACTGTCTCCGTTAGGTCCTCTTCTACGTCAGTATGTGCGTGAGAGAGAGAGGGCAGCGGAGTTTGTCGCCGGAGGGCTGGTCTCGGCGTGTGTCGCCAAGGCCAGCCCCAACACCCGGAAAGAGTCGTTGTCTGGGTCCGAAGCAACATTAACAACCTCTGGAGCCGCCGGTACATCATCCCTCTCCATCAGAATGGCCCCGGTGGCATGGTCGCCGTAGCCCGGGACCGAAGTGATCTGGTGCAGTGCCCGCTCATCGTGCATGCTCACCACGGGACCTTCCACTCCAGATACACAATCGAAGAAAACCTCCTTCTACATGCCGCCATTCTCCCAATGGAGGACGCAGATGCTGTTGACGGTGACCCGCCTTTCTTCCAGAACCAGTGAACCTCATGCTCAAACTCTTATGGGATGAAGCTACTTTCTGAACTTTTAGGGGATGCTTGATGGAAAGTGTAGCAGCTGTAGCTCAAAATTTGACTTGTTGCTTCTGTCCAATTCAAGAAGAACTAGTGTTTGGCCATCAAGTTGTATACCATGGATATGCAATTGCTTGGGTTTACTTTCTCAGGTAAATCTGAAAGTTCTATCTCTCTGTGTGCTTGTGATCACTTTCTCAGCTTAGGAGATTTTATTAACTGAGGAGCTTCTTGGGGTTATCTTTCCATTAATTGAACTGTGTTCTTTGATACCTATGAGATGCCTTCAATTGTGGATGAATAATATCAGGTCTGGCAAATTTTATTCGCAATCATGTCGGCCTAATTATGCTGTTTTGCTACTGCTCCATCTGCTTCCCCCTGTGATCTTTGTCGTACCATAAAGACGGGTAGTCAGATGATATCTGACTCTAAATGCTGTGCTTTTGAACTTTCTGTACATTGCTATGTTTCAGACTTGTCAGCATTTTATTTGCGATAATTGGTGAGTAATTGAACTTTTGATGATTCTAACTGAAAGATATATCCATTGTGTTGATACTTTATCAGGTTACGAAATTTTATCTACAGAGTTCTTGTATTGAAAATCCTAGTTCTTTTTGATGAAGCTGTCGGCTGTCACTAAAAGCTAGAAACAATCTGTTGTTATTATCATAACTCATACATGTATGATAACCTAGTAGTTTACATTTCTCATGAAACTATGCTGTTGACTTTAACTACTGTAGATAAGGAATCAGGTGGTTATGGGTTCAACTTAGCTGCTTGCCTTTAACATTTTTAGTTATCACTCCCTATGTTATTTATGAAACGCCCAAATGCTAAATGTTTGATTGCTTAGATATTCTACCAAGACCTGGAATGTATTTGTTATTTTGTAAAATCCCAGGCCACGCGTAGGTCTTTTGTGGTAGTGGGTCAGATTGATATACCCCTCTATATCCGAACCATATAGAATTGATAAAGTTCCTACATGTAGAATTCATAATTGAAGAATCATTTTGATGCCAATGAAAAATGTGAGATCATCATATATTACCGGTGTCTTGAGGTTTTCAAATTGTGTGTGTTCGTGATTACTTTGTCAGCTTAGGAGATGTTATTAACTGAGCAGATGCTTGTGGTTATCTCTCGGGTCAATTGGTAGTTGAACTTAGTTATTTGTATGAGATGCCTTCAATTGCGGATGAGCAATATCAGGTCTGGCAAATTTTATTCTGTCATACCATAAAGATGGTGAATAAGATGATATCTGACTATGAGTGCCGTACTTCTGAACTTTCTGTAAATTGCTGCCTTTCAGACTTGTCAGCATTTTTATTTGCAACAGTTAGTGGTTGAATTTGTGATGATTCTGTAACTGAAAGATGTATCCAAATGAAGATGCCAGGTGGCAACTCGAACCGTTGGCGCCCTCTCTCTTGCCTCGTGAGCACCTGGCTCCATACATGATCCACGTCTGGAAACCTAAGCAAGCGCGTCCTCTTAGAGATTTGTTAATTTGCTTCGGCTGTTGGTCCTGACCTGATCAGTGTGTTGTATGATCAACTTTGAGAACAGCTGTCTCTTTTTAATGTTTCTGAATCATGATGATCTAAAATTCAGAATATAGCGTCTGGAATGTTTGTTGTTGATGAAGATGCACATTTTGATCAGTTGCAATTGCGCTCACATGACTGCACATTTTGATCTTGTTTCTGGATAGATATATATATATATATATATATATATATATATATATATATATATATATATATATATATATATATATATATATATGAGCATCGAAGTACAGCTGCAGACTGCCGTTGTAAGCTCGAAAATTAAATCTCATTTTGTTCTAACTTCTAGATATGAACATGGATGTGCAACAGGCTCATCAAAGATCCTGAATTCCGACTGTCAATTGATTGAATAAAGGACAATGCTACAAGGCGGCACCGCATATTTGTGATCCTGTGCGGCGGCTAATCACGTACGGAAAATTCACGAGATGCAATGCGTCTTTTTCCTCTGGTGACATGCAGTGGCCAGTGAGAGACACAAGTTTGTCCATTGGTGAATAAAGTATACGAATTGCTCAGAAGCATGAGCAACCATAGAATAGTATAAATAGCCCATGTATCCCTGTTCATTGTTTTTGACTCTGAAAATATCACACTTTCTCCCGCGATCGATTACCAGATTAATTAGGCATAGTTGACAGATTACTAATTGCAAAAATAGGTGAACCTGGTTGTCGGGTTCAACTATTACTGTTGATTTCCATATTAATTAGTTAAGTAACCAGATTAATTAGGCCTAATTGCCAGGTTAACTGTCACCTCGCGTAATTCTCAGATTACTAATTCTAGGCTAAATAAGCTTAATTTTTTTGGCTCAAGGCACTTGCCCGATTAATTAAACATAACTGCCCAGTTCAAACTGCATAGTTGCCAGGATGGTAGTGTTTGTCAATGAACAATCCTGTAGCTATCTCCTGCCTGGTTGCCAATTGCCAGATTAAAAGCCTAACTGCCCGATTAATTGAACATAAATGCCAGGTTCAAATTACTTTATTGCCAGACTGGGTAGTGCTTGTCGCATTGAACAAGTAGCTATCATCTGTATTTGCTGTCAACTTGAAAATCATTCTAGGATAAAGAAATGTCACGAATAAAATTGCAAACAAATTGAGATATAGGAGGAGAGGAAAAACTCGGGAAAGTATCATGCTGGCCGTCGGAATACCACCGCACACATAGCCTCTATGTGCTGGTCAGGGGAGGCCTCCCCTCTACATGCTCGGCTGCAGCCTCTACCGTGCTCGTCGGCGGAGAGGCCCGGCGCTAGCATGGGACACCTCCTCCTCGCCCTCGTCGTCGGCGACCTCCCTGCTGCATGCTAGCCGATGGTGACCTCCCCCGCAGTAGCGAAGGACATCTTCTCCTTGCGCTCGTCGGCACCGGCGTCTCCACGCTAGCAACGAACGCATCCTTCTGGCTCTCGTCGTCGGCAGCGCTCCCGCTGCTGCTCGTCGTCCCCGCGTTAGCGGAAGATGCCTCCTCCTCACGCTCGTCGGCGGCGACGTGCTGCATCCTCATCGTCGGCAGCCTCCTCTCCAACACCTCTCTGGCGCGCCCTGCGCCACTTCTCTCTCTAGAGAGCTGAATGAGGAGAGGAATTGTGTGGTTCAGAGATATTCATGGAGGGATAAGCTGAAAGTGGTCGATAGGATAAGGTGCAACCAGGTCAAAGAGATAAGGTAGGAGCATGAGGCCCAACACGATACGTTTTCCGAATCGTTAAGCACCGCCGCACGCATAGCAAGCCGTGCGGCGCCTGTAGGTATCTTTTCCCTTGAATAAATGTTACTACTACTAATTATATACATTGTCTTGTTCAGATGACTCGGTGACTTGGTTGTGCTTGTAAGAGCAACACGCATCCTTTAGCCGCACATATCGGCACCCATCGGTTAGATGATCTAACCGAGCGCCAACATTGTTCACATATTGAAACCAACTAAAACATTGACTACTTAAGTAGATTTAGGCGGGTGTCGACGACAGCCGCCGGCTTATCCTCGCTGTGCCCACCACCTGTCCTAGGCCGAGTCGCTGCTGCCGGGGCTGTCCATGTCGTCCTCGAGGTCGACGACCTTGGCCGGGGCGTGAGAAGATGAGGCAATGGCGGCAGAAGAGGATCCGGCGTCAGCACGTGAGGAGGATGCGCCAGCGGAAGAGGATTCGGCACTGACAGCTCAAAGGGCGGCGTACTATTCGTACTGCTGCTGCTTCGCCGCAACGCGCTCAGGAAATGGAGGCACAACTCCTACATGTAACGTTCACCGACTTGCTCCGCCTCGAGCCGCTCTTGCGCCACCCGCGCCGCCAGGCCGCGCGGGGGTGTGGAAGAGCTCCGACATCTCCTCCCAGCCGAAGGGGAGAGTTCATCTCGCTGCAGTCGCTCCCATGGAGTCGGATTTTCTCGACGTCGTATGTGAGCGTCGCGTGGCACGCCGAGTGGAAGGTACCCAGCCAAATCTTGTTGCCGGTGTTTCGGTCATAGATCTCGGCCACCCATGTCCCCCACTGCAGCTGCCGCATGCCACGGAACTGGCCGTGTGGTGGCGGCGGCGGCGGTGGGAGGTCGTCGAACTCCGCGGCGTTGTTGCGACTCCTTTCGCGGCCCCCGTGGCCCCGAACGGTGCTGCGGATGGTCGGCGACGACTAGCGGTGTCCCGTAGACATCTCGGCGACGGGGGGGGGGGGGGGGGGGGGCGGCGGAGAGAGGTGGGGAACACCGGCGGCGGCAGATTTGAGAAAAGCGGTAGGAAGAAAGGTGAACCAAGACGGCAGGGTAGGTGGCGTTTGCGAGTCGTCGCAGTCTCCTATATTTGCAAACCGCGGAGGCCATTCTCATTTCTTTTGCGTGGCTAACGCCGACACACGTTTGATTAGGTGCAGTTTAGCCGCGTAAAACCGAAAATATCCGCAGCTAACCAAAGATGCTCTAAGTTTATCGCCACGTGGCCATTTGATTTTAGGGTGGTGGTACACATGATCTCACGTACTCCCTCCGTTTCAAAATATAAGATGTTTTAGGTTTGTGAAGAAAATATATCTAGACTAATTTTAGTGTCTAGATTCACTCTAAAACTGAGTGAACCTATATATTATAAATAGTCAGCTAAAATATTTTATATTTTGAAACGGAGGGAGTATATCTGAATCTGATTGTCAACTTCAATGTGAAGTAGGCAAGAGCCGATTAACAATGAGTTGGGCGCCGGCAACGTGTCAAATTGAAGTGAAGAATGAGTTCGTCGCCCGCATTCGGAAGATCCCTATCCTGTCGTGTCGTCAGCACTCAGCTCTCCGCCGCGTTCTTGGATCTCTGTCACTGATGGTATATAAACCCGCCTCCCGACCTCACCAGCCGAAATCCCCAAATCCAAATCCAAATCCAAAACCGAACTAAATCCAATCGAATCCATTTCCGTTTTCCCCGTCCCTCTGTCGGCCAGCCTGGCGTAACCGCCTCCACGCCGCCAGCCTCCCCAACTCGGTGGCCATGGAAGCCAACGGAGGAGGCCACGGGCTGGCGAACGGGGGAGGTCCAGCCAACGGAGTAGGCGGCCACGGGCTGGCGAACGGGGGAGGCCACGCCAACGGGATGGCCAACGGAGCAGGCGGCCACGGGCTGGCGGAGCACGCGCTGGCGAACGGGGCAGGCCACGCCAACGGGCTGCCCAACGGAGTGGTTCCTGCGCAGGCGGCGGCGGTGAACCCCGACAACGCCCTCTACCAGGTCTTCCTCCGCTTACCAGCCCAGGAGATCGCCCGCTGCCGCACGGTGTGCAGGCTGTGGCGCGACATCACCGGCACGGAGGCCTTCCGCCGCCGCCACCACGACCACCGCTACCGGACGCCCATGCCGCTCGCGTTCTTCCGCCCCCCCGGCCTCGCCCGCGTCTACATCGACGCTATCGACTTCCGCGACCGCGTGCCCCGGCCAGTCATGCGCTTCCCCCTCCACCACGAGGAGTTGCGGATCCACGGCTCCTGCTCGGGCATCCTCCTCCTCTCCTCCGGGGACAGGCTCTACGCCTGCAACCCTTACACGCGCCGCTGGGCGCTCCTCCCGCCGATCCACGTCGACAACCACATCATCGGCTTCTACTTGGCTGACGTCTACCAGGATGGAGGAGGTTTCGCGTTCCAGGTGCTGTACCACAACCGCCGGGAGCCTAATTGCGAGTACGGGATCTTCGAGCTGGGCGCGGAGGCGCCGGAGCCGCCGGCGTGGTCCATTGGTCGCCCGGCCCTCGTCCACGACGTCCACCTTGATCTTGTGCTGGCCAACGGGATTGCTCCTTCTTACATGATCCCGCCCGTCTACGTCCACGTCCCCGTCTTCCTGTTCTGGCTGCCGCAGGCCGCCTGGGGCAACAGCGACATACTCGTGTTCGACACCACCGCCCAGTCCTTCAGCTTGATTCCTCCTCCAACCATCCAAGTGGACGGTGAGGTCAGCCCCGTCGGCCTGGGTGGCCAGCTGCTTGAGATCGCCGATCACCTCGCCATGACCGTCATCTCCCAGGCAAGAGTCGATGTCTGGGTCCAATGCAACATTACCCTCGCGTGGAGCTGCCGGTACCGTATCCATCTGCCATTCACCACAGTCCTGTTCGCCGTAGCCCAGGACCGAAATGGCCCGGTGCAGTGCCCGCATATCTTTCCTGCAGCTGCCAACCAGACCATTCACTCCAGACACACATTCCAAGAAAGCCTCCTTCTACATCCCGACATTCTCCCGATGCAGGACACAGATGCTGTTGACGGTGACCCGCCTTTCTTCCAGAACCAGTGAACCTGATGCTCAAACTCTTATGGGATGAAGCTACTTTCTAAACTTTTAGGGGATGCTTGATGGAAAGTGTAGCACCTGTAGCTCGAAACAGAGTAGCACCTGTAGCTCAAAAATTGACTTGTTGCTTCTGTCCAATTCAAGAATTCTAGTGGTGTTTGATCATCAAGTAATGTACTTCCTCAGGTAAATCTGGAAGGTATATCTGTGTGTTTGTGATTACTGTTTCAGCTTAGGAAATTTTATTAACCGAGTGCTTGCATGTGGTTATCTCTTCCTTCGATTGCTAGTTGAACTGTGTTCTTAGTTACCTATGAGATGCTTTCAACTGTGGATGAATAGTATCATGTCTGACAAATTTTAATCTCAGTCTAATTATGTCGGCCTAATTATGCTACTGCTCCATCTGCTTCGCCTGTGACTTTTTTCCACGAAGGGGTGCTCCATCTGACTCTGAATGTTGTGCTTCTGAACTTTCTGTAAATTGTTGCATTTCAGACTTGTCAGGATTTTTGTTTGTGATATTTGGTAGGAGTAGTTGAATTTGTGTTGATTCTAACTGAAGGTGTGATTTATGCATAATTAGGCCTCCTTCTACATCCCTCCATTCTCCCGATGGAGGACACAGATGCTACTGCTCCATCTGCTTCCCCCTGTGATCTTTGTCCTACCATAAAGACGGGTAGTCAGATGATATCAGACTCTGAATGCTGTGTTTTGAACTTTCTGTACATTGTTATGTTTCAGACTAGTCAGCATTTTATTTGTGATAATTGGTGAGTAATTGAATTTTTGACGAGTCTAACTGAAAGATATATCCAATGTGTTGATACTTTATCAGGTTACGAAATTTTATCTACAGAGTTCTTGTATTGAAAATCCAAGTTCTTTTTGATGAAACTGTCTGCTGTCACTAAAAGCCAAGTTACTCTGGAAGAAACAATCTGTTGTTATTATCATCACTCATACATGTATGATAACCTAGTAGTTTACATTTCTCATGAAACTGTGCTATTGACTTCAACTACTGTAGATAAGGATTCAGTAAAACAGGTGGTTATGGGTTTAACTTAGTTGCTCGGCTTTAACAATTTCGACCTGAACATTTTTTATTATCACTCCCTATATTATTATTTATGAAACGTCCAAGTGCTAATGTTTGGCTGCTTAGATATTTTTCCAAGACCTGGAATGTATTTGTTATTTTGTAAAATCCCACACGTACAAATTAAAACAGGTCTTTTGTGGTAGTGGAACAGATCGAGGAACCCCCTTTTGTTCTTCTAGTTGTTGGATGGAATTGTAGATGACAGAGTGTTCTACTTGCAATTTCCTACTGTCTATTTCATTTACATTTTATAACTATAATCTATACGGTTATGAAGCTTCTGGACGATTTATGAGGCCTCTATATCTGAACCATAGAATTGATAAAGTTCCTACATTTAAAATTCATATTTGAAGAATCATGTTGATGCCAACGAAAAATGTGAGATCATCATATACGTATTACTTGTGTCTTGACGTTTTCAAATTGTGTATCAGATCAGATGGTCTTCTGTACTTGGGGCATGCTTACACAGGCATGTCCTGGTAGAAGAAGACGCTTGTTATGCTATTGATCCGATCCGCTTCCCATGGTGAAGTTGCAGGTCCTGAGATTGTTGTCATATCATCAAGACAGAGGACCATACTTCTGAACTTTCTACACACTGTGGGCTTCCAGACTTGTCAGTAGTTTATCATCTGAACTTACTACTGATTATGCTTTCCGTAGTGAATTTGTGCTTGTCCTCACAATTTGTGACATTTGGTACTAGTTGAATCTGGGGTAATTCCAGCAGAAAGGTATATCTGAATATTTGTGATTACTTATTTTGGTTACTATGAAATTCTGTAAACTGAGGTCTTGTGGTTGCCTCTCCATTTAAATTGTTGGAGTTAGTGTGTGTCCTCTGCTGCATTCTTATAAGATGCCGTCAAGTATGGATGAATAATAGCAGGTCTGAAAAGCTTTCAAGTGCGTCCGTCACCCTATTGGCGCGGTTTCATCCTACTGTTTGTCCGCCATGCTGCGTGTGTGTGCTTGCCTGTCACTGCAAGTTCGTTTATGACAAGCCATGACAACAATGTATGACACATTCGTTTTAAGCATTGTGGTTCATGCTCTAGATCCTGTGCCTGTGCTTGTCCCTGTTTGTAAGATGCTTTCAAGCTATTGTTGGTGAGTAATGTCTGGTAGGACCGAGTCTCCAGATGCTACTACTTCTGTGAAGTTTGGCAATCACACCTGAAGAACAAGATAGAATAAAATGTGCTGAACCCTGATCCTGCTTGGATTTCGCGTTCGGCATACGGTCTGAAGATATCCAACCATTCTGTCTGGCTTCAGGACTTGGTGTCTGCATTCCGAACAATAGAACTTTCACTTCAAAGACAGAACAGAACGTCAGAACTCCACCCTTCAGTCCACCGAGGCACCCAACCGAGCATGGCGTGGAGCAGGAACTAACGTGGTCTGGGTATGTATAAGAAGTTAAGAACAAACCCTACCACGGTCTGTGGTGCAACCGTAGAGTGTGCTTCCAAGCTTGAGAGGCTAGGATCATAAGTGTTTCATAGTATGATTGCAGGCATTAGCAAATTTTACAGTGTGTGTGAAGAGCAGGTCATACCTGATACTATTGTCCAACATATGGAAAGCATGTCACAAAAAAGAGAAGTCTGTCATCACATAATTATTATCACACATTCAATTACCAATTGTAAAGGGAAACACAAGCAGTTGTATAATGAAATACTGAAAATCTGGAAGATCACAAACTCACAATCTGCAAAATGTTCAGAAGCACGATTTAATCTAGAACATCCATGAACCACAATTCTTAGTATACGATGCATTATTATCTTCTCCTACAAGCACACAGTGACAGACAAGCACACAGGTGGACATGGCAGACAAATATATAGTAAGATGAAACAGGGCACATATAGGCAAGCAACTCAAGGTTGAACTCATTTCTCAAAAGTTTCAGCGAACATTACACGCAGCGGAGAACTTGCGGACCTGTTATTATTCATCCACGCTTGAAAGCATCTCATAAGCAAGTAACAGCGAAGACAAATTGAATTTACCTAAGTAAACTACCAACTGAATGGGGAGGCAAGTAGGCAACCACAAGCAGTCGGTAGATAAAACTTCGTAACCTGGAAACTAATCAGAAGATTTGGATATATCTTACAGTTAGAATCATCACAAATTCAACTACTCCTACCAATGTGCTTCCAGGCAGGGCAAGCCCATGATCCATGGAAGGAGGCCAGATATGCCGAGCGTGCAGCAATGTGCAGTAAGTTCAGAAGCACAGCATTCGGAGTCAGATGGTAGACCAAAATTGCAGGGGATGCACCTTCACGACTTCACCATGGGAAGCAGATGGAGCAGTAGCATAATTAGGCCAACATGACTGAGAGTAAAATTTGTCAGACCTGATATTATTCATCCACAGTTGAAGGCATCTTTTATACTAGGTGACAAAGAATACAGTTCAACTCTACCAATTGATCTGATACATAACCACAAGCAGCTCATCAGTTAATAAAATTTCCTAAGCTGAGACAGTTATCACAAACACACATACAGATATACCTTTCAGACTTATACCTGAGAAAGTAGCCACAAGCTTTTGCTTATCCTAGTATACCACTACTTGATGATCAAACACCAGTTTTGTCTTGAATTGGACAAAAGAAACAAGTAAAATTTGGAGCTACACCCACTAGGAATTTGGGCATCAGGTTCACTGGTTCCTGAAGAAAGGCGGGTCATCGTCAACAGCATCTGTGTCCTGCATCGGGAGAATGTCGGGGTGCAGAAGGAGGCTTTCTTGGATTGCGTGTCTGTAGAGGAAGGTCTGGTAGTCAGCAAGCTGGTAACGCTGGAGCACAGCCCCCAGGGCGTCGCTCTGCAGCAGGATGCCCGGGCACTGCACCAAAGTATTTCGGTCGTGGGCTACGGCGAAGACGCCTGCGGTTAAGCGGCCAGTGAAATGGTAGCCGTCGTTAAGGTTGATCTCATACATCGGCAGACCGGCCGGGACACGCGGTCGCGGATGTCGACGGCGCGGAGGTCGAAGGGGCCGGGGCAGTGGCGGCGCCAGGTTCCGGAGGGCTGGTATTCATTCTGGAGTGTGGTATTCATTATGCCAAAATCATTGATGTTTTGCTAAGTTTTTCACTGTTTTACCAAATATTTTGGTGTTTTGTCAAAACTGTTGGTATTCACCTGAATACTAAGGAAGACCCCTGGCGCCGCCACTGGGCCGGGGCCCTGGAAGAAGAAGAGCGGCATGGGCGTCCGGTAGCGGTGGCGGTGGTGCTCGCGGCGGAAGGCCTCCGTGCTGGTCATGTCGCGCCACAGCCTGCAGACCCTGCGGCAGCGAGCGATCTCCTGGGCCGGCAAGCAGAGGAAGACCTGGTAGAGGCCGTCGGGGTCCGGCTGAGCAGGGACCACTCCGTCGGGCGCCACCATGACTTGCATTCCCCCATTCCCGACAGCTCCGCCCGCCTCCAGGGCCGCGGCTTGGTCTCCTCCGTTCGCTGGCGCGTCGTCCGCCAGCCCGTGGCCTCCTCCGTTCGCCAGCGCGTGGTCTCCCCCGTCCTCCAGCCCTCCGCCTCCGCCGTTCGCCTCCATGGCCACCGGGTTGTTGGGCTGCGGCGTGGAGTGGAGGCAGTTACGCCAGGCTGGCCGACAGAGAGACGAGGAAAACGGAAGGAAATGGATTCGGTTTGATTTCGATTTGACTTGAGATTTTGGGGATTTCGGCGAGGTCGGTCTATTTATCCGAGACGGAGAGCCGATAGGCGGTAGACTCTGGAGTCCTCCTGGGCTGGTGATGCTGAGTGCTGAGACAGGATAGGGATGGCCGTAGGTACAACCAGCCCATCTGACTAATGCTCCGCAGTCGGCCCAATTGCTAACATGTCTTCCTGCGTTTATCATTTATCAATTGCACTAATGTTTGTCTCAAAAAAAAATGCACTGACGTAGCTATGCGAGTTTACATGTTAGGGTTTCGTCTACCTCTTTGGCGATCCAGTGATCGCCGGCTACAAAGGTTCTTGTTTCCCTGTGATCTGATCTGGTCCTCTCTCCTGAGTCTCGGAGGTTGTTCGGGCTGACTAAGGGGTCGACATGGTCGACTACCCGACCTTGGCAATTCTCCCGCTTATGCTTTGGTCCGATCTAATCATGGCGGCAGAGGGTGAGAAGGGGAAAGAGAGCGGCTCTGTGACTAGAAGCGAGTCGTCACTGTATGAACTGTTGAGGAGCCTAAACCTGAAGGGGAAAGACATCGGTGGGGTGTTTATCCTGAAGGAGGAGATCGAGACTTTGAAGGAAGAGACGAAGTGGATGGCGGTGTTGAGGGTTCTTACTCCTAAACCCTTTAGCACGGAGTCACTAAAGAAGACCATGCGGTTCGCATGGGCACTGGCAAAGGAGGTTTCGTTCAGGGATCTCGCTGATGGTAAATGCTTGGTGCATGCGCAGTGCTTGGGAGATTGGCAGAAGATTATCGAACAAGGGCCATGGATCTTCAGAGACCACGATCTCTTGATTGAGAAGTATGATGGCAGCTGGAAAACCCTTGATGTGGAGCCGAACCGTATCCATGGGTGGATTCAGATACATGATGTCCTAGAGCTCTATAGGAAGAAACCCATTGTTATTAATCTAGCTGGTAACATGGGGGAAGTGATTACTATCAACATGAACACTGCCAGAGGAGGAGGAGATTTTGTTTGGGCGAGGGTGAGGCTTGATGTGCGAAGGGAGATAACAAGGTTTGTCACCATAAACCCAGAAGGACTGCCACCAGTGGTTATGCGGGTAAAGTATGAAAAGGTACCAAAGTATTGTGCGGTGTGTGGCTTCATAGGACATGTACAACAGGAATGTGGCTTGGGAGTTCATCCCAATGGAGTGGCTGGTTTTGGGAAGTGGATGTTGGCACACACACCTTGGAACCACTCTCAACTATATGGGGAGGAGGATTAACAGCGCGAGCCGAAGGCTAGGCCGATGCCTACTAGAAGGGGCTCAGACGGAGGAGCCCCTAACATGAGGGGTGGACGAGATGGTGGTGGGAGGGTGAGGAAGTGAGATGCAGGGCAGACGAGGGACGGTTTTGGTGCCCTCGGAAGATCGTAAACGAAGCTCCACCGATGCCAAGCTGTCTGAGGTTAGTCCTATCAAGGGAGCGGATACTTCTACGGCTACCCCGATGAGGCTTGAGTGGAAGGAACAAGGAGTGGTCGTGGATACTAAGAGGGTTGTGGCCAAGAAGCTGGAATTTGAGGGGGAGAAAGCGACGGAAAAATATCCGACGAGGTCTGGCACTCCACCGCCTCCATTGTCGGGTAGGGGGAAGAAGCGCCCAAAAAAGAAAACTCCCCCGAAGAAGGAAAGGCAAACTAGTGGATCGGCGGGCTCCGGTGCGGAGTACCGCCGAGAGCAATGAGTACATACCTCTAGAACTGTCGTGGACTTGGCAACGTTGCGACGGTTCAAGAACTTCGCAATTTCACGAAGGAATTTTCCCCATCTATTCTCTGCGTTGTGGAGACACGGATTCACAGAGCTAGGGTGGAAAGTTTAGTAGGAGCGTTGGTATATGACAATGGTTTTACTGTAAGTCGATCTTTTGGAATAATGAAATAAAGATCGATGTTTTATCTTACTCCTAGTACCATATTGACGCAACTGTTTTCCCTGATTTCGAGGAACCCTGGCGCCTAACATGTGTGTATGGGGAGGCGCAAGTTAGTAAACGCCACAATACATGGGACATGATGAAATTCCTTAAAGCATCGTCCCCTCTGATGTGGCTCTGCATTGGTGACTTTAATGAGGTACTCCAGCGGGAGGAACATGTCGGAGTGAATGAGCGGAGCAATGCGCAAATTCGGGCCTTCCAAGAAACTGTTGATATCTGTGAACTGGATTTAGGCTATGTTGGAGATATGCCCTAGAGGCAATAATAAATATAGTTATTATTATATCTTTGTGTTTATGATAAATGTTTATATTCATGCTATAATAGTATTAACAAGGAAACATTAATACTTGTGTGAATTGTAAACTTAAATTGAAGTCCCTAGTATAGCCTCTATACTTCACTAGCTTGTTGGTTGATTAAATGATTGTGGTTTCCATATCATGAACATTGAGATGTTATCAACAACAAGATCATATCGTTAGGAGAATGATATGGTGGACATACTCCTATTGATAAGCGTAGCATAAAGATCAAAGTCATTTCAATAGTTCAAATTGCTATATGCTTTCTGATACATAGTAACCTAATTCCTTCGACCATGAGATCATGCATATCACCTTTACCGGATGGATGCTTTGATGACATCAAACACCACACCGTAACTGGGTGGCTATAAAGGTGGCATTAAGTGTTCGGAAAGTATTGGTTGAAACACATGGATCAAGAGTGGGATTTGTCCATCCACATGACGGATAGATATACTCTGGGCCCTCTCGGTGGAATGTCATCCAATTGGCTTGCAAGCATGTGACTTGGTCACAAGGGATCACATATCACGGGAACGAGAAAAGAGTACTTATCAGTAACGAGGTTGAACTAGGTATGCAGAGATACCGACGATCATAACCTCGGATAAGTAACATATCGTGAGACAAAGGGAAATTGGTATCGTATGTAAGTGGTTCATTCGATCGCAAAGTAATCGTAGAAATATGTGGGAGCCATATGAATTTCCAGATTCCTCTATTGGTTATTGTTCGGAGAAGTGTCTCGATCATGTCCGCATAATTCACGAACCGTAGGGAGACACACTTAAGGATTCGACGTTGTTTGAGTAGCTATGGTATTATGAGAAAGAGACCGAATGTTGTTCGGAGTCTCGGATGGGATCCGGGATATCACGAGGTGATCCGGAATGGTCCGGAGAATAAGATTCATATAAGGAAAGTCCCGTTTCGGAGTTCGGGAATGATTCCGGTGTTTTCATCAGGAATGTTCTAGAAGGTTCCGGATTGTCCGGCACTCCGGGGGGGAGGGTACATGAGTGTGTCATTGAATGATTGCATCATGTACTAAGTGTTCTTGCTGTTCCAAAAACATGAAAGTCAAATTGCCAGTTTGAAAGTCAAACGGCTAAAACAGGAAACTGTGGGAAACAGGAAACTGTGGGAAACAAGCAAGAGGAGTTGGAACCAACTTGGAGGAGGAGTCCCACTCCTCCAAGCCGGCGCCCAGCCCAAGGCCGACTTGGGGAGGGACTCCCCTCCCCTGGCCGCGCCTCCCCACCTATAAAAGGAGGGGCAGGGCTCCCTCCTAGAACACACAAGTTCCTATCTTCTACCTCCGGTTTAGAGTCGTTTTGGTTTAGAGCTTCTAATTGCTTTAGCCAGCGGTTTAGAACCTTCTAATTGGTTTAGAGCCTTCTAATTGGTGTGTCTAATTACTAGACCACTAATAGCCTCTCTCATAAGCTCCACCATACTCGCACCGGCTTAAGGCGAAGCCCTGCGGGATTTCCCCTCTACTTCCGGTACCACGCCGTTGTGCTGCCGGAATCGCGAGGAGAGTGCTACAACCTCTGCTGCCTGCTGGAACAAGGGAGAGGAAGGTCTTCGTCGAGTACCGAACGTGTGACCGACTGCGGGAGCGCTGCCGGAACGTGGCGCCGGAAGGATCGTCTACACGATCTTGAGATCGGAAAGAGTACGACTACATCACCCACGAGAATCCGCTCTCGTTAAACGCTTTGGAATCTTCGAGGGTAAGTTATTCCATCGACTCGTTGCTACAATCTAGTAGATAGATCTTGGCTTGTTTGTTTGTATGCGATAGAAATTTTTTGTTTTCCATGCTACGAACCCCTACAGTGGTATCAGAGCCGTGTCTATATGTAGATCTGTTGCACGAGTAGAACACAATGGTCATTGTGGGCGTTGATGCTTTTATTGTAGATTGCTTTTTGTGTACTTTGCATCTTGCGGTATGTTGGGATGAAGCGGCCCGGACTAACCTTACATGACATCGTTCATGAGACTTGCTCCACGCTTGACATGCAACTTGTATTGCATAAGTGGCTTTGCGGGTGCCTGTTTCTCCTAGCATAGTTAAGATCCAATTTACAACGGGTAATCAACAATGCTAGTATCAATGTTGTGGTTCTTGTTCGTAAGTTAGAACGACACTTATTGAAAGCCCCAAACCACGTAAAATATGCAAAGAAAGTAGAAGCGTCTAACTTTGTTTTGCAGGGGTGTGCAGTGATGTGATATGGCCATGATTGTGATTATATTTGATGTATGCAATGTTCCTTATTGTAAGTTGGCAACCGGCAGGAGCCATATGGTTGTCTTTAATTTATGTTAAGACCCGCGTGTCTATTCAAAGTAGTTGTAATAGTTGAAGCCGGTGGACGACAACCATGGTGAAGCGTCATTGACCTTGATGCAATGCCGGTGATGATGGAGATCATGTTCGTGTTTGAAGATGGAGATCGGAAGCACAAAGAAGAAAGGCCATATCATATCACATATTATGAATTGCATGTGATGTTAATCCTTTATGCATCTTGTATTGCTTAGTAGACGACGGTAGCATTATAAGATGATCCCTCATGCACATGAATTTCAAATCATAAAGTGTTCGCCCTTAGTTAGCACCGTTGCTAAAGCTTGTTGTTTCGAAGCACCACGTGATGATCGGGTGTGTTAGATTCCGCAAGTGTATACAACGTAAGCAAGCCAGATTTGCTTATGCGGTGGCTAAGGTTTGATCTTGACGAGCCTAGCATGTACAGACATGGTCTCAGGAACACGGATTACCGAAAGGTAAAGCATGAATCATATAGTAGATATGATGAACATGATGATTGTTCGCCATTGAAACTATATCAACTTTCGTGATGATCGGTGTTGATGTAGTGGATTTGGTTCGTGTGATCACTAAAACAATGTGAGGGATGTTGTTTTGAGTGGGAGTTCACCTAGTTTAATTTCATTAATTAATTTGAACTCAATTTGTCATAAACTTAGTCTAAACTATTGCAAATATGTTGTAGATCAATGGCAGCCCCTACCATCAATTTTAATGCGTTCCTAGAGAAAGAAAAGTTGAAAAACAATGGAAGCAACTTCGCGGATTGGTTCCGCAATTTGAGGATTGTCCTCATAGCTGGTAATTTGACCTATGTGCTGGATGCACCGCTGGGTGACCCACCTGCAGCTGATGCTCCCGATGAAGTAAAGAATGTTTACCTCGCTCGGAAGAATCAGTACTCCATAGTTCAGTGTGCTATCTTGTATGGTTTAGAATCGGAGCTTCAGAAAAGGTTTGAAGAGTCAGACCCATATGATATTGTCGAGGATCTCAAATTAATTTTTGAGACTCATGCGGCAATTGAAAGTTATGAAGCTTCTGAAAAGTTCTTTAACTGCAAGATGGAAGAGGGCAGCTCCGTCAGTGAGCATGTGCTTAAGATGTCTGGGCACGCAAACAAACTTCAAAGCTTGGGTATAGTGATTCCTAATGCTTTGGGGGTTTACCGCGTCCTCCAGTCATTGCCACCAAGTTACAGGAACTTTGTGATGAACTACAACATGCAGAACATGAACAAAGAGTTGCCAGAACTATTTGCTATGTTAAAATCTGCAGAAGTGGAGATCAAGAAAGAGCACCAAGTGTTAATGGTCAATAAGACCACCAAATTCAAGAAGGGCAAGTCTAAGCAAAAGGGACACTTCAAGAAGGGTGGTAAGAAAGTTACCACGCCGACGAAGAAAACCAAGGCTGGACCAAAGCCTGAAACTGAGTGCTTTTACTGCAAGGGAGTAGGTCACTGGAAGCGGAATTGCCCAAAGTACTTGGCGGATTTGAAGAACGGCAACATCAAGAAGAAAGGTATATCTGATATACATGTTATTGATGTGTATCTCACTAGTATTCGTAGTAGTGCCTGGGTATTTGATACTGGTTCGGTTGCTCATATTTGTAACTCGAAACAGGTGCTGCAGAATAAACGGAAGCTAGCGAAGAACGAGGTGACGATGCACGTAGGAAACGGATCAAAGGTTGATGTGATCGCGGTCGGCACGCTACCTCTTCATCTACCATCGGGATTAGTTTTATACTTAAATAATTGTTATTTGGTGCCTGCGTTGAGCATGAACATTATATCGGGATCTTGTTTATTGCGAGACGGTTACTTGTTTAAATCTGAGAATAATGGTTGTTCTATTTATATGAGTAATATGTTTTATGCACATGCACCTTTGGTAGATGGTCTATTCTTATTGAATCTCGATAGTGGAAATACACATATCAACAACATTGAGGCTAAACGTTTGAAATCAAGCGATAATTCGACCTATATGTGGCAATGTCGTCTTGGTCACATCGGAGTGAAACGTATGAAGAAACTCCATTCCGATGGACTTCTTGAATCACTTGATTTTGAATCACTTGAAAGATGCGAAGCATGTCTGATGGGTAGAATGACTAAGACTCCATTTTCTGGTATGATGGAGCGAGCTACGGACTTATTGGAAATTATACATACCGATGTGTGTGGTCCAATGAGTGTAGCATCGCGCGGTGGTTATCGTTATGTTCTTACCTTCACGGATGACTTGAGTAGATATGGGTATATCTATTTCATGAAACATAAGTCCGAAACTTTCGAGAAGTTTAAGGAGTTTCAAAGTGAGGTAGAGAATCAACATAACAAGAAGATTAAATTTCTACGTTCTGATCGTGGAGGTGAATATCTAAGTTACGAGTTTGGCGAGCATTTAAAGAAGTGCAGAATACTTTCACAATTGACACCGCTGGGAACACCCTAGCGTAATGGTGTGTCCGAACGTCGTAATCGAACTCTCTTAGATATGGTTCGTTCTATGATGTCACTTACAGATTTACCGCTATCATTTTGGGGTTATGCATTAGAAACAGCCACATTCACTTTAAATAGGGCACCGTCTAAATCCGTTGAAACGACACCGTATGAATTATGGTTTGGGAAGAAACCTAAATTGTCGTTCCTTAAAGTTTGGGATGCGAAGCCTATGTAAAGAAGTTACAGCCGGAAAAGCTTGAACCCAAAGCGGAAAAATGCGTCTTCATAGGATACCCGAAGGAAACTATTGGGTATACCTTCTATCATAGATCCGAAGGCAAAATCTTCGTTGCCAAGAATGGATCCTTTCTAGAGAAGGAATTTCTCTCGAAAGAAGTGACTGGAAGGAAAGTAGAACTCGACGAGGTTGTCGAACCTTCTCTCGAAATTGCGAGTAGCGCAGCACCGGAAGAAGTTCCTGTGGTGCCTGCACCAATAAGAGAGGAAGCTAATGATGGTGATCATGAAACTTCGGTTGAAGTTACTACAGAGCCTCGGAGGTCAACGAGAACTCGTACCACTCCAGATTGGTATGATTCCGTTATGAATGTCATGGTGGTGGACAACACCGATGACCCCGAGACATATGAGGAAGCGATGATGAGCCCAGATTCCAATAAATGGCAAGAAGCCATGAAATCCGAGATTGGATCCATGTACGAAAACCAAGTATGGACTTTGGTGTACTTACCAAATGGCCAGAAGGCTGTCGAGAACAAATGGATTTTCAAGAAGAAAACAGATGCTGATGGTAATGTTACTGTCTATAAAGCTCGACTTGTCGCAAAAGGGTTTCGACAAATTCAAGGAGTTGACTACGATGAGACTTTCTCACCGGTAGCGAAGCTGAAGTCTGTGAGGATTATGTTAGCAATCGCTGCATATTATGATTATGAGATATGGCAGATGGATGTCAAAACAGCATTCCTCAATGGAGACATTGATGAAGAGTTGTATATGATGCAACCCAAAGGTTTTGTCGATCCTAAAGATGCTAACAAGGTATGCAAGCTTCAACGGTCCATCTATGGATTGAAGCAAGCATCCCGAAGTTGGAATCAACGTTTTGATAAGGTAATCAAAAGTTTTGGTTTTATACAAACTTATGGAGAAGCTTGTATTTACAAGAAAGTGAGTGGGAGCTCTGTAGCATTCTTAATACTGTATGTGGATGACATATTGTTGATTGGGAATGATGTAGACCTTCTTAATAGTGTCAAGGAATATTTGAATAATAGTTTTTCAATGAAGGATCTTGGCGAAGCAGCTTACATATTAGGCATAAAGATTTATAGAGATAGATCGAAACGCCAAATATCATTGTCACAGAGTACATATTTGGACAAAGTTCTAAAGAAATTTGGAATGGAAGAAAGCAAGAAAGGGTTCTTGCCCATGTTGCCCAATACGACCTTGAGTAAAACTCAAAGTCCAACATCGGCAGAAGATAGAGAAAGGATGAGTAAGACTCCCTATGCCTCAGCCATAGGATCTCTAATGTATGCCATGCTATGTACTAGACCCGACATTGCATATGCTGTTAGTTTAACTAGCAGATATCAAAGTGATCCAGGAGTGGATCATTGGACAGCGGTCAAAAACATCCTTAAGTACTTGAGAAGAACTAAGGATATGGTTCTTTCTTATGGAGGTGATGAACAACTCGTTGTTAATGGTTACACCGATGCTAGTTGGAACACCGATCCAGATGATTCTAAATCACAATCCGGATACGTATTTATTTTGAATGGTGCAGCAGTTAGCTGGAGGAGTGCAAAGCAAAGCGTTGTGGCGAGATCTTCAACTGAATCGGAATACATGGCTGCTTCGGAGGCTTCACAAGAAGCGATATGGATGAAAGAGTTCATTACAGAGCTGGGTGTGGTTCCAAGTGCGCTGGACCCAATGTCTATCTACTGTGATAACATGGGCGCCATAGCCAATGCGCAAGAACCAAGGTCACACAAGAAGCTGAAGCATATCAAGCTGCGTTTTCACGCTATTCGAGAACATATCCAGGATGGGGATATAAAGATTTGCAAAGTACACACAGATCTGAATGTGGCGGATCCGTTGACTAAACCTCTCCCGAGGGCAAAACATGACCAACACCAAACTGCCATGGGTGTTCGGTATATTACCATGTAATCTAGATTAGATGACTCTAGTGCAAGTGGGAGACTGTTGGAGATATGCCCTAGAGGCAATAATAAATATAGTTATTATTATATCTTTGTGTTTATGATAAATGTTTATATTCATGCTATAATAGTATTAACAAGGAAACATTAATACTTGTGTGAATTGTAAACTTAAATTGAAGTCCCTAGTATAGCCTCTATACTTCACTAGCTTGTTGGTTGATTAAATGATTGTGGTTTCCATATCATGAACATTGAGATGTTATCAACAACAAGATCATATCGTTAGGAGAATGATATGGTGGACATACTCCTATTGATAAGCGTAGCATAAAGATCAAAGTCATTTCAATAGTTCAAATTGCTATATGCTTTCTGATACATAGTAACCTAATTCCTTCGACCATGAGATCATGCATATCACCTTTACCAGATGGATGCTTTGATGACATCAAACACCACACCGTAACTGGGTGGCTATAAAGGTGGCATTAAGTGTTCGGAAAGTATTGGTTGAAACACATGGATCAAGAGTGGGATTTGTCCATCCACATGACGGATAGATATACTCTGGGCCCTCTCGGTGGAATGTCATCCAATTGGCTTGCAAGCATGTGACTTGGTCACAAGGGATCACATATCACGGGAACGAGAAAAGAGTACTTATCAGTAACGAGGTTGAACTAGGTATGCAGAGATACCGACGATCATAACCTCGGATAAGTAACATATCGTGAGACAAAGGGAAATTGGTATCGTATGTAAGTGGTTCATTCGATCGCAAAGTAATCGTAGAAATATGTGGGAGCCATATGAATTTCCAGATTCCTCTATTGGTTATTGTTCGGAGAAGTGTCTCGATCATGTCCGCATAATTCACGAACCGTAGGGAGACACACTTAAGGATTCGACGTTGTTTGAGTAGCTATGGTATTATGAGAAAGAGACCGAATGTTGTTCGGAGTCTCGGATGGGATCCGGGATATCACGAGGTGATCCGGAATGGTCCGGAGAATAAGATTCATATAAGGAAAGTCCCGTTTCGGAGTTCGGGAATGATTCCGGTGTTTTCATCGGGAATGTTCTAGAAGGTTCCGGATTGTCCGGCACTCCGGGGGGGGGGGGGGAGGGTACATGAGTGTGTCATTGAATGATTGCATCATGTACTAAGTGTTCTTGCTGTTCCAAAAACATGAAAGTCAAATTGCCAGTTTGAAAGTCAAACGGCTAAAACAGGAAACTGTGGGAAACAGGAAACTGTGGGAAACAAGCAAGAGGAGTTGGAACCAACTTGGAGGAGGAGTCCCACTCCTCCAAGCCGGCGCCCAGCCCAAGGCCGACTTGGGGAGGGACTCCCCTCCCCTGGCCGCGCCTCCCCACCTATAAAAGGAGGGGCAGGGCTCCCTCCTAGAACACACAAGTTCCTATCTTCTACCTCCGGTTTAGAGTCGTTTTGGTTTAGAGCTTCTAATTGCTTTAGCCAGCGGTTTAGAACCTTCTAATTGGTTTAGAGCCTTCTAATTGGTGTGTCTAATTACTAGACCACTAATAGCCTCTCTCATAAGCTCCACCATACTCGCACCGGCTTAAGGCGAAGCCCTGCGGGATTTCCCCTCTACTTCCGGTACCACGCCGTTGTGCTGCCGGAATCGCGAGGAGAGTGCTACAACCTCCGCTGCCTGCTGGAACAAGGGAGAGGAAGGTCTTCGTCGAGTACCGAACGTGTGACCGACTGCGGGAGCGCTGCCGGAACGTGGCGCCGGAAGGATCGTCTACACGATCTTGAGATCGGAAAGAGTACGACTACATCACCCACGAGAATCCGCTCTCGTTAAACGCTTTGGAATCTTCGAGGGTAAGTTATTCCATCGACTCGTTGCTACAATCTAGTAGATAGATCTTGGCTTGTTTGTTTGTGTGCGATAGAAAATTTTTGTTTTCCATGCTACGAACCCCTACAGGCTATTCATGTACGACTTATACTTTTGATAAAAAAGTTGCAGGTGGCACCTATTGTCGTGTTCGGTTGGATCGAGCATTGGCATTAGTAAGCTGGAGTGAGCAGTTCCCCATGGAAGCTCTTCAGCACTTGACTGCAGTTGCTTCTGACCACTCCCCTATCCTCCTCCATTTGGTACCTGGCGAGGGACGGGCGAGGCAGCCAAGGCTTTTCCGTTATGAAGCAAATGTGGGAGTTCCATCAAGAGTTTATTCCATTGATGGAATCGACCTGGATCTCCGGTACAAGCAATTCAATGCATGGGATCAATGATAAGTTGAAGGGCCTCTTATGTCCAGTGTCCTCCTAGGGACGTGATACGTTTGGCAATGTTCAGAAGGAACTGAAGTCGTTGCGCCTATTACTTGCTGATCTGCGGACTGCACCTGATAGGGTGGGGCCAAGCCATCAAGAACTCAAGGTGGCGGAATGACTAGTTGAACTCAAGCATAGGGAGGAAATAATGTGGAGACAATGCTCTCGCATCCAATGGCTCTCGGAAGGGGATCAGAATACTCGGTTCTTCCATATGCGAGCTAGTAAAAGGAGAAACCGGAACATAATTGACCGCCTCAGGCGTCAAGACAGGACTTTTACAGAAGACCAACATGAGTTGAGTCAGTTGGCTACGGATTTCTGTTCGGGATTATACACCTAGGAAGGAACGAATGGCATGGATGAGGTCCTTGCTATAATTACTGTTTTGGTCTCAACTATGACGAATAAGCAGTTGATTGACCCGTTCGAGGATGGTGAGATTAAGCAGGCGTTGTTCAAAATGTTCCCTTTAAAAGCGCCTGGCCCTGATGGTTATCCCGCCCAATTCTTCCAGAAACATTGGGATCTTTGTGGAAGTGAGGTTACTGCATCGGTGCTGCGAGGCCTACGTGGTGAGGAAAGCCCCGCGAGTATTAACAGGACTTTTATTATGCTTATTCCAAAGGTGGCTTCTCCTGATGAACTGGGGAAATTTCGACCCATCAGTTTATGTAATGTCATATACAAGATTGCATCGAAGGTATTGGCGAATAGGCTGAAGGTTATATTACCTAATATTATATCAGAGGACCAGTCTACTTTTGTTCTTGGGAGGTTGATTACTAATAACATCATTGTGGCTTACGAGTGTCTTCATTTTATCAAGAGAAATAGTGCTAAGAAACATCGACATTGTGCACTAAAACTTGATATATGGAAGGCCTATGACCATGTTGAGTGGGCGTATCTATGGGCAATCATACTTCGAATGGTATTCCATCAATAATGGGTCGATCTTGTTATGAGACTTGTGACTACGGTCTCCTTCTCGGTGTTATTTAATGGAACACCGTTGGAGGAGTTTCGGCCATCAAGGGGGCTATGCCAAGGTGACCCCATATCCCCCAATATCTTTTTACTTACAGCAGAGGGCCTATCTGACCTCTTAAAACAAATTCGTCATTCATCACATCTGAAAGGAATCCAGGTGGCTTCGTCAGCTCCAGCTATGAATCACCTCCTTTTTGCTGATGATATTATGTTATTCGTTAAATCTAGTGTTTAGGGAGCAACGAAAGTGGTGGAGTTGCTGGATAAATATTGTAATACTTTGGGTCAGCGTATCAACCTGGATAAATCTTTATTTTCTTTAGCAAGAGTTTCCCACAGGAGTGTACACAATTAGTGAAGAATATTCTCAATGTTCCCAATGAAACTCTAAATGATAAGTACCTTGGGATGTCGTCTGATATTGGGAGATCCATCAATGGTGTTGTTAAGTATTTAAAGGATCGCATATGGAAGAAAATACATGGCTGGTTGGAGAAACTATTGGAAGCGGGTGGTAAGGAGGTTCTGATCAAATTTGTTGCGCAAGCAATACCGATCTTCTCCATGTCATGCTTCAGATTGCCAAGAAGTTTATGCCAAGCCATCAATACTATGATTCGGTATTTTTGGTGGGGCAACAAGGGACGCAAAAGGAAACCCTGTTGGGTATCATGGGAATGTAGGTTTTGTTGCATGGAAAACAAAAAAAATCTATCGCGAGAACGCATAAAACCAAGATCCAATCTATGGAAAAGCCAAGATCTAATCTACTTGATCGGTGCAACAAGATTTGAAGAGAACTAACCCTTGTAGATCCAAATCATTTAACGAGATCGGATTCTCATGGTTGATGTAGTCGATCACTTGCCGATCTCAAGATCGCGTTGACGATCCTTCTGGCGCCGCGTTCCGGCAGCGCTTCCCCAGTTGGTCACACGTATGGTAGTCGATGAAGGCCTTACTCTCCCTTGTTCCAGCAAGCAGTGGAGGTAGTAGATCTCCTCGGAATCCCAACTGCACGATGGTGTGGTGGTGTTGGAGGAGGAGGATAGATTTACGCAGGGCTTTGCCTGGCAGGTCGGTGGATGAGAGAGAAGAGAGGCGGCGGCTAGGGTTAGGCTCCAAGGGACAAGGGGTGTGTGTGGCGGGGTGTGCCCCCACCCCTCATTATATAGGTGGGGGGCGGCCGACCAAGGGTTCCCAGCCTAGGCCGTGTCCCCCCCAACTCGGCCACCAAGGGGAGAGTTGGAACCCTTCCTACCAAGTCTTTCCTCTTACCAAAAACTAGAGTTTGAATGTTCAAACTAGGATTTGACTATTCAAACTAGGGTTTGACCCTTTTACTAGTGTTGGCTGATACGTCCATTTTGCATCACTATCTTATATCATAATTTGCTGTTATTCATTGATATATTTCATATTAAGAGGTGATACTTATGTTATTTCATCTATTTTTGCATGGTTGGATGACTTTGGAGGATGAACTGCAGGAATTAGGATTCTGATGGAAAAAGTGGTGTCCAGATGCAATATTCGCGAAGATCAGAAAATTCCAGAAAATATATGGAAATTCCTATTTTTCCAGAAGACGAAGGAAGCCAAAAGGGGAGATGGAGATAGGCCACAGGGGCCCACACCACCCCCTGGCGCGGGCCCCCTGGGCTGCGCCACCAGGTGGTGTGGCCACCCTGGCCCACCTCTAGCTCCGCCCTTTCGCTTATAACTTGCTCCCGAAACCCTAAGACTCGGGGAGTGACAACAGAAAGATTCTGTCGCCTTTGCGGGGAATAAACTGTAGGGTTTCGTAGCATGGAAAACAAAAAATTTCTACCGCATACAAACAAACAAGCCAAGATCTATCTACTAGATTGTAGCAACGAGTCGATGGAATAACTCACCCTCGAAGATTCCAAAGTGTTTAACGAGAGCGGATTCTCGTGGGTGATGTAGTTGTACTCTTCCCGATCTCAAGATCGCGTAGACGATCCTTCCGGCGCTGCGTTCTGGCAGCGCTCCCGCAGTCGGTCACACGTTCGGTACTCGACGAAGACCTTCCTCTCTCTTGTTCCAGCAGGCAGCGGAGGTTGTTGCACTCTCCTCGCGATTCCGGCAGCACAACGGCGTGGTTCCGGAAGTAGAGGGGAGATCTCGCAGGGCTTCTCCTTAAGTCGGAGCGAGTATGGTGGACTATGAGAGAGCCCTCGACGATCTAGGGTTTAGACACGCCGAGGAGGGGGCAAGCTGGCGGCTAGGGTTAGCTAGGCGGCGGCGGCGATTTGCCCTAGGGCGGCGGCAGCGGCAGTGGAGGTGGCAGCGCCGGCGGCTAGGGTTTAGAGGTGGAGGTGTTGGGTGTCTAGGAGGGGATGAAGGGTTTCGCGGCATAGTAAATCAAAATTTTCTACGGATGCGAACAGAGGGAAAGCCAAGATCTAATCTAGGAGATGCAAACAACGAGAGAGATTGGATTAGATCTTCATACCCTTGAAGATTCGCATAGCGGAACGTTCGTCGGAACGTGGGTGATGTAGTCGTACTCGCTTCTCCTCCTCGCGATCCGATCCAATCTAGCACCACAAGTGGCGGTGCCTCCGTGAGATGCACACGTGCAGCACCTCGACGTCTCCTCCTTCCTCGGACCAGCAAGTATGGTGGAGAGACGGATTGGATCTACAACACGACGGCGTGGTGTATATGGTGGAGAATTTCTGCAGCAGGGCTTCGCCTACAAACAGTCGGGAGGGAGAGAGGAGGGCAGCAGGGCGGCTAGGGTTGGAGGGGAAGGTGTGGGGGTGGTGCGCCCCCAGCCCTCTTTATATAGAGGGGTGGGGCGGCAACCCTAGCCCCCTCCCCCAAGCCAAGGCCGGCGGCCAAGGAGGAGGAATGGGGGGCAAGGAAACCCCCCCCTTCTAGAAGCTCTATCTAGGGTTTAAACCCTCTTGGCCGGCTGGGCCCTATGGGGCCTTGTGCCCCTGGCCCAATGCGGCCAGGGCACTCCCTCATAGGCCCATGCCCCCTCCCGGAAGGTGTGGCCACGTTGGTCCCCTTCCGGAAGGTTCTAGAAGCTTCCGGTACAATACCGATTAACCCGGAACAATTCCGAACTCCAAAAACTGCACTGCCTTATATGAATATTATTCTCCGGACCACTCCGGAACCTCTAGTGATGTCTCGGATCCCATTCGAGACTCCGAACAAAAACTCATAAACCAATTATCCAATCTATCCTAGCGTCGAGACATGTTAAGTGTGTGACCCCGCGGGTTCGAGAATATGAAGACATGATCTTCTATCAATAAGCAACAGCGGGGTCTGGAAACCCATATTGACTCCCACACATTCATCAATGATCATATCGGATGAACCACGATGCCAGGATTCAATCAATCCCATATATATTCCCTTCGTCTCGCGATATTTTACTTGCCCGAGATTCGATCGTCGGTACCGTCATACCTAGTTCAATCTCGTTCACAGCAAGTACTTTACTCGTTCCGTAATCCGATATCACTTTGTGATTAACTCTTTAACCACATGCTTGCAAGCGGTGTTGATATCGATTACCGAGTGGGCCCGAAGTATATCTCTCCGACTTGGGAGGGACAAATCCCATCTCGATACATACAACCCAACAGATACTTTCCGATCACCTGAGAGACACCTTTATGATCACCCTCTCATAGGATGACGTTTGATGACCTCAAAGCTTTCTTCTGATACCAAGGAGTTATATTATCTCATGGTCTAAGGAATACAATATTTGACATAAGAAAATCTTCGCAAAGACGAACACGATGACACGATCTAATTGCTTCGCTTAGTTTGGGTCTGTCCACCATATCATTCTCCCAATGATATGATCTCATTATTAATCGACAACTCATGTCCATGGCTAGGAAACCTTAACCATCATTAATCAATGAGCTAGTCCATAGAGGCATACTAGGGACACGGTGTTGTTCACAAACCACACAAGTATTAAAGTTTCCGCTTAATACAATTCTAGCATGGAATATAAACATTATCATGAACAAGAATTATAATAATAACATCTTTATTATTGCCTCTAGGGCATAATTCCAACAGTCTCACACCCATGGCACTAGAGTCAATAATCTAGTTTACATCTGGCAACAATCTCACACCCATGGCACTGAGGTGCTGATCATGTTTTACACGTGGAAGAGGTTTAGTCAATGGATCTGCGACATTCAGATCTGTATGTACTTTGCTAATCTTCAGATCTCCATCTGCTATATAATCTCGGATTATATGAAACTTGCGGTTGATATGCTTGGTCTTTGGATGATATCTTGGTTCCTTAGCGAGTGCTATGGCGCTAGTGTTGTCACACAATATCTCCAGTGGGTCCAATGTACTTGGAACCACGCCAAGCTAAGTGATGAAGTTCCTGATCCAAACTCCTTCACTTGACGCTTCTGCAGCAGCCATGTATTCCGCTTCTACTGTAGATCCCGCGATCATGCTTTGCTTGCAGCTTCTCCAGCTCACAGCTCCTCCATTCAAAATATATACGTATCCTGTCTGAGATTTAGAATCATCCTTGTCGGTGTCAAAACTAGCATCGACTTAACCTTTTACGAAGAGCTGTTCATCACCCCCATAGACTAAGAACATTTCTTTAGTCCTATTTAGGTACTTTAGGATGTTCTTCACGGCTGTCCAGTGTTCCACTCCTGGATCACTTTGATATCTGCTCGTCAAACTAAGAGCATTGGACACATCCGGTCTAGTACACAACATGGCATACATGATAGAACCTATGGCCGAGGCATAAGGCACTTTGCTCATAGATTCCCTATCATTTACCGTAGCTGGACACTGAGCCTTGCTCAATATCTTACCTGACAACATAGGCACCGAACCTTTCTTTGCCTTATCCATTCTGAACCTTTTCAGAAATTTGTCTAGGTATGTACTCTGGCTTAAAGCTATCAGGCATCTTTGTCTATCTCTATAGATTTTGATGCCCAATATATAAGCAACTTCACCTAGGTCTTTCATTGAAAAACACTTGTTCAAATAACTCTTCACATCGTTAAGCATGTTGATGTCATTTCCGATAATCAATATGTCATCCACATATAGTACCAGAAACGTCACCGAGCTCCAACTCACTTTCTTGTAGATGCAAGCGTCGTAGCAATTTGGAACAAATCCAAAGCTCTTGATCACTTGATCAAAACGAAGGTTCCAACTCCGAGATGCTTGCTTCAGGCCACAAATGGAACGCTGAAGTTTGCATACTTTATCAGCATCCTTAGGATCGACAAAACCTTTGGGTTGCATCATATACAACTCTTCATCAATGTTGCCATTGAGGAAAGCAGTCTTGACATCCATCTTCCATATTTCAAAATCATGAAACGAAGCAATTGCTAATAAAATCCGAATGGACTTAAACATCGCTACGGGAGAGAAAGTCTCATCGTAGTCAACACCTTGAACTTGTCGAAAACCTTTCGCGACAAGCCGTGCTTTATAGACGGTAACATTACCATCCGCGTCCGTTTTCTTCTTGAAGATCCATTTGCACTCAACGGCCTTTCGGTCGCTAGGAGGGTCCACCAAAGTCCATACTTGGTTTTCGCTCATGGATCCCAATTCGGATTTCATGGCTTCTAGCCATTTCTCAGAGTCTGGGCTCATCATCGCTTCCTCATAGTTCGTAGGTTCACTGTCTTCTACTAGCAAGACAGTCAAGACAGGGTTGTCGTACCACTCAGGAGGGGCACGCGACCTTGTCGACCTGCGACGTTCAGTAGCAGCATCGTCCGAAGCTTCATGATCCTTGTCATTAGCATCCTCTATTGTTGGTGCAGGCGGCACTGGAACAATTTCAGGTGCTGCGCTACTCTCCAATTCAAGAGAAGGTTCAATAACCTTGTCTAGCTCTACTTTCCTCCCACTCACTTCTTTCGAGAGAAACTCCTTCTCAAGAAAGGAACCGTTCTTTGCGACAAACACTTTGCCTTCGGTTCTGTGATAGAAGGTATACCCAATAGTTTCCTTAGGGTATCCTATGAAGACGCATTTCTCCGCTTTGGGTTCGAGCTTATCCGGCATCAACTTCTTGACGTAAGCTTCGCATCCCCAAACTTTAAGAAACGACAACTTAGGTTTAGCACAAAACCGCAATTCATACGGTGTCGTCTCAATGGATTTAGATGGAGCCCTATTTAAAGTGAATGCAGCGGTTTCTAATGCATAACCCCAAAATGATAACGGCAAATCAGTAAGAGACATCATCGATCGGACCATATCTAATAGGGTTCGATTCCGACGTTCAGACACACCATTGCGCTGTGGTCTTCCGGGTGGCGTGAGTTGTTAAACGATTCCACTTGCTTTAAGATGCGTGAGAAAATCGTAACTCAAATATTCACCTCCACGATCGGATCGTAGAAACTTAATCTTTCTATTACGATGGTTCTCCACTTCATTCTGAAATTCTTTGAACTTTTCAAACGTTTCAGATTTATGTTTCATTAAATAGACATACCCATATCTACTTAAGTCATCGGTAAAAGTGAGAAAATAGCGATATCCACCGCGCGTCGAAACACTCATCGGTCCGCATACATCGGTATGTATGATTTCCAACAAGTCCGTTGATCGCTCCATCATACCGGAGAACGGGGTTTTGATCATCTTGCCCATGAGGCATGGTTCGCATGTGTCAAATGATTCAAAATCAAGAGACTCCAAAAGTCCATCAGAATGGAGCTTCTTCATGCGTTTTACACCAATATGACCTAGACGACAGTGCCACAAATAAGTAGTATTATCACTATCTACTTTGCATCTCTTAGCCTCAATGTTATGGATGTGTGTTTCATCCCTTTCGAGATTTAGAAGAAATAAACCATTCACAATAGGTGCATGACCATAAAAGATGTTACTCATATAAATAGAACAACCATTATTCTCCGATTTAAATGAATAACCGTCTTGCAATAAACAAGATCCAGAAATAATGTTCATGCTCAACACAGGCACATAATAACACTTATTAAGGTTTAAAACTAATCCCGAAGGTAAAACTAAGGAGAGCGTGCCGACGGCCATCACATCAACTCTTGATCCGTTGCCAACACGCATCGTCACCTCATCCCTCGCAAGCCGCCGTCTATTCCGTAGCTCCTGTTTCGAGTTACAAATATTAGCAACTGAACCGGTATCAAATACCCAGGCACTACAACGAGGGCTAGTAAGGAAAACATCAATAACATGTATATCAAATATACCTTTGATGGTGCCAGCCTTCTTGTCCGCTAAGTACTTCGGACAGTTGCGCTTCCAGTGACCCTTGTCCTTGCAATAGAAGCACTCAGTGTCCGGCATAGGACCAGACCTGAGCTTCTTCTCAGCAGGGGCAACGCGCTTGCCGCCGCCTTTCTTGAAGGGCTTCTTTGCACCCTTACCTTTCTTAAAGGTGGGCTTGTTGACCATCAACACATGATTATCCTTTTTGATGTCCACTTCCGCGGCCTTCAGCTTTGCGAAGAGCTCGGTGATCGTATTAGTGGAACCAATCTGATTATGAGTCACTATAAAACTTTTGTAGCTGGGAGGGAGTGATTGCAGAACCCTGTCAATCTTGAGCTCCTCTGGAATCGTGCATTCCAGTTGCTCAAGGCGTTGAGTGTAGCCCGTCATCTTAATGGCGTGCTCACTAACGGAACTCCCTTCCTCCATCTTGCAGTTAAAGAACTTCTCAGAGATCTCATATCTCTCAGAACGGGCCTGAGTCTGAAACATGGTTTTCAGCTCTTCGAGAATATCAAAGGGCCCGGGATAATCTTCAAAACGATTTTGAAGTTCCGGTTCCATAGCAAACAACATGGTGCTCTTAATCGCACCATAATCATCTTTGCGCGACTGATAGACAGCTTTCTCATCAGCCGGCGCAGTTGCAGCAGGGGGGTCACCTAACGTTTTCCCAAGGACATAGTCCTTTTGACCGCCAGAGAGAATGATTCTTAGATTGCGGAACCAATTGGTGAAGTTAGACCCATTGTTTCTAAGCTTTTCCTTATCAGCAAAAACGTTGAAATTGAAGTTGGACTTGGCCATGTGATCTACAGTATTTGCAAGTACAATTTATACTATGTTCATGATAAATAGTTCAACTTAATCAAATTACTAGATGAACTCCCACTAAATTCAACATCCCTCAAGTTTTTTAGTGAACACGATCCAAATTCACCACACCTAATCCGATCTTCACGAGAAGAGATGTGGTTTCAATGGTGGACAACAAAGTGTCGATCATATCATTCATATGACTCATGCTTAACCTTTTGGTTCATGTGTTCCGAGGCCATGTCTGTACTTGCTAGGCTCGTCAAGTTAGACCCAAGTATTTCCGCGTGTGCAAAACTGGCTTGCACCCATTGTATGTGAGCGTAGAGTCTATAGCACCCGATCATCACGTGATGCTTGGACACGACGAACTTTCGCAATGGTGCATACTTGGGGAGAACACAGTTTTTATCTTGATCTTTAAGTGAGGAATCATCTTATAATGCTACCGTCGCGATCTAAGCATAATAAGATACATAAAAGGATAAACATCACATGCATATAACTTTATGTGACATGGTATAGCCAATCTTCGCGCAATGATCTCCATCTTGTGCGTTTCGGCATGATCTTCATCACTCCACCATGATTGCCTCCACCACGAATAGCAACTACAACTATTGCTAACTACTTAGCGATAAAGTGAAACTATTACATGGCGTATAAGAAGTTGACACACAGGTCATACACAATTATAAAGACAACCATATGGCTCCTGCCGGTTGTGTACTCATCGACATGCAAGTCGTGAAACATTACAAAACATGATTGAAAGAGCATTTGCTATCCCTAGTGATTTTGGTGTTTGATAACAACACACATATCGGACTAATAGTTTGCTAAGTGTATCGCAGGTTCTTTAAAAGGGTTTGCATACTTTCAGAAACTGTCTGCCTGGCGCGGTACCAAAAAGCGGTAGTACCGCTTTTTGCTACCGGACCAGACAGAAGCAAATGACTAACTGTCAAAAAGTCTCTGCCGGGCCCGGTACTAAAAAGCGGTAGTACCGCATTTTAGTACCTAGCGCGACAGAAGCTTTTTTACAGCTTGTCAAAAGCTTCTGCCTGCTCCGGTACTAAAATGCGGTAGTACCGCATTTTAGTACTTCTCGGGACAGAGGCTTTTTTAATGTTGCAAAAAGCTTCTGTCTACGCCGGTAGCAAAATGCGGTAGTACCGGGTTTTGCTACCGGGCGTGACAGAGAGTTTTTGCTTGTTGCAAAAAGCTTCTGTCTGCGCCGGTAGCAAAATGCGGTAGTACCGGGTTTTGCTACCGGGCGTGACAGAGAGTTTTTGCTTGTTGCAAAAAGCTTCTGTCTGCGCCGGTAGTAAAATGCGGTAGTACCGGGTTTTGCTACCGGGCGTGACAGAGAGTTTTTGCTCGTTGGAAAAAGCTTCTGTCTACGCCGGTAGCAAAATGCGGTAGTACCGGGTTTTGCTACCGGGCGTGACAGAGAGTTTCTTATGGATCTGTGTTGTTCAAAAAGGGTGTTCCGGTACCTATGTCCGGTAGTACCGGATTTCTCCGGTAGTACCGCTTGTATCTCCGGTACTACCGCTTCAGTAAATGCTGCAACGGTCAGATTTTGTGGAGGGGTATAAATACCCCTCCACCTACCTTTGGACAAGCTGCTCAGCTCATTAAAGTCTTGTCCACCATTGGAGTCAAGTGGAGCCACTAAATTTCTCAAGATCGCATCATCCAACCACCCAAAGGCCTTGATCTCTGGGGAATCGAAGGAGGAGTCCCCGATCTACTACTTCACCAAAAGAGATCTTCACTTCCCCCTCATTTCATTGAGGGCCCCTTTGCTCTAGTGTTTTGTTGGAAACCCTAGCTCTCGTTTTTGTTCTTACAAGCTTGTCTTTGATTGCTTTGACAGCTTGCTTGTTTTTGGGAGCCTCCGATTAAGTTGTGGATGTGTGCCCCAAACTTGTAACGGTGTCGGCTACCACCTTGAAGGTTGCCGATATAGTGGAAGGTGAATCGATCCCATTGGGGTGAGATTCATCGGAGAACAAGGGAGGCCTCTCGTGGCGTTGGTGGTTTGAAACCACCCCCTCTCCAAACGTAGACGTACTTCCCCTCAAAAGGAAGGAACTACGGGAAACAAATCCTTGTGTCTCCGCGTCCACTTTTCGGTTACCTCTATCCTTTACCGCACCTTACTTTCTTGTTACTTCTTTGTGTTGTGGTAGCTCTTGCATTTTGCCATATAGGTAAATTCACCGTAGTTGCATTATCTAGAGAATTTACCTTATTGTCAAACCTTAATTTGAAAAGGAAGAAAATTTGAAGTAGCACCTATTCCCCCCCCTCTAGGTGCCCATACGATCCTTTCAATTGGTATCAGAGCCTCGGCTCTTTATTCGGGCTTTACCGCCTAAGAGAATATGGGTAGCCAAGAAGGGGAAGGTGGTAGTGAGTCAACTCCGGTGACCATGGAAGATCTTAGAAACTTGGAAACAAGATTGAGCTCTTCCTTGGTCAACGAAGTCAAGAAGATGCTTGAGCAACTTCTTAAAGACAAAGATGGCTCATCACCCCCATCCCCTCAAGAGGAACTACCATCCGCACCTATAGGGAATACTCCGGTATCCCCCGAAGGTATGGTGGTAGGGGATAAACTAGACACTATTAATTCCTCCACACGACTTGATGGGGGGAAGGGCGAGCACCGTGATTCTTGGTACTCTCCCGATCCTCCCATCCCTCACCCTCATGTGTACAATAGAGGTGACCCACCTAAGCTAGAAGAGTCTGCTACTTTTGCTCAATGGCAATCACTAATGAGAACTCATATGCGCAGCTCTTGCATTGAACTATGGAACATCATCGAGCATGGACTCTTTATTGGGGATCCAAACAACTTGACAAGAAGAGAGGTTGTCAATAGTCAACTCAATGCCACTGCTTTGCATATGATTCAACAAGGATTAGGAACAAAAGATTATCCACACATTGAGCACTTTAGCATTGCCAAGGAAGCTTGGGATGCTCTCACTGTGTTGTTTGTTGGAAATGAGAGTATGAGGAGAAACAGATATGATGCTCTAAGCAATGAAGCCGAAGGTTTCTACATGAAAGAAGGTGAAAATCACGAAGACATGTATCGAAGGCTCAAGACCACTGCCACCGCCTTTAGAAATGTGGGTGCTTCACATGTGGATGATGCATGGATAAAAAGGAAATATGTGAGTGCACTCATGCCTTTTGAGCCCACCGACTTGAAGAGCTTACAAGGAAGACACAACTACCATCTCATGACCTCAAACAAAGTTATGCAAGAGATGGCCGCTTTTAAGGTCGCAGCAAAGAACGCCAAAGATGCCCGTGCTCGTGCCCTCGGTATGAGCAATGTGGTCAATGTTGCTTTAAAGGCCAAAGCTGTGGACCTTGAAGATGAAGATGATAGTGATGAAAGCCTCTCCTTGGACCATCCCGATGATGTCAAGATGGCTCATAGTCAATATATGGCTTTCTATGCAAAGAACTTTTGGAAGAATCCTGCCAAGGCCAAGATGGAAATGCAACGAAGAAGTAATCCAAAAGGGAAAAGAGAGAATACCACTAGGTTGAGAACTTGCTTCAACTGTGGTGACCGCTACCACTTTGTGGCAAGTTGCCCCTATGAGAAGAGAGAAGATAATGGTGGGAAGCTTGTGCTGAAGAAGACTCTTAAGGCACCCTACAAGAAACCTTTCATCAAAAGGAACCCCATCAACAAGAAACCGGGAGAAATTGTCTTGATCACTCATGAAGAATACTCTTCCGATAATGAAGATGATGAAGAGGAGGAAGAAGAAGAAACCTCACATGGTATGGCGGCTCTAGCCACCACCTCTACTCCGACACTCTCACTCTTCGACTCTCCAAATGAGAACTCTTCCTCCAAGGACGTCACTTGCCTTATGGCAAGAGGAACGGAGGTATCCTCATCATCCCACTCTACTCAATTAGATAATGATGACATTGATGATGAAATGTCTCTTGATGTTAAAAAGGAACTAATTGCTTTTGATGAGTTTATGACTAACCTAGAAGGTAATGCTAAACTACACTTTGGGAACATCTTAGATCAACTCTCCCACACTCAAGAACTTCTAGATGTTAGATGTAAACTTGGGCATGAACATATGATTGAACTAGAGGCTTTAAGAAATGCTTTAGAAGAAGAACAAGAGACTAGATTGTCCCTTGAGTCGAAACTTGAAGGGCTTGATGTGTCCAATGACATCATTGTTAACAAACTCATTAAAGAGCGTGATCATGCTATTGCTAAATACAAAAGAGCTAAAAAGGACAAGATTGAGTTTGGTGTGGTTCATGAAAAACTTGCCGAGGACTTTAGCTTGCTTAACAAGGCCCACAAAACCTTGGAAAGTGAACTCTTGTCTCTCACAAAGTCCCATGAAACGCTTCAAACTCAATTGGCCAATATTCCTTCACCTAGTAACTTCATTCCATCGAGTAGCACGACTATCCTTGAAGAGAATGCTAGGTTGAAGGGGGTGCTAGCAAAGACTAAATTTCCACAAGGTAACAAGACTATTGATGACCTTTTGAGCAAGCAAAGGCGTAGTGGTGATAAAGGGGGCATTGGTTTTGTCTCCAAAGCAAAGAAGAAGAACAACAAGAAGAAGAAGGACAAGCCGGCACAAGAGACCAACAAGACCATTGTGGGAAGTAAGACCACAATTGGCAAAACTATGTCTCATGACGATTTCGCGGGAAGTGCTAACCCTCACTATGTTTTAATGCGTGACTACTATGGTGATGTGTATGCGGAATATGTTGGTCCTTATGATGGTTATATTGCTTGGTCTATTTGGGTTCCCAAGACCCTTGTTGCTAACAAAAGAGGACCCATTGAAAAATGGGTACCTAAAAACTAGCTTGATCTTTTGTAGACCTATGCTTCTGGAGGTTCAAAATGGGTACTTGATAGTGGTTGCACTTGTCATATGACCGGAAGCTCGTCTATTGTCAAGGACTTGGTGTCAAATGAAGATCAAATCACCGTCACATATGCCGACAAGTCAAAATCTACGGTAATGGGTTTCGGCAAGGTTGTGGTGGCTCACGACATTACACTCGTGAACGTCATGCTTGTTGAAACCCTTGGATACAATTTACTTTCTGTCCGTGCTCTTGGAAAGATGGGCTTTGCCGTCTTTATTGATAATGATATTGTGGTCCTCATGTGGAGCAAGTCTCTCAAGGTCGCTTTCGTTGGGTACGTCGAAAATGACTTGTATGTGGTGGACTTTTCGGGGCAAGCCACTGCAGGTCCGATGTGCTTATACGGAAAGGCTGATGTGGGTTGGTTATGGCACCGCCGACTAGCCCATGTCAATATGAGAACTTTGCAAAGTCTCCATAAAGAGGGCCATATTGTTGGACTAAAAGAAAATGTTTCCTTTGCCAAAGATCGTGTTTGCAGGGCATGTGTTCTAGGGAAGATGCATGACGCTCCTCATAAGCCCACGAACCAAATCAAGTCTAACAAGATCTTGGAACTCCTACATGTGGACCTATTTGGTCCTCCATCTCATGCAAGTCTTGGTGGGAAGAAATATTGTTTGGTGATTGTTGACGACTTTTCAAGATACTCTTGGGTTTATTTCTTTAAGTTGAAGAGTGAAACTCAGAGGACCTTTATCGACTTCATCAACTTGGTTCAACGGCAACACAATGTTCCCGTGTTGATTATAAGAAGTGACAACGGCACCGAGTTCAAGAACTACACCTTGAATGACTTTCTTAGTGACGAGGGGATTAAGCATCAATATTCCGCCGCATACACCCCTCAACAAAATGGTGTGGCCGAAAGGAAGAACCGGACTCTCATTGAAATGGCAAGGACCATGTTGGCGGAGTTTAAATCTCCATACAACTTCTGGGCCGAAGCCGTCTCCACCGCTTGCCATGCTTCAAACCGGCTCTACCTCCGCAAGAAAATCAACAAGACTCCATATGAGATACTTACCGGTAACAAGCCCAACATATCTTATTTCCGGGTGTTCGGGTGTAAGTGTTTCTATCTCATTAAAGGTGTTCGTTTGTCTAAATTCGAATCTAAAGCTTTAGAGGGTATTTTTGTTGGCTATGGTCTCGAATCTCACACTTATAGAATCTATGACAAGCTCTCCGGAGCCGTCATAGAATCTTGTAGTGTGACCTTTGAAGAATATGATGGTCCCCAAGGGGGGCGTGTTGATGCTTGTGATGCAGATGTTGAAATACCTCAGGATGCCATAGGAAGAATGGGTGTGGGTTATATCCGCCCCATTGAGGAACCCCTTATGGCGGATCGAGAAGAACTATGCTCCACTCGAGTGGAGCCCTCATCTTCACATCCTCAACATGCTCCATCTACCGAGGAGGAATTTGACTCAAGCCAAAGACAAGATGTGGACCCTCAACATAGTGATCAATGTGTGAACTCTAGTCAAAGGGAACTTGGTCCATTTGATGGGGTGTCAAGTGGAGTCAAGTCATTTTGCCAAGGAAGATCCATCCAAGCTGTTTTGAGGGGTGCTCAAGTTGAGGCTAGAAGATCACTTGATCAAGACCAAGGCCAATCCGTGCCTCCCAATATAGAGAATGAATCCAATAATGATCAAGGTCAAGTTGATGGTCAAGACGAGGATCAAAATGATGAAGAGGGTCCTCCAAGAAACAATGAGGAGATCCACGCTCGTCGCGAAGCTAGAAAGGAAAGAATGTTGGAAATAAGAGACCACTCCCTCCAAAATGTTGTTGGAGATTTAAGGAAAGGTATTTCCACGCGAGCACAATTGAAGAGGTTCAGTGAACATCAAGCTCACATTTCCATGATTGAACCAAAGAAAGTGTGGGAAGCTCTTGAAGATTCGGATTGGTTAGAAGTTATGCACAAAGAGCTCAACAATTTTGAGAGAAACAAAGTATGGAAGTTAGTTGAGAAGCCAAAGGATTGCCGCAATGTTATTGGAACAAAGTGGATATTCAAGAACAAGCAAGATGAGCATGGGATTATTGTAAGGAACAAGGCTAGATTGGTTGCACAAGGTTATTCCCAAATTGAAGGCATTGATTATGGAGAGACTTATGCACCCGTGGCTCGCCTTGAGTCCATCCGTATCCTTCTTGCTTTTGCGGCACATCATAACTTTAAGTTGCAACAAATGGATGTAGAAAGTGCTTTCCTTTATGGTCCTTTGAATGAATTGGTATATGTTAAGCAACCCCCGGGATTTGAGGACCCCAACCATCCAAACCATGTCTACAAACTTGATAAGGCGCTCTATGGGCTCAAGCAAGCCCCACGCACGTGGTATGAGCACCTTAGAGAGTTATTGTTTGACCGTGGCTTTGAGGTTGGGAAAATCGATCCCACTCTTTTTACTAAGAGGGTTAATGGGGAGCTTTTTGTATGCCAAATCTATGTTGATGATATTATCTTTGGCTCATCTAACAAAGCTTTTAATGATGAATTCTCAAAGCTTATGACTAGTAGGTTCCGGATGTCCTTGATGGGGGAGTTGAAAGTATTCCTTGGCTTTGAGATCAAGCAAGTTAGAGGAGGAACATTCTTCAATCAAGCCAAGTATACTCAAGATATGCTCAAGAGATTCAAAATGCAAGATTTGAATGGAGCCCCTACCCCCATGGCAACAAAGACTCATCTAGAACAAAATCCAAATGGTAAAGATGTGGATCAAAAGGTATACCGGTCTATGATTGGTTCGTTGCTTTACCTTTGTGCATCTAGACCCGATATTGTGTTGAGTGTAGGTGTGTGTGCAAGATATCAAGCGGCTCCTAAGGAAAGCCATTTAATGGCAGTCAAGAGAATCTTTCGATATTTAGTGCATACCCCATTTTATGGTCTTTGGTACCCTCGAGGCTCAACATTCGCTCTTTGTGGATACACGGACTCAGATTGGGCGGGAGACAAGGATGATAGAAAATCAACATCCGGGGCTTGCCAATTCCTTGGTAGGTCCTTGGTATGTTGGTCTTCTAAGAAGCAAAATTGTATATCACTCTCCACCGCCGAAGCCGAGTATGTCGCTGCTGCTAGTGATTGCACCCAATTACTATGGATGAGGCAAACTTTAAAGGAATACGGTGTCCAATGTGACAAAGTGCCTCTTTTATGTGACAATGAAAGTGCCATCAAGATTGCATACAACCCTGTGGATCACACAAGGACAAAGCATATTGAGATTCGACATCACTTTATTAGAGATCATGTTGCTAGAGGTGATATTGATCTATCCTATGTATCAACCAAAGATCAACTTGCCGATATCTTCACGAAGCCACTTGATGAAGCAAGGTTTTGCTACTTGAGGAATGAACTAAATATCGTAGATTCAAGGAGCTTGACTTGATTATCTTGCATTCTCACCTAATACTCGACCCATGTCTGGTTTAGATGTAGGCATGGACATAGGGGGAGTGCGTTCCTAATTGATTGGACTATCCCTCCCCCCATTATGCGCAAATTAAAACAAATATCATTCCTCTTAATATCATTTTGTGATATGTGAGCTCAATGATGAGTTTCGGTAATGGGCCCAAGATACATCTTCGTGGTGCCAAGCCGAGTATACTCAAACATGGTGGCCTAGGCCACCGCCCCCTCTCAATCGAGGGGATGATGTGCTTACTCGTGGTTGTCACCTAGTTGATTTGGTTCTTACTCATGTTTGTCATCCACTAGTTTTGTTGTTTCTTTTGGTCATGCACTCAAGTTTGGTTCTTCATTTGTTTTTTTTTGTTTTCTTCCTTGAGTGCATTGTCCCGTTTCCGCATGTCTCTCTAAACCCAGGCCCCTCCTCACCAACAAAACCCATCTACTCTGCACAAGAACCTTCCTGTTTCTGTTTTCCTGACCTCTGTCCTGTTGGTAACGGTACTACCGGATCACACGCGGTACTACCGCCCAACGGTACTACTGGAAGTCACTGACGGTACTACCGTTTGAAAAAATACGGTACTACCGCTCGCGCGTGTCGGTTAAGACTGGAGACGAGGGAGCGGCACCCCTCAGTGCCTCATTCTTTCCTCGTCTCCACTCCTCACCAGCGCCACCACCAGAGCACGACGTCGCCGGAGGAAGCCCATCCGCCCCTCCCTCTCCCGGATTCCCCCCGGATTCGGTCTCCCCGCGGGCTCCTCCCTCTTCCCCACCGTCATGGACACCGGTACCACCGCCCTCCTCATCTTCCTTCTTGTTTTCTCCATTGAATCTAGGTTCCTTCGATTCGTGGTTAAAACTTGCATCCTTGAGGTTGTATCATGTGCTTTTTACCCGATCTATCCCTTGGCCCGATGGGAATCGTGTTTTGACAACTAATTTGTTGCCCATACTCGGATCTTAGTCCAGATCTGCACTGTAGTCGCGGGCCGGTAGTACCGGGAATCTTTTTCCGGTATTACCGCTTGGCGGTACTACCGCTTGTGCAGGTCCGGTACTACCGCCCCTGTACTGGCAGTATTTTTTTTTTAAAAACACTCATTTCCATCATCTGTTTGCCCCAGGTTCTTGTGCCCTTACCCCCTATGCTTTCTCCCTCGTTCTTTCACAGGTGCAGGGGGTTCCCAGGGATCGCGCAAGCGCTCCAAAGCTCACTGTGAGATCGAGGACTATGAGTCTGAATCTGAGACTGAGTCTGAAGAGGAGGTCATGCCCCAACCTAGTGCCCGTCTGAAACTGCCAACAACTCGTGGTCGTGGGGGAAAGGGGGTCAAGCAAAGTGCTGGTCGTGGTAAAGCTCCTCCACCTCCTCCTCCCTCTGGTCCTCGCAAGAGTCAAAGTTCCGGGCCATCAGGGCCCAGGCTGTTGTGTGATATCTCTGAGTCTGAATTTCATGCTCTGCGAGTGGTCAGTCCGTATGGGGCGGCCCGCTCCTATGCTCGACAGAACAGCCTCTTCTACACGGAATTTCAGGAGCGGGTGTTCCATGAGATTCTCATGAAGGATGACAAAATCGTGATTCCTCAAAAATGGATCGAGATGAATCATGTGAGGAAGAATCTGAACTACTTTGGTGAGGCTCTTGACATGTGTACCAACTTTGGCTTGCTTCCTATTATGGAGTTCAAATGCAACTATGATCCTATGCTCATTGCTCAGTTCTATGCAACCGTTCACTTTGCCAAGAATGATGCTAGGACTCTCACTTGGATGACCAAGGGTGTTGTTAAGGAAGCATCATTGGCTGAGTTTGCGGCCATCCTAGGGTACGAAGACCGTGGCAAGGATGTTCCCGTTGGGTTTCGGTGCCATGCAAATGACAACCCCATGAAGAAAGATAGGCTTGCCCCACTGTACATCCGGGGGCGCGGCATCCCTGGTAAGATCAAAGGGCTCCTTCCTACTTATGACATCATGCTCCGCATCTATCGCGAGACTGTCGCCCCTCGTGCAGGGAATGTTGATGAGATTCATGCCTATATGGTGGACATTATGATGGCCACCTATTACCATCGTGACTCTGGCCTCCCTATGGATGTGATAGATGTTATCTGGAATGAGATGGTCTGCGCCACTTTTCAGCGGAGGGTGCCTCCTTTTGCTCCATACATCATGGCTCTCATCCTTAGCAAGTGCCCCAAAATTGCCCGTAACTTGCCTCAGCTTCGGCTTGCCACTCACCGTCACAAGAACCTGCTGATTAAGACCCATCCCAAACCCCGCAATGCGGATGGCCAGATTGTTGATGAGGATGGGAACCCAGTTGAGAACTCAGGTGATGCTGCTGATGCACCAGCTTTTGTGGTCTCTCGTCGCCAGCCAGCACAGCCATCTTGGGCTAAGAGGTTTGAGGCCAAACTAAAGAAGATTTTCTGCCTCCAAGTGGACAATCAGAAACGCCTGTACGAGGCTCATGTCTATGCCAAGAAGGCATGTGCTCGTCAGAAGGAAATGATGGAAGCTCAAGGACTGACTGCTTCCAAGGGCTCTGAGAACAACATTACCCCAGAAGATCAATGGATCTCCAAGCACAGCAACTGGGAAGATGATGCCACCTCCTCCTTCCGTGCCCCTCCAACTCATGGTGCATGGGACGACGTTGATGATGATGATGAGTGATCCTCGGGGCGCTAGTATTGCTCTTATCCCTTTTTGGCGTCTTGATGCCAAAGGGGGAGAAGTTGCACATTAGGCATGCGGGAGATTTGCGAGGGAAAGTCACAAGCTCGTTCTTGCCTTGGATTTTATTCGCTTGTGAACTTTATTTGGTTGCCTCTTACTATGTGTGAACCTAACTATTGGTGCTATGTTTGGTGCTATGTATGTTAAGACTATGTGGTTATCTTATGGATCCATCTTGTGTGTATTATGGCTATTCTTGTTGGATACATTCTTGTGATGATATTCCTCATTCATAATCTATTGGTCATCACATGTTTATTAGCAAAGGTATGTCCTCTATGTGCGACTTCTGTTCTATCTGTTGGGGCTTGTTTCTACATATCTAGGGGGAGCCCCATCTACATCTTGTCGTCACTAGATTCCCTTGCAAAATGTGTGTTGTCATCAAACACCAAAAAGGGGGAGATTGAAAGAGCATTTGCTATCCCTAGTGATTTTGGTGTTTGATAACAACACACATATCGGACTAATAGTTTGCTAAGTGTATCGCAGGTTCTTTAAAAGGGTTTGCATACTTTCAGAAACTGTCTGCCTGGCGCGGTACCAAAAAGCGGTAGTACCGCTTTTTGCTACCGGACCAGACAGAAGCAAATGACTAACTGTCAAAAAGTCTCTGCCGGGCCCGGTACTAAAAAGCGGTAGTACCGCATTTTAGTACCTAGCGCGACAGAAGCTTTTTTACAGCTTGTCAAAAGCTTCTGCCTGCTCCGGTACTAAAATGCGGTAGTACTGCATTTTAGTACTGCTCGGGACAGAGGCTTTTTTAACGTTGCAAAAAGCTTCTGTCTACGCCGGTAGCAAAATGCGGTAGTACCGGGTTTTGCTACCGGGCGTGACAGAGAGTTTTTGCTTGTTGCAAAAAGCTTCTGTCTGTGCCGGTAGCAAAATGCGGTAGTACCGGGTTTTGCTACCGGGCGTGACAGAGAGTTTTTGCTTGTTGCAAAAAGCTTCTGTCTGCGCCGGTAGTAAAATGCGGTAGTACCAGGTTTTGCTACCGGGCGTGACAGAGAGTTTTTGCTCGTTGGAAAAAGCTTCTGTCTACGCCGGTAGCAAAATGCGGTAGTACCGGGTTTTGCTACCGGGCGTGACAGAGAGTTTCTTATGGATCTGTGTTGTTCAAAAAGGGTGTTCCGGTACCTATGTCCGGTAGTACCGGATTTCTCCGGTAGTACCGCTTGTATCTCCGGTACTACCGCTTCAGTAAATGCTGCAACGGTCAGATTTTGTGGAGGGGTATAAATACCCCTCCACCTACCTTTGGACAAGCTGCTCAGCTCATTAAAGTCTTGTCCACCATTGGAGTCAAGTGGAGCCACTAAATTTCTCAAGATCGCATCATCCAACCACCCAAAGGCCTTGATCTCTGGGGAATCGAAGGAGGAGTCCCCGATCTACTACTTCACCAAAAGAGATCTTCACTTCCCCCTCATTTCATTGAGGGCCCCTTTGCTCTAGTGTTTTGTTGGAAACCCTAGCTCTCGTTTTTGTTCTTACAAGCTTGTCTTTGATTGCTTTGACAGCTTGCTTGTTTTTGGGAGCCTCCGATTAAGTTGTGGATGTGTGCCCCAAACTTGTAACGGTGCCGGCTACCACCTTGAAGGTTGCCGATATAGTGGAAGGTGAATCGATCCCATTGGGGTGAGATTCATCGGAGAACAAGGGAGGCCTCTCGTGGAGTTGGTGGTTTGAAACCACCCCCTCTCCAAACGTAGACGTACTTCCCCTCAAAAGGAAGGAACTACGGGAAACAAATCCTTGTGTCTCCGCGTCCACTTTTCGGTTACCTCTATCCTTTACCGCACCTTACTTTCTTGTTACTTCTTTGTGTTGTGGTAGCTCTTGCATTTTGCCATATAGGTAAATTCACCGTAGTTGCATTATCTAGAGAATTTACCTTATTGTCAAACCTTAATTTGAAAAAGAAGAAAATTTGAAGTAGCACCTATTCCCCCCCCTCTAGGTGCCCATACGATCCTTTCAATGATCATCACATACATTATACACATCACATCTTGGGCCATACCATATCACAGAAAACACTCCCTGCAAAAACAAGTTAGACGCCTCTACTTTGTTGTTGCACGTTTTACGTGGCTTATGGGAGTAGATGCTAAGAACGATTCTTACCTACGGAAATCCACAACGGTGATATTATGGTTGCCAAACTCCGGTGTTAATCCCATGACAACTATAGTGAGACAAACTGACATCCACCAGCCGCATGTGTGGAACAAGCCACACGTCAAGTGCGGAGCCGGTCTCGCGAACGACGTCGCGTAAGGTTGGCCTGGACCGCTTCAATCTCACTATCCCGCGTCATAAGAAGAACACAAACAAGAGGCTTGCAACAGAAAACATCAACGCCCGCAACAACCATGTTGTGTTCTACTCGTGAAACACATCTACGCATAGATCTAGCTCTGATACCACTGAAGGGTTTCGCGGCATAGTAAATCAAAATTTTCTACGGATGCGAACAGAGGGAAAGCCAAGATCTAATCTAGGAGATGCAAACAACGAGAGAGATTGGATTAGATCTTCATACCCTTGAAGATTCGCACAGCGGAACGTTCGTCGGAACGTGGGTGATGTAGTCGTACTCGCTTCTCCTCCTCGCGATCCGATCCGATCTAGCACCACAAGTGGCGGTGCCTCTGTGAGATGCACACGTGCAGCACCTCGACGTCTCCTCCTTCCTCGGACCAGCAAGTATGGTGGAGAGACGGATTGGATCTACAACACGACGGCGTGGTGTATATGGTGGAGAATTTCTGCAGCAGGGCTTCGCCTACAAACAGTCGGGAGGGAGAGAGGAGGGCAGCAGGGCGGCTAGGGTTGGAGGGGAAGGTGTGTGTGGGGGGTGCGCCCCCAGCCCTCTTTATATAGAGGGGTGGGGCGGCAACCCTAGCCCCCTCCCCCAAGCCAAGGCCGGCGGCCAAGAAGGAGGAGTGGGGGGCAAGGAACCCCCCCTTCTAGAAGCTCTATCTAGGGTTTAAACCCTCTTGGCCGGCTGGGCCCTATGGGGCCTTGTTCCCCTAGCCCAATGCGGCCAGGGCACTCCCTCATAGGCCCATGCCCCCTCCCGGAAGGTGTGGCCACGTTGGTCCCCTTCAGGAAGGTTCTAGAAGCTTCCGGTACAATACCGATTAACCCGGAACAATTCCGAACTCCAAAAACTGCACTGCCTTATATGAATCTTATTCTCCGGACCACTCCGGAACCTCTCGTGATGTCCTGGATCCCATCTGAGACTCCGAACAAAAACTCATAAACCAATTATCCAATCTATCCTAGCGTCGAGACACGTTAAGTGTGTGACCCTGCGGGTTCGAGAATATGCAGACATGATCTTCTATCAATAATCAACAGCGGGGTCTGGAAACCCATATTGACTCCCACACATTCATCGATGATCATATCGGATGAACCACGATGCCAGGATTCAATCAATCCCATATATATATTCCCTTCGTCTCGTGATATTTTACTTGCCCGAGATTCGATCGTCGGTACCGTCATACCTAGTTCAATCTCGTTCACAGCAAGTACTTTACTCGTTCCGTAATCCGATATCATTTTGTGATTAACTCTTTAACCACATGCTTGCAAGCGATGTTGATATCGATTACCGAGTGAGCCCAAAGTATATCTCTCCGACTTGGGAGGGACAAATCCCATCTCGATACATACAACCCAACAGATACTTTCCGATCACCTGAGAGACACCTTTATGATCACCCTATCATAGGATGAAGTTTGATGACCTCAAAGCTTTCTTCCGATACCAGGGAGTTGTATTATCTCATGGTCTAAGGAATACAATATTTGACATAAGAAAAGCTTCGCAAAGACGAACACGATGACACGATCTAATTGCTTCGCTTAGTTTGGGTCTGTCCACCATATCATTCTCCCAATGATATGATCTCATTATTAATCGACAACTCATGTCCATGGCTAGGAAACCTTAACCATCATTAATCAATGAGCTAGTCCATAGAGGCATACTAGGGACACGGTGTTGTCCACAAACCACACAAGTATTAAAGTTTCCGCTTAATACAATTCTAGCATGGAATATAAACATTATCATGAACAAGAATTATAATAATAACATCTTTATTATTGCCTCTAGGGCATAATTCCAACAGGGGAGCCCTGCCCCTCCTTTTATAGGTGGAGGGGCCGGCCAAGGGGAGGGGATTCCCTCCCCAACTCGGCTTGGAGGTGGGCCGGCGGTGGAGGGGAGGAACTCCTCCCCAACTCGGTTTCCACCTCCCTCTCCACTTCCCAAAAATAGCCGTTTGACTTTCAAATTGCCGTTTGACTTTTTCAAACTAGGATTTGATAAAACCCTTTATTTTGTTCAGCGATGACACCTAGTACATGATGCAATCATATCAACTTGATATAACACATTCATGTACCCTTCCCCTCCGGAGTGCCGGACATTCCGGAACCTTCTAGAACATTCCCGATGAAAACACCGGAACCATTCCCCAACTCCGAAACAGGACTTTCCTTATATGAATCTTATTCTCCGGACCATTACGGATCTCCTCGTGATATCCCGGATCCCATCTGAGACTCCGAACAACATTCGATCTCTTTCTCATCATTCCATAACTACTCAAACAACGTCGAATCCTTAAGTGTGTCTCCCTACGGTTCGTGAATTATGCGGACATGATCGAGACACTTCTCCGAACAATAACCAATAGAGGAATCTGGAAATTCATATGGCTCCCACATATTTCTACGATTACATTGCGATCGAATGAACCACTTACATATGATACCAATTTCCCTTTGTCTCACGATAGTTTACTTATCCGAGGTTATGATCGTCGATATCTCTACCTAGTTCAACCTCGTTACTGATAAGTACTCTTTTCTCGTTCTCGTGATATGTGATCCCTTGTGAGCCAGTCACATGCTTGCAAGCTAATTGGATGACATTCCACCGAGAGGGCCCAGAGTATATCTATCCGTCATATGGATGGACAAATCCCACTCTTGATCCATGTGTCTCAACCAATACTTTCCAAACACTCAATGCCACATTTATAGCCAACCAGTTATGGTGTGGTTTTTGATGTCATCAAAGCATCCATCCGGTAAAGGTGATATGCATGATCTCATGGTCGAAGGAATTAGGTTACTATGTATCAGAAAGCATATAGCAATTGAACTATTAAAATGACTTGATCTTTATGCTACACTTTACTATAGGAGTATGTCCACCATATAATTCTCCTAACAATATGATCTTGTTGTTAATAACATCTCAATGTTCATGATAGGGAAACCACTTATTTATTAACCAACAAGCTAGTGATGTATAGAGGCTTTACTAGGGACTTCAATTTAAGTTTACAAATCACACAAGTATTAATGTTTCCTTGTTAATACTATTATAGCATGAATGTGAACATTTATCATAAACACAAAGATATAATAATAACTACATTTATTATTGCCTCTAGGGCATATCTCAAACAGTCTCCAACTTGCACTAGAGTCATCTAATCTAGATTACATGGTAATATACCGAACACCCATGGCAGTTTGGTGCTGGTAATGTTTTGCCCTCGGGAGAGGTTTAGTCAACGGATCCGCCACATTCAGATCTGTGTGTACTTTGCAAATCTTTATGTCCCCATCTTGGGCATGTTCTCGAATAGCGTGAAAACGTAGCTTGATGTGCTTCAGCTTCTTGTGTGACCTTGGTTCTTGTGCATTGGCTATGGCACCCATGTTATCACAGTAGATAGATATTGGGTCCAGCGCACTAGGAACCACACCCAGCTCTGTAATGAACTCTTTCATCCATATCGCTTCTTGTGAAGCCTCTGAAGCAGCCATGTATTCCGATTCAGTTGAAGATCTCGCCACAAAGCTTTGCTTTGCACTCCTCCAGCTAACTGCTGCACCATTCAAAATAAATACGTATCCAGATTGTGATTTAGAATCATCCGGATCGGTGTTCCAACTAGCATCGGTGTAACCATTAACAACGAGCTGTTCATCACCTCCATAAGAAAGAACCATATCCTTAGTTCTTCTCAAGTACTTAAGGATGTTTTTGACCGCTGTCCAATGATCCACTCCTGGATCACTTTGATATCTGCTAGTTAAACTAACATCATATGCAATGTCGGGTCTAGTACATAGCATGGCATACATTAGAGATCCTATGGCTGAGGCATAGGGAGTCTTACTCATCCTTTCTCTATCTTCTGCCGATGTCGGACTTTGAGTTTTACTCAAGGTCGTATTGGGCAACATGGGCAAGAACCCTTTCTTGCTATCTTCCATTCCAAACCTCTTTAGAACTTTGTCCAAATATGTACTTTGTGACAATGATATTTGGCGTCTTGATCTATCTCTATAAATATTTATGCCTAATATGTAAGCTGCTTCGCCAAGATCCTTCATTGAAAAACTATTATTCAAATATTCCTTGACACTATTAAGAAGGTCTACATCATTCCCAATCAACAATATGTCATCTACATATAGTATTAAGAATGCTACAGAGCTCCCACTCACTTTCTTGTAAATACAAGCTTCTCCATAAGTTTGTATAAAACCAAAACTTTTGATCACCTTATCAAAACGTTGATTCCAACTTCGGGATGCTTGCTTCAATCCATAGATGGACCGTTGAAGTTTGCATACCTTGTTAGCATCTTTAGGATCGACAAAACCTTTGGGTTGCATCATATACAACTCTTCATCAATGTCTCCATTGAGGAATGCTCTTTTGACATCCATCTGCCATATCTCATAATCATAATATGCAGCGATTGCTAACATAATCCTCACAGACTTTAGCTTTGCTACTGGTGAGAAAGTCTCATCGTAGTCAACTCCTTGAATTTGTCGAAACCCTTTTGCGACAAGTCGAGCTTTATAGACAGTAACATTACCATCAGCATCTGTTTTATTCTTGAAAATCCATTTGTTCTCGACAGCCTTCCGGCCATCCGGTAAGTCCACCAAAGTCCATACTTGGTTTTCGTACATGGATCCAATCTCGGATTTCATGGCTTCTTGCCATTTATTGGAATTTGGGCTCATCATCGCTTCCTCATATGTCGCAGGGTCATCAGTGTTGTCCACCAACATGACACTCATAACGCGATCATACCAATCTGGAGTGGTACAAGTTCTCGTTGACCTGTGAGGCTCTGTAGCAACTACAACCGAAGTTTCACGATCATCATCATTAGCTTCCTCTCTTATTGGTGCAGGCATCACAGGAACTTCTTCCGGTGCTGCGCTACTCGCAATTTCGAGAGAAGGTTCGACAACCTCGTCGAGTTCTACTTTCCTTCCAGTCACTTCTTTCGAGAGAAATTCCTTCTCTAGAAAGGATCCATTCTTGGCAACGAAGACTTTGCCTTCGGATCTATGATAGAAGGTATACCCAATAGTTTCCTTCGGGTATCCTATGAAGACGCATTTTTCCGCTTTGGGTTCAAGCTTGTCCGGCTGTAACTTCTTTACATAGGCTTCGCAACCCCAAACTTTAAGGAACGACAATCTAGGTTTCTTCCCAAACCATAATTCATACGGTGTCGTTTCAACGGATTTAGATGGTTCCCTATTTAAAGTGAATGCGGCTGTTTCTAATGCATAACCCCAAAATGATAGCGGTAAATCTGTAAGTGACATCATAGAACGAACCATATCTAAGAGAGTTCGATTACGACGTTCGGACACACCATTACGCTGTGGTGTTCCCGGCGGTGTCAATTGTGAAAGTATTCCGCATTTCTTCAAATGCTCGCCAAACTCGTAACTTAGATATTCACCTCCATGATCAGAACGTAGAAATTTAATCTTCTTGTTACGTTGATTCTCTACCTCACTTTGAAATTCCTTAAACTTCTCGAAAGTTTCGGACTTATGTTTCATGAAATAGATATACCCATATCTACTCAAGTCATCCGTGAAGGTAAGAACATAACGATAACCACCGCGCGAAGCTACACTCATTGGACCACACACATCAGTATGTATGATTTCCAGTAAGTCCGTAGCTCGCTCCATCATACCAGAAAATGGAGTCTTAGTCATTTACCCATCAGACATGCTTCGCATCTCTCAAGTGATTCGAAATCAAGTGATTCAAGAAGTCCATCGGAATGGAGTTTCTTCATACGCTTCACTCCAATGTGACCAAGACGACAGTGCCACATATAGGTCGAGTTATCGCTAGATTTCAAATGTTTAGCCTCAATGTTATTAATATGTGTATTTCCACTATCGAGATTCAATAAGAATAGACCATCTATCAAAGGTGCATGTGCATAAAACATATTACTCATATAAATCGAACAACCATTATTCTCGGACTTAAACAAGTAACCGTCTCGCAATAAACAAGATCCCGATATAATGTTCATGCTTAACGCAGTCACCAAATAAAAATTATTTAAGTATAAAACTAATCCCGATGGTAGATGAAGGGGTAGCGTGCCGACCGCGATCACATCAACCTTTGATCCGTTTCCCACGCGCATCGTCACCTCGTTCTTCGCTAGCTTCCGTTTATTCTGCAGCACCTGTTTCGAGTTACAAATATGAGCAACCGAACCAGTATCAAATACCCAGGCACTACTACGAGTACTAGTGAGATACACATCAATAACATGTATATCGGATATACCTTTCTTCTTGATGTTGTCGTTCTTCAAATCCGCCAAGTACTTTGGGCAATTCCGCTTCCAGTGACCTTCTCCCTTGCAGTAAAAGCACTCAGTATCAGGCTTAGGTCCAGCCCTGGTCTTCTTCGTCTGTGCGGTAACTTTCTTACCACCCTTCTTGAAGTGTCCCTTTTGCTTAGACTTGCCTTTCTTGAATTTGGTGGTCTTATTGACCATCAACACTTGGTGCTCTTTCTTGATCTCCACTTCTGCAGATTTCAACATAGCAAACAGTTCTGGCAACTGCTTGTTCATGTTTTGCATATTGTAGTTCATCACAAAGTTCTTGTAACTTGGTGGTAGTGATTGGAGGACACGGTAAATCCCCAAAGCATTAGGAATCACTATACCCAAGCTTTGAAGTTTGTTTGCGTGCCCAGACATCTTAAGCACATGCTCACTGACGGAGCTACCCTCTTCCATCTTGCAGATAAAGAACTTTTCAGAAGCCTCATAGCTCTCAATTGCCGCGTGGGTCTCAAAGATCAATTTGAGATCACGGACAATATCATGTGGGTCTGAATTCCCAAACCTCTTCTGAAGCTCCGATTCTAAACCATAGAAGATAGCACACTGAACTGTGGAGTACTGAGTCTTCCGAGCGAGGTAAACATTCTTTACTTCGTCGGCAGCATCAGCTGCAGGCGGGTCACCCAGCGGTGCATCCAGCACATAGGTCAAATTACCAGCTGTGAGGACAATCCTCAAATTGCCGAACCAATTTGCGAAGTTGCTTCCATTGTTTTTCAACTTTTCTTTCTCTAGGAACGCATTAAAATTGATGGTAGGGGCTGCCATTGATCTACAACATATTTGCAATAGTTTAGACTAAGTTTATGAAAAATTGAGTTCTAATTAATAGTTAAATTAATCTAGGTGAACTCCCACTCAAAACAATATCCCTCACATTGTTTTAGTGATCACACGAACCAAATCCACCACATCAACACCGATCATCACGAGAGTTGATATAGTTTCAATGGCGAACAATCGACATGTTCATCATATCTCCTATATGATTCATGCTTTACCTTTCGGTGATCCGTGTTCCAAGACCATGTCTGTACATGCTAGGCTCGTCAAGATCAAACCTTAGCTTCCGCATGAGCAAATCTGGCTTGCTCACGTTGTATACACTTGCAGAATCTAACACACCCGATCATCACGTGGTGCTTCGAAACAACAAGCTTTAGCAACGGTGCTAACTAAGGGTGAACACTATATGACTTGAAATTCATGTGCATGAGGGATCATCTTATAATGCTACCGTTGTTAACTAAGCAATACAAGATGCATAAAGGATTAACATCACATGCAATTCATAATATGTGATATGATTTGGCCTTTCTTCTTTGTGCTTCCGATCTCCATCTTGAAGCACGAACATGATCTCCATCATCACCGGCATTGCATCAAGGTCAATGACGCTTCTCCATGGTTGTCGTCCACCGGCTTCAACTATTACAACTACTTTGAATAGACACGCGGGTCTTAACATAAATTAAAGACAGCCATATGGCTCCTGCCGGTTGCCAACTTACAATAAGGAACATTGCATACATCATATATAATCACAATCATGGCCATATCACATCACTGCACACCCCTGCAAAACAAAGTTAGACGCCTCTACTTTCTTTGCATATTTTACGTGGTTTGGGGCTTTCAATAAGTGCCGTTCTAACTTACGAACAAGAACCACAACATTGATACTAGTATTGTTAATCACCTGTTATAAATTGGATCTTAACTATGCTAGGAGAAACAGGCACCCGCAAAGCCACTTATGCAATACAAGTTGCATGTCAAGCGTGGAGCAAGTCTCATGAACGATGTCATGTAAGGTTAGCCCGGGCCGCTTCATCCCAACATCCCGCAAGATGCAAAGTACACAAGAAGCAATCGACAATAAAAGCATCAACGCCCACAATGACCATTGTGTTCTACTCGTGCAACAGATCTACATATAGACACGGCTCTGATACCACTGTAGGGTTTCGTAGCATGGAAAACAAAAAAATTCTACCGCATACAAACAAACAAGCCAAGATCTATCTACTAGATTGTAGCAACGAGTCGATGGAATAACTCACCCTCGAAGATTCTAAAGTGTTTAACGAGAGCGGATTCTCGTGGGTGATGTAGTCGTACTCTTCTCGATCTAAAGATCGCGTAGACGATCCTTCTGGCGCTGCGTTCCGACAGCGCTCCCGCAGTCGGTCACACATTCGGTACTCGACGAAGACCTTCCTCTCCCTTGTTCCAGCAGGCAGCGGAGGTTGTAGCACTCTCCTTGCGATTCCGGCAGCACAACGGCGTGGTTCCGAAAGTAGAGAGGAGATCTCGCAGGGCTTCGCCTTAAGCCGGGGCGAGTATGGTGGACTATGAGAGAGCCCTCGACGATCTAGGGTTTAGACACGCCGAGGAGGGGGCAAGCCGGCGGCTAGGGTTATCTAGGCGGCGGCGGTTTGCCCTAGGGCAGCGGCGGCAGTGGAGGTGGCGGCGCCGGCGGCTAGGGTTTAGAGGTGGAGGTGTTGGGTGTCTAGGAGGAGAGCCATGCCCCTTCTTTTATAGGTGGAGGGGTCGGCCAAGGGGAGGGGAGTCCCTCCCCAACTCGGCTTGGAGGTGTGCCGGCGGTGGAGGGGAGGAACTCCTCCCCAACTCGGTTTCCACCTCCCTCTCCACTTCCCAAAAATAGCCGTTTGACTTTCAAATTGCCGTTTGACTTTTTCAAACTAGGATTTGATTAAACCCTTTATTTTGTTCAGCGATGACACCTAGTACATGATGCAATCATATCAACTTGATATAACACATTCATGTACCCTTCCCCTCCAGAGTGTCGGACATTCCGGAACCTTCTAGAACATTCCCGATGAAAACACCGGAACCATTCCCCAACTCCGAAACAGGACTTTCCTTATATGAATCTTATTCTCCGGACCATTCCGGATCTCCTCGTGATATCCCGGATCCCGTCCGAGACTCCAAACAACATTCAGTCTCTTTCTCATCATTCCATAACTACTCAAACAACGTCGAATCCTTAAGTGTGTCTCCCTACGGTTCGTGAATTATGCGGACATGATCGAGACACTTCTCCGAACAATAACCAATAGAGGAATCTAGAAATTCATATGGCTCCCACATATTTCTACGATTACTTTGCGATCGAATGAACCACTTACATACGATACCAATTTCCCTTTGTCTCACGATAGTTTACTTATCCAAGGTTATGATCATCGGTATCTCTGCATACCTAGTTCAACCTCGTTACTGATAAGTACTCTTTTCTCGTTCCCGTGATATGTGATCCCTTGTGAGCCAGTCACATGCTTGCAAGCTAATTGGATGACATTCCACCGATAGGGCCCAGAGTATATCTATCCGTCATATGGATGGACAAATCCCACTCTTGATCCATGTGTCTCAACCAATACTTTCCAAACACTCAATGCCACCTTTATAGCCACCCAGTTATGGTGTGGTGTTTGATGTCATCAAAGCATCCATTCGGTAAAGGTGATATGCATGATCTCATGGTCGAAGGAATTAGGTTACTATGTATCAGAAAGCACATAGCAATTGAACTATTAAAATGACTTGATCTTTATGCTACGCTTAACTATAGGAGTATGTCCACCATATCATTCTCCTAACGATATGATCTTGTTGTTAATAACATCTCAATGTTCATGATAGGGAAACCACAATCATTTATTAACCAACAAGCTAGTGATGTATAGAGGCTTTACTAGGGACTTCAATTTAAGTTTACAAATCACACAAGTATTAATGTTTCCTTGTTAATACTATTATAGCATTAATGTAAACATTTATCATAAACACAAAGATATAATAATAACTACATTTATTATTGCCTCTAGGGCATATCTCCAACATAAACTACATAGAGATAATGAGCTCTCCGGCAGGCAGAATTCTGCCGAGGAAATTCCTTTCCGGAGAGGGGAGATCGTCTCCATCAACACCATCATCAAGATAGACTTCACCGGGATCATCATCATCATCCTCACCACCATATCCACCAGCACCATCATCACCACTCCATCCCGCTGTAACAATTTGGGTTGAATCTTGCATAGTTCTTAGGGGAAACTTTCCCGGTGTTGATTACTTTTGTAGTTGATGCTATTGAGTGGAACCATTGAATTATTGTTTATGTTTAGATTGTTATTCATCATTATATCATCTCTGATATTTATCCATATGATGTCTCGTGAGTAGTTCGTTTAGTTCTTGAGGACATGGGAGAAGTCATGTTGTTAGTAGTGGAATTGTGTTGAGGTATATTCAATGGTTTGACATTTAAGTTGTGGTGTTATTCTTCTAGTTCTGTCATGTGAATGTCGACTACATGATACTTCACCATTTATGGGCCTATGGGAATGCACTGTGTATTTGGCTACTAATTGTGGGGTTGCCGGAGTAACAGAAACCTGAAACTCTGTTAGGAAACCTTTGCACAAGGGACCGTAGGATCTCAGAGTTTAATGTTGTGGTTAGGTTTTTATCTTAATTACTTTCTTGTAGTTTCGGATGCTTGCAAGAGGTATAATCACAAGTATGTATTAGTCCAAGTAAGGTCGGTACATTAGCACAGGTTCACCCATACAACACTTATTAAAACAAAGAATATTAATCAACTATATGAAGCAAAAGCACTTGACAATATTCCCATGTGTCCTCGAGAATGTTTGGTCCTCATAAGTAATACAACCGGCTTGTACTTTGCTGAAGAAAGGATTGGGCCACTTGCTGCAATTATTCTTGTCTTTTTTTACTTGCACTTTATTTCCTTGCTTTATCAAAAAACCCTAAAAATCCATTTGCTAAGTATTTACAGAGAATTCCTGATCCAAACCACTAGTCAACACCTTCTGCTCCTCGCTGGGATCGACACTCCTATTTATCAAAAGTACTATGATACACCCCATATACTTGTGGGTCATCAAGACTATTTTATGGCACTATTTCCGAGGAGTGAAGCGCTATTGAAGAGTGGAACTGGTAAAGGAAATTTCTACTGTGAGTATTGCTTTTATTTTTGTTTGTTACTTTGTTTCCAATATGGATAAACCACTTGGTTTCCTATTTGGGAAAATTACTACCACTGCTAGGGTAGTGGATGAACCACCACCTGCTGAAATTGATCCTTTTAAGATACCTACAAAAATTGTTGATCATGTTATGGATAACTATTATTTTGGAGATGGCACTGTCCATCCTGGTGATCACTTGCTTTTTATCCATGAATTATGCGGGTTGTTTAAGTGTGCGGGTATCACAACAGAACAAGTTAAGAAAAAGTTACTCTCCATATCATTAAAAGGTAGAGCTGAAGAATGGTATAAGCTTATGAAGAATGGACAATCTATGGAATGGTAGGAAATTGTACCTCTCTTTTATTCTAAATTCTATCCTCCTAGTGAGATTCATAAAGACCGAAATCAAATATATAACTTTTGGCCTCGTGATGGAGAGAGTACAACCCAAGCTTGGGGGAGATTGAAGTTACTAATGCTCAAATATCCTATTCATGAGCTCCCAAATAATATTATTATTAATAACTTTTATGCAAGGCTTTCTCTTCATGATAAGGATTTATTAGATGCTTCTTGTGATGGATCATTCACACATATGAAAGGAGAAGCTAAATGGGATCTTCTAGACCGTATTCAAGAAAATACTGAAGCATGGGAGAATGACAAAGGAAGAAAGTTAGGTATAAATTATGATTATGAATGCATTAAATCTTTTATGGGAACTGATGACTTTCATAGTATTAGTACTAAGTATGGTCTTGATTCTCAAGTTCTTGCAAATTGTTTTAAGGCCTTTGCCTCTTATATTGAAATTCCTAAAAAGGAGTGGAACAAGTACCATGCGCCTTATAAATATATTGTTAATCATGGTCCTACTAGAAATACTGAAGTTTATACTATTGATCATATCTTGCCTGAACCTTATATTGAGAAAATACCTTTCCCTGCTAAGGTAAATGAGCATTCTATTATAGCTAGTGTGGTTAACAAAAGTACAAAAAAAAGTTGTAGAACCCGATAAACAAATAAATATTAAACTTGCAGTAGCAATTGTGAAAGACCTTGTCACTAAAAATGTAGAAGATGGGCACATTATCTTTTGTGAAGATGCTTATAATATTGTCTCGCAACCTAGTAAAACTAGGAGAGCTAGTGTCCATGTGCTTTCTGTTAGAATTGGTGATCATTGCTATTATGGTTTATGTGATATTGGTGCAAGTTCTAGTGATATTCCTTATGAGCCTTACAAAGAAATTATGCATGAAATTGGTCCTTGTGAACTTGAAGACATTGATGTGGTTATTCACCTTGCTAATAGAGAGACAGTCTGTCCAATTGGTATTGTAAGAGATGTGGAAGTTCTTTGTGGTAAGACTAAATATCCTGTTGATTTTCTAGTGCTTGGTAAGGAAGCTAGTAAAACTTGTACTATTATTTTTGGTAGACCTTTCTTGAACACTTGTGGAGCTATTATAGACTGCAGGAAGGAGAAAATTTTAACTAAATTTGATGGAGAATCTTATGAGTTTAACTAAAACACCTTATGAAAATGATTTGCCTAATGAGGATTTCAGAGTTGAACAACTTTCTTCTATTTCTCTTGCTCCTAACAATGCTTTGCAGCAATATATGGAAAATCATGAAAGGGAGACCTTCATGGAAGAGAGAAATGATATCGATGATATTTTTCTCCGTCAACTCGAGATGCTTAAACATAACCTTCATGTGGAAGATTTGGGTACCACACTACCACCTAAAGAGAATCCTGTCTTCGATCTAAAACCTCTACTTGATGACCTTAAATATGCTTATTTAGATGATAAAAAAATCCTGTTATTATTAGTTCTAAACTTTCAGGAAAGAAAGAGGAAAGATTATTGGGAGTATTGAAGAAACACCGAGGAGCTATGGGTTATACTCTTGATGATTTAAAAGGGATTTCTCGTACTATATGTTAGCATGCTATTAATATAGAACCTGATGCAATGCCAGTTGTTGAACATCAACGTTGTTTAAATCCTAAGATGAAAGAAGTTGTAAGAAATGAGGTATTAAAACTTCTTGATGCTGGTGTTATTTTTCCTATTGCTGATAGTAATTGGGCTAGTCATGTTCATTGTGTCCCTAAGAAAGGAGGAATTACAGTTGTGCCAAATGAAAATAATGAGCTTATACCTCAAAGAGTAGTAGTTGGTTATAGGATGTGCATTGATTTTAGAAAGGTGAATAAAGTTACTAAAAAGATCATTATCCTCTACCTTTTATTGATCAAATGCTAGAAAGGTTGTCCAAGAAGACTCACTTTTTCTTTCTTGATGGTTATTCTAGGTTTTCTCAAATTGCTGTTAAAGCGCAAGATCAGGAGAAAACCACTTTTACTTGTCCTTATGGAACTTATGCTTATATATATGAATTTTGGTTTGTGTAATGCTCCTGCTACTTTTTAGAGATGTATGTCTACTATCTTTCATGGTTTTTGTGAAGAAATTGTGGAAGTATTCATGGAATATTTTTCCGTCTATGGAACTTCCTTTGATAATTGTTTGGACATCTTGATAAAGTTCTGCAGAGATGTGAAGAAACTAATATTGTTCTTAATTTGGATAAATGCCACTTCATGGTTAATGAAGGGATTGTTCTTGGACATAAAATTTCTGAAAGAGGCATTGAAGTTGACAGAGCCAAAGTTGAAGCAATTGAGAAAATTCCCTGCCCTAGGGATGTTAAAGGTATTCGTAGTATCCTTGGCCATGCTGGTTTCTAGAAGGTTTATTAAAGATTTCTCCAAGATATCAAAACTCCTTACTAATCTTCTTCAAAAAGAAGTACCTTTTGTTTTTGATGATGATTGTAAGGAGGCTTTTGAAACTCTAAAGGAAGCTTTAACACCTGCTCCTATTGTCCAACCGCCTGATTGGAATCTACCCTTTGAAATTATGTGTGATGCTAATGATTATGCTGTAGGTGATGTTCTTGGGCAACGAATAGATAAAAAATTGAATGTTATCCATTATGCTAGTAAGACTCTTGATGCTGCTCAAAAGAACTATGGTACTTCTGAAAAAGAGTTCTTAGATATAGTCTTTGCTTGTGATAAGTTTAGACCTTATATTGTTGATTCAAAAGTTACCATTCATACTGATCATGCTGCAATTAAATATCTTATGATAAATAAAGATGCTAACTGTCACATCCCAGGATTTTCCAAATCTTGTAATGTGAAAAATAAATGAAAAAAATAAAACTTTGTTTGAATTTCAGGGCCAGAAGAAACTTTTTGAATCCAATTGGAAATCTTCAAACCAATTTGAATTAAATAAATCCTAAAGGGATTTAAAAAGATAAACATTTAATAAAAGGAAAATAAAATATTTTGGAATTGCTATTTTTGATCTTTTACATAAAAGGATTTGGATATCAAATAAAATAGAAGTTTTATAAATAGGGATTATTTTATAGAGCCAAATTAAACCTTGGCCAAGCTTTTGAAATAAAACATTTTGTTTTTGATAAAAATAGTAAAGGTTTATTTAAAATAAATTAATAAGGATTTAATATCCAAGTTTTATTAATAAAGGTTTTACTATTTCCAAAATAACAAAACTTGTTTATTTATTTAAAAATAAGTCTTCCAAGTATTTTATATTCCCAAATAAAACCTACTGATTTGGTTTTGAAAATAATTAGATTTCAAAATGGAGTTTTAAAATAAACATCAAATTCTATTTTGATTTAATAACAATGGTCTATTTATTTAATTAATAATGGACCTAAAATAAAATTATTATTTTGATTTTGGAATTTGGTTTATGCTACTGAACATAACCAAATTCATAGTGCAAGGTTTGGTGATTGTTTTATTTGATTTGAATGTTGTTTGATTGTTTGAAATTTCAAAACAGAATTGGAAAATAGAAAAAGAAAAAGCCAGTAGACAGAAAAAAATAGGATCTGGACCAGCCCAGTCGACAGAGCCCACAAGGCCCAGAACCAGCCCAACTTTTCCTCCCCGAAGAAAAACGTTTCATACTCATTTTCGAACCCGCGCAGAGACTGGCCGGTGGACCTCCTCTCCTTCTCGCATCCTCACTGACGACTGGACCCCACCTCCCTGTTCATCCTCCTCACCCGCGCGACCCCTTCTCCCCCAAACAGCGCTGCCGTTCTCTGTCATTCAACCGCGCGTAAATTCACGAGTAATGGCCGCGTTAATCTTGCCCCGACCATGCGTACATAAGCACCTCTCCTCCCTCTGTCATTTCCCCCAAACACCAACTCCACATCGCCCCCAGGCTGCTCGGAATTTCTCTGACACCGCCGCAGTTCCGACCACCGTCCTCCCTCGATTCCGGCCGAGCCTCGCCACCTCCTGTCTCCCCGACCAAGCTCACACCTTCCCCACTCCCTGGCGCATCTCCCAGTACCCTCCGTTCGACCGCGGGCGCCCCAGAGCAACGTCTGCAACAAGCTCTGAACGACGCCGCCGTCCGCTCCAACTCCGACGAGCCCCACAGGTAGTTTTCGGCCGCCCCTCTTCTTCTCGTTCACGCACACAGCATCTCCGTGATCTCCTGCGTCTAACCATGCTTCTGGTTTGCCTTCTCGTGACCCATAGCATCGTCTTCGACCTCGACCAGAACCAAACGTCGCCAGACCAAACTCCGGCGAGGAATTCCTCCTGCCCTCGTGCGCCCCTTGCCCCGTCGACCACACGACGAGCTTCCCCAGCCTCCTACGATCTCGGTGAGCCTACTCCCTCTCTCTCGCTTCCTGTTTCGCCAGCGCCGCCACTGTTAGACCGTCGCCGCCGCTAGCCACCGCCGGCGCCGCTCGCATATGGTCAAACATGCTAGCACCGTAGGATCGAGATCTGACGCTCACGATAGAATCATTTAACCACGAAAGGGTACGCTCTCTGGACTACACGATCTGATTATATCTAATGCGCCGCAGAGCCCGATCCAGCCGAACCGGTACCGTCCAATTAAATCATGCCGCGTGGCGAGTTTGGTTTAAAACAGAAATTTGAAATCAGATTAGATTATGATTTTCAAACCTTTATAACTTTTGATCCACACGTCCAAAAATTACAAATTTTATGTCGTTGGAATCAGTAGAACAAACCCTAGCCAACCATGCCTTTAGTTTAGCAAATAGTATCAGTTAGCTTGTTGGTTTTTGCAGAAACTTTTGTATGCTTGTTAAGACTAGAAAAATGATTCAAAAATGTTTTTGAGTTTGAAACCTTGGCAAAATGGTTGTTGTGAACTTACTGACCCTAGGAACCAACCCATGGTCTTGAAAATGAATTTGGTAAAGTTTAGGATGGAAAACTTGATTTAGTCATTTCTAGCCAAATGAAAATAATGGTTTTTGTTATGAAAATGATTTTGAGTAAAAACTTTGGGAAAATCCCTTGGATCAAACCTACTGACCCAAAACACCAAGTTTTGCAAACTAGCAACTCATTTGGTGAAAAACTTAAAAGTTTTGTTTTGATAAAAACATTTTTCACCACATAAAATGATGAATGGATTTTAAAATGGTTTTGGGATAAAACCCTTTTGCAATTGACTGTGCCATTTTGGTGAATGACCAATTTGGAACTTACAAAGTTTAGAAGCCTAGTGGAGACCATCTTTGCAAATAGAACCATCTCTTGCATGCTTACATGCATGACTTAGATCCCATTGTTTTATGTGTGTGAAATGTTGATTGAATTATTGGTTTGGAATGCTACTTGATACCCTGCTTGCTTGATTGATTGTAGTGAAGTTAGAAAAGTGCGAGACTACCAAGATCAAGGAGTGAACCATCATTCCCTACCAAAAAGGCAAGTTACACTATCATCTAAAGTCCTACTATTTTCATTGTACTTAGTGGATTTTGAAACATGCATAAAAAAATATTTTTATACTTATGCTATGATAAATCCTAATAGGATTCCCTATATATACCTTAGTGAAAACAATGTAGTTGTTACATGCTTAGCCATGCTATATTTTGAAAAGAGATACATGTTGAGATTTTATGAAGTTGAGAAAAGGACTTGTGATTTTATATAATAAAACAAGGACTCAATGAACCACCTGGGTGGCCAAGGATACTTTTGAGTATTGTAGAAGGTGGCAGCAAAAGGAACCATGTCTATGGCAATCTCTTTGTGTTGTGCTCCAAAAGAAACCACCCAGGAAACTTAGAGATTGAACATGTTTCTCCAATTGTGGCTTTCGTGTGCAACCACATGCTATTATGGCTCTGGCTTAGTCAACTACATTGGGAAGACCCATGCATTGTCTTCAGTTTACTGGACATGGGGATCTGAAATGCTTCATGGGTGCTGAAGACAAGCTAGCAATGGTGTATGGGAGGACCCTTTGGAAAGACTTCGTCACATTCTCAATCTGCCAGTACTCCATCTTGGTGAGTGCTAATCCAGTGGCCACTGGTGGCACAAGGATGGGATTGTGACATGTGGGTAAAGTGTACTCCTTCTGCAGAAGATAATAAAATCTAAGTACTTAGGCGTGTCCCCGGTTATGGACAATACTGAGCAACTAAAGTTTGAAGCTATGGGAGATCTCGACATTCTAATTTCTAAAAGAAAACTTTTAAGGACTTGATGCACTTGGGGTTACCAAGGAGCTCAAGAGACTTTGACAAAACTTGATGTACTTGGGGTTACCAAGGAACTCAAGAGATTTTGTTGAAAACATGAACACTTGGGGTTACCAAGGAACTCATGAGATTTTGATAAAACTTGTTGCACTTGGGGTTACCAAGTAGCTCAAGGGATTTTTGACAAGGACTTGAACACTTGAGTTTCTCCCAAGGAGTTCAAGGAACTTGGAAAAGGAGATTTGACAAAGGACCAAAACCATTTTTGAAAAGATAGGATAAATTTTTCTTTATGCAAAGGAGCCTTAAACTCTACTTAGCCAAATATGCATGTATTGATAGGATTCACTCATAATATACATAGTAGTGAAGCTTGCCAATACAATTCAAATGTATTGACCCTTGTGGCTGTAACTTGTAATGTTGCAGGTATGATTGATTTTAGTGAAGATTGTTTGATTAGGATTACAAAGTCTACAACCAACATCTGCCTGTGGCACTTTGAAGTTGAAGGACCCATGACTATAGATATTCCGCTGCAATGTAATGTAATAGCCAAATGAGCTATGTATGATGTAATAAAATTATGTTTCCTGGTTATAAAGTTATATTATGACCTTTGTTTCTTGATATTACATCTTAATTGTGGATGCTAGCTATTGATCCAGGGACTAGCATTGTAAACACAGGGGACACCACCTTATGTTGTATAAAGGTTTGGGACACTCCCTCTAAAGATGGTATCAGAGAATTGTGTTGCCTATAGGATTTGTAACCCTAGGATTGGACGAAAACCCTTAGAAAAATAGGAGTTGTACTTGTTCCAAAAACTTATTTACAAAAACACTTGTAAACTCTTTCCTCAATCATTTTGGCTTCAACTCTACATCTCTTCTACTTCAACTTGATGGAAAAACCTACCCATGGCCAAGGACTACACCATGTGCAAAGGACTTTCCAACTTCTTCAACTCTAATGACTTCAACTTCTTCAACTCTAATGACTTCAACATCTTCAGCATATTCTCCAAGGACTTCCAACTTGGATGACACTAAGGACTACAAGTGAGATAAGGAAATCTTGCTCAAGATTTAGAGACTGAGGGAATGCAAAAGTTAGAAGGAACCTACATCATTTGAAGTATTGTAATCAAGAGTTTTTTTTCTCAAGGGAACAATGATCTCATGTAAGAAGAATCATGTAGGAAGGAAAGATCACAAGTGAACCATATAGATGGACCACCATATTTTAGATAAGTCAAAACACACCAACTTATGTGGTGTAACAAAAATATTTTTGTTGCCTAAGTATGTGCTTGAACTTTGTTGTTTGAGTGAAATGTTTGACTTGTGATTGCATGTACATTGTTTGTGTGAATTGTGGTGTGTGTGATTAGAAATATTTCCTTAGAAATATCTTGCCTATTCTAATCTCCCTTCAACCCAAACAGATGACTACTCCAAAAGACTCCAACATCAAGGTTGATGACACCAACACCAACCAAGAGGATAGCCTGAAAGAGCTCATAGCAACCCAGAACCAGTTGAACCAAGTGACAGCTCAATTCATAGCCAACTCTAGTGGAGAAGATCCAAAGCTACAAGGATTTTTGGAAACTCAAGGCCAACTAATGCTTAAGGTGACTGATCAAATGATCAAAATGGAAGAAAGCTATCCCAAAAGAGTTTTTGACAACAAGGATGACAGAAATATTATTCTAGATGGAGCCCCAGCTTGCATTATTTGTGGAGACAAGGATCATACCTACAAGGAGCATAGAGATCAATGCCCCAACTATGAAGAGAAACATCCTGTTGGACAATGCCCCACCTCTCAAGCCACTTGTTATTTGTGTGAAGGAAACAATCATGTTCCTATCCAATGCCCCATCTATTCCATGGTGGAACAAAGGAAACAAGAAGGATCCAAGTATACCAAGAAGGTTGATGGCAAAGGAAAAGGACCACTTATACCTCCAAACAAAACAACCCAATTCAAAGGATCAAAGAAACCCAAGAAGCAAAAGATAGACAAAAGCCATGTGCAATGTTATAAATATAAGGAAATGGGACACTATTCTGGTGAATGCCCAGAGAACCCAAAGAATAAAGAGATTGGCCAAGTAGTGTGCAACAAATGCAAAGAGCTAGGCCATTATGTAGCAACTTGTCCACAAGAGCCACGTAAAGAACTCAAGGATATCCACTGTTTCAACTACAAGAACCCAGGACATTATGCAAGCAACTGTCTAGAAAAGATGAAGAACAAGTTGAACAAACCTATGGAGAAACTCAACCTTGTACCATGAGTCAAGTGTGGAAACAAAGGACTCAATGCAAATGTTTGCCCATGAGAATTTTCCCCAGGATCCCAAGAAGGACAATACATAATTTTTGTTTGAAAATTTTTAAGGGTGGTAGTACCCTAGTTGTTTTGAACCTACTTGTAACCCTAGCCTTCCCAAATCTCAGGACGAGATTTATTTTAAGGGTGGTAGCCTGTCACATCCCAGGATTTTCCAAATCTTGTAATGTGAAAAATAAATGAAAAAAATAAAACTTTGTTTGAATTTCAGGGCCAGAAGAAACTTTTTGAATCCAATTGGAAATCTTCAAACCAATTTGAATTAAATAAATCCTAAAGGGATTTAAAAAGATAAACATTTAATAAAAGGAAAATAAAATATTTTGGAATTGCTATTTTTGATCTTTTAAATAAAAGGATTTGGATATCAAATAAAATAGAAGTTTTATAAATAGGGATTATTTTATAGAGCCAAATTAAACCTTGGCCAAGCTTTTGAAATAAAACATTTTGTTTTTGATAAAAATAGTAAAGGTTTATTTAAAATAAATTAATAAGGATTTAATATCCAAGTTTTATTAATAAAGGTTTTACTATTTCTAAAATAACAAAACTTGTTTATTTATTTAAAAATAAGTCTTCCAAGTATTTTATATTCCCAAATAAAACCTACTGATTTGGTTTTGAAAATAATTAGATTTCAAAATGGAGTTTTAAAATAAACATCAAATTCTATTTTGATTTAATAACAATGGTCTATTTATTTAATTAATAATGGACCTAAAATAAAATTATTATTTTGATTTTGGAATTTGGTTTATGCTACTGAACAGAACCAAATTCATAGTGCAAGGTTTGGTGATTATTTGATTTGATTTGAATGTTGTTTGATTGTTTGAAATTTCAAAACAGAATTGGAAAATAGAAAAAGAAAAAGCCAGTAGACAGAAAAAAATAGGATCTGGACCAGCCCAGTCGACAGAGCCCACAAGGCCCAGAACCAGCCCAGCTTTTCCTCCCCGAAGAAAAACGTTTCATACTCATTTTCGAACCCGCGCAGAGACGGACCGGTGGACCTCCTCCCCTTCTCGCATCCTCACTGACGACTGGACCCCACCTCCATGTTCATCCTCCTCACCCACGCGACCCCTTCTCCCCCAAACAGCGTTGCCGTTCTCTGTCATTCAACCGCGCGTAAATTCACGAGTAATGGCCGCGTTAATCTTGCCCCGACCATGCGTACATAAGCACCTCTCCTCCCTCTGTCATTTCCCCCAAACACCAACTCCACATCGCCCCCAGGCTGCTCGGAATTTCTCTGACACCGCCGCAGTTCCGACCACCGTCCTCCCTTGATTCCGGCCGAGCCTCGCCACCTCCTGTCTCCCCGACCAATCTCACACCTTCCCCACTCCCTGGCGCATCTCCCAGTACCCTCCGTTCGACCGCGGGCGCCCCAAAGCAACGTCTGCAACAAGCTCTGAACGACGCCGCCGTCCGCTCCAACTCCGACGAGCCCCACAAGTAGTTTCCGGCCGCCCCTCTTCTTCTCGTTCACGCACACAGCATCTCCGTGATCTCCTGCATCTAACCATGCTTCTGGTTTGCCTTCTCGTGACCCATAGCATCGTCTTCGACCTCGACCAGAACCAAACGTCGCCAGACCAAACTCCGGCGAGGAATTCCTCCTGCCCTCGTGCGCCCCTTGCCCCGTCGACCACACGACGAGCTTCCCCAGCCTCTTGCGATCTCGGTGAGCCTACTCCCTCTCTCTCTCGCTTCCTATTTCGCCAGCGCCTCCACTGTCAGACCGTCGCCGCCGCTAGCCACCGCCGGTGCCGCTCGCATATGGTCAAACATGCTAGCACCGTAGGATCGAGATCTGACGCTCACGATAGAATCATTTAACCACGAAAGGGTACGCTCTCTGGACCACACGATCTGATTAGATATAACGCGCCGCAGATCCCGATCCAGCCGAACCGGTACCGTCCAATTAAATCATGCCGCGTGGCCAGTTTGGTTTAAAACAGAAATTTGAAATCAGATTAGATTGTGATTTTCAAACCTTTATAACTTTTGATCCACACGTCCAAAAATTACAAATTTTATGTCGTTGGAATCAGTAGAACAAACCCTAGCCAACCATGTCTTTAGTTTAGCAAATAGTATCTGTTAGCTTGTTGGTTTTTGCAGAAACTTTTGTATGCTTGTTAAGACTAGAAAAATGATTCAAAAATGTTTTTGAGTTTGAAACCTTGGCAAAATGGTTGTTGTGAACTTACTGACCCTAGGAACCAACCCATGGTCTTGAAAATGAATTTGGTAAAGTTTAGGATGGAAAACTTGATTTAGTCATTTCTAGCCAAATGAAAATAATGGTTTTTGTTATGAAAATGATTTTGAGTAAAAACTTTGGGAAAATGCCTTGGATCAAACCTACTGACCCAAAACACCAAGTTTTGCAAACTATCAACTCATTTGGTGAAAAACTTAAAAGTTTTGTTTTGATAAAAACATTTTTCACCACATAAAATGATGAATGGATTTTAAAATGGTTTTGGGTTAAAACCCTTTTGCAATTGACTTTGCCATTTTAGTGAATGACCAATTTGGAACTTACAAAGTTTAGAAGCCTAGTGGAGACCATCTTTACAAATAGAACCATCTCTTGCATGCTTACATGCATGACTTAGATCCCATTGTTTTATGTGTGTGAAATGTTGATTGAATTATTGGTTTGGAATGCTACTTGATACCCTGCTTGCTTGATTGATTGTAGTGAAGTTAGAAAAGTGTGAGACTAGCAAGATCAAGGAGTGAACCATCATTCCCTACCAAAAAGGCAAGTTACACTATCATCTAAAGTCCTACTATTTTCATTGTACTTAGTGGATTTTGAAACATGCATAAAAAAAATATTTTTATACTTATGCTATGCTAAATCCTAATAGGATTCCCTATATATACCTTAGTGAAAACAATGTAGTTGTTACATGCTTAGCCATGCTATATTTTGAAAAGAGATACATGTTGAGATTTTATGAAGTTGAGAAAAGGACTTGTGATTTTATATAATAAAACAAGGACTCAATGAACCACCTGGGTGGCCAAGGATACTTTTGAGTATTGGAGAAGGTGGCAGCAAAAGGAACCATGTCTATGGCAATCTCTTTGTGTTGTGCTCCAAAAGAAACCACCCAGGAAACTTAGAGATTGAACATGTTTCTCCAATTGTGGCTTTCGTGTGCAACCACATGCTATTATGGCTCTGGCTTAGTCAACTACATTGGGAAGACCCATGCATTGTCTTCAGTTTACTGGACATGGGGATCTGGAATGCTTCATGGGTGCTGAAGACAAGCTAGCAATGGTGTATGGGAGGACCCTTTGGAAAGACTTCGTCACATTCTCAATCTGCCAGTACTCCATCTTGGTGAGTGCTAATCCAGTGGCCACTGGTGGCACAAGGATGGGATTGTGACATGTGGGTAAAGTGTACTCCTTCTGCAGAAGATAATAAAATCTAAGTACTTAGCCGTGTCCCCGGTTATGGACAATACTGAGCAACTAAAGTTTGAAGCTATGGGAGATCTCGACATTCTAATTTCTAAAAGAAAACTTTTAAGGACTTGATGCACTTGGGGTTACCAAGGAGCTCAAGAGACTTTGACAAAACTTGATGTACTTGGGGTTACCAAGGAACTCAAGAGATTTTGTTGAAAACATGAACACTTGGGGTTACCAAGGAACTCATGAGATTTTGATAAAACTTGTTGCACTTGGGGTTACCAAGTAGCTCAAGGGATTTTTGACAAGGACTTGAACACTTGAGTTTCTACCAAGGAGTTCAAGGAACTTGGAAAAGGAGATTTGACAAAGGACCAAAACCATTTTTGAAAAGATAGGATAAATTTTTCTTTATGCAAAGGAGCCTTAAACTCTACTTAGCCAAATATGCATGTATTGATAGGATCCACTCATAATATACATAGTAGTGAAGCTTGCCAATACAATTCAAATGTATTGACCCTTGTGGCTGTAACTTGTAATGTTGCAGGTATGATTGATTTTAGTGAAGATTGTTTGATTAGGATTACAAAGTCTACAACCAACATCTGCCTGTGGCACTTTGAAGTTGAAGGACCCATGACTATAGATATTCCGCTGCAATGTAATGTAATAGCCAAATGAGCTATGTATGATGTAATAAAATTATGTTATTCCTGGTTATAAAGTTATATTATGACCTTTGTTTCTTGATATTACATCTTAACTGTGGATGCTAGCTATTGATCCAGGGACTAGCATTGTAAACACAGGGGACACCACCTTATGTTGTATAAAGGTTTGGGACACTCCCTCTACACTAACATTAGGATTATTAGATGGGTGCTGCTTTTACTAGAGTTCGATCTACATATTGTAGATAGGAAAGGTGCTAAAAATCATGTTGCTGATAATTTGTCTCACTTGGAAAACATTTCCTTTGATCCTTTGCCTGTTAATGATAGTTTTCCAAATGAGAAGTTGGCCGCCATAAAGGTAAGCTCGCGAGAGAGTCCTTGGTATGCTGATTATGCTAATTTTATTGTTTCCAAGTATTTGCCTCCAACCTTTATAGCCTAGCAAAGAAGGAAATTCTTTTATGATTTGAGGCATTATTTTTGGGATGACCCACATTTATATAAAGAAGGAGTGGATGGTATTATGCGAAGATGTGTTCCAGAATACGAACGACAAGAGATATTGAGAAAATGTCATGGTAGTGCCTATGGAGGACATCATGCTGGAGATAGAACCGCACAAAATGTTCTACAATCAGGTTTCGATTGGCCTACTCTTTTTAAAGATGCAAGAAAGTTTATTTTATCATGTGATGAATGTCAAAGAATTGGTAATATTTCTAGATGCAATGAAATGCCTATGAATTACTCTCTTGTTATTGAACCATTTGACTGTTGGGGTTTTGACTTTATGGGTCCTTTTCCTCCTTCAAAAGGTTATACTCACATTCTTGTTGTTTTGATTATGTTACTAAGTGGGTATAAGTCATACCTACAAAAAGTGCTGATGGTGAGACCTCTTTAAAAATGCTTAATGATGTTATTTTTCCTAAGTTTGGTGTGCCTAGATATCTCATGACTGATGGAGGTTCTCATTTTATTCATGGTGGTTTTAGGAAGACCCTTGCTAAGTATGATGTCAATCATAGAATTGCTTCAGCTTATCACCCCCAAACTAGTGGGCAGGTAGAACTGTCAAATAGAGAAATCAAATCTATCTTGCAAAATACTCTTAATAGATCTAGGAAAAATTGGGCTAAAAAGTTGAATAATTCTTTATGGGCTTATAGAACTGCTTATAAAAATCCTATGGGAATGTATCCTTACAAAATGGTTTATGGGAAGGCTTGTCACTTGTGTTTAGAATTAGAACACAAAGATTATTGGGCAGTGAAAGAAATGAATAGAGATTTTAAACTTGCTGGTAAGAAAAGGTTGCTAGACTTGAGTTCTTTAGATGAGTGGAAAAGTCAAGCTTATGAAAATGCTAGACTATTTAAAGAAAAAGTAAAAAGATGGCATGATATGAGAATCCTTACGAGAGAGTTCTATGTTGGTGAGAAAGTTCTATTGTATAGGTCTCGTCTCGGATTTTTTCACCACATAAAATGATGAATGGATTTTAAAATGGTTTTGGGATAAAACCCTTTTGCAGTTGACTTTGCCATTTTGGTGAATGACCAATTTGGAACTTACAAAGTTTAGAAGCCTAGTGGAGACCATCTTTGCAAATAGAACCATCTCTTGCATGCTTACATGCATGACTTAGATCCCATTGTTTTATGTGTGTGAAATGTTGATTGAATTATTGGTTTGGAATGCTACTTGATACCCTGCTTGCTTGATTGATTGTAGTGAAGTTAGAAAAGTGTGACACTAGCAAGATCAAGGAGTGAACCATCATTCCCTACCAAAAAGGCAAGTTACACTATCATATAAAGTCCTACTATTTTCATTATACTTAGTGGATTTTGAAACATGCATAAAAAAATATTTTTATACTTATGCTATGCTAAATCCTAATAGGATTCCCTATATATACCTTAGTGAAAACAATGTAGTTGTTACATGCTTAGCCATGCTATATTTTGAAAAGAGATATATGTTGAGATTTTATGAAGTTGAGAAAAAGGACTTGTGATTTTATATAATAAAACAAGGACTCAACGAACCACCTGGGTGGCCAAGGATACTTTTGAGTATTGGAGAAGGTGGAAGCAAAAGGAACCATGTCTATGGCAATCTCTTTGTGTTGTGCTCCAAAAGAAACCACCCAGGAAACTTAGAGATTGAACATGTTTCTCCAATTGTGGCTTTCGTGTGCAACCACATGCTATTATGGCTCTGGCTTAGTCAACTACATTGGGAAGACCCATGCATTGTCTTCAGTTTACTGGACATGGGGATCTGGAATGCTTCATGGGTGCTGAAGACAAGCTAGCAATGGTGTATGGGAGGACCCTTTGGAAAGACTTCGTCACACTCTCAATCTTCCAGTACTCCATCTTGGTGAGTGCTAATCCAATGGCCACTAGTGGAACAAGGATGGGATTTTGACATGTGGGTAAAGTGTACTCCTTCTGCAGAAGATAATAAAATCTAAGTACTTAGCCGTGTCCCCGGTTATGGACAATACTGAGCAACTAAAGTTTGAAGCTATGGGAGATCTCGACATTCTAATTTCTAAAAGAAAACTTTTAAGGACTTGATGCACTTGGGGTTACCAAGGAGCTCAAGAGACTTTGACAAAACTTGATGTACTTGGGGTTACCAAGGAACTCAAGAGATTTTGTTGAAAACATGAACACTTGGGGTTACCAAGGAACTCATGAGATTTTGATAAAACTTGTTGCACTTGGGGTTACCAAGTAGCTCAAGGGATTTTTGACAAGGACTTGAACACTTGAGTTTCTACCAAGGAGTTCAAGGAACTTGGAAAAGGAGATTTGACAAAGGACCAAAACCATTTTTGAAAAGATAGGATAAATTTTGCTTTATGCAAAGGAGCCTTAAACTCTACTTAGCCAAATATGCATGTATTGATAGGATCCACTCATAATATACATAGTAGTGAAGCTTGCCAATACAATTCAAATGTATTGACCCTTGTGGCTGTAACTTGTAATGTTGCAGGTATGATTGATTTTAGTGAAGATTGTTTGATTAGGATTACAAATTCTACAACCAACATCTGCCTGTGGCACTTTGAAGTTGAAGAACCCATGCCTATAGATATTCCACTGCAATGTAATGTAATAGCCAAATGAGCTATGTATGATGTAATAAAATTATGTTATTCCTGGTTATAAAGTTATATTATGACCTTTGTTTCTTGATATTACATCTTAACTGTGGATGCTAGCTATTGATCCAGGGACTAGCATTGTAAACACAGGGGACACCACCTTATGTTGTATAAAGGTTTGGGACACTCCCTCTACACTAACATTAGGATTATTAGATGGGTGCTGCTTTTACTAGAGTTCGATCTACATATTGTAGATAGGAAAGGTGCTAAAAATCATGTTGCTGATAATTTGTCTCACTTGGAAAACATTTCCTTTGATCCTTTGCCTGTTAATGATAGTTTTCCAAATGAGAAGTTGGCCGCCATAAAGGTAAGCTCGCGAGAGAGTCCTTGGTATGCTGATTATGCTAATTTTATTGTTTCCAAGTATTTGCCTCCAACCTTTACAGCCTAGCAAAGAAGGAAATTCTTTTATGATTTGAGGCATTATTTTTGGGATGACCCACATTTATATAAAGAAGGAGTGGATGTTATTATGCGAAGATGTGTTCCAGAATATGAACGACAAGAGATATTGAGAAAATGTCATGGTAGTGCCTATGGAGGACATCATGCTGAAGATAGAACCGCACAAAATGTTCTACAATCAGGTTTCGATTGGCCTACTCTTTTTAAAGATGCAAGAAAGTTTATTTTATCATGTGATGAATGTCAAAGAGTTGGTAATATTTCTAGATGCAATGAAATGCCTATGAATTACTCTCTTGTTATTGAACCATTTGACTGTTGGGGTTTTGACTTTATGGGTCCTTTTCCTCCTTCAAAAGGTTATACTCACATTCTTGTTGATGTTGATTATGTTACTAAGTGGGTATAAGTCATACCTACAAAAAGTGCTGATGGTGAGACCTCTTTAAAAATGCTTAATGATGTTATTTTTCCTAAGTTTGGTGTGCCTAGATATCTCATGACTGATGGAGGTTCTCATTTTATTCATGGTGGTTTTAGGAAGACCCTTGCTAAGTATGATGTCAATCATAGAATTGCTTCAGCTTATCACCCCCAAACTAGTGGGCAGGTAGAACTGTCAAATAGAGAAATCAAATCTATCTTGCAAAAGACTCTTAATATATCTAGGAAAAATTGGGCTAAAAAGTTGAATAATGCTTTATGGGCTTATAGAACTGCTTATAAAAATCCTATGGGAATGTATCCTTACAAAATGGTTTATGGGAAGGCTTGTCACTTGTGTTTAGAATTAGAACACAAAGCTTATTGGGCAGTGAAAGAACTGAATAGAGATTTTAAACTTGCTGGTAAGAAAAGGTTGCTAGACTTGAGTTCTTTAGATGAGTGGAAAAGTCAAGCTTATGAAAATGCTAGACTATTTAAAGAAAAAGTAAAAAGATGGCATGATATGAGAATCCTTACGAGAGAGTTCTATGTTGGTGAGAAAGTTCTATTGTATAGGTCTCGTCTTGGATTTTTTGCAGGAAAACTACTCTCAAAATGGGAAGGGCCCTTCATTATTGAAGAGGTGTATCATTCAGGCGCAATCAAAATCTCATCATTAAGAGATAACACTACGCAAGTGGTCAATGGTCAAAGGCTCAAACATTATATTTCTAGAGATTCTTATAATGAAGATGTTGATATTATTCAAATGGTGACTCCGGAAGAATTTATTAAAGACCAAATTCAGGAACCTACAGAGCCCGTTTTCGAATAGGTAACATTTCTGGTAAGAAAAGGTTCGCGAAAAACTTTTCCATTTATATTTTTGCAGTTTTTATTCCATATGGAAGATAATGAGTCAAAAGAGGGAAGGAAATGGAGCCCAGGTGGCCCACACCCCCCCCCGTGGCGTGGGCCCACCTGGTCGCACCACCAGGGGGTGTGACCACCCCGGAGCCCGTCTCCGTCCCGTTTTCGCTCAGTACCTTCCTTATGACATAAAAATTCGTAATATATAATCCCCCAAGGTCCATATATCGCGTTCTCGTCATGTTTTTGTTTCGATCTGTTCTGTTCAGATGTCGTTCCAGGGTTCTATTTCGGAGGACTGTGAGCTGCGATGCCGGCGCAATCTCCTCCGTGATCTTGAGAAAGGAACATTCATTGGATGGGTGGAAGAAGAAAGGATCACATCTAGACGCGAAGAGATGGATCGGAGCATCGAGGAGGAAGTAAAGAACATGTCAGCAGGCATGGAGGGACAGATTGTTGCAAGATCAAGGGCAAGAAACCCTACTCTTTTAGGGGCAATTAACACTGGATGTGCTTTTTCTCATAATGTGCAGGGGATGATGACCTCGATTCCATATCTCAGTTCCTGCCCTGTGGCAGTGGAAGCCGTTCGAGCAACTGATGAGTTTTGTGATAAATATCGAGTTATGAGGAGAGAGGTGGATATACTTCAAGAGTAGAATAACAGGCTTCACAAGATGCTGGAGGATTTCCTCACTCTGATCAAGAAAACACCACCACCGAAGGAGTAATCCGTCATCAGGTTTTGGCATCCCCTTGGTTTGTTCTAAGCTTGGGGGAGTGTCGCGGTATCACATCATTATCTTTCATCTTTTTACCTTTTTAGTAGAGTCATATCTTGAATAGAGAAGTTATCATATAGGATGGTTTGCATTTTGGAAGTATCTCTCCTCTAGTTGGTTATCTATGTATCCCTTGGTGTGAGTGTCGTGATGGAATAGTAATGAGAAGTTTCATCATTTAATTTTTGCACATCTTATTTTAGTTTGAAATTTATGTTATATGATTTATCTTGTTGATTAGTATTGGTATCACTTTGGGAACATCAAGTAAATTTAATTGGTTTTGGCAAAACTAGCTTTGGTCAGTAGCAACACTTTTTGAGGATTGAAAGGAAAAAGAGAAAAGTACTTCTGGATATTATATTATTTTCTTTCTTTCTTGATTAGATCATAAGCTTAGTATTCTTTATTTAAGATCTTTTGTGTTTTCAAGGAAGATTGCATGATTGTTTCTATCACTTGTATGTTTTCTTGTTTCCTCCAACCCTTATGCTTGCTACCCAACCTTGCTAGCCAAAAAACTGTACTGAGAGGGAATTCTTCTCATGCATCCAATCCTTGAACCAAAACCTATGCCATTTGTGTTCACCATATCTGCCTATTAGCATTATTGCTATTCCAAGTAAATTCTAAAGTTTTATCTATCTTACAAATTAAAAATTAATTTGTTATGTGAAAATTAGTGATTAAAGCTCTCAAAAACTTGATGGCACACCTTATTTTCTTGTCCTTAATAAACTTGAACCATTGTGTCATATAAGTTGTATATGCTTGCACTTATAAGTTGGGAATTAGCAGAACCATGCTGTCATGGGGAACGCTTTCAACACTTGTACATATTACCCAGTTGATATCATGATCTTTTGTTTGCGGATGTCGGTGGTGTGAAATAAAAGGGGAGCTTGTAAGTCCATAGAGTTATGTACATATGTTAGATAAATGCCTGGGAAGCTAGCCTAAGACATGCCTAATCATGGTGGAAACTTGCAGCATCACCATAGTGAGCAATCCATAAAGCATCTTCAGGAAAAAAATATAGAAAAAAAGAGAGAAAAAAATATGTGCACCATTCCCATGGTAAATAAGAAGATTGCTGAGATGCTCACTGTTTGTTGTCTTGTCATTTTGATATGGGATAGCTCCTGTGTCATGGGGCAAGGGGTACCCCGTTGGCGGTTCTCTATGATACACATATACTTACAATGACAAGAACTTACCGATAACTAAAGTTGAGTAGCATGAGGAACGACCCTCGTACTCAAGGGACATGAGATTTCCAACTTATGATTTGTCAAGCATATACTCCATATTTATTCACTTTAACCTTAATCGCCTCAAGATGCTTATGATAGGGGCAATGAGAGCTGAAAGCTAGTAAGTACCATAATCTTTTGGAAGCTCTTTATAAAACTTGAAATCCCTGCTTCCATATATGAAGGGGCCATTCTTTTACTTCTTAGTTGAGTCAGTAAACCTATTCCTCTCTATCTCCAGCAAGCATTTGAGTTGTTGTGATTCATTCATTCATATGATGATTTATTCAATCATGTTGCTTATATTCTTTGTTTGGCACAAAACTCTTATCTAATGAATATTACTTTAAAAGCTATCATTGTGAAAAGCCTCTATGTTTGAGCAAAAGATTCCTGTTATAAAATTCATTAAAAAAGCTTTGCTTGAAACTAAGTATGATTTGTCAACTGTTCTTTGACCAAGAACAAAGTTTGCCATTACCAATTATGATTTGTCTTTATGCATCTTTATTGTGACTCCCATTCTCGTTGCAAGTTAAGTTATATAATGGTGAGTTGTTTTCTATTATGATCTTTGTATTGATAAATGTGATGCTTCTTGTCCGTATTCTTTTTATCGACACTTCACTCCATAATCATGTGGTCATGTTTACTGAGCTTAGTTTTCGCTTGGGGACAAGCGAGGTCTAAGCTTCGAGGGAGTTGATATGTCCATTTTGCATCACTATATTATATCATAATTTGCTATTATTCATTGATATATTTCATATTAAGAGGTGATACTTATGTTATTTCATCTATTTTTCCATGGTTGGATGACTTTGGAGGATGAACTGTCGAAGTCAAGATTCTGATGGAAAAAGCGGTGTCCAGATGCAATATTCGCGAAGATCAGAAAATTCCAAAAAATATATGGAAATTCCTATTTTTCCAGAAGCCAAAGGAAGCCAAAAGGGGAGACGGAGATGGGCCACAGGGGGCCCACACCACCCCCTGGCACGGGCCCCCTAGGCCACGCCACCAGGTGGTGTGGCCACTCTATCCCACCTCTGGCTTCGCCCTTTCGCCTATGACTTCCCCCCTAAAACCCAAAGACTCGAGGAGCGACCACACAAAGATTCCGCCGCTTCTGCGGGGCGGAAACTACAGAGAGAGAAAGAGCTCTCCGGCAGGCAGAATTCTGCCGAGGAAATTCCTTCCCGGAGAGGGGAGATCGTCACCATCAACACTGTCATCAAGCTAGACTTCATCGGGATCATCATCATCCTCACCACCATCTCCACCAGCACCATCATCACCACTCCATCCCGTTGTAACAATTCGGGTTGAATCTTTCATAGTTATTAGGGGAAACTTTCCCGGTGTTGATTACTTTTGTAGTTGATGCTATTGAGTGGAACCATTGAATTATTATCTATGTTCAGATTGTTATTCATCATTATATCATCTCTGATCTTGATCCATATGATGTCTCGTGAGTAGTTCGTTTAGTCTTGAGGACATGGGAGAAGTCATGTTGTTAGTAGTGGAATTGTGTTGAGGTATATTCAATGGTTTGATATTTAAGTTGTGGTGTTATTCTTCTAGTGGTGTCATGTGAACGTCGACTACACGATAATTCACCATTTATGAGCCTAGGGGAATGCATTGTGTATTTGGCTACTAATTGTGGGGTTGCCGGAGTGACAAAAACCTGAACCCCCGTTAGGAAACCTTTGCACAAGGGAGTGTAGGATCTCAGAGTTTAATGTTGTGGTTAGGTTTTTATCTTAATTACTTTCTTGTAGTTGCGGATGCTTGGAAGGGGTATAATCACAAGTATGTATTAGTCCAAGTAAGGTTGGTACATTAGCACAGGTTCACCCACATAACACTTATTAAACCAAAGAAGATTAATCAACTATATGAAGCGAAAGCACTTAATAGTATTCCCATGTGTCCTCGAGAACGTTTGGTCCTCATAAGTAATACAACCGGCTTGTCCTTTGCTAAATAAAATATTGGGCCACTTGCTGCAATTATTCTTGTCTTTTATTTACTTGCACTTTATTTCCTTTCTTTATCAAAGAAACCCTAAAAATCCGTCCGCTAAGTATTTACAGAGAATTCCTGATCCAAACCACTAGTCAACACCTTCCGGTCCTCGTTGGGATCGACACTCCAATTTATCAAAAGTACTACGATACACCCCCTATACTTGTGGGTCATCATTGGCCGAATTGGCCCTTTAGGGTTTGGTGCGGCTAGCCCCTAGGGAATGCCACTTTCCAAGTGACCCCCTCCCGGGGTGGTGGAACCACTGTTGGTCCCTCTAGAACATTATAGAAGTATTCGATCAAAACACAGAAACTTTTTCCGAACCCCGGAAAACCACTTTCCTTATTTGAATCTTATTCTTCGAACCATATCGAATCTCCTCATGATGTCCTAGATCCAAACCGAGACTCCGAACAACATTCGGTCTCCAACTCATATTCCATATCTACTTAAACAACATTGAATCCTTAAGTGTGTCTCCCTACGGTTTGTGAACAATGCAGACATGATCGAGACACCTCTCCGATCAATAACCAATAGAGGGATCTGGAAATCCATATGGCTCCCACATATTTCTACGATGACTTCATGATCGAATGAACCATTTACATATGATACTGATTCCCTTTGTCACATGATACTTTACTTATCCGAGGTTTGATCGTCGGTATCTCTATACCTAGTTTAACCTCGTTACCGATAAGTACTCTTTACTCATACTATGATATGACATCCCTTGTGACCTTGTCACATGATTTCAAGCCAATTGAATGACACTCCACCGAGAGGGCCTAGAATATATCTATCTGTCATATGGATGGACAAATCCCACTCTTGATCCATGCTCTTCAATCCACACTTTCAGAATACCTAATGCCACATTTATAACCACCCAGTTATGAAGTGGGGTTTGATGTCATCAAAGCATCCATCTGGTGATGGTGATTAACATGATCTCATGGTCGAAGGATTAGGTTACTATGTATTTTGAAAGCTTGTAGCAAACGAACTTTAAATGACTTGATCTTTATGTTATGCTAACTATAGGAGTATGTCCATCACATCATTCTCCTAATGATATGATCTTGTTATTAATAACATCTAATGTTCATGATCAGGAAACCATGATCATCTATTAATTAACAAGCTAGCTTAACAAGAGGCTTACTAGGGACTCTTTTATGTTTACAAAACACATAAGTATTAATGTTTCTGGTTAATACAATTATAGCATGGGATGTAAATATTTATCATAAACATGAAGATATGATAATAACCTACTTTATTATTGCCTCTTGGGCATATCTCCAATAGTCTCCCACTTGCACTAGAGTCAACAATCTAGTTTGAAAAACTTTTTTGCATTCAACACTTATGGCTTTCTGGTGTTGTATATACACGATTGCTAGTGGTGAACTAATCTTCGGATCCGTCACTTTCAGGTCCGCGTGTAATTGCATGCCTGTGCGTATCTACGCTTCACTCATTCTCCAATGAGTTGGCATTGTATAAATTTAGTCCTTTGGTGAGACCTTTAGTTCCTTGGGGTTAAAACATGTTGATACAATTGTTGTACAATATATCTTCATAGTACTAGCCCACTGTGAACCACACCTAGTTTGATAACAAACTACTTGACATAAATGCCCCCTTTTGCTGCTACAATGGCAGCCATATACTTAGTATTTTGTTGTAGTATCTGTCACAATGTCTTAACTTTGGAACTCATCCAAATCCGTTATGAAGTCTCCTTTATATTACATTGTTCCACCCATAGTTTAAATTGAGATAAAATTAATTTTTATCTTGTAACAAGACTAGTATCAATTTAACACTTTACAATGAATTATCTATCTATTTGTCACCCTCTACATAAATAACATATTATTAGTTCTTCCAAAGATCATAAGAATATTCTTACTATCATCCAATGACCATCTTATGAGTCATTCTGATATATGCTCATAACATTTAGAGCATAGAATATATCTGGATGTGTACATATCATAATATGATTGATCAAAAATACTCTTTGTGATTTTATTCACCAAGTTTCAAAAACACTTGGATCTCATCTCACTTACCAAGTGTCAATACACTTGAATATTGATTCAATCCTTCCTATGTGACAAGTACCTTTCTTGTCGTTTCCATATTGAACTCATTCAATATCTCATCTATGTATATTTGGCATGACCATATTAGTGTCTCAATCTATCTATCCATATAGAAATTTATGCCTAATATACGAGTTTTGCCTAAGTCTTTCATCGAAATGAAATTCTTAACCCATGTCAATAAAAGATACATCATTTCTAATCAATAATATGTCTTTAACATAATGTATTAGAAATATGTCTTAGCGCTCCCACTTAATTTCTTGCAAATGCAAGCATCTTCATCGTCTCTGATGAATTTAAACCTTTTAACAGTTTCATCATAATGAAGATTCCAACTCCGCAATGCTTACTTCAACCATTGAAATTTGCATGCTCTTTTAGCATCCTTTGAATTAACAAAACCCTTTGGATCGTGTCATGTACACGTACTAGGTAACAATTCTATTTGAAAAACTTTTTTTGTTTGTTCAACTAACATATAACAAAATTATATGTAGTGGTTGCTACATTAATCCGTCCAGACTAAATATCTCTATGAAAGATTAAATCTTGTCATAGTCAACTCCTTGAACATTGTCGTAAACTATTTTTCCGACATGTCGACTATTTTATAAATGTGAAACATCCATGTCTGTTTATAGATCCAAATACGACTGATAGGTTTTACACCTTTTCGAAGGGTCTTCCAAGTTCAAAGCTTCATTTCTCGTGTATGGAACTATCACAGATTTTATGGATTCAAGACATTTGACGGAGTCATGGCCCATCATCGCTTCTTTGCATATAGTTGGTTTATCATTGTCATACAATAATGATTTAACTCTCGAATCTTGGTATTTGATTGTTTACCCGACCTACTTGGTTCAATAGGAACTTAGACCTCCGTAACCACAACCTTTGAGGAACGTGAGCCATCAACATTGTTGATGCCTCCGGGACACTTTCCAGTGATATGCAACTCAGCACATATTAGCTAAGGTTCAATAACCTTATCAAAGTTCTATTATGCTCCCACTTAACTTTTCACGAGAAATTCCTTCTTAAGAAACTTGACGTTCTAATTGACAATACTTTTGTCTTCGGTGTTATGGAGGAATACCCAATGGTTATTCGAAATAACCTACAAAGACATGCTCATCCGACTTTGGTTGTAAACATTTTACTGATGCTTAGCATACCAATGTTTAAGAAAGGACAACTTGTGTTTTATCCTAAATCATATATTATATGGTGTCACTTCAACGGATCATGATGGTACTCTTTTCAGTATAAAAATGATGGTCACTAAAGCTTTAATCTTTAAAATACAATGTCAGTTTTATAACTGACACCTTTTTATCTCACCATGTCAAACAAGATTTCATTACATATCTCGAACACTCCATACTCCTATGGTGTTTCGGGAAATGCAAATCCATAGAACGATTCCTCAAATCTTAAGGTGTTTTTCTAAAATTGTAACTCAAATATCTTCCTTTATGATCCAATCATAAACTCTTTATTTTCTTGTTACAATGATTTTCCACTTCATCTTGAAAGTCTTTGAGCATTTTTAAATATTTCATACTTTATCCTCATTAAGTAAATATACACATATATTCACTCAAATCTTCGGACAAATAATATGAAGTTGAAATCCATCTCTCACGACTACACGTAATGCACTAGATACATCAATATGTACAAATTCCAATAAGTTGGTCGTTCGTTCTTCTTTGGCCTTTGAACGAAGTTTCAATTATCTCTAGGAAAGTATCACAAGCGTTATTTGATCAAAATTAGAAGACTCCAAAATTCCATCAACATGGAGTTTCTTCATGTTTTCTTTCCATTATAATTTAAACGGCGATGTCACTTCTTAAGTGATCTTTCAATCATTTATCTTGCGACATTTTTAGCATTAGTTTTATGGATGTGATTTCTCCAACTAGACTTGTATATCATCCATCTATTATGGAATACGGAAATTATTTGAACAAACTTTTGTTCTCATAATACCTGATCAAAATAACAACTATTAAAACAAATCTTGGAGGCAAGCTTTGATGTCAATGAGAAACACAACAACACTTTGTTTGTTTTCAATGAACATCATCACATATTCTCTTGCTGTTTACTTAGGCCATTGCAGTTCATGAATTGTGTTGACCTGCATGACATTTCACACCAATCAATTCGGCATCCAATACGCAAGAACCACATTGTTTAACAAGCAATGAATACAACCATAACATGTATATCATCTATATACCTAAGCTGGACAATTCCAGTCTTTCCTTTTTCTGCCAAATATTTCTGAGATTATTTTTCAGCATTTCATTTCCCTTTTAAAAGAATCTATCAACATCAACAGTGGCGCCATACACATGACACATAGTCCAAAGCGTGTATAGTCAAATACTAATATCTTTGGACTTTCACTTTTAAGTAGATCACCATCATCAAATGTTTGGCATTCTTTCGAATTCCATTCTTTAGTAATATTTTAGTGGAGTAAACATTTTACCTATATCTTTTGTTCATCCTTATCATAATTTTTTTCATGATCAAGCTACTATAGCTTATAACGGTGAATCGCGAGTATAATGTTTCTTTCCAAAACCTTTTGGAGGATTAGGACGACTAGCGTCTGCAACCTTTGCAAATTCTCATCAAATATGAGAACATAAATTTTGCAATATCATACTCTATCTTGTTGTAACCAAAATACTGTTTCAGATATCGCAATATCTTCCACACATGATGGTTTTTGAAACTTCTCTTTCAGCTCCTAGATAACCTTGATATTAAAACAATCTTTTGAATATCAAGAATCATGGAGGCAAACATGATACTTAGATACTAACACTGGAATTGTTACTATTGATTTAATACTAATCATTAAATTTCACAGAGTAAACGGAGTTTGGTGAAAGTTTGTAATAGGACTTTTAAACTTTAGATTGACACCCAAAACAATACGATACCGGTTCGTAAAGTAACTATCCAGAATTCTATAGTTATATTATCTCAATTATAAATAAGCGTAAGGTGGTGAACAGATGCCAATGACTACAACAATTATGCAAATTTACTTTGATTTAATTTATGATAAATTGAGTTCAACTTTAATCATATTACTAGTTGAACTCCCACTCAAAACAACATCCCTCATGTTGCCTTAGTGATTACACGAACCAAATCCACTATACCAAGTCCGATCATCAGGAGAGATGATGTAGCTTCAAAGGTGAACAACCAACATGTTCATCATATCATCCATATGACTCATGCTTTAACTTTTGGTATTCCATGTTCCGAGGCCATGTATGTACATGCTAGGATCATCAAGGTTAACCTTAGTATCCGCATGTGAAAATCTGGCTTGCACACGTTGTATGCACACGTATAATCTATCACACCCGATCATCACATGATGCTTCGAAACGACGAGTCTTAGCAATGGTGCCTACTAAGGATGAACACTTTTATTGCTTGATATTTAGTGAGAGTGATCATCTTATAATGCTATTGTCACTATCTAAGCAATAAAATATGCATAAAAAGGATTAACAGCACATGCAATTCATAATATGTGATATGATATGGCCTTTTTTCTTGTGCCTTTGATCTCCATCTCGAAAGCACGAACATGATCTCCATCATCACCAGCGTGGCGTCAAGGTCAATGGCACAGTTCATGGTTGTCCATCATCAACATCCACTATTACAACTACTTGGAATAAAGCGATTACATGATGAATAGACACGCAGGTCTTAACGAATTTAAAGACAACCATAAGGCTCTTGCTGGTTGCCAACTTACAATAAGTATCATTACATACATCAAATATAATCACAATCACATCATGGCCATATCACATCACATGCCCTGCAAAAACAAGTTAAACGCCTCTAATTTTCTTTGCATGTTTTACGTGGCTTGGGGCTTTCGAATAAGAACCGTTCTTACCTATGAACAAGAACCACAATGCTTAACTATGGTGGGAGAGACAGACACCCGCAAAGCCTGCAAGTTGCATGTTGAGCGTGGAGCAAGTCTCATGTGCGACGACATGTAAGGTTGCCCGGTCCGCTTCATGCCACCATACCGCACGATGCAAAGTACACGAAAAGTAAGTGACAACAAAAGCATCAACACCCACAAAACCATTATGTTCTACTCGTGCAACAGATCTACGCATAGAGTCGGATCTGATACCACTGTAGGGTTTGTTGCATGGAGAACAAAAAAATCTATCGCAAGAACGATAAAACCAAGATCCAATCTATAGAAAAGCCGAGATCTAATCTACAAGATCGGTGCAACGAGATTTGAAGAGAACTAACCCTCATAGATCCAAAGCGTTTAACGAGATCATATTCTCATGGTTGATGTAGTCTATCACTTGCCGATCTCCAAGATCACGTAGACGATCCTTCCGGTGTCGTGTTTCGGCAGCACTTCCGCAGTCGGTCACACGTACGACAGTCGATGAATACCTTCCTCTCCCTTGTTCCAGCAGGCAGCGGAGGTAGTAGATCTCTCGAAATCCCAATAGCACGATGGTGTGGTGGTGGTGGTGGAGGAGGAGAGATTTCCGTAGGGCTTCGCCTAAGCCGAAGCAGGCCGGTGGACAAGAGAGAAGAGAGGCGTCGGCTAGGGTTAGGCGCTAAGGGACAACGTGTGTGGGGGGGGTGAGCCCCCACCCCTCATTATATAGGTGGGGGGCAGCCAGCCAAGGGTTCCTAGCCTAGGCTGTGTCCCCCCAACTCGGCCACCAAGGGGAGAGTCGGAACCCTTCCCGCCAAGTCTTCCCTCTTACCAAAAACTAGAGTTTGACTTTTCAAACTAGGATTTGACTATTCAAACTAGGGTTTGACCCTTTTACTAGTGTTGGCCTAATTGACCCTTTAGGGTTTGGTGTGGCTAGCCCCTAGGGCATGCCACTGTCCAAGTGACCCCCTCTCGGGGTGGTGGAACCACTGTTGGTCCCTCTAGAACATTATAGAAGTATTTGGTCAAAACACAGAAACTTTTCCGAACCCCGGAAAACCACATTCCTTAAATGAATCTTATTCTCTGGACCATTCCGGATCTCCTCATGATGTCCTGGATCCAATCCGAGACTCCAAACAACATTCGGTCTCCAACTCATATTCCATATCTACTTAAACAACATGGAATCCTTAAGTGTGTCTCCATATGGTTCGTGAACTATGCAGACATGATCGAGACACCTCTCCGATCAATAACCAATAGAGGGTCTAGAAATCCACATGGCTCCCACATATTTCTAAGATGACTTCGTGATCGAATGAACCATTTACATATGATATCGATTCCCTTTGTCGCGCGATACTTTACTTATTCGAGGTTTGATCATCGGTATCTCTATGCCTAGTTCAACCTCATTACCGATAAGTACTCTTTACTCGTACTATGATGTGAATTCCCTTGTGACATTGTCACATGATTGCAAGCCAATTGAATGACACTCCACCGAGAGGGTGAAGATTATATCTATCCGTCATATGGATGGGCAAATCCCACTCTTGATCTATGCGCTTCAATCCACACTTTTAGAATACCTAATGCCAACTTTATAACCACCCAGTTACGAAGTGGGGTTTGATGTCATTAAAGCATCCATCCGGTGATGGTTATTAACATGATCTCATGGTCGAAGGATTAGGTTACTATATATTTTGAAAGCTTGTAGGAAACGAACTTTAAATGACTTGATATTTATGATATGCTAACTATAGGAGTATGTCCATCACATCATTCTACTAATGATATGATCTTGTTATTAATAACATCTAATGTTCATGATCTGGAAACCATGATCATCTACTAATCAACAAGCTAGTTTAACAAGAGGCTTACTAGGGACTCTTTTATGTTTACAAAAGACATAAGTATTAATGTTTTCGGTTAATACAATTATAGCATGGGATGTAAATATTTATCATAAACATGAAGATATGATAATAACCTACTTTATTATTGCCTCTTGGGCATATCTCCAACAGGGTAACAATGTGCTCACCGATTTTTTTAGGGGGACTCGGTCTCAAGGATATTGAGTTATTTAACTTGGCGATGCTAGCTCGTCAAGCTTGGAGGATTCTCCAAAACCCGGAGTCACTGAGCTCAAGAATCCTAAAAGACGTTTATTTCCCTTCGACGGATTTCCTCAATGCAACACTCGGGCCGAATCCGTTACAAGTCGAGCGGGCCATGATTGAGGGAAGGGACGCCATGAAGCTTGGGTTGGTTCGTCGAATTGGTACAGGTGAAGACGCGCATGCGAGGAATGATAACTGGCTACCTCGGGACTATATGCTATGACCGCTTGTATGCCTAAAAGATGAGCCACCCCTCCCAGTGGCGGATTTCATTGGCAACTCGAGCGCGGTTTGGATAATCGGACGACTACAAGAATACTACATGTCGATGGACGTGGAGGTCATCTAGGCGATTCCTTTAAGTACCAGAGGAATGCAGGATCGATGGGCATGGCATTACAAGAAGAGTGGCATCCTTACGGTGTGCTTAGCCTACGACCTCTTGGTCCAAACTAAGAAGAGGCGCGAGGACTGGCTGGAAGGACATGTAGAGGTATCAAATTCTGCAAAGGAGGGGAAGTTGTGGAAACATTTCTGGAAGACACAGATGCCCTCTAAAGTACGTGTGTTTCTCCAGCGGCTCACGCAGCAATACCTACCCTCGGGAGATGTGAGACACCACCGCCATATGGCTCCAACAAATGCTTGCTCAATCTATGGGGCAGCAGATGACTGGAGTCACTCCCTACTCAATTGTGCAATGGCAAGATCGGTTTAGGATCTAGCTGATGAGGGGATAACCAAACATGTTTGCATGAATGAGGACCCGTCTGCAAAACAGTGTCTCTTTGCCATGATTGAGACTCTTTCTCAAGAGGATTTTGCAAGAGTTGCTGTGACACTATGGGTGATCTGGTATGCGAGAAGAAATGCCATTTAATATGATGAATTTCAGAGCTGTGTCTCTACACATATGTTTATTGAGAGCTACCTTACAGACCTATCTATTGCTAGACCAAGCATGACAGGTGGAGGTAAGGGTGCGCCACTGCAACACCCGAATTGGATTGCCCCTGCTCCTGGGTGTGTGAATCTGAATGTTGATGCAACCTAGGAAAAGACAGCTCCAGGGGGAGCAGTTGGCGTTGTCTGTCGGAGCTAGGAAGGGGTTTTCCTAAGCCTCTACCCTCACTGTCGCAGGTATTTCTGATCCAACTGTTCTTGAAGCAATGGCGTGCAGAGAAGCTTTGGCGTTGGCGCAAGATCTACAAACAAGACGCCTCACGGTTGCGATGGATTTCTTGGCAGTGGTCAATGATATGGCAAGGCCTTTTGCCGGAAGTTATAGCATGATCCTAGAGGAAATAAAATTTACTAGTGGCTCTTTTGATATAGTAAAGTTTAGGCATGAAAATAGAGCTTCCAATGGGGAGGCTCACAGATTAGCTCAATCGTCTACTTTGACTAGTTTGGGACATCAGATTTGGCTGCTAGAGCCGCCTGATGGTCTTTGTATTCCGAATATTGTATTGAATAAATAAAGCATTAGCGATTCCCTCAAAAAAATTATCAATTGCACTGTAAAGAAAGACTACTATACTGATATTACGTCACAAAATTCCTCTTATGCAAGCAATGACTACTAGGGGTGGGCAGAAAAACCGATAACTGATAACCAAACTGCGGTGACCCAGCATACCACTGCATGTGTAGTACACTATATTCGTTGACATGACATCCACGGAACACCGTTCCATAAATATCACATCCCTCAGAGTGGTACAACTGAAACATTGCGGGTCCATATTACAGACATACACACGTTATTATTATAATACCGGAAGTTCAAGGCTTCCAAAAGATCCAACTTACAAACCAAAATATAAGTATTTCAACGGAAGTTTCAAATTTAAAACTTAAACTCCAAATTGATCTCAACAACTTATTGCAATATATTGTTCGTATTGCTCGGCTCAAGTGGCTACTAGAACTATAGTAATTATTCAGACTCTTGGAACTCTCCTCCGTAGAATATGTCGTAGTCCTCCCCTTATACGGCTCCATACAGTTTGGGCTCTTCATAGAAGACCTCCTCTTGACTCTCAGATGCATACATTGGAGTGTCTTCGTGATTCTCAGAATCTAAGCAAGGATTCAAAGGAAAGGATGAGTAACAGCGTTACCCAGCAAATTCATTATATGCAAGGTAGGAAGTTTTATGCTCTATCTACCTCGGACTATCAGTCTTTGGCACTATGCAATTTTCGTAAATCTTTCTTCAAAGGTTGATTTTATTATAAAAATCCATGACCATCAGCCTTCACAGGTTGACCAGAACTTTCATGGAGTTCCTTTCCCGCTGCGTTCGTAGCTCCTTCTCGAAACAGGGAGTAACAAGTTACAATTCTTACACTCTACAGAGGTGCGTTACTTTTCCCATGAGAGATCAACTCCTTGTTGCACAACCGGACGTACTTTCTCGTCCACAATTCCATGATGTGGGGCCCAGTAGTTGGTCCAAGCCAATCACTGCCCTCTCCTCGACCTCATATGTCTGCATGATCCTTCGGGGCTGGCTCACCTTCGTTAATCCCTCTTTCGGGAAGGCTAAAACCCTGATGAGTTCCCGAAGACTCTATGACCTAGTGATGCCCGGAATAGTACCATTTGCATGGACTATATCCCTAAACACCATTCATAGATAATCTAGACACCAAAAGTGTGGGGCGTAAGGGTGCCCACCCATATGTTGGATCCGCATAAGGAATCACAACGTCACGTTAAGGTCGTCTTGCCTCCATACAATAGGAAAAGGATACAGGTGACGCGTAATATACGGTGCTAGAATCACTGATGTCACGGGTTATTAATCCCTAATTGTTCATTATTAGTGCAATTAGAACCCTAAGTTCTATTGCTCCATCATATCATCACTTAGTATTATATCTAAGATTTAGTATCTTGAGAAAATATTGTTTTCTTTTTCTATAATATAGATGATAACACACAGTTTGCAAATACTTTGATAAAGACTCTTCAAAGGACATGAGCAAGTGATGAACTTGCCTTGTGATGGAAAGGTAGTGAAGTCTGATGCTTGCACTGGACCTTGAGCTTCTATGTCTACAAAAACATCATTATTGCCCGGTAAGGACAATATTTAAAGAAGCGAAATGATTATGCAAAGTAATGTAATACATCATTTAGCTTTATATATCTTCTCTCCCATTTATTTAAATTATAAAATTCTTTTAATAATAAAGAATTTATATATTTTTTAATATTTTTTGAATATTGTATTCTTATATTTTATTTGCATTTTATTTATATTTTATTTAATTAATAATTCCTTTAAGAATTATTATTAAATATGAAAAATTGATATTAAATATTTGTTTAGTATTTTTATAAAATACTAAAATATTAATATATAATGAAAGTGATTTTTATTTATTTTTACCATCTTTCAATAATTTTGTAAAATTCCATAAGGAATATATATATTACAAAATTCTTAATAAATTTTATATGTCTAAAATTTTATCTCTTAATTTATTTGGATAGTTTGGATTATTGTGAACCCAAAAATATTTTATTTATAATTTTTGGATTTTTATTTTATTTTCTAGAATTTATTTAAATTTAGGGGTATTTTGGTCTTTTAATTATTAAAACAGGCTCTAAAGGATTTGGGCTGACTGTTTGGGTTTATTGGGCCCTTGTGGCCCAGTAGGTAAAGCCAAAATAACACCCCGAAGGGGTATTGGCCCAATCTAGCCCAACACTCTTTGTCTCTCTCTCGAGCTCACTTCTCTCCTTCTTCTCCCCCGACCCCTTGGTTAGCGGTGTCATCGCCGGCGATTCACACCGCCGTGGACCTCCCTGGCCGCCGCCGTGGTGTAGGATGAGGTTGTTGGCCCCTCTCTTCCCTCCTGTCCAATTCTATTTGGACCAGGAGCCCTCCTGCGGCCAGATTGATGTCGTTCTGAACCCTAGGGTTTGGGGTTGGCGTTGGTGCTGACGCCGCCGCTGCTGTCGTGCGCCATGGTGATGCTCCTCACCCCCAGGCGTGGCTATGGTCGCCTTCGTGGCGTGGTGTGGGTCGCAGCGCCCCCTTGGGGGTGCTCCCCATGCCGCCATGGTCGTCGGCCCCTCTGCTTCCTCTTCTAATCCACAGCGAGGAACTTTGGTAAGTTGTTCCTCTCCCTCTCATGCTCTCTGTGCTAGGCCATCCCATGATAGATGTTGGTAATGGCCTTTCCTGGTCAGTGTCCTGTTCTGATTAAGATGGTTTGTTCTACTTAGGGTTCATACCCCTCTGTGAATTAGATATCTAATGGGTTGGATCAAGTTTTGATGGTCCCTAAGCATGCTAAGTGGTTGTTAGCTGTGGCTTGCTGCTTATGATTAGCTGTGGTGATGCTAGTGGGTTACCAGATGATTCAATGGATTCATTTTGATATGGTTCAGATGGTAAAGTTTCTCTAGAAGCAATACTTGGGAAATATAGTGGTTTTGATAGCTCACCACTATCATTTCTTGGTTAATGATATTAAGTGTTGTGTGATGAAGTCACTGTCTTAGTACTGTTGACTTAAGAATTCATATATAGCTTGAGATCAAATGGTCTCTTACAGTGAAGATATATATATGGAATCTCCTGATTATGATTCTTGTGATGTTAGGAAAATGATTTATAGTTGGTTGGTTGTATCTGTGAAGATTGGATGCTTAACCTGCTTAGTTTAGAACTGTTCTTGTGACACCATCCTTGTATGGCACACAAGACTAGATTCTATTACTTGGTTTGGTCTTATTCAAGCTTAAAATTGGCTTGGTATTATAGATAAGTGGAATTCACTTTCCTTGCATCCCTAGACCCATGATGTTGGTCTGAGGTTTAGGGATTAAGCCTTTGTCTTGTTGTTTCTCATGGATTGGTTCTGGTAGTGATACCAGCTATTGTTTCTTGAAACAAAGTTGGGGAAAATTGATTGTGTCTTGATAACTTATATAGATCCATAAGATTAAATTCTAAGGTGCTACTCTTGTCTTAGATATGTGCCTAGAAGTTTAAATCTTGGCTATATTCATTCTTGAATTGAAATATAGCTTGATTGCTTAGATCAATGATGTTGTCCTGAGATCTTAGTTGGATCCTTATACTTTTCTGATTGCTTCTAGTGTTTAAAAACTTCAGTGATGGATTCACCCCACTTGGGTGCTTTCTGAGAATTTGAGTAATAGACAGATCATGAATGCTTGTCTAATCCTAGACAGATAGATCATGTGATGGTCTATTTTACTCACCACACCCATTTGATGTTGGGGTTGCCAGTGGTTGATCTTGTGGTAGCTTGATCTGGTGCTCTCCTGGTATTTCCAGCTCCTAGGCTTGTTCTTGATCTGGCCCTTCACCTCCTGGTCCTGATGGCTTGATCCTGTCCTTGCTATCCACCTGATCTACCCCCTCCTTATGTCACCATTTTGGTGATGTGATCCAGGGTTTTGATTGGTGTGATCTTTCTAGGCTTTGGCTTGGTTTAGCTAGGCTACTGTTCTTGGTGTGTATGAACAAGAAAGTGGTGTGGGGTTGGCTTCCCACGGCTATGTTGATGGTTTTGTTTGATTGTGATGTTGCTGTGGTGCTGACAGCACACACCATGCAGTTTGGTGTGTGTGTTGCCTGTGTGCCTGCTGCACAACTTGTGGACATGTTCTGAATTCGAAAGATACTTTTATTAGATTACCTTTTACCTAGCTGGTGAAAGTTTCCCCTCCTTGCTGTTTATTTGACTTATGGCTTAAAATTATGAAAGATATATTCTTTCATATTGGTGAAATTTTCCCCTTTAAAAGATTACTCAATGATGAAATCTTGACAGTGCACTTCACTATCAAATCTGAGAGTAAAATAATTCTAATCCTACCTTTCTTTCCTTTTTTAAGTTTCTATTAATTTTGCAGGTACCAGATTTGAAGATCAAGACTTTAGTTTAGGTTTTTTTCTTTTTTTTTATAGAATAGTCAGTTGTAATATCTCTCTGATTCAATTGTAATCTTTAATTTATTCTTTTGTACTTTTTATTTTTATTCTTTTGTAATAAATATTGTACTATTATTCAATAAATAAAGATTATTCTTTTATTTCTTTACTATTGTAAAGTTTGTTGCTCATTCACATAAGTTTCATCTGTGTAACTTATTTATTGAATAAAATTTTGAAATGAGATTCTTATTCTTAATTGTTTTCTTTATATAAAGTTTGAACTACTAATTATTAACTCTTGCCTAAAGTATAATACTCAGACATAACCTTAAATCCTTTTGAACTATAATTTCAACACTCAAGTTTAAATTCAAATTTCATTTCCCAAAACACATAAGTCCACAAAGATCATATCAAAGTATATAACAATCATCCTTCAAGACTATACCTAATCTCAAAGTATGAAAGAAACCTTTTGATCACTTTAGGTTTTTATTTGGCGAAAAAATTACCCACATTTTTACAGATGAATGCATGCAATATCACAAATTCCTAAATCTACCCTTCGTTGGTTCCTAAATGCTGGGATGTTACACAAACCTAAAAAGACCGAGACCGAAACCAAATAGACCGAGACCGAAAGAACCGATCAAAAAATTGGGTAGCAAATTTTGTAGACTGAATTTAGTTCGGTTAATTCGGTCATTAGTTCTTGGTAAACCGAATGAACCGAACTGACCGAACTTTAGGTGAGAGTGTCCTAGTTTTAAAGCGGTAATTGCCCATAACTATAGATTTATCTTCCTCCACTAAGCCAAATTTAGTATTATTGAATGTTAGTTTCTGCCAATTAATATAACTATATGAAATGTATTTTATATTCAAATTACAACTGAAATAGTACCAAATGGTTTACCAAATATTATCCAACTTTTGTATTTGATAATATCTATCACACAATTCGGTCATGACCGAAACCGAACCCGAATTATCGGTAACCGAATTTATCGGTTAGTAAAAATAACAAGTAAATTTTGGTCTTTATTTTTTGAAGACCAATTTTAAAATAGACCAATATGCAAAGACCGAATTTTCGGTCATGACCGAATCGTCCACCCATAATGACTAGGGACACGACCAGATTGCGCTGTCACTTGTTAGTACCCTCCTCTCTCGCATCCTGGTTAACTAGATTCGGAGATGTGTCTTAGCGTACGACCCCGTTGCTATCACACTGGTTTCTATTTATATTAATAAATATCTGGTTAAATTTTTAGACTAGATGCATCTGTATCTAGATAAAGTTGATGCCGTTAATATAGACCGGAAGAAGTAGAAAAATGCGGCGTGGAGGCCGTTACGCTAGGCTGGCCGACAGAGGGACGAGGAAAACATAAATGGATATTGTTCGATTTTGATTCTAGAATTTGGAGATTTCAACGAGTCGGGAGGTGGCTTTATACCGGCACTGATAGAGAGCCGAGAGCCAAGCTAGAAGAAGCGCATAATTCATCCAAATTCTTTTCGTCCTAAGTGTGCCTATGTTTATTTTTTTTTACGAAATTCCATCGATCTATTAATAAATCATCCAAATCCTTCTCGTCCAAACTGTGCCTATGTGTTTATCGGTTGCTATCGGAAAAAAGTTAGGACGATACGTAAGAAAGAAACACAACCCTTAAAACATCTTTTTGAAATTATCATCAACAACGGTACAAATAGTTGCAAAAGTAATAACAATTAAAAATAGGTCCTTGGACCACCGGTATCGACATACCTAGTTCGATCTTATTGCCGACGAACACATTTACTCGTTTCCGCAATATTACATCTTCGTGATCTAGTCACATGCTTGCAATATTTATTGATGTAATCTTACCGAGTGGATTCCGAGTATTTATCCGTCACTCGGATAGGCAAATCTCGATCTTGATACATACGCCTAAACTTATCCTTTTGTAATACCCAATATACACCTTTATGATCACCTTATTACGGTGTGACAGTTGATGCATCTAAGCAGCCGTGGGTAATCTCTACTATCTAAAAAGTACAAAGGTGTTCCGTTTTCTGCCACTACGTCGTTAGGCTTCGTCGCTTCGTCCCGCACCTCCCTGCCTCGCCCGTCGTTCTCGCGCCCCCTCCCTGTCTACCCCATCCCCTCCCGCACAACACCCTCCTCTCCTCCCGCACCCTTCTCTCCTCTCTCGACTTCTGCTACACCTCGGATACGCTCTTCTGAAGGGAATATGCCCAAGAGGCAATAATAAAGTGGTTATTATCGTATTCCTATTTATGATAAATGTTTATTTTACATGCTATAATTGTATTAATACGGAAACGTTAATACATGTGTGTTTAATAAACAAAAGAAAGTTCCTAGTTATGCCTCTCTTATAAACTAGCTCGTTGATTAACAAGATGATCATAGGTTTCCTGATCATGGACATTGGATGTTATTAATAACGAGGTCACAACATTAGTGTAATGGTGTGATGAACATTCATCCGAAGTATAGCATTACGATCAAAGTCATTGAGTTTATATTGCTATAACATCTTACGAAGTGATCCTAATCCTTAGACCATGAGATCATGTCGATCACTAACACCGGAAGAGTTTCTTGATAACATCAAACGTCACACCGTAACAGGGTGATTATACAGATGGATTCAGAACTACTAAAGTGTTATGTTGAGGCCCATGGATCGAGAGTGGAATTTGTTCATCCCGATGACGGATAGATATACTCTGGGCCCTCTCGGTGATATCACATTGGTTAGCTTGCAAGCAAGTGATTTGATCACTAGAATGTTATATCACGGGAACGAGAAAAGAGTGCATGTCAGTAACGAGATCAAACTAGGTATGGAGATACCGATGATCGAATCTTGGACATGTAATATATCGCGAAACAAAAGGATTAAGATACTAGCGTAAAAGGTTCCGACGATCACAAGAAAGTCATCGTTGAATGTGTGGGAGTCAGTATGGGTCTCCAGATCCCGCTTCTGATTATTGATCTGAGAGGGGTCTCGATCATGTCCACATTATTCGCGAACCGTAGGGTGACACACTTAAGAGACACCGACATCCAATTGGAGCAAAAGTTTCATGCCGAAAAGAAAAGGAAAGCGCAGGAATTTATTTCACTAGACACCGAAACTGTTTCGGTTGAAATTGCTGAAACTGGTTCTGCATGTGAAATGGAATACTAGCAAGGGGTTTTATGTGAATGTTTGTTAATTAAAGTAATTAACGAAATTCTGAATAAATAAATAAAAGAGTTTTATTTAAATGAGAGCTTGCATTAAATTTGGTGGAAATTTAATGCATGTGAGTGGATTTTTGAGTGGAGGCTTTTTAATGGGAGTGGAGGCTTTTCATTTTGAGTGGGAGCTCCACCCACATGAATGTGGAAGAGGTGGGGGCAGCCCCATGGCTGGGCGCCATGCCCCTTGGGTGCCCCCCCTCTCCCCTATAAAAGGCCCCCTCTCCTCCTCTCACAACACACCTCCTCGTGAAGGATCTCTCTCCCCCTCTAGAATTTATCCCCCATGGTCTCGGACTAGCGAGATACATGTTCCCGGTGGCTATTCGGAAAGAAAGAGTTGTGCTTCCGCTGCATCGCTGGAGCGAGGAGGCGGAGGTTGCTCGGTGCCTCGAACGTGTGTGCGAGCACGGATGCGCTGCTGTTTTGCGGCGCTAGGACTTCCTCTCGATCTTGAGATCGGCAAGAGATCGTCTACATCAACCACGAGTTTGGACTCGTTAAGCTTTGTCGGTCTTCAGGGTATGTTCTCTACGGATATACATCCGCCCGTTGTTTGTATCTTGTAGATAGATCTTGGTACATAGTTGTTCCCATCGTAGGAAAATTTTTGTTTTCTATGCTGCGAACCCTACAGTGGTATCAGAGCCGGATCTATGCGTAGATGCTTTGCACGGGTAGTACACATATGAGTATGTGGGCGATGATGATCATTTTATTGCTTCTTAGTTGTACTTTGGATATTGGTGGCATAGTGGGATGAAGCGGCCCGGACAAACTTTACATGTCCTCGCACATGAGACCTGTTCCACGCTTGACATGCAACTAGTTTGCATAAGTGGCTAGCGGGTGTCTGTCTCTCCTAATATAGTCAATATCTAATTTGCAACGAGTTGTCAACAATTTGGTTATCCTCGTTGTGGTTCATGTTCGTAGGTAAGAACGGTTCTATCTTCGAAAGCCCTAAGCCACGTAAAATTTGCAATGGATAAATTAGAGGCGTCTAGTTTAGATTGTTGCTGGGCTAGTGTTATGATATGGTGATGTTGTAAGTAGAAGTATGAGATGATACTCTTACAACATACATAACGTGTAAACTCCATAGACCTTGGATTTACACATAAAGGTATGATAGTGATCATACCACGGTGCACATGATAGAGATCATATGCGAGAACCATATCATTCCACTAATAAACATGTGATGTTTGATAGCATCTTATATTGCTTGTTTGGCGTTTTATTAGCATAATAAGATGATCCCTCTTTTAGATATCAAGATAAAAATGTGTTCTTCCTTAAGTATGCACCGACAATGTTTTGTCGCTTCAAGACATCACGTGATGATCGGGTGTACTTGAATCCACGAGCATATCTCGGGTGTAAGACAGTTACACACGCGAATACTAAGGTTCTTACTTGGCGAGCCTAGCATGTACAGACATGGCCTCGGAACACGGACCGAAAGGTTAAGCATGAGTCATATGTTTTGATATGATGACCATATGGATGCTCGCCTTTGAAGCTACGCCGACTCACGTGATGATCGGACTTGGTGTAGTGGATTTGGTTCATGTAATCACCAAAAATACACGAGGGATGTCGTTTTTGAGTGGGAGTTCATTTCTAATTTGGATTAGTAGAACTCAATTTATCATAAATTAAATCAAAGTGAATTTGCATAATTTGTTGTAGTCATTGGCATTCGTTCACCACCTTATGCATAGTTGTAATTGAGATAATAGAACTATAGAATTCTGGATATTTACTTTACAATCTGGTATCGTATTGTGTTGAGTGTCAATCAAAGTTTAAAGTCCTATTGCAAACTTTCAGCAAACTCTATTTACTCTGTGAAATTTAATAATTGGTATTAAATCGAGAGTAAAAATTCCAGTGTTAGTATCTTAAGTATCATGTTTGCCTCCACGATTCTTGATTGTTTTAATATCAAGTTTATCTAGGAGCTGAAAGAATTGTTTCAGTAACCATCATGTGTGGTAGATATAACGATATCTGAAACAATGTTTTGGTTGCAATATGATAGAGTATAATATATGTTCTCATATTGGATGAGAATTTACGAAGGTTGGAGATGCTAGACATCCTAATCATCCAAAAGGGTTTGGGAAAGTAATGTTATACTCACGATTCTCCTTTATAAGCTAAATTGGCTTGATCATGAAATTCGTCATGATAAGGATGAATAGAAGATGTATGTAAAGTGTTTACTACACTAAAAGATTACTAAAGAATGGATTTTGAAAGAATACCGATCATTTTGATGATGGTGATCTACTTCAAAGTGCAAGTCCAAAGGTATTATTATTTGAATATACACGCTTTGGACTATGTGTCATGTATATGGCGCCACTTTTGATGTTGATAGATTCTTTTAAAAGGAAAAGGAAATGCTGAAAGAGAATCTATAAAATATATTTGGCAGAAAAGAAAAGATTGGAAATATCCAATTTAGGTATATGGATGATATACATGTTATGGTTGTATTCTTTGCTTGTTAAACAATGTGGTTCTTGGGTATTGGATACCGAATTGGTTGGTATGAAATTTCATACGGAACGATGCAATTCATGAACCACAATGGCCTAAGTAACTAGCAAGAGAATATGTGATGATGTTCATCAAAAACAAACAAACCGTTGTTTGTATTTCTCGTTGACATCAAGGCTTGACTTCAAGATTTGTTTTAATAATTGTTATTTGAATCAGGTATTATGAGAACAAAGGTTGTTCAAATAATTACCGTATTCCATATAAGATGGATGCTTTACAAATCTAGTTGAAGAAATCACATCCATAAAACCTAATGCTAAAATGTCGCAAGACAAATGATTGAAAGATCACTTATGAAGTGACATCGCTGTTTAAATTATATTGGAAAGAAAACATGAAGAATCTCCATATTCATGGATTTTGGAGTCTTTGATTTGATCAAGTGACGCTTGTGAGACTTTCCACGTGATAATTAAAACTTCGTTCAAAGGCCAAAGAAGAACGAACGACTAAATTATTGGAATTTATACATATCGATGTATGTAGTCCATTATGTGTAGTCGTAAACGATGGATTTCAACTTCATATGCTTTCTCCGGAATTTTGAGTGAATGTTCACTTAATGAGAAAGAAGTATGAAATATTTGAAAATGTTTCAAAGACTTTCAAGATGAAGTGGAAAATCATTGTAACAAGAAAAATAAATGAATTATGATTTGATCATAAAGGGATTTATTTGAGTTACAAGTGTAACAAGAAAATAAATGAATTATGATTTTATCATAAAGGGATTTATTTGAGTTGCAAGTTTAGCAAAACACCTAGATTTACATCTCCCGAAACACCATAGGAGTATGGAGTGTTTGAGATTTGTAATGAAACCTTGTGAGACATGGTTGGATCAAAGGTGTTATTTATAAAACTGCCATTATGTTTTAAAAGATTAAAGCTTTAGAGACTACCGCTTTTACACTGAAAAGAGCTCCATCTTGATCCGGTGAAATGACACCATGGAAGTTATGGTTTGGGGTAAAACCCAAGTTCTCATTTCTTAAATTTTGGTATGCTAAACATAAGTAAGATGTTTACAACCGAAGTCGGATGAGCATGTCTTTGTAGGTTATTTCGAATAACAATTGGTTATTCCTCCATAACACCAAGGACAAAAGGGTTTGTCGCTTGAAACGTGAAGTTTCTTGAAAAAGGAATTTTTTCGTAAAAGTTAAGTGGGAGGACAATAGAACTTTGATAAGGTTAACGAACCTTAAATATGCTGAGTTGCGCAGCGCCGGAAAATGTTCCGGAGGCAGCCAGAATGCTCATGGATTACGTGCCTCAAATGTTGCGGTCACGGAGATCTAAGTTCCTATTGAACCAAGTCGGTCGAATAAACAATCAAATACTAAGATTTGAGAGTAAATCATTATTGTTTGACAATGATGAACCGACTATATGCAAAGAAGCGATGATGGGCCCTGACTCCGTCAAATGGCTTGAAGCCATAAAATCCGTGATAAGTCCATACACGATAAATCAAGTTTTGAACTTGGAAGACCCTCCGGAAAGGTGTAAAAACCTATCGGTCGTATTTGGATCTATAAAGAAACAGACATGGATGTTTCACATCTATGAAATAGTCGACATGTCGTAAAGTATTTTACGACAATGTTCAAGGAGTTGACTATGACAAGATTTGATCTTTCATAGCTATATTTAGTCTGGACGGATTAAAGTAGCAACCACTACATATAATTCGGTATATGGTAGATGAATAAACAAAACAAAGTTCTTCTAATAGAATGGTTACCTAGGACGTGTACATGACACGATTCAAAGGGTTTTGTTAATTCAAAGGATGCTAAAAAGGGCATGCAAACTTCAATGGTTGAAGTAAGCATCGCGGAGTTGGAATCTTCACCGTGATGAAAAAGAGTTTTCATCAGGAGACGATGAAGATGCTTGCATTTGCAAGAAATTAAGTGGGAGCGCTAAGACATATTTCTAATACATTATGTGGAGGACATCTTGTTGATTAGAAATGATGTATATTTTATTGACAAAGGTTAAGAATTTCATTTCGATGAAATACTTAGGCAAAACCCAAATATTTAGCGTGAATGTCTATAGTGGATAGACTGTAACGCCAATATGGTTGTGCCAAACGTACATATATGAGATATTGAAGGAGTTCAATATAGAATCAACAAGAAACGGTTCTTGTCGCATGGAAAGGAATTGAATCAAGATTCAAGTGTATCGACACTTGATAAGTGAAACAAGATTCAAGTGCTTTGACACTTGATGAGTGCAATCACGAGAATGTTTTGATCAATCATACCATGATATGTACACATCCAGATATGTCCTATGCTCTAAGTGTTATGATCATATACCAGAATGAATCATAAAATGATCATTGGACGATAGTGAGGATATTCTTATGATCTTTTGGAAGAACTAAGAATATATTTGTGTAGAGGTGACAAACAATTACAAATAGTTCATTGTAAAGCGTTACATTGATACTAGTTTTGTCACAAGATACAAATTAAGTTTATCTCAATTTAAACTATGGGTGGCACAATGTAATGGAAAGGAGATTCCATGATGGATTTGGAAGAGTTCCAAAGTTAAGACATTGTGACGAATACTACAACAAAAGGCTAAGTATATGACTGCTATAGTAGCAGCAAAGGAGGGAATTTGTGTCAAGTAGTTTGTTATCAAACTAAGGTGTGGTTCGCAACGGGCTAACACTAAAGGTATATTATATGACAATAGTATCGATGTGTTTTAACCCCAAGGAACTAAAGGTCTCACCAAAAGACCAAATTTATACAATGCCATCTCATTGGAGAATGAGTGATGCGTGGAGACGCAAAGACATGCAAATACATACGGACCTGAAGCGTCATATCCGTAGATTATGTTAACCACTTGCAATTGCGTATTTGGAACACCAAAAAGCCATAGGTGTTCAATACACAAAGTTTTCAAACTAGATTATTGTCTCTAGTGCAAGTGGGAGACTGAAGGGAATATGCCCGAGAGGCAATAATAAAGTGGTTATTATCGTATTCCTATTTATGATAAATGTTTATTTTACATGCTATAATTGTATTAATACGGAAACGTTAATACATGTGTGTTTAATAAACAAAAGAAAGTTCCTAGTTATGCCTCTCTTATAAACTAGCTCGTTGATTAACAAGATGATCATAGGTTTCCTGATCATGGACATTGGATGTTGTTAATAACGAGGTCACAACATTAGTGTAATGGTGTGATGAACATTCATCCGAAGTATAGCATTACGATCAAAGTCATTGAGTTTATATTGCTATAACATCTTACGAAGTGATCCTAATCCTTAGACCATGAGATCATGTCAATCACTAACACCGGAAGAGTTTCTTGATAACATCAAACGTCACACCGTAACAGGGTGATTATAAAGATGGATTCAGAACTACTAAAGTGTTATGTTGAGGCCCATGGATCGAGAGTGGAATTTGTTCATCCCGATGACGGATAGATATACTCTGGGCCCTCTCGGTGATATCACATTGGTTAGCTTGCAAGCAAGTGATTTGATCACTAGAATGTTATATCACGGGAACGAGAAAAGAGTGCATGTCAGTAACGAGATCAAACTAGGTATGGAGATACCGATGATCGAATCTTGGACATGTAATATATCGCGAAACAAACGGATTAAGATACTAGCGTAAAAGGTTCCGACGATCACAAGAAAGTCATCGTTGAATGTGTGGGAGTCAGTATGGGTCTCCAGATCCCGCTTCTGATTATTGATCTGAGAGGGGTCTCGATCATGTCCACATTATTCGCGAACCGTAGGGTGACACACTTAAGAGACACCGACATCCAATTGGAGCAAAAGTTTCATGCCGAAAAGAAAAGGAAAGCGCAGGAATTTATTTCACTAGACACCGAAACTGTTTCGGTTGAAATTGCTGAAACTGGTTCTGCATGTGAAATGGAATACTAGCAAGGGGTTTTATGTGAATGTTTGTTAATTAAAGTAATTAACAAAATTCTGAATAAATAAATAAAAGAGTTTTATTTAAATGAGAGCTTGCATTAAATTTGGTGGAAATTTAATGCATGTGAGTGGATTTTTGAGTGGAGGCTTTTTAATGGGAGTGGAGGCTTTTCATTTTGAGTGGGAGCTCCACCCACATGAATGTGGAAGAGGTGGGGGCAGCCCCATGGCTGGGCGCCATGCCCCTTGGGTGCCCCCCCTCTCCCCTATAAAAGGCCCCCCTCTCCTCCTCTCACAACACACCTCCTCGTGAAGGATCTCTCTCCCCCTCTAGAATTTATCCCCCATGGTCTCGGACTAGCGAGATACATGTTCCCGGTGGCTATTCGGCAAGAAAGAGTTGTGCTTCCGCTGCATCGCTGGAGCGAGGAGGCGGAGGTTGCTCGGTGCCTCGAACGTGTGTACGAGCACGGATGCACTGCTGTTTTGCGGCGCTAGGACTTCCTCTCGATCTTGAGATCGGCAAGAGATCGTCTACATCAACCACGAGTTTGGACTCGTTAAGCTTTGTCGGTCTTCAAGGGTATGTTCTCTACGGATATACATCTGCCCGTTGTTTGTATCTCGTAGATAGATCTTGGTACATAGTTGTTCCCATCGTAGGAAAATTTTTGTTTTCTATGCTGCGAACCCTACATCTTCTCCTCCGCATCTGGTGCCAATTCACACCGGTTCTCCCGATCCAGTCGTCACCGCCTCCACCACACGGATCTGACCCCCTCCGCACCGATCCGTCTGTCACCATGCCTCCCCCTCGACTGTCCATATCCTCCACCACGCGTCTCGAGGATAAGGAGGCCCAACGTCCTCCCCAGATCACGAGCAAGAGCTGCAACACGAAGGCGTGTACGAGGCATGGATCTCTGCATAGGTTCCCGAGATCTGGCCCAGCCACCCTGCTTGATCTTTATTTTTTTCGTGACATTTTTTGTTTCTTTTCTTTTGCATCAAGTTTCGGTTGAATCTAAGATGAACCTGTTGAATATACATTTTAATTTCATTGATCGATTGGGGTGATGAGTCTCTATTGAATCTCTTCTTGAGATATCACAGTCAAGTTAGATAATATTGTGAAGTATGCACTTATGCGGGTACAGGGCATATACATACTCCTACTTCACATAGCCTTTTCTTACACGTTGATGTAGTTTTACTCTTGGGGTAAATTAATGTCTAGATTCATTGTATATCACCAAACATTGGTTAATTTTATTATAAGTATTTTTTGGTAATTGTTTTAAATTGGTGGCTCAAATTGCTGTTAGATTTATAGACATTTCATGCAGAAAAAATAATTGTTAATTTATCAACTTGGCACAGAAATGGAGAAGTGTCATGATGGGCTGTTGCTTGAGAAGAGGCTACTATGGCAAGTTTGTGCATGCTAGAGTAAGAATTCCTTTCATATTTTGTAAGGTCTTCTTTCACTTTCCTTCTATACAGTTTTATCCATTATCTCTTCCTTTCTAAAGTTGTGTAATCTATGAGTTCTTGAATTGCTTAGTGCAAATCATTCTCCATTGATATTCCCTAACATATGACTACTCCCTCCATTCCGTAAAAGAAGGCGTATAAACTATGTGCGAGAAGATGATGGTAGGGTCTAGCCGGAGTTGCAGCCAACTCTTCGAGCGATCCTACGAGTATACGACCCACGGCTGTGCTATTAAGGTGTGCTTTGTTTTCTTCCCAGACACACGATTGCTTATCTTCCCCACCAGTATTGCACATACATTTTTAAGTTACTCGTGCCAATTTGCAGATAGGTATGGGTTGCTCATTGATTCCTTATGAGTAATTCTCTAATATCTGTACTTATGAATATAGAGATCAACTTCGAGTGGTACACTGCCCAACTGTTTTATGAAATGCAAATGACACTTTTGATGTTCATGTTGAATCGTAATCTCTAAGGTTATCTTTCAGCATGTGATTTCACCATTATTACAGTCCTTTTCTACAGAGTAATGACTAATCAGCTAGCTCCTGCCATTTTATTGGAGGAGATGCATGTGGGCTTATAGTTTGCATGATAGCAGCAATGTTCTGTTAAGGACCAAGCATCAAAGTATCCTATAGCTCTAAGAATATCTCAATGCCCAAATGAGCTACCAAGTCCATTCTCCACAAGTGGAAAGGAACCTATGGATTTTCATCTGAGTCGTAATCTAGGGCTTATCCTCCACCAAATACTCCTATTGCAGTCACTTGTACCATCTAGCTTGCGCTTACTCTGTAATTTAATTAGGATGTTAAGATGTATGTCCATTTTATCCTGTAGCTTGCCCTTTCATTAAGATGTCCAGATGTATGTCCGCTTTACCCTGTAGCTTGCCCTTTCATCAAGATGTTCAGATATATGTCTGCTTTATCCTGTAGCTTGCCCCTGGTCATGTCAATCTTCATAGGCATAATGAATCCACCGACTCCTTAACATATGAGCCATATCCCATATATACCGACATATTTATGTCATCTTGTTCTCTGTTAATACTGTTGTAACATTACTAAGGTCAATTATATTATACGAGGAGTTCTATACTGTGACTAGCTACTAGGTGTTTTCAATTCACTTGTTTATTTTACGTGCTCATGCTCAGATGTCCTCTTAGTCAGGCTCAAAGGGCCAGTGTTTTTTACTACTATACTAGATGCTTAGTTCTGCTTCAAAAAGTAATACCCTAGGGAAGTATGCAACCAGTTTTTTGTGGGATGAAGGCTGATGAATTTTCTTGCCGTAGGGTCTATTGTATTTTATGGTTCAGATATAATGATTTTTTTCTGAATCATAATTTCCATGATTCATAACACATATTCCTCCTTCGATCATTTTTTATGTGCTTGGCATCGTGTAACTAAATTTATTATTCCTCGATGGCGTGTCTGGTTGGTGTCATGAGTTTTGAAACTCTGATTGTCTCAGCTAACGCAAACCTATATTGATCGGAATTCTTTATTCCCAATGTTCGAAGCCATTATTTTGAGCAAAACTAGAGTAAATTTTTTTATTGCTCGGGCTGTTTTGAAGAGCTTGGTTATGTGTGGTTGTCACACCTCGTCATTAATCTGTCTCACAAGTACAATACATGGTCAATGTCCACCATTTTACACACGTTAGCTATGGCTAGGATAGCTGCAATTGTGAGTTTTTCCCATATGAAATATTCAAGTCGCATGTTGTTGCTGTTCCCCAAAATATTCATGTCCATTCTATATGAGATGCAATCAAGAAATAAGGAATTGAGTTGTCTCTGTAATTAAGACACTGTATTGTATATTTCGCTGATTCTCTCATGGTTTAATAGGCAAAATATAAAAAGTTTTCAGGTATTTTAATCTGAACTCATATTTAGAAACAGAGGTAGTACCTGCTTGCAAAGCGTATAGTCTGAAATTTGTAGATCTGTAAGCATGGTAATATATTGGAGATGTTGTGTTGCTGGCTTAACCAAAAGGGTGAATTTATTTGAGAAGGGAAGTGAACCACAATGGGAATACTTTAAAGGTGGAAAAACGACATGACAACAACAAACAATGAGGGAAATATTGAAGGCCCATGGCTACTGCTATGATTTTTTAACCCGTGTGTGGCTCTAATGCAGAGGACAACAACGAGATGTTCTGTTTGAAGAGCAAGCAAACAGAGCAGGGGAGTGATGTGATACTCCAAATTCTGACTATATACCATGGTTAGCGATTTCAATTATTGCATCTCATAATGTGATGTGTCTAAATACTAAAAGTCACCAGATTCCAAACCCACCTTTACTTATTCTTGGGTAACTTTCTGAACCAGTGCAAACCCAGATTATTGGTACCTGATCCGTGTGTGTGTAACTTGGCGGGGGTTGGGGTGTTCTTGCTCTAAAAATATATGACATCATAGACAAATTGTTTACTCTTCTGTAATATATAATAGAACCATCATATTTAATAACTTATAATATGGAAAGTAATTCTCAGTAGGAATCATGTCCAATTTTATAATTCAATTATAATTTATAATGCATCATCTCAAGGAGCCTGGCATGTGTAGTTCTGTAGCACAAGAATATTTAAACTGCTAGAACTTATGTAGTATAAAGAATATTTAAAGATGTTTACAATTAGAGTATAGAGGCTTGAAACTTACTTATAATGTGTCATTTCTGTCCACAGCTGCGATATTTCTCCACCACTAGGCCACTATCCTGATTTCTGATTTTGGGCGCTGCCACCAGGTCGTGAACCTCCCACGCCCTCAACAATGGCTATACGTCCTCCAACATATAGGTAATTATTTTTAAAAATTGAGCAGAGCAACCATTTAAAGACTGCTATCACGCTATTCTACAGCAAAAAATCATTAATTGTTCCTTCGTGTTTGAGTTTGACAACTGTTTATGTTAATGTACATAGTGTAAATGTTTGAAATAGATTATTTTACTGTATCCTCTGATGGATTTCATTTTCAAACCAAAATTGAGTTCTACGCTTTTTGCTACAACAATGTTAATTGTCTTGTATTTCCAATATGCTTAGGTTTTAGTGCTGCAATGTTTTCTTTAATTATACTCTTCTCTGAGTAGATGATGCTTTAATTTTACCAAAGCTTGATGCAATTTTGCATCTGCAGGTTACTTCCATTTTAAAGGTTATGCAACCTAGCTCGCTGATTCTTCCAGTGCATTATTGATGTCAACTTATTTTATCCTGGTGTTTCTCAGGTTAGTCTTCTATAAATAGATGACGGTTGCCTCTGTTTTTCTCTGTTTTAAGGGATGTAGATATGTATAGAACTGAAAGGATGAACAGTAAAATCAAGATAATTGGATAGAGTTTTGCCTTGCATGTGTTTGTAGTTTTATTTTCTTTTCCTAACATTGTTTACTCTCTGTGGATTTTTTGGTGATCTGTTATCATGTTAAAATAAAGTAGGGAGGTTTGCCATTACAAATATATCCTAATCTTGTATATGAAGTGCTCAGGTGCACTATTTAACTATGTTATAAGTCATATGTATATGTGCTTCGTTTGGTGTTTCACGAAGAATTGAGCTGGGATTAATCATGGCATTTGTATTGCTTTGCATACCTATATAACAGAATGTCCTTAGAGAGTAGTATTATCCATATAACCTATAAGTTTTGCTAAAGCATACAAACTAAAGTATGATTTTTAAATCCACACATGTGGGGAACTAGCAACTATCAATGTTCCTTTCAGTGTTATGCATCTGAAGTAATGCTCCAATGTGTGGCTAACTATAGATCTTAATATAGGTTTAAGGAAGAAACCTCGAGCGTTGTTGAGATTGCTAGGAGAATCTCACTAAGCATGTTTTGGTGATTTAATTTGTTCCTCAAATAATACTAATCTGTGTGAGATGGCTACTATATATTGTTTTCCTTTATTCCATGATTTTATGAGTTGGTACAACACAAGACTTCACAAGGCCTTACCATCTTCTTTAATACTTTGCTTAATTAGGCAAAAGTTTGATTTGACAATGATGTTGAGCAATAATTTTCTCATCACAGTAGACATGCAAAAAGTGCAAGCCTGATGACCCTTTTCAAATAATAGTGCAAGATGGAAGTTGGCAAGTTCATTTTGCTCTGCAATCAAGACCTGGTGAGTCTGTTTTTAGTCGCTTCTATTTAATTAGCCAAAACCTCTTACAAATCAAGTGAAGATTACACATCTTCTCTACACATGGGCCACTTCCATTGCCAATAAGAGCAGCCTTTGCATGGTGAGTGATTAGCTGAAGCCTCATATAAATCAATTGGTAAATACTGAATACACTGTCTTTTCTGAACCTGGAAGCACTTCAATTGCCATCAAGAGCAGCCTTTTCATGGTGAGTGAAAGATCATGATCTCATGTATGTTTTATTTCAGCATAATTCTATCCCAGTGTGGTGTGGTTGGTCGGGCAGAGGATCCTTGGACTGAAAATCTTTCCTCCGCTTCCTCTTGTGATGAATTTCAAGCGATGCAAGAGGAGTTTGAAGTGACCAAAAAACTACTCGTGCAGGGGCGTCATTTTGATGGTGCTCACAAGTGCAAAAGATAACTACAGTTGCCAGCGCAATTGTCAACAAGATGGCCAAGAGGGCAGAGTCAATGTCTATTTCACCCTCTTCATGGTGTTGAAATGAGTAGAATCAAGCAAGGCAGCAACATACCTCCTCAGTTATCTAAGAATTTTGTGTATCTAAAGTTGCTACGACCGGTATCAGCTCTCCTATATCCTGGTGGTTAGGAAACTGAGATCCATTTATTTAATTGCTAAGTTTCTAACTTGTGGTGATAAAACTATGTATTTATATATCTTTAAATCGATAACATCTTATATTTTGAAACCTTAAACATCTTATATTTTGAAACGGAGGGAGTAGGAAATAATGATAACAAGGATACATGATGTAGAAAAGACAAACTGATTTTTAGTTATGCATAGTTCACTTCCTTACCATGATGCCTCTACGAGCTCTCGCTGTACTAGCCGCTGCTGCTGCGTTGTCCGTGAGATACATGTTGCAGTCATGTCGTGAACTTCTCTGCTTTGGACTGGGATTTGGATTGAAGATTTCTGATTCTACTGTTGTGCCTCTTCTGGTTGGCCTTGTGTACTAGGAAGGACGGAATTAGGGAGTCACACAACACTAGCATAGCAGAGCATGTACGCTAGAATCGAATTAGAGAGAATGAGAGAAATATGCCACTACTGATCACGAAAATATCAAGCAGAGTTGGTCGTACATGCAGCAACAGCTAATTGAGAAACTATGAAGCAAAACATGTTTAGTTGAGTGCTCTAGATTTCAGCTACTACCCCCAAACTTGCTTCTTTTTTCTAGAGAGGTAGACATTGTCCATCTTGTTCACTAGCGATTTTGGGAACATAAGAGCCTAGCTTTGGAGATGGCTGGCGGGCTGGTAATATTGCATGGATTTGAGATACATGGTCACACTATGTAAACAAATTTTAAGTTAAACTGGTTGAGCCACCTGGACCTTGCTTGTGAATTGACTCTTTGAATTGTCGGCTCAAGTTTTATCTCCTGAAGAATGATGATGACCTTGATGATAATCTTTCATGCCTTAAATCAAAGATAGAGGGTTTCTACCTGCTAGACTTCCCTCATGGAATCTGTCAACGAGAAGTTGCCAAGGTATTGAGACCTTACCCTGCGCTGATGTCACAACACTCTTGGCTCCACCGAGGACAATATGGCATCGCCATACGCAAAACCAGTGGCTACCTCGCCTGGAGATTTTGATTGATTGGCAACATTGTTGGCTGACAAGGCATGCTCGTCGATCAAGTATGTCGTGTGCCAGTGGAAACGCAACAACGCACTTACTGGTCATGGGTGAGTACTCATTGGGTAGCTCTTCTCATGTGATTTGGGTTTCCATGGTATTTTTTTGTTTCTTAGAAAAATCTATCTATAGTCTGCTAATGACCCTGAATTGGTGCTACAGATTAAATTTCTCGACAACATCCAACCTATGACTCACGTGTTTACTGTGGCCTTTTGGTGCAATACCTCTCATAGTTCATTATATGATGTATTTTTTATAAAACCTTTGGATGTAGTTCAAGATACACTGACAACCGAAACAAATGGCTGCAGATGGACACCGTTAACATGAACAGCACATAATGGAAGCTCGCATATTTTTGGTGAGTTTAGGGCGTATTATCTATTCAGTATTTCGAATTTCATTTAACTATCCTACTGAAAATTAATTTCATCAATTAGGTACTGGGAATAGTAACGAAAATAATGCATATTTAAAATGTTGTCAACAATGGGAATGGCCTCAACATATATTTGGAGAGGACAAGTTGGTAACCTTCTAGCGCTGCTACCTCTAGGACTAACACTAAGCGAAGTCATTTGCTAAGATGGATTAATCCATTTTTTAGTATAGGACATACTCTGGAATGAAATCATGCCGATATGTGCGGCTATTGTCAACTGTTTGTCCAACAAAGAAGTACCCTTACGAAGAAGAATATGGTACCTAATTCCCACTCCATTGCGTCTCAATTTTCAAAAATAATTTTAGGAAAATCTGTCATGTATTTGAATTTATGTTATAATTTAGATACATTTCACATTAACCATTTCCATTTTTCTTAGATGTCCATTCTCTTATTTGATCAGTGAGACCCAAGATATTATTGGGGAGTACAATTAAGAAAAAACACACTTTGAGGAGGATATAAATTGCTCTTATACTAAGTGGTAGAATAATATCTTCTATTTTCATTACAAAAGGTATTAATGCTAATGGCAGGATGCTCCATATATTTATTTTGATTTGTTTTAGTTTTTCTGTGATGCATCAGTTTTGAACCTCGAGGGGAAGATGTCCACAGCCTGTTTGCCACACACATTGCTGAGAATTTTGTCTTGTTAAAATACACTTTATTGGTGGTTTTTTCTCGGTCACTGGTTTAGAGTTCTGGAAAAAGCTCTGGAGAATGAAGGTGCCGCCAAAGGCCAGGAATTTCTGGTGGAGAGTTATCAAAGGTTTTATCCCATGTCGTGCAGTCCTAAAAGGCAGACATATTGAGAAGGTTGGTTTTTGCCATGAATGTGGCAGAGAGGAGACCATCAAATATTCGATGTTTGAGTGCACCTGGGCAAAGAATTTCTGGCATGATATCAAGGTTGCCACATCAGTTAAAATGCCGAACCTACATCCGACAACGTGGGCTATTGATTTGATTGATAGTAATAAGATTGAGCTAAAAGTTGCAGCTGTCATCTTATGTGGAGGCTGGGTAGTATGGTCTGAAAGAAACGCCAGGAAACACGGAGAATGTACAAGGTCAGTAGCAGAGTCGGTAAAATGGACTGTAGATATTGCCATGGACCTAGCAATTACAGGTCAGAGGAGTTCCAACACTTGCCCAAAAGTCAGAGCGAAATGGAGACCACCAGTGGTTGGGGTTTCTAGACTGAATGTCGATGCAAGTTTTATGATTGCATCAAGTGAAGGTGCGTCAGGGCTGGTCCTGAGGAACCATGATGGGGCGCTGATAAGAGGACAGGCAATCTTGTACAATCATGTTTCCAATGCATTGGTTATGGAGACGATTGCAGTCCGAGATGGTGTCCAATTAGCATCTGCTCTGGGAGTTACCCCGAGTCGAGGTGGAGACGGATTCAAGCGAAGTAGTAAAGCTATGGAATGGCCGTCACAATGGCAGATTGGAAGTTAGTTCAGTGCTGCAAGAGATAGAGGATCTATCGGGCAATATGGAGTCCTTTAAACTGAGTTTCATCAGGCAAGAGGCTAATGAGGGAGCACATTTATGTTCTCAGCAAGCGTCAAGTAGTAGACGTAGATGTTTTATGGATAAATTATTGCAAAACGATTGTAAGCCTGATGATTAATGAATGAAAGCTATTGATTCGCAAAAAAACACTGGTTTTTCGTGCTTGTCGTGTCTGCTGAGGTATGTTTACTAAAATTGTTAGCCATACATGCCGCGTGTCATCGAGATATGGCCTAGAGGTTAATGTACGGTGTTGTTTCAGGTACTACGTAGATGCAAGTTAGCATGTTTACATGTACATCATTAGGTGTATGTAGATATAATTTACCGATGTAAAGTTTGTAATGATGTTTTGTGGAGAATATACAGAAAACTAATGGGCGGTTGTTAATAGTCAGGTATATGAGGTAGAAGAGAGGCATCAACAAGATGCTAAAGTTTGTCACAATGTCACGACAACTTTCAAACATGGTGTTCATAACTGTAATTAAATCTTAATACTCCCTCCGACCCATATTAGTTGACTTGAATTTTTTAAAATTTAGATGAACCTATATGCTAAATTGTGACTAGATCTAAATTTAGACAAATTTGAGTCAATATGGATCAGAAAGAATATAATTTTGTTTTCCCGTAGCAACGCACGGGCACTTTACTATAATCCAAAATTGTTACATTAGCTACCCCTGGGATGAGTGAGCCATACAATTATTCACAATTATTCATAAGAATACGGTGCAGGGACAAATGTTTTGCTCTCATACAAGTATCAGACATGTAAAAGTGCATTCTCTTTTAGTATATCATTTACTCAGCCTTGAATCATGTTGTTGCTATTTAGATTTCATAGACAAGATTCTCACATTCGATGACTAAAAATTACACAGCGGGCAAGTTTGAAATTATGCCTTACACACGGACGTGTAACTTGGGCAGGGAAAAAGAGCATGGTAAGAAGGAAGCAAGGAGAAGGTAAAAGGAGCAAGAATTTGTATGAGTGCTTCAAAAAATTTATAAGCAGGCAAGCCTTTTCCTTTTATCACTATATATCTTAAAATGAATAGAGATTGTGTCTGAATGTCACCGTACTTCATATTTATGCAAAACATGAGTATAATTTGGAAAAAGCTAAGTCAGATGTTATTCAGAGAATGGAAGTTATTAAATCACTGATTATATTTTATGTTTGTAATTTGAAAAGAGATAACTCAAAAGTTGTTTCAAAAATGAAATTTAGTACACCACTGACTATATTGTAGCTTTGTTTGCACACATATAATGTAAGCTTATATCGTTTTTAAAAGTTATCTAATTAATATCACAACCATATCAGAAATCTGAACTTTTTTATGGAACACCTTCAAACCTGCAGAAAAAAAAATCTTGCACAAAGTATCATGACATTGGCATCGATCGTGACCAGTGCATTTACTAGAGTCCATGAAATAGAATGATATTTGAACTTGTGTCATCATATAGCCTTAGCAGGTACAATGTCATCTGCACAGGCGTCTCCTTCATTTCAGTACAACGCTTGGCTCGCCGAGGGGCTGGGAAAGCGACCATGGATACCTCCTATACTTGAGTACATTGGAAATGGAGTAGATGCGTGTATTTGATATACTTCAGGGTTTGTTTTCCCTTTTTGGAAGAGTACTTATAGCAGCACAACATGTAGTAATCATGCATTTTATACCTCCTTGAGTGTTTTACACTTTTACTTCTTCAAATGGAATCACTAGATTTCCTAAATGAGCCAAATGCTTTGGAGAATGATCTTCCTTATAATTTAACAATTTTTTCATAGTGATGTTGCTGTTCGCTCATAAGTATGTATGATAATTTATGTAATTTGGATATTCATGATATGTAAGCACACAAGGTTGCAAAATGACAACCTGCTTTTTATTTGTGTTCTATTTTTTTGCGGGATTTTATTTATGTTTTATAGTGAAACATGTAAGAGGATGAAATCATGGGTATAGACGAAATATTTTAACTCTTGTCAATTTGTTACATCATTGCTAATTACTACTAAATTTGGACCCGTTGCAACGCACGGGCACTTTACTAGTAGTAATTAAATATGATCTTACAGTCAAAGGAGTGAGTTTCTACGTTTTACTAGATATCACAATGTTGTACTTTGTGGCTGATATCACAATGTTGTACTTTGTGGCTGGATTACATGGCAATATTACGGTTAGGTATGTGTCCATTCACATCATTCATCTAATGAAATGATCTTGTTGTCAGTTGACATAAATGTTCATGATCGAGAAACGTCTGCCCAACAAGCTAGTTTCTATTGAATATCATGAACTTGATTTATTTACATATCACATGTATATTAATATTTCCGCTCAATACAATTATAGCATGGCATAAAACTATTAGAAATATATGAGATATAACAATAAAAAATCTTTATTATTGGCCTCTAGGGCATATCTCCAACACCCTCCTCCTCTTTCGCCGCCTTCCTCGCCTCGTCATGCCACGACACGTCTCGTCGCAACACACACGCGCCGTGGGTTGCGGGAATGATATGAGCCAAGGATCCACCTATGCATTGTGTGCGAGTTGTCTCTCTTTTTTGCTAGTCGGGAATATGAGAGGGCCACAGAAGATGAACATTTTTTTTTGAGAGGAAGAAGCTGAACATTTTGTGCGAGTGAAGTTTTAATACGAACTTTCTTCTCCTAACTCGTCATGTCGCTCCTCTGTGCACAACACCACTAACATTGCCTCCCGTTCCAGAGCTTGTGCGATCTCCAAGTATTCCCCATCCCTACTTGCGGCGTGCACCGTGAGACGTGATAGTAGGCCTCCGGGAACCCGCCTCTTCCGATCCTGTACGGGGAGAGGCAATAAGCTTTTTAGGGAGTGCTGCCGCGCGATTACTGGCTTCATCACGGACTTCTTCACAAACGCTGACGACTATTTCCGACGACGACTTCTTCTCCGACGTCTACTATCTATTCGACATGACTGACAACACCAACACCAATGCGAGTGGTTCCTCTTCTGCATTGTAAGCCTTTTTCATTCATATTCTCCAGCTTCGTCTACTGCAAATTATATCTCTTATATTATGTGTAGAGATCGGTTTAGAATTTCTATTTACAATATATCTGTTAGATTGCATGGATATTTTTATAATTATATTATTAGTCATGTTTTATTTACTGCTTTTATGGTTTAAATCATATGCTAAATTTCTCATATTTCCAACACTTTGCTCTATCTCCTAAAATGATTTGGACCAAACGTCGATCACTGCCCTCGCTAGGAACCTTCCCGATCACTGCCTCCACCAGGCAACCTCTCAACCACCGCCATCGATGGGCTTCTTCACAGGCCACTAGGTGATCTCCCGTGTCATCTTTGGCCGCATCGTCATGACCAATCACCAATGGACATGTTCCTTACATGGCTGGCAACAAGTCTGTGCCGCTCTCTCAAATTCCACACGTTCGTTCTTACGACACCGGGCAAGTGGTCGAACTGTCTGGCGTGGTTCTCCGGCGACGCCGCCACAGTGCACTTCCCGCCAACATGGCTAGCCGACGTTCGTATTACCTGCATATATATACATACGCGTACTGATCCGATAATTAATTGGGTCATACAGGTTTTCTACGGGCTATGAACTTAATTATTCATTAATTATTTTTATCTAGAAGATCTTCGTATGCTTAATTACAAAGGGGCATCGAGCGATCTCGACCGTCCTTGTTTAACCTTGGCTGAGTTTGGAGAATGAGTTGTACTAGAGCAAATTGTATTATGGGAATCCGTAGAGTAACTTGTCAACATAGTAATATATTGTTCCTTACCCGATTTTTTTTTTGTTTCTGTAGAGTAACTTGACTTTTAGTGAGAAGAAATTGTTTCATCCCGAAGAACTTTGCTTTCCAATACAAAAAACAGCGAAATGTCTTCGAGAAACCTTACAAAATTGTTCAAGCCGATCAGACTTGGAGAGGCAGCATTATATATAGAGAAGGCACAAGTCAAAAGCATGAATCACCTACTAGCTATGTTTTCCATGAACGTAAAAATGTGTTTGGACGTGTGTGTCCTGGTACAGAGGTTGCAGCAAGTATTTCATCGGCACAGAGGCTTTACTAGTACCACCTTGCTTCATTCATTACCTAGTACCTACAGAAGACGCCATCCAAGTTCTCCGGAAACTGTAGAGCCTTTCAATTCACACATATCCATATGTGGCCTGGCCAAAGGACAAAAGGGATACAGAAAGCAAATAAAGAATGTCTACCAAAGACAAGGAAACACTAGAGGAAAAAAGGCCATCCGTTCGCGACCCCTCGGAGCATTAGTCCCGGTTGCGCCACCAACCGGGACTAATGCTGGCACGCGTCCCGGTTGGAGCGGGCACGGGGCCAGGGGGCATGGGTCCCTGTTGGTAAGGGGGCATGCGTCCCGGTTGGAGCCACCAACCGGGACTAAAGGTTTGGCCACAGCCACGTGGCGTGGCACGCACCTTTAGTCCCGGTTGCTGGCTCCAACCGGGACTAAAGACCCCTTGCCCTCTATAAATGCAACGCCCCAGCCCCCTCTGCCTCCACTCTGTTTTTTCGAATGGTGTAAGGTGTGAGGGTGTGTGCTAGTTTTTTCTCATGCATGCATTGAAGGTGTTTGTTGAAATGTTTGAGTGAAAAATCCCGTTGAATTTCTCATAGAACAAAAATATAGAAGGTGTCCGAGACGCACTTGAGCTTTCTTCTCTTTATTTCCCTCGATCGAGGTTAGCAATCTTATCTTTTCTAGGTCATTGATACAATTCATGTGTCGGTGTGAATTGGTTATTTCACTATTTATGGTGTCCTGTTTTTTGATAAACTTACTTATATGATGCAGATGAACGGTCGGGAATGGATGTACGGTGACCGGCGGGTAGCCGGGTATATCAAAGGCGTGGATAAATTTATCGATGTGGCTACGGCAAACAAAGAGAATGGATTTATACGTTGTCCATGTGTTCAATGTCGGAACAACAAGGAGTACTCTTCCTCGAAAATCATTCGCGGCCACCTGATTATGAAAGGTTTCATGCCCAACTATAATTGCTGGACCAAGCACGGGGAAAGAGGGGTTATGATGGAAGATGGTGAAGAAGAAGATGATGATAACAACTATCATCATATGTTTCCTGAATACAATGATACTGCAATGGAAGACAATGGAGAGGAAAAAGGTGAAGAACGAGCATCAGATGAGCCGGCTGATGAACTTGGTAGGGTCATTTCTGATGCAAAGCGAGACTGTGAAACAGAAAATGAGAAGTTGAAGTTAGAGGGCATGTTAGAAGATCACAAGAAATTGTTGTACCCAAATTGTGAAGATGGCAGCACAAAGCTCGGTACCACACTGGAATTGTTGCGATGGAAGGCAGAGTGTGGTCTAACTGACTCCTCATTTGAAAAGATGCTGAAAATAATGAAGCCGAAGTTTCCAAAACATAACGAACTTCCCGAGAGTACCTACGAAGCAAAGAAGACTCTCTGTCCTCTGGGATTAGATGTGCAAAAGATACATGCATGCATTAATGACTGCATCCTCTACCGCGGTAAGGAGTATGAGAATTTAGATAAATGCCCGGTATGCAACGCGTTGCGGTATAAGATCAGACGAGATGACCCTAGTGATGTTGAGGGAGAGCCCCTCCGGAAGAGGGTTCCTGCTAAGGTTATGTGGTATGCTCCTATAATACCAAGGTTGAAACGCATGTTCAGAAACAAAGAGCATGCCAGGTTGTTGCGATGGCACAAAGAAGACCGTAAGAAAGACGGGGAGTTGAGACACCCTGCTGATGGGTCACAGTGGAGAAAAATCGAGAGAGACTTCCCAGACTTTGCAGGTGACGCAAGGAACTTATGGTTTGGTCTAAGTACGGATGGCATGAATCCTTTTGGGGAGCAGAGCTGCAGTCACAACACCTGGCCCGTGACTCTATGTATCTACAACCTGCCTCCTTGGTTGTGCATGAAGCGTAAGTTCATTATGATGCCAGTGCTCATCCAAGGCCCGAAGCAACCGGGCAACGACATTGATGTGTACCTTAGGCCATTAGTTGAAGAACTCTTACAGTTGTGGGGCAAACCAGGTGTACGTGCGTGGGATGAGAACAAACAGGAGCCATTTAATCTACGAGGGTTGTTATTCGTAACCATCAATGATTGGCCTGCTCTTAGTAACCTTTCAGGACAGACAAACAAAGGATATAAGGCATGCACCCACTGTTTAGATAAGACCGAAGGTACATATTTGCATAAATGCAAGAAGGTTGTGTACCTAACGAATCGACGATTTCTTCCGACCAATCATCCCGTAAGAAAGAAAGGCAAGCATTTCAAAGGTGAGGCAGATCACCGGAAGAAGCCTGAACTCCCTGCTGGTGATGATGTATTTGGTATGGTCAAGGACATAGAAGTAATCTTTGGAAAGGGTCCCGGCGGTCAATCAGTTCCGAACGACGTCGCTACAGGACACGCACCCATGTGGAAGAAGAAATCTATATTTTGGGAGCTGCCATATTGGAAAGTCCTGCGTGTCCGCTCTTCAATCGACGTGATGCACGTGACGAAGAATCTCTGCGTGAACCTGCTAGGATTCCTAGGCGTGTATGGTAAGACAAAAGATACACCTGAAGCACGGGAGGACCAACAAATTATGAAAGACCCAAAGAACATGCATACAGATAACAAGACGGATAAAGGGCGTCACTTAAGTCGTGCCAGCTATGCTCTTACCAAAGCAGAGAAGGAAATCTTTTTTGAAGTCCTTTACAGTATCAAGGTGCCGTCGGGCTTCTCATCTAATATAAAGGGGATAATAAATATGGCAGAGAAAAAGTTCCAAAACCTGAAGTCTCATGACTGTCACGTGATTATGACGCAGTTGCTTCCGATTGCATTGAGGGGGCTTCTACCGGAAAATGTTCGAGTACCCATTGTGAAGCTGTGTGCATTCCTCAATGCAATATCTCAGAAGGTAATCAATCCAGATATTCTGCCAAGGTTACAGAAGGATGTGGTACAATGTCTTGTTAGTTTTGAATTGGTGTTCCCACCATCCTTCTTCAATATTATGACGCATCTCCTGGTTCATCTAGTGGAAGAGATTGCCATTCTCGGTCCGGTATTTCTGCACAATATGTTCCCCTTTGAGAGGTTCATGGGAGTCTTAAAGAAATATGTTCATAACCGTGCTAGACCAGAAGGAAGCATCTCCAAGGGATATGGAACAGAGGAGGTCATTGAGTTTTGTGTTGACTTTATTCCTGACCTTAAGCCGATTGGTGTTTTTGACTCGCGGCATGAGGGAAGACTAAGTGGAAAAGGCACGCTGGGAAAGAAAGCAATGATATGTAGGGACGGGGATTCTTTCACTAAAGCACACTACACAGTTCTACATAATTCCACCTTGGCAGCTCCGTATATCGAGGAACACAAGAATATTGTACGCTCCAAAAACCCGGGGAAGCCTGAATCATGGATTACAGATGAACACATGAAGTCTTTCGGTGGTTGGATGCGGACACATCTCTTGAATGACACCACTGTTGGAGATCAGCTATACTTGTTGGCCGCGTCACCATCTTCTATTGTATTGAATTTCCAAGGGTACGAAATAAATGGGAATACATTCTACACGATCGCCCAAGATAAAAAGAGCACCAACCAAAATAGTGGTGTCCGCTTTGATGCAATAGACGAGAATGGACAAAAGGACACATATTATGGTTACATAGAGGAGATATGGGAACTAGACTATGGAGTCTCTTTTAAGGTCCCTTTGTTTCGCTGCAAATGGGTCAACCTGAATGGGGAAGGGGTAAAGATAGACCAGTTGTACAGAATGACAACAGTGGATCTCAACAATCTTGGTTATAGAGATGAACCATTCGTCCTAGCCAATGATGTGTCTCAGGTTTTCTATGTGAAGGACATGTCCTCCAGACCGAAAAAAAGAAAAAATATGCAAACGAATACATCATATGATGAGCCAAAGCGTCACATAGTTCTTTCAGGGAAAAGAAACATCGTGGGAATCGAGGACAAGACAGACATGTCAGAAGATTATAATAAGTTTGATGAAATTCCGCCCTTCACAGTGAAAACTGACCCAGGCATTCCGTTAAGTAAAGAAGATGCTCCATGGTTACGTCTGAAGCGGTCATAAGGAATGACATATGCCAAGAAGTTCATGCTCATATTATGTAACTCTAGTTCATGTCTTTCGCGGTTTGTGGCTTGACCGAAGGATATCTTTCGCGGTTTGTGGCCTTTAGTCCCGGTTTTGTAGTCTCAGTTTTTAATATTAATAAATGTCTTGAGTGTTAGTCCCATTTTGTGGCTGGACCGGGAGTGCCTCTATGACCAGTTTCTTGGAGATGCCAGAGGACTGGGCTCCGTCGGCATCTCCCTGAAATTGGTCGTAGTTGTGGCCCTGCTCTCGAAAACCATCTTGCAGCTTGTAACTTCACTAACTAGATCAATACGCCTCGGAGCTAACTAATTTCACATATTAGGGAGTGCCTCTATGACCAGTTTCTCGGAGATGCCGGAGGACTGGGATCCGTCGGCATCTCCCTGAAACTGTCCGTAGTGGTGTCCCTGCTCTCGAAAACCATCTTGCAGCTTGTAACTTCACTAACTAGATCAATACGCCTCGGAGCTAACTAATTTCACATATTAGGGAGTGCCTCTATGACCAGTTTCTCAGAGATGCCGGAGGACTGGGCTCCGTCGGCATCTCCCTGAAACTGGCCGTAGTGGTGTCCCTGCTCTCGAAAACCATCTTGCAGCTTGTAACTTCACTAACTAGATCAATACGCCTCGGAGCTAACTAATTTCACATATTAGGGAGTGCCTCTATGACCAGTTTCTCGGAGATGCCGGAGGACTGGGCTCCGTCGGCATCTCCCTGAAACTGGCCGTAGTGGTGTCCCTGCTCTCTAAAACCATCTTGGAGATGCCTCAAACTGGCTGGAGGACTGGACTCACAAGGATGCATATTTATAGTACAAGCAGCTCGGCATAATGTCGACACTCACGACATAATGTCGACACTCACCCCTATTATTAGTGCTGACTCATCTTTAGTCCCGGTTGGTGTCTCCAACCGGGACTAAAGGTTCATCTTTAGTCCCGGTTGGTGACACCATCCGGGACAAGGTACAAGCCGCACGACATAATGTCGACACTCACCCCTATTATTAGTGTTGTCTGGCCCACTCTGCCGCAATCCCTTCAGTCGCGGTTGGTTTCTCCAACCGAGACTAAATATGAACCCTCTCTTTATATAGGCATTTCCCTCTATTTATTAGGTAACACTTAAGACATTTATTAATATTAAAAACCGGGACAAATCGGGACTAGCTAACACTCAGGCCTAAAGCCGCCCCCTTTAGTCATAATCATGCCTAGTCCTATAGTACGCAACTTCAGGGTCTTCATCGTCGTCGTCATCATCATCGTCATCGTCACCTGCCACTCCGGGGATCCTTAGCCCATCCATGGCATATACCAGGGGCCATTCCAGCCTCGGATTCACGGCGGGTGGGAGAGGGGTCTCCTGGAAGACGATGCCGCTACCGCCGGGACAGTGTGGGGCCTGTGGCGGGTGGACTCGTGGGCACCGTAGGCGAGGATGGTCTCCCCCGGCGATGTAGCGCATCACTTTGATGATAGTACGGTTCTCCCACCACAGACGACGGCCGACTTCGTTGTGGTTCACCGGTGGCGGGCCATCACCCTCGTACCTGGCGAGCTCCCTTTCCCGCCTATTAGCGAAGAAGGCATTCCAAGTGTCATAGTTGTCGGGATCCCACTGGGGATCCATCCGCTGCTCCGGCGTGAGCTCGTGGTAGAAGTGGTTTGTGATGGCCGCCTGGCGTGCGGAACCTTGAGGGACAGGAGGGACAGGAACCCCTCCAGCGCTCAGCATCCAGCCGACGGGCGACCGGTACCCCGGTGGACAAGGGTAGTTGGAGGCGCACAGCGCCTCGGTCTCCTCGAGGGTCAGAATGGCCCAGTAGGCGTTGTCCATTGTTCTAAGAGAGGAAGGTGTGGATGTGTGGATAGCCATGACACGATCACCCTAAATATAGAGGGAAAGGGCGGGAAAACTTGGCGTGAAGCTTTGGGAAATGGCGGGAAATATCTTTAGTCCCGGTTAGTGACTACATCCGGGACTAAAAGCTCTAGTAGAAAGGAAAGGGCGGGAAAACTTGGCGGGAAGAGGTGGGAAATGGCGAAAAATATTTTTAGTCCCGGTTTGTGACTACATCCGGGACTAAATGTGTGCCGAACAATGATCATGTTTCGAAAAAACCTTCACAAAATGACCTATCATGTTCGAGGTTTCATGGCTTTCGGTCCAAATGACCGATGTTATGTGCTGAATCACGGCATAGTTTGTGATGTTGTGCCCATATTATGAATGTGTGTGGACATTGGTATGGAGAACAATGTTGCAGGAGGAAGTTTTCCTTTTTGTCGCACGGAAAAGCCCTTTTCCATTTTCCGAGCGCAAAAAACGGGTCGTTTTGTGAAGTAACCACCAAAATGCCGTTTCAGAATGCTACCATCCTATTTTCCTAAAATAATAGACCACCTTACATGGACTATATCCCAACCGGTACATCTCAAACCTTTTCGTCCATCCCGGGTAAAAAGGACAAATGTCTGCCGAATCGGCAGGAAGTGGGTCCGGTTTGTACTACAGGTACATGATCTATCGCCCGTAATTTTTTGAAAAAATCATTTTTAGACTCGCAATATGTGGTTTCTTCAGAGATCCAATGCAAGTTCTAACGATGCCCGTCCCCTATCTTCATGCACACCGGTTCGACCATAGTTAGAAATTCAGATAATTCAAAACGGGCATAATAAATTCAAAAAAATCCGAACAATGAAAATCCTTCGCGTGGTGTCATATTATGTTACATAGTTGAAAGGAAAAATACCAGACTTGGTATATTGATCATGTTTCGAAAAAACCTTCACAAAATGACCTATCATGTTAGAGGTTTCATGGCTTTCGGTCCAAATGACCGATGTTATGTGCTGAATCACGGCATAGTTTGTGATGTTGTGCCCATATTATGCATAGTTTTTCTAAATTCCAAATTGATATTAAAAAAATATAAGTTAATTCATTTTTAATTGTAAATGGTTCATATTTTAAATGGTTACATTAATTATTTTTTAAAACAGAAAATGTTTTTGAATTATTTATTTAAATCCAAACACTTTTTATGTTTAAAATTTTTCTAAATTCCAAATTAATATTCAAAAATATAAGTTAATTCATTTTAAAAGGTTACATTAATTATTTTTAAAAAATAGAATATGTTTTTGAATTATTTATTCAAATCCATACACTTCTTATGTTTAAAGTTTTTCTAAATTCCAAATTGATATTAAAAAAATATAAGTTAATTCATTTTTAATTGTAAATGGTTCATATTTTAAATGGTTACATTAATTATTTTTTAAAACAGAAAATGTTTTTGAATTATTTATTTAAATCCAAACACTTTTTATGTTTAAAATTTTTCTAAATTCCAAATTAATATTCAAAAATATAAGTTAATTCATTTTAAAAGGTTACATTAATTATTTTTTAAAAATAGAATATGTTTTTGAATTATTTATTCAAATCCATACACTTCTTATGTTTAAAGTTTTTCTAAATTCCAAATTGATATTAAAAAAATATAAGTTAATTCATTTTTAATTGTAAATGGTTCATATTTTAAATGGTTACATTAATTATTTTTTAAAACAGAAAATGGTTTTGAATTATTTATTCAAATCCAAACACTTTTTATGTTTAAAGTTTTTCTAAATTCCAAATTAATTATCATTTAAAAAACAATACAAATTTAAACCCCAAAATAAAAAATAAGGCGGGAAGAGAGAGAAAATACCTGAAATTTTTTGAAAACAGGGGAATATGTCCCGGTTGGAGCCACCAACCGGGACTAAAGAGCCCCTGCGCGCCAACCCTTGGTCTGCTGAAAATATTGGAGTATAGGTCCCGGTTGGTGGCTCCAACCGGGACGTATAACCCTTTAGTCCCGGTTGGAGCCACCAACCGGGACTAAAGGTCCTTTGGTTATAACCCTTTACCCGTTCCTCTTCTTCTTCCCTTCCCCATCACTTCTCTGCTTCACCGACGCGCGCACAACCGCCCCCGACGCCGGCAGGCTGCCCGAGCTCGCCGCCCCCGACGCCGTCAGGCTGCCCGAGCCCACGCGTCGCCGTCAGGCTCCATCCGCCAGCACCGCCGCCTCCGTCCGTGCGCGCACCAGTCGTCGCCCACGACTTCGTCTTCCTCGACCCCGACCGTGCTCGCCGGTGTCGATTCGCTCAACCTCGACCTCCCGCGCTCTCTCCGACCAACCTCACGCGCTCAGGGTGAGCAAGCGAACCTTCTGGATGCCTCCTTCCTTCCCCTCTCACTGTAGTTCATGCCTGCGCCGTTAGATTCCGCGTTCGCCGCCATCGGCCGTCGTTATACCACCTTCTCCGGCAACCAACAGAGGGCGGCGCCGCCAATTTTGAGTAGGCGCGGGCGGCGCTGGCGAGTAGGCGCGGCGGCGCGGGCGGCGCTGGCGATCAGTAGGTGCGGGCGGCGCTGGCGAGCCGCGGCGTCACGCTGACGTGGCCCACGGGCCCGCTGACGTGGCCCACGGTGGCTTGCTGATGTGGCCTAGGGCCCAGCACTCAATGACAGTGGCTAGGTTCTGTCTTGGTAAAAAAAAAACCAACCCTTTGCTGATGTCATATTGACACAGTAATTCAATTTTAAATGATTTAATAATTCCAGAAATTGATATAAACTTGTAAATTCAATATCTTTTTATTTATAAGTCAGAAAAATACAAATAATATATCAAATTGTTCAGAAAAATGAAACCTATCTATTTAACCTATAATCATGCATTGTTCAACAATTTAAATGACAAGTATAATTAGAAGAACAAATGCACCCCTCTCATATGTTCCGGAGTTTCCCCGAGTTAGGGTTTTCACCCGTCGGAACCTCGATTAAATCGTCGAGCATGTCTTAGGGTTACATTCCAATGCAAATTAACTTGTCATATCATCATACTTGCTTGAGCATTGCATCGATGCCATGTGTTGATTGTTTCCCTTTCTTTTCGGTGTTTCGATTATTAGGTTTATTATTAGTTAGGTATTATTAGGTTTATTAATTAGTTTGGTATTATTGGTCTTCGGCCCCACTGGTCAGTCAATGTGGGTAGCCCAAGACCCGATTCACATTGTTAGTCACTGTGGTTAGATAAGGAATCATTAATACCCCTTAGGTGCATGTGGGTTCGACGATGTGCCTTCGCCAGGGCATTCTGAACCCTCTTAAATCGATTCCAATATGGTATTTTGTTAGTATCTAGTGTTACCTATCTGCTGGATAGTCTCCCTTTTGTAGCCTTATACTCATGTTCCCCTCTCATATGCATCCGAGGTTTCTCCGAACTAGGTTACACCCCTCGGAACTCCGGAATATTGATTTTAGTTGATTTTAGCTAGAGTTACCTATCTACTACACGGTTTCCTTTTTGTAGCTAGGTTTAGGGTTTCTCTTTATTTTTATTATTGTGTATGTATATATTAGGGTTTCTCCTTAACTTTCTCCTTTAGCCGCTTTGACTTATTCGTTTTTCCACCTATGCAGAAAATATGGACCCACACGTCAGAGACGAAGAAAAGGAAGAGTTGATCCAAGGTCTGATCCGTGGGGAAGATAATTTAGACGTATCAACGTTTCTGAACAACTCCGGTGAGGGTGATCCTCTTTTTACTGGAGTAGACAACTTGTTTGAGGTTGAAGGTGTTGCCTTCCGCGAGGGAGAAGGCGATGCCTTGTGTAATCGAGAAGACGACCGCTCCGGCGAGGTGCATGTAATATAAATCAATTCATTAATTAATCATCTGCTATCTATATAGAAATAGTAACGACGATCTTTCTTCTTTTATCCCTCCGGATTGAAGGAATCTACTGAAAAGAGCAGACGAGGCCCAACCAAAAAGTTGCAAGACCATGAGAGGTTCAGGATCGAAGATGTCGCTGAAGACGGCAGACCGACAGCTCCCGAAGTTGTCGCAACCAAATTTGTGGCACAATGCGGAGTAACCGTTAGGGACTTAATCCCGATCACCATTAGAAATTGGAATAGGCCTGCTAATGCGGATGAAGAGGGAACATGTTTATTTTGTAGGGGTTCGTAGCATGGAAAACAAAAATTTTCTATCGCATACAAACAAACAAGCCAAGATCTATCTACTAGATTGTAGCAACGAGTCGATAGAGGAACTCACCCTCGAAGATTCCAAAGCGGTTAACGAGAGCAGATTCTCGTGGGTGATGTAGTCGTACTCTTTCCGATCTCAAGATCGTGTAGACGATCCTTCAGGCGCCACGTTCCGGCAGCGCTCCCGCAGTCGGTCACACGTTCGGTACTCGACGAAGACCTTCCTCTCCCTTGTTCCAGCAGGCAGCGGAGGTTGTAGCACTCTCCTCGCGATTCCGGCAGCACAACGGCGTGGTACCGGAAGTAGAGGGGAAATCCCGCAGGGCTTCGCCTTAAGCCGGTGCGAGTATGGTGGAGCTTATGAGAGAGGCTATTAGTGGTCTAGTAATTAGACACACCAATTAGAAGGCTCTAAACCAATTAGAAGGCTCTAAACCGCTGGCTAAAGCAATTAGAAGCTCTAAACCAAAACGGCTCTAAACCTGAGATTTAGAGGTGGAAACTTGTGTGTCTAGGAGGGGAGCCCTGCCCCTCCTTATATAGATGGGAGGGGGTGGCGCGCCAGGGGAGGGAGGGAGTCCCTCCCCAACTCGGCCTAGGGCTGGCGCCGGCTTGGAGGAGTGGGACTCCTCCTCCAAGTTGGTTCCAACTCCTCTTGCTTGTTTCCCACAGTTTCTTGTTTTGGCAGTTTGACTTTCAAACTGGACATTTGACTTTTCTGTTTTAGGATTCAATTTAATCCTATATTTGGGACAGCAAGAACACTTAGTACATGATGCAATCATTCCAATATGTAATGACACATTCATGTACCCCTCCCCCCCCCCCCCCCGGAGTGCCGGACAATCCGGAACCTTCTAGAATATCCCCGATGAAAACACCGGAATCATTCCCGAACTCCGAAACGGGACTTTCCTTATATGAATCTTATTCTCCGGACCATTCCGGATCACCTCGTGATATCCCGGATCCCATCCGAGACTCCGAACAACATTCGGTCTCTTTCTCATAATACCATAACTACTCAAACAACGTCGAATCCTTAAGTGTGTCTCCCTACGGTTCGTGAATTATGCGGACATGATCGAGACACTTCTCCGAACAATAACCAATAGAGGAATCTGGAAATTCATATGGCTCCCACATATTTCTACGATTACTTTGCGATCGAATGAACCACTTACATACGATACCAATTTCCCTTTGTCTCACGATATGTTACTTATCCGAGGTTATGATCGTCGGTATCTCTGTATACCTAGTTCAACCTCGTTACCGATAAGTACTCTTTTCTCGTTCCCGTGATATGTGATCCCTTGTGACCAAGTCACATGCTTGCAAGCTAATTGGATGACATTCCATCGAGAGGGCCCAGAGTATATCTATCCGTCATGTGGATGGACAAATCCCACTCTTGATCCATGTGTTTCAACCAATACTTTACGAACACTTAAAGCCACCTTTATAGCCACCCAGTTACGGTGTGGTGTTTGATGTCATCAAAGCATCCATCCGGTAAAGGTGATATGCATGATCTCATGGTCGAAGGAATTAGGTTACTATGTATCAGAAAGCATATAGCAATTGAACTATTGAAATGACTTGATCTTTATGCTACGCTTGTCTATAGGAGTATGTCCACCATATCATTCTCCTAACGATATGATCTTGTTGTTGATAACATCTCAATGTTCATGATAAGGAAACCACAATCATTAATCAATCAACAAGCTAGTGAAGTATAGAGGCTATACTAGGGACTTCAAATTAAGTTTACAATTCACACAAGTATTAATGTTTCCTTGTTAATACTATTATAGCATGAATATAAACATTTATCATAAACACAAAGATATAATAATAACCATATTTATTATTGCCTCTAGGGCATATCTCCAACATATTTGTCCCTAACCACGCCAAAGATTTACTGTGGAAGAGGCTCATGGTTAATTTCAAACTACCGAAGATAGAGCTGGATCCAAATGCGGAGGATCCAGTTGAGGACGCCTTACAACATGGGAGAGCCATGGAGGCTAAGGTCAGGGAGTGGGCTTTGAAGAAGATGGCCCAGTGTTTCACCAACTGGAAGAAAAGATTGCACCTTGACTATGTCGTGAAAAAGAAGACTCCCGATTTCAAGAATATTCAGTTTGAGAAGATAAAGCCATTCTGGGATGAGTTTGTGGAATACAAGAAATCAGAAAAAGCTAAGAAAATGTCTGAAACGAATAAGCTGAATGCTGCTAAGAAGAAGTATCACCATACTATGGGGCAAGGTGGCTACAGGGTTGGCATTCCTAAGTGGGAGAAACTTGAGCAGGAACTGCGTGATAAAAATATCACCCCAGAGACAGACGATTGGGTAGAACGTGCAAGGAATTGGTTTTACGGGCATGGGGGCACGTTGGACTCGGAAGGGAGGTGTATATATAACATACGACATAAAGAAGACCCCTTGCCAATCGAGAGGATGAGAAAAGCAGTAAAGGCTGTTAAAGATGGGGACTTCATTCCCGATAGAGAGAATGATGAGCTCACACTCGCCCTTGGAAATAAGGAACATGATGGACGAACACGAGGCACAATAGGCTCCCAATCATGGAGGACTGGGTTTCCCGAAGAGAGGAAGAAATATCCTGATAGAAGCCGTCAGAGGAGTAAGGACAGGGCGGCAGTTGAAGCAGAAAGTCAGAAAGAGCGAATGCGTTTAATTGAAGAACGATTAAAGCAACAACAAGATGAAATTAACACACTTAAAGAGCAAAGTACTACCGGCGCCCCATCTCAGCAGCACTGCATTCGATGTTACCGGCCTATCGAATAATCGAAAAAGCAGTGTGGCTTCCACCGAGGTCCCGGGTGATGACAATGGCGATGACGATGATGCACCGACGATGGCTCCTGTTGGCTACCCAGTGGATGATATCACAGAGATGACACACTGCGAGCTACATGTCAAAGTTGTGAACATATCAATGAAGGTGGCGGTCGGCTATGCCTTACCAATTGGACCCACACCAACTTACCACTGTCGTCCGGTTCCAGAGGGCTACGCTGTTGTCGGCGTGGATGAAATCATGCGCACCTTTGAGGTTTTGGATCTTCACTACCCTGCTGGTGAAGGGGATGTGACTGTGCTGGGTGACGCAAAAAACGTCACCATTCTATGGCCGAAGGATTGTATCGTGCTTCGAAATCACACGCCAAGGCCATCTTCGCCGCCGCCTCACCCGTCTCCAGCGAGGTCGTCGCCGCCGCGGCAGCCGTCTTCGTCGCCTCACCCGGCTCCGTCGCCTCACCAATCTCCGGTGCAGCCATCGCCGCGGGAGCCATCGCCGGCGCCTCAGGATAAAAAGCGTAAGCGTACCGCTACTGTGCGTCGTAAGCGATCGCCGAAACATAAACAAGAGCCTCTTCCAAAAGTACCAACGGTTCCTCCCAAGAGAGCTTATGACTGTACTGAAGAGGAGACTGCGGCGATCGTTGATGCGGAAACGACAGCGTTTTTCGCTAAGCTGAGGCGGCCGAAAGAGCCAGAGTTCCCCAGCACCAAAGAAGAAAAAGCCAAAGTGTTGAAAATGCTAAAGACTCTTCATCAACCCGAGCCAAAGCTGTCATCGGACTATGAGCGTTCTATTCTCAAGTCACATGCAGCACAAAAAGCCTCGAAGAGCAGTACTGATGCAAGCGGGAAATCTGTTGCCCAGCTCGGAGAACAAGCAAAACAGACTTGCGCCCCTCTCAAGGTGATTTCTCAAACCAATGTGGGGTCGAGCAAATATGGGGCCGAAGAGCAGTATGATCCAGAGGTAGTTGCACAATACGGAGAAGCTGCCGCTGCTCAAGGTATGAGTATTGCCCAGTACTTATCCCAGTTAGAGTTCTTCCCCGTGAGTGAAGTAGCATACCAATACCAGTACGGAAAACCTCTCGTCAAACCTGAGGAGGTAAACAATCTTCCAAAAAAAATGCGAAGATTGCATAACTGGTACATGCATGCCACAAGGGCCGGGGCTAACTGGATAGTGCTGAGGGTAACAAAAAAGCATCATGGGAAAGATAAGGATGACATGATATCCATTGAATTTGATGAACTATTTCAATTATTCCAGCAAGACGCCTTGGACAAATCGATCATGAGTGCCTATTGTCTGTAAGTACTAATTCTGTAATTAATTTAGTCTCCATCTATATTATTTTGTTTATTGCATGTATATAATCATACTTTAATATGCAGAATGAAGATTCTCGAATGCAGCAGAGGACAAATCTATGACATTGGCTTCATTGACCCATATTGGGTTCATGAAGCTAATCTCAAAATAAGCCCCCAGGATACGGAGGATAATATAGTACACGCGTTAAGGTTTCAAGAAACCAAAAGGGAAATACTATTTCCTTACAACTTCCAGTGAGTGTTATTGTCTTGTATACACTTTCTATTTCGCTTACTCGATGTTAAGTATATAATTGATTAGTTCTGCATTCGCAGGTACCACTATATTCTGTTAATCATTCAACTTGACAAAGGGAGTGTACTAGTCATGGACTCGAAACATAAACCCCTTGAGACGTGGAAGGACATGCAGATACTTCTCCAGCGGTAATTCTAATCATTACGACACTATATCGGCAACGTTCGTGAATTTTATGATATCAAGTACTTAATAACTTATTTTATTCGTTTTCTACGCCGGGCAGCGCTTGGAAACGGTTCACCAAGAAGGCTAGGGGTGTTTGGAAAGAGGAGCTTACATTTCAACCACTAGATGTAAGCACCACTAGCTATATCCGCGCATCTCTTTGATTCTAGTTTTGATACAGTTATTATCATGCTTGATTATTATTTTGATTGAACTCTGTTGTCGTAAAGTGCCTGACGCAGGGACCAGGTAACAATCTATGTGGATACTATGTATGCGAGTTCATCCGGCAGACGTGCGATGAGAAGGGCAGAAATTTAGAGCAACTCCACGTACGTAAACAATTTCTATAGTTTTTAATTACAATCAAATTGTGTTTAGTTTCATATTCATATAGGCTGACTCCTTTTTTAAATCAGATCGAACGTCTACGGGACGGTCTTCTGCCAAAGGATCGCATACGAGCAATACAGGAGGAATTGGCGGGATTCTTGGATGCAGAAGTCCTAAACACACAAGGGGAATACTACTCGGCTGTGTATAGACAATAGGAATTGTAAAAATAGCAACTTTCAAGAAATTGGCCGGTAGCATCGAATAGCAACTTTTGTATGTAGTGCATGAACTCGATCCGTGTATTGAATATAATGTTGTCATGATGATCTTGTGTAATATAAGGTTCCTTCATTGATAAGTGCAAAACACTAAATAAACAATAAAACAACCTAAATAAATTCTCTGCCGCGGCACAAAAAGTGGCGAAAATGCTGCCGCGGCAACAAAATGTGCCAAAATGAATTCTCTGCCGCGGCAGAGAAATGGGCCAAATCTCTGCCGCGGCAGCAGGTTATTAGTCCCGGTTCGTGTTACGAACCGGGACTAATGATCCACACCCCCTCGCGCTCTGATGCCTCCACGTGTGCCCCATTTGTCCCGGTTGGTGGGGCAACCGGGACTAAAGGTTAGAGCTTTAGTCCCGATTGCCCCGTCCCGGTTGGGCAACCGGGACTAATGGCCCTTACCAACCGGGACGCATGGGCCCTTTTCTACCAGTGAAAGAAAAACTGATCTGGCCATTCAAGGCATCCTAACAATGCTTAGCCAAAAAGATGGCAAGATTATTCAGAGTTCCATAGTACGATTGCAGGCTCTTGCAGATCTTACAGAAGTATTTGGAGAGCTAACTGGTCATGCCTGATACTACTAGTAGTATTGTCCAAGACTTTGGAATCATCTTATAAGCACGAGAAGCCTGTCATCACATAGTTACTATCACAGATTCAATTACCAATTGTGCAGGACCATAGTGTGCCATGGTGAAAGTCTGCAACATCGCAAACTCACAATCCACAAAATGCTTAAAGCACGGTTCAATCTAGAACATGGGCCGCTGACAAGTCAAGAAAGTTCAGAAGCAAAGCATTCGTAGTCAGATATCATCTGATTTTCCATCTTTTTATATGGTAGGACAAAAATCGCAGGGGAAGCAGATGGAGCAGTATCATAACTGCAGAATTAGGCCGACATGAGTGAGAATAACATTTGCCACACCGATTGAATGGAGAACACTTCAACCACAGTTGAAGGAATTCTACATACTACTAGGTAACAAAGAACACTAGCTTGAACCACCAATTGCATGGAGAGATAACCAAAAATACACAGACAGACAGAACTTTCAGATTTACCTGAGAAAGTAACCACAAGCTTAGCATACAACTTGATGGCCAAGCACTAGTTCTTCTTGAATTGGACAGAAGCAAACAAGCTAGTCAATTTGTGAGCTGCAGCCTGCAGGTGCTATAATTCCCTAAGAGTTGAGAAAGTAGCTTCATCCCCTAGCTAAGAGTTTGAGCATCAGGTTCAGTGGTTCCTGAAGAAAGGCGGGTCACCGTCAAGAGCATCTGTGTCCTGCATCGGGAGAATGGCGGGGTGTAGAAGCAGGCTTTCTTGGATTGCGTGTCTGTAGAGGAAGATCTGGTAGTCAGCAAGCTGGTAACGCTGGAGCACATCCCCCAGGGCGTCGCTCTGCAGCAGGATGCCCGGGCACTGCACCAAAGTATTTCGGTCGTGGGCTACGGCGAAGACCCCTGCGGCTAACCCGCCGTTAAGGTTCATCTCATGCATCGGCAGCCGGATGTTGTACCGGCGGCTCCAGCGCTCGGTAATGTTGCTTCGGACCCAAACATCGACTCTTGGCAGCAGGGAGCCGATGAAGGCCATGGCGAGGTGCTCGTCGATCTCGAACAGCTGGTGGCCCACGGTCGAGGTTCTCGTTGATCTCGAGCCGATTACTGGAGGAGCAATCAAGGTGAAGGACTCGGCGCCCGCGTCGAACATGAGTATGCGGCGGTTGTGCTGGGTAGCTCGCGGCAGCCAGTGCAGGAAGTTGCCGACGAAGACGGGCGGGATCACGAAAGAAGGAGCAATCCCGTTGGCCAGCACAAGATCAAGCTGGACGTCGTCCTCGTCCTCGGGGCCTGGACGACCAATGGACCTTGCCGCCGCGCCCGCAACCACGCCCAGTTCGTAGATCCAGTACTCGCAATCAGCCTCCTGGCGGTCGTGGTACAACACCTTGCATTCGAAATTTCCGAAGACGCCATCCGCGTAGAAGCCGATGATGCAGTTGTCGACGTGGAGCGGCGGGACGTGCACCCAGCGGCGCGTGCAGGGGTTGCAGGCGTAGAGCCTATAACCGGAGGAGAGAAGGAGGATGCCGGCGCAGGAGCCGTGGATCATCAACGCCCCGTGGTGGCTGGGGTAGCGGATGACCGGCCGGGACACGCGGTCACGGATGTCGACGGCGCGGAGATCGAAGGGGCCGGGGCCCTGGACGAAGAGGAGCGGCATGGGCGTCCGGTAGTAGTGGCCGTGGTGTCGGCGGCGGAAGGCCTCCGTGCTGGTCATGTCGCGCCACAGCTTGCAGACCCTGCGGCAGCGGGCGATCTCCTGGGCCGGCAAGCGGAGGAAGACCTGGTAGAGCGCGTCGAGGACCGCCTGAGCCGGGACCACTCCGTCGGGCGCCACCATGACTTGCAATCCCCCGTTCCCGACAGCTCCGTCCGCCTCCATGGCCGCGGCTTGGTCTCCTCCGTTTGCTAGCGCGTGGTCCGCCAGCCCGTGGCCTCCTCCGTTCGCCGGCGCGTGGTCTCCCAAGTCCTCCAGCCCTGGACCCCCGCCGTTCGCCTCCATCGCCACCGGGTTCTTGGGCTGCGGCGTGGAGACCGTTACGCCAGGCTGGCCGACAGAGAGACGAGGAAAACAGAAATGGATTCGGTTCGATTCGATTTGGGATTTGGGGATTTCTTCTGAGAGGTCGGGAGGCGGCTTTTATATCGGCAGTGCTCCGAGAGGTGGTTTATCTGGTGGACTGGTGGCTTATATTATATCTGCCCAATGCTCCTTTTGGCCCAACTACTAACGGGTCTGCCTTCCTTTACCATTTGCACTGCAAATTTTTTTTTTTGGGGAAGATACCTTAAGAACACAACGCTCACATTATTCTAACAGTGAATGTCAAGTATACAGTGTGTTACTACATCCGATCTATAGTAAGTCTTGCTGATGGTTTGGAGGGAGTACCAAGAAAAGGAGGAAATGCACCAACAGAGACATACCAGATGTGATTTTGATTTGACCAGTATATTCTTTTTTTTTTGAAATTTTATGATCAATATCTTGCGTTGGCATAAACTATGGACTCCTCAGTGGCAAAATGTGCTAGGGAGGGCCGCCACACAGATCGGATGGCGGCGAGGAAGTGTCAAAGAGGGCAGTTGTGATGGAGACAAGTACCATGCCCAACTTTGATTTCACATTAAATTCGGCCAAACTTCTCCTACATGATGTTGTAGATAGAGATTATCGCTAGAGACGACGTCAACGGAGGATCCATGGCCGACCACCCCGAGAAGATATATTTTGTACTGATGCAACCTCCCGCGTGAAGTGGGAGGACTCTCATCACATCCTTGTAGGGGTTCGTAGCATGGAAAACAAAAAAATTCTACAGCATGCAAACAAACAAGCCAAGATCTATCTACTAGATTGTAGCAACGAGTCGATAGAGGAACTCACCCTCGAAGATTCCAAAGCGTTTAACGAGAGCAGGTTCTCGTGGGTGATGTAGTCGTACTCTTGTCGATCTCAAGATCGCGTAGACGATCCTTCCGGCGCTGCGTTTCGGCAGCGCTTCCGCAGTCGGTCACACGTTCGGTACTCGATGAAGACCTTCCTCTCCCTTGTTCCAGCAGGCAGTGGAGGTTGTAGCACTCTCCTCGCGATTCCGGCAATACGACGGCGTGGTACCGAAAGTAGAGGGGAGATCTCGCAGGGCTTCGCCTTAAGCCGGAGCGAGTATGGTGGACTATGAGAGAGGCCTTGGCGATCTAGGGTTTAGAGGGCACCAAGGGGCAGAGCTTGGCCGGCGGCTAGGGCTTGGGTAAGCCCCAAGTCGGCGGCTAGGAGAAGCCCTAGGGCGGCGGCGACTTGCAGGAGGCCGGCGGCTAGGGCTAGGGTTTGGGTGGTGTTGGGTGTAGGGAAGAGGGGAAGCCCTGCCCCTCCTTTTATAGGTGGGAGGGCGCGGCCAAGGGGGAGGGAGTCCTCCCCCAAGTCGGCCTCCTTGGCCGTCGGGTGGAGGGAGAGGAACTCCTCCCCAAGTAGGTTTCCTACTCTCCCTCCACCAAGCAAAACTGTCGTTTGACTTTTCAAATTGGCGTTTGACTTTTCAAACTAGGATTTGATTTCTCCCTTTATTTTGCCCAGCCATGATACCTAGTACATGATGCAACCATTCCACATTGTCATGACACATTCATGTACCCTTCCCTCCAGAGTACCAGACCTTCCGGAACCTTCTAGAACATTCCTGATGAAAACACCGAAATCATTCCCCAACTCCGAAACAGGACTTTCCTTATATGAATCTTATTCTCCGGACCATTTCGGATCTCCTCGTGATATCCCGGATCCCATCCAAGACTCCGAACAACATTCGGTCTCTTACTCATCATTCCATAACTACTCAACAACATCGAATCCTTAAGTGTGTCTCCCTACGGTTCGTGAATTATGCGGACATGATCGAGACACTTCTCCGATCAATAACCAATAGAGGAATCTAGAAATTCATATGGCTCCCACATATTTCTACGATTACTTTGCGATCGAATGAACCACTTACATACGATACCAATTTCCCTTTGTCTCATGATAGTTTACTTATCCGAGGTTTTGATCGTCGGTATCTCTGCATACCTAGTTCAACCTCGTTACCGATAAGTACTCTTTTCTCGTTCCCGTGGTATGTGATACCTTGTGAACCAGTCACATGCTTGCAAGCTAATTGGATGACATTCCACCGAGAGGGCCCAGAGTATATCTATCCGTCATATGGATGGACAAATCCCACTCTTGATTCATGTGTCTCAACCCATACTTTCCGAACACTCAGTGCCACCTTTATAGCCACCCAGTTACGGTGTGGTGTTTGATGTCATCAAAGCATCCTTACGGTGATGGTGATAAGCATGATCTCATGGTCGAAGGAATTAGGTTACTATGTATCAGAAAGCTTATAACAATTGAACTATTTAAAATGACTTGATCTTTATGCTATGCTTATCTATAGGAGTATGTCCACCATACCATTCTCCTAATGATATGATCTTGTTATTAACAACATCTCAAATGTTCATGATCAAGAAACCATGATCATCTATTAATCAACAAGCTAGTATTATGAAGAGGCTTTACTAGGGACTCTAATTTAGTTTACAAATCACACAAGTATTAATGTTTCTGGTTAATACTATTATAGCATGAATGTAAACATTTATCATAAACACAAAGATATAATAATAACTATATTTGTTATTGCCTCTAGGGCATATCTCCAACAGCCTCCGACTTGCACTAGAGTCAACTAATCTAGATTACATGGTAATATACCAAACACCCATGGCAGTTTGGTGTTGGTCATGTTTTGCCCTCGGGAGAGGTTTAGTCAACGGATCCGCCACATTCAGATCTGTGTGTACTTTGCAAATCTTTATGTCACCATCTTGGACATGTTCTCGAATAGCGTGAAAACGTAGCTTGATGTGCTTCAGCTTCTTGTGTGACCTTGGTTCTTGCGCATTGGCTATGGCGCCCATGTTATCACAGTAGATAGACATTGGGTCCAGCGCACTTGGAACCACACCGAGCTCTGTAATGAACTCCTTCATCCATATCGCTTCTTGTGAAGCCTCCGAAGTAGCTATGTATTCCGATTCAGTTGAAGATCTCGCCACAACGCTTTGCTTTGCACTCCTCCAGCTAACTGCTGCACCATTCAAAGTAAATACGTATCCAGATTGAGATTTAGAATCATCCGGATCGATGTTCCAACTAGCATCGGTGTAACCATTAACAACGAGTTGTTCATCACCTCCATAAGAAAGAACCATATCCTTAGTTCTTCTCAAGTACTTAAGGATGTTTTTGACCGCTGTCCAATGATCCACTCCTGGATCACTTTGATATCTGCTAGTTAAACTAACAGCATATGCAATGTCGGGTCTAGTACATAGCATGGCATACATTAGAGATCCTATGGCTGAGGCATAGGGAGTCTTACTCATCCTTTCTCTATCTTCTGTCATTGCTGGACTTTGAGTTTTACTCAACGTCGTATTGGGAAATATGGGCAAGAACCCTTTCTTGCTATCTTCCATTCCAAACCTCTTTAGAACTTTGCCCAAATATGTACTTTGTGACAATGATATTAGGCGTCTCGATCTATCTCTATAAATCTTTATGCCTAATATGTAAGCTGCTTCACCAAGATCTTTCATTGAAAAACTATTATTCAAATATTCCTTGACACTATTTAGAAGGTCTACATCATTCCCAATCAACAATATGTCATCTACATATAGTATTAAGAATGCTACAGAGCTCCCACTCACTTTCTTGTAAATACAAGCTTCTCCATAAGTTTGTATAAAACCAAAACTTTTGATTACCTTATCAAAACGTTGATTCCAACTTCGGGATGCTTGCTTCAACCCATATATGGATCGTTGAAGTGTGCATACCTTGTTAGCATCTTTAGGATCGACAAAACCTTTGGGTTGCATCATATACAACTCTTCATCAATGTCTCCATTGAGGAACGCCGTTTTGACATCCATCTGCCATATCTCATAATCGTAATATGCAGCGATTGCTAACATAATCCTCACAGACTTTAGCTTCGCTACTGGTGAGAAAGTCTCATCGTAGTCAACTCCTTGAATTTGTCGAAACTCTTTTGCGACAAGTCGAGCTTTATAGACGGTAACATTACCATCAGCATCTGTTTTCTTTTTGAAAATCCATTTGTTCTCGACAGCCTTCCGGCCATCCGGTAAGTCCACCAAAGTCCATACTTGGTTTTCGTACATGGATCCAATCTCGGATTTCATGGCTTCTTGCCATTTATTGGAATCTGGGCTCATCATCGCTTCCTCATATGTCTCGGGGTCATCGGTGTTGTCCACCACCATGACATTCATAACGGAATCATACCAATCTGGAGTGGTACGAGTTCTCGTTGACCTCCGAGGTTCTGTAGTAACTTCAACCGAAGTTTCATGATCACCATCATTAGCTTCCTCTCTTATTGGTGCAGGCACCACAGGAACTTCTTCCGGTGCTGCGCTACTCGCAATTTCGAGAGAAGGTTCGACAACCTCGTCGAGTTCTACTTTCCTTCCAGTCACTTCTTTCGAGAGAAATTCCTTCTCTAGAAAGGATCCATTCTTGGCAACGAAGATTTTGCCTTCGGATCTATGATAGAAGGTATACCCAATAGTTTCCTTCGGGTATCCTATGAAGACGCATTTTTCCGCTTTGGGTTCAAGCTTGTCCGGCTGTAACTTCTTTACATAGGCTTCGCATCCCCAAACTTTAAGGAACGACAATTTAGGTTTCTTCCCAAACCATAATTCATACGTTGTCGTTTCAACGGATTTAGACGGTGCCCTATTTAAAGTGAATGCGGCTGTTTCTAATGCATAACCCCAAAATGATAGCGGTAAATCTGTAAGTGACATCATAGAACGAACCATATCTAAGAGAGTTCGATTACGACGTTCGGACACACCATTACGCTGTGGTGTTCCCGGCGGTGTCAATTGTGAAAGTATTCCGCACTTCTTTAAATGCTCGCCAAACTCGTAACTTAGATATTCACCTCCACGATCAGAACGTAGAAATTTAATCTTCTTGTTACGTTGATTCTCTACCTCACTTTGAAACTCCTTAAACTTCTCGAAAGTTTCGGACTTATGTTTCATGAAATAGATATACCCATATCTACTCAAGTCATCCGTGAAGGTAAGAACATAACGATAACCACCGCGCGATGCTACACTCATCGGTATGTATAATTTCCAATAAGTCCGTAGCTCGCTCCATCATACCAGAAAATGGAGTCTTAGTCATTTTTCCCATCAGACATGCTTCGCATCTATCAAGTGATTCAAAATCAAGTGATTCAAGAAGTCCATCGGAATGGAGTTTCTTCATACACTTCACTCCAATGTGACCAAGACGACAGTGCCACATATAGGTCGAATTATCGCTTGATTTCAAACGTTTAGCCTCAATATTGTTGATATGTGTATTTCCACTATCGAGATTCAATAAGAATGGACCATCTATCAAAAGTGCATGTGCGTAAAACATATTACTCATATAAATCGAACAACCAGTATTCTCTGATTTAAACAAGTAACCGTCTCGCAATAAACAAGATCCTGATATAATGTTCATGCTCAACGCAGGCACCAAATAACAATTATTTAAGTATAAAACTAATCCCGATGGTAGATGAAGAGGTAGCGTGCCGACCGCGATCACATCAACCTTTGATCCGTTTCCCACGCGCATCGTTACCTCGTTCTTCACTAGCTTCCGTTTATTCTGTAGCACCTGTTTCGAGTTACAAATATGAGCAACCGAACTAGTATCAAATACCCAGGCACTACTACGAATACTAGTGAGATACACATCAATAACATGTATATCAGATATACCTTTCTTCTTGATGTTGCCGTTCTTCAAATCCGCCAAGTACTTTGGGCAATTCCGCTTCCAGTGACCCACTCCCTTGCAGTAAAAGCACTCAGTTTCAGGCTTTGGTCCAGCCTTGGTTTTCTTCGTCGGCGCGGTAACTTTCTTACCACCCTTCTTGAAGTGTCCCTTTTGCTTAGACTTGCCTTTCTTGAATTTGGTGGTCTTATTGACCATCAACACTTGGTGCTCTTTTTTGATCTCCACTTCTGCAGATTTTAACATGGCAAATAGTTCTGGCAACTCTTTGTTCATGTTCTGCATGTTGTAGTTCATCACAAAGTTCCTGTAACTTGGTGGCAATGACTGGAGGACGCGGTAAATCCCCAAAGCATTAGGAATCACTATACCCAAGCTTTGAAGTTTGTTTGCGTGCCCAGACATCTTAAGCACATGCTCACTGACGGAGCTGCCCTCTTCCATCTTGCAGTTAAAGAACTTTTCAGAAGCCTCATAGCTTTCAATTGCCGCATGAGTCTCAAAAATCAATTTGAGATCCTCGACAATATCATATGGGTCTGACTCTTCAAACCTTTTCTGAAGCTCCGATTCTAAACCATACAAGATAGCACACTGAACTATGGAGTACTGATTCTTCCGAGCGAGGTAAACATTCTTTACTTCACCGGAAGCATCAGCTGCAGGTGGGTCACCCAGCGGTGCATCCAGCACATAGGTCAAATTACCAGCTGTGAGGACAATCCTCAAATTGCGGAACCAATCCGCGAAGTTGCTTCCATTGTTTTTCAACTTTTCTTTCTCTAGGAACGCATTAAAATTGATGGTAGGGGCTGCCATTGATCTACAACATATTTGCAATAGTTTAGACTAAGTTTATGACAAATTGAGTTCAAATTAATTAATGAAATTAAACTAGGTGAACTCCCACTCAAAACAACATCCCTCACATTGTTTTAGTGATCACACGAACCAAATCCACTACATCAACACCGATCATCACGAAAGTTGATATAGTTTCAATGGCGAACAATCATCATGTTCATCATATCTACTATATGATTCATGCTTTACCTTTCGGTAATCCGTGTTCCTGAGACCATGTCTGTACATGCTAGGCTCGTCAAGATCAAACCTTAGCCACCGCATAAGCAAATCTGGCTTGCTTACGTTGTATACACTTGCGGAATCTAACACACCCGATCATCACGTGGTGCTTCGAAACAACAAGCTTTAGCAACGGTGCTAGCTAAGGGCGAACACTTTATGATTTGAAATTCATGTGCATGAGGGATCATCTTATAATGCTACCGTTGTCTACTAAGCAATACAAGATGCATAAAGGATTAACATCACATGCAATTCATAATATGTGATATGATATGGCCTTTCTTCTTTGTGCTTCCGATCTCCATCTTCAAACACGAACATGATCTCCATCATCACCGGCATTGCATCAAGGTCAATGACGCTTCTCCATGGTTGTCGTCCACCGGCTTCAACTATTACAACCACTTTGAATAGACACGCGGGTCTTAACATAAATTAAAGACAACCATATGGCTCCTGCCGGTTGCCGACTTACAATAAGGAACATTGCATACATCAAATATAATCACAATCATGGCCATATCACATCACTGCACACCCCTGCAAAACAAAGTTAGACGCTTCTACTTTCTTTGCATATTTTACGTGGTTTGGGGCTTTCAATAAGTGTCGTTCTAACTTACGAACAAGAACCACAACATTGATACTATCATTGTTGATTACCCGTTGTAAATTGGATCTTAACTATGCTAGGAGAAACAGGCACCCGCAAAGCCACTTATGCAATACAAGTTGCATGTCAAGCGTGGAGCAAGTCTCATGAACGATGTCATGTAAGGTTAGCCCGGGCCGCTTCAATCCCAACATACCGCAAGATGCAAAGTACACAAAAAGCAATCTACAATAAAAGCATCAACGCCCACAATGACCATTGTGTTCTACTCGTGCAACAGATCTACATATAGACACGGCTCTGATACCACTGTAGGGGTTCGTAGCATGGAAAACAAAAATTTTCTATCGCATACAAACAAACAAGCCAAGATCTATCTACTAGATTGTAGCAACGAGTCGATAGAGGAACTCACCCTCGAAGATTCCAAAGCGGTTAACGAGAGCAGATTCTCGTGGGTGATGTAGTCGTACTCTTTCCGATCTCAAGATCGTGTAGACGATCCTTCAGGCGCCACGTTCCGGCAGCGCTCCCGCAGTCGGTCACACGTTCGGTACTCGACGAAGACCTTCCTCTCCCTTGTTCCAGCAGGCAGCGGAGGTTGTAGCACTCTCCTCGCGATTCCGGCAGCACAACGGCGTGGTACCGGAAGTAGAGGGGAAATCCCGCAGGGCTTCGCCTTAAGCCGGTGCGAGTATGGTGGAGCTTATGAGAGAGGCTATTAGTGGTCTAGTAATTAGACACACCAATTAGAAGGCTCTAAACCAATTAGAAGGCTCTAAACCTCTGGCTAAAGCAATTAGAAGCTCTAAACCAAAACGGCTCTAAACCTGAGATTTAGAGGTGGAAACTTGTGTGTCTAGGAGGGGAGCCCTGCCCCTCCTTATATAGATGGGAGGGGGTGGCGCGCCAGGGGAGGGAGGGAGTCCCTCCCCAACTCGGCCTAGGGCTGGCGCCGGCTTGGAGGAGTGGGACTCCTCCTCCAAGTTGGTTCCAACTCCTCTTGCTTGTTTCCCACAGTTTCTTGTTTTGGCAGTTTGACTTTCAAACTGGACATTTGACTTTTCTGTTTTAGGATTCAATTTAATCCTATATTTGGGACAGCAAGAACACTTAGTACATGATGCAATCATTCCAATATGTAATGACACATTCATGTACCCCTCCCCCCCCCCCCCGGAGTGCCGGACAATCCGGAACCTTCTAGAATATCCCCGATGAAAACACCGGAATCATTCCCGAACTCCGAAACGGGACTTTCCTTATATGAATCTTATTCTCCGGACCATTCCGGATCACCTCGTGATATCCCGGATCCCATCCGAGACTCCGAACAACATTCGGTCTCTTTCTCATAATACCATAACTACTCAAACAACGTCGAATCCTTAAGTGTGTCTCCCTACGGTTCGTGAATTATGCGGACATGATCGAGACACTTCTCCGAACAATAACCAATAGAGGAATCTGGAAATTCATATGGCTCCCACATATTTCTACGATTACTTTGCGATCGAATGAACCACTTACATACGATACCAATTTCCCTTTGTCTCACGATATGTTACTTATCCGAGGTTATGATCGTCGGTATCTCTGTATACCTAGTTCAACCTCGTTACCGATAAGTACTCTTTTCTCGTTCCCGTGATATGTGATCCCTTGTGACCAAGTCACATGCTTGCAAGCTAATTGGATGACATTCCATCGAGAGGGCCCAGAGTATATCTATCCGTCATGTGGATGGACAAATCCCACTCTTGATCCATGTGTTTCAACCAATACTTTACGAACACTTAAAGCCACCTTTATAGCCACCCAGTTACGGTGTGGTGTTTGATGTCATCAAAGCATCCATCCGGTAAAGGTGATATGCATGATCTCATGGTCGAAGGAATTAGGTTACTATGTATCAGAAAGCATATAGCAATTGAACTATTGAAATGACTTGATCTTTATGCTACGCTTGTCTATAGGAGTATGTCCACCATATCATTCTCCTAACGATATGATCTTGTTGTTGATAACATCTCAATGTTCATGATAAGGAAACCACAATCATTAATCAATCAACAAGCTAGTGAAGTATAGAGGCTATACTAGGGACTTCAAATTAAGTTTACAATTCACACAAGTATTAATGTTTCCTTGTTAATACTATTATAGCATGAATATAAACATTTATCATAAACACAAAGATATAATAATAACCATATTTATTATTGCCTCTAGGGCATATCTCCAACATATTTGTCCCTAACCACGCCAAAGATTTACTGTGGAAGAGGCTCATGGTTAATTTCAAACTACCGAAGATAGAGCTGGATCCAAATGCGGAGGATCCAGTTGAGGACGCCTTACAACATGGGAGAGCCATGGAGGCTAAGGTCAGGGAGTGGGCTTTGAAGAAGATGGCCCAGTGTTTCACCAACTGGAAGAAAAGATTGCACCTTGACTATGTCGTGAAAAAGAAGACTCCCGATTTCAAGAATATTCAGTTTGAGAAGATAAAGCCATTCTGGGATGAGTTTGTGGAATACAAGAAATCAGAAAAAGCTAAGAAAATGTCTGAAACGAATAAGCTGAATGCTGCTAAGAAGAAGTATCACCATACTATGGGGCAAGGTGGCTACAGGGTTGGCATTCCTAAGTGGGAGAAACTTGAGCAGGAACTGCGTGATAAAAATATCACCCCAGAGACAGACGATTGGGTAGAACGTGCAAGGAATTGGTTTTACGGGCATGGGGGCACGTTGGACTCGGAAGGGAGGTGTATATATAACATACGACATAAAGAAGACCCCTTGCCAATCGAGAGGATGAGAAAAGCAGTAAAGGCTGTTAAAGATGGGGACTTCATTCCCGATAGAGAGAATGATGAGCTCACACTCGCCCTTGGAAATAAGGAACATGATGGACGAACACGAGGCACAATAGGCTCCCAATCATGGAGGACTGGGTTTCCCGAAGAGAGGAAGAAATATCCTGATAGAAGCCGTCAGAGGAGTAAGGACAGGGCGGCAGTTGAAGCAGAAAGTCAGAAAGAGCGAATGCGTTTAATTGAAGAACGATTAAAGCAACAACAAGATGAAATTAACACACTTAAAGAGCAAAGTACTACCGGCGCCCCATCTCAGCAGCACTGCATTCGATGTTACCGGCCTATCGAATAATCGAAAAAGCAGTGTGGCTTCCACCGAGGTCCCGGGTGATGACAATGGCGATGACGATGATGCACCGACGATGGCTCCTGTTGGCTACCCAGTGGATGATATCACAGAGATGACACACTGCGAGCTACATGTCAAAGTTGTGAACATATCAATGAAGGTGGCGGTCGGCTATGCCTTACCAATTGGACCCACACCAACTTACCACTGTCGTCCGGTTCCAGAGGGCTACGCTGTTGTCGGCGTGGATGAAATCATGCGCACCTTTGAGGTTTTGGATCTTCACTACCCTGCTGGTGAAGGGGATGTGACTGTGCTGGGTGACGCAAAAAACGTCACCATTCTATGGCCGAAGGATTGTATCGTGCTTCGAAATCACACGCCAAGGCCATCTTCGCCGCCGCCTCACCCGTCTCCAGCGAGGTCGTCGCCGCCGCGGCAGCCGTCTTCGTCGCCTCACCCGGCTCCGTCGCCTCACCAATCTCCGGTGCAGCCATCGCCGCGGGAGCCATCGCCGGCGCCTCAGGATAAAAAGCGTAAGCGTACCGCTACTGTGCGTCGTAAGCGATCGCCGAAACATAAACAAGAGCCTCTTCCAAAAGTACCAACGGTTCCTCCCAAGAGAGCTTATGACTGTACTGAAGAGGAGACTGCGGCGATCGTTGATGCGGAAACGACAGCGTTTTTCGCTAAGCTGAGGCGGCCGAAAGAGCCAGAGTTCCCCAGCACCAAAGAAGAAAAAGCCAAAGTGTTGAAAATGCTAAAGACTCTTCATCAACCCGAGCCAAAGCTGTCATCGGACTATGAGCGTTCTATTCTCAAGTCACATGCAGCACAAAAAGCCTCGAAGAGCAGTACTGATGCAAGCGGGAAATCTGTTGCCCAGCTCGGAGAACAAGCAAAACAGACTTGCGCCCCTCTCAAGGTGATTTCTCAAACCAATGTGGGGTCGAGCAAATATGGGGCCGAAGAGCAGTATGATCCAGAGGTAGTTGCACAATACGGAGAAGCTGCCGCTGCTCAAGGTATGAGTATTGCCCAGTACTTATCCCAGTTAGAGTTCTTCCCCGTGAGTGAAGTAGCATACCAATACCAGTACGGAAAACCTCTCGTCAAACCTGAGGAGGTAAACAATCTTCCAAAAAAAATGCGAAGATTGCATAACTGGTACATGCATGCCACAAGGGCCGGGGCTAACTGGATAGTGCTGAGGGTAACAAAAAAGCATCATGGGAAAGATAAGGATGACATGATATCCATTGAATTTGATGAACTATTTCAATTATTCCAGCAAGACGCCTTGGACAAATCGATCATGAGTGCCTATTGTCTGTAAGTACTAATTCTGTAATTAATTTAGTCTCCATCTATATTATTTTGTTTATTGCATGTATATAATCATACTTTAATATGCAGAATGAAGATTCTCGAATGCAGCAGAGGACAAATCTATGACATTGGCTTCATTGACCCATATTGGGTTCATGAAGCTAATCTCAAAATAAGCCCCCAGGATACGGAGGATAATATAGTACACGCGTTAAGGTTTCAAGAAACCAAAAGGGAAATACTATTTCCTTACAACTTCCAGTGAGTGTTATTGTCTTGTATACACTTTCTATTTCGCTTACTCGATGTTAAGTATATAATTGATTAGTTCTGCATTCGCAGGTACCACTATATTCTGTTAATCATTCAACTTGACAAAGGGAGTGTACTAGTCATGGACTCGAAACATAAACCCCTTGAGACGTGGAAGGACATGCAGATACTTCTCCAGCGGTAATTCTAATCATTACGACACTATATCGGCAACGTTCGTGAATTTTATGATATCAAGTACTTAATAACTTATTTTATTCGTTTTCTACGCCGGGCAGCGCTTGGAAACGGTTCACCAAGAAGGCTAGGGGTGTTTGGAAAGAGGAGCTTACATTTCAACCACTAGATGTAAGCACCACTAGCTATATCCGCGCATCTCTTTGATTCTAGTTTTGATACAGTTATTATCATGCTTGATTATTATTTTGATTGAACTCTGTTGTCGTAAAGTGCCTGACGCAGGGACCAGGTAACAATCTATGTGGATACTATGTATGCGAGTTCATCCGGCAGACGTGCGATGAGAAGGGCAGAAATTTAGAGCAACTCCACGTACGTAAACAATTTCTATAGTTTTTAATTACAATCAAATTGTGTTTAGTTTCATATTCATATAGGCTGACTCCTTTTTTAAATCAGATCGAACGTCTACGGGACGGTCTTCTGCCAAAGGATCGCATACGAGCAATACAGGAGGAATTGGCGGGATTCTTGGATGCAGAAGTCCTAAACACACAAGGGGAATACTACTCGGCTGTGTATAGACAATAGGAATTGTAAAAATAGCAACTTTCAAGAAATTGGCCGGTAGCATCGAATAGCAACTTTTGTATGTAGTGCATGAACTCGATCCGTGTATTGAATATAATGTTGTCATGATGATCTTGTGTAATATAAGGTTCCTTCATTGATAAGTGCAAAACACTAAATAAACAATAAAACAACCTAAATAAATTCTCTGCCGCGGCACAAAAAGTGGCGAAAATGCTGCCGCGGCAACAAAATGTGCCAAAATGAATTCTCTGCCGCGGCAGAGAAATGGGCCAAATCTCTGCCGCGGCAGCAGGTTATTAGTCCCGGTTCGTGTTACGAACCGGGACTAATGATCCACACCCCCTCGCGCTCTGATGCCTCCACGTGTGCCCCATTTGTCCCGGTTGGTGGGGCAACCGGGACTAAAGGTTAGAGCTTTAGTCCCGATTGCCCCGTCCCGGTTGGGCAACCGGGACTAATGGCCCTTACCAACCGGGACGCATGGGCCCTTTTCTACCAGTGAAAGAAAAACTGATCTGGCCATTCAAGGCATCCTAACAATGCTTAGCCAAAAAGATGGCAAGATTATTCAGAGTTCCATAGTACGATTGCAGGCTCTTGCAGATCTTACAGAAGTATTTGGAGAGCTAACTGGTCATGCCTGATACTACTAGTAGTATTGTCCAAGACTTTGGAATCATCTTATAAGCACGAGAAGCCTGTCATCACATAGTTACTATCACAGATTCAATTACCAATTGTGCAGGACCATAGTGTGCCATGGTGAAAGTCTGCAACATCGCAAACTCACAATCCACAAAATGCTTAAAGCACGGTTCAATCTAGAACATGGGCCGCTGACAAGTCAAGAAAGTTCAGAAGCAAAGCATTCGTAGTCAGATATCATCTGATTTTCCATCTTTTTATATGGTAGGACAAAAATCGCAGGGGAAGCAGATGGAGCAGTATCATAACTGCAGAATTAGGCCGACATGAGTGAGAATAACATTTGCCACACCGATTGAATGGAGAACACTTCAACCACAGTTGAAGGAATTCTACATACTACTAGGTAACAAAGAACACTAGCTTGAACCACCAATTGCATGGAGAGATAACCAAAAATACACAGACAGACAGAACTTTCAGATTTACCTGAGAAAGTAACCACAAGCTTAGCATACAACTTGATGGCCAAGCACTAGTTCTTCTTGAATTGGACAGAAGCAAACAAGCTAGTCAATTTGTGAGCTGCAGCCTGCAGGTGCTATAATTCCCTAAGAGTTGAGAAAGTAGCTTCATCCCCTAGCTAAGAGTTTGAGCATCAGGTTCAGTGGTTCCTGAAGAAAGGCGGGTCACCGTCAAGAGCATCTGTGTCCTGCATCGGGAGAATGGCGGGGTGTAGAAGCAGGCTTTCTTGGATTGCGTGTCTGTAGAGGAAGATCTGGTAGTCAGCAAGCTGGTAACGCTGGAGCACATCCCCCAGGGCGTCGCTCTGCAGCAGGATGCCCGGGCACTGCACCAAAGTATTTCGGTCGTGGGCTACGGCGAAGACCCCTGCGGCTAACCCGCCGTTAAGGTTCATCTCATGCATCGGCAGCCGGATGTTGTACCGGCGGCTCCAGCGCTCGGTAATGTTGCTTCGGACCCAAACATCGACTCTTGGCAGCAGGGAGCCGATGAAGGCCATGGCGAGGTGCTCGTCGATCTCGAACAGCTGGTGGCCCACGGTCGAGGTTCTCGTTGATCTCGAGCCGATTACTGGAGGAGCAATCAAGGTGAAGGACTCGGCGCCCGCGTCGAACATGAGTATGCGGCGGTTGTGCTGGGTAGCTCGCGGCAGCCAGTGCAGGAAGTTGCCGACGAAGACGGGCGGGATCACGAAAGAAGGAGCAATCCCGTTGGCCAGCACAAGATCAAGCTGGACGTCGTCCTCGTCCTCGGGGCCTGGACGACCAATGGACCTTGCCGCCGCGCCCGCAACCACGCCCAGTTCGTAGATCCAGTACTCGCAATCAGCCTCCTGGCGGTCGTGGTACAACACCTTGCATTCGAAATTTCCGAAGACGCCATCCGCGTAGAAGCCGATGATGCAGTTGTCGACGTGGAGCGGCGGGACGTGCACCCAGCGGCGCGTGCAGGGGTTGCAGGCGTAGAGCCTATAACCGGAGGAGAGAAGGAGGATGCCGGCGCAGGAGCCGTGGATCATCAACGCCCCGTGGTGGCTGGGGTAGCGGATGACCGGCCGGGACACGCGGTCACGGATGTCGACGGCGCGGAGATCGAAGGGGCCGGGGCCCTGGACGAAGAGGAGCGGCATGGGCGTCCGGTAGTAGTGGCCGTGGTGTCGGCGGCGGAAGGCCTCCGTGCTGGTCATGTCGCGCCACAGCTTGCAGACCCTGCGGCAGCGGGCGATCTCCTGGGCCGGCAAGCGGAGGAAGACCTGGTAGAGCGCGTCGAGGACCGCCTGAGCCGGGACCACTCCGTCGGGCGCCACCATGACTTGCAATCCCCCGTTCCCGACAGCTCCGTCCGCCTCCATGGCCGCGGCTTGGTCTCCTCCGTTTGCTAGCGCGTGGTCCGCCAGCCCGTGGCCTCCTCCGTTCGCCGGCGCGTGGTCTCCCAAGTCCTCCAGCCCTGGACCCCCGCCGTTCGCCTCCATCGCCACCGGGTTCTTGGGCTGCGGCGTGGAGACCGTTACGCCAGGCTGGCCGACAGAGAGACGAGGAAAACAGAAATGGATTCGGTTCGATTCGATTTGGGATTTGGGGATTTCTTCTGAGAGGTCGGGAGGCGGCTTTTATATCGGCAGTGCTCCGAGAGGTGGTTTATCTGGTGGACTGGTGGCTTATATTATATCTGCCCAATGCTCCTTTTGGCCCAACTACTAACGGGTCTGCCTTCCTTTACCATTTGCACTGCAAATTTTTTTTTTTGGGGAAGATACCTTAAGAACACAACGCTCACATTATTCTAACAGTGAATGTCAAGTATACAGTGTGTTACTACATCCGATCTATAGTAAGTCTTGCTGATGGTTTGGAGGGAGTACCAAGAAAAGGAGGAAATGCACCAACAGAGACATACCAGATGTGATTTTGATTTGACCAGTATATTCTTTTTTTTTTGAAATTTTATGATCAATATCTTGCGTTGGCATAAACTATGGACTCCTCAGTGGCAAAATGTGCTAGGGAGGGCCGCCACACAGATCGGATGGCGGCGAGGAAGTGTCAAAGAGGGCAGTTGTGATGGAGACAAGTACCATGCCCAACTTTGATTTCACATTAAATTCGGCCAAACTTCTCCTACATGATGTTGTAGATAGAGATTATCGCTAGAGACGACGTCAACGGAGGATCCATGGCCGACCACCCCGAGAAGATATATTTTGTACTGATGCAACCTCCCGCGTGAAGTGGGAGGACTCTCATCACATCCTTGTAGGGGTTCGTAGCATGGAAAACAAAAAAATTCTACAGCATGCAAACAAACAAGCCAAGATCTATCTACTAGATTGTAGCAACGAGTCGATAGAGGAACTCACCCTCGAAGATTCCAAAGCGTTTAACGAGAGCAGGTTCTCGTGGGTGATGTAGTCGTACTCTTGTCGATCTCAAGATCGCGTAGACGATCCTTCCGGCGCTGCGTTTCGGCAGCGCTTCCGCAGTCGGTCACACGTTCGGTACTCGATGAAGACCTTCCTCTCCCTTGTTCCAGCAGGCAGTGGAGGTTGTAGCACTCTCCTCGCGATTCCGGCAATACGACGGCGTGGTACCGAAAGTAGAGGGGAGATCTCGCAGGGCTTCGCCTTAAGCCGGAGCGAGTATGGTGGACTATGAGAGAGGCCTTGGCGATCTAGGGTTTAGAGGGCACCAAGGGGCAGAGCTTGGCCGGCGGCTAGGGCTTGGGTAAGCCCCAAGTCGGCGGCTAGGAGAAGCCCTAGGGCGGCGGCGACTTGCAGGAGGCCGGCGGCTAGGGCTAGGGTTTGGGTGGTGTTGGGTGTAGGGAAGAGGGGAAGCCCTGCCCCTCCTTTTATAGGTGGGAGGGCGCGGCCAAGGGGGAGGGAGTCCTCCCCCAAGTCGGCCTCCTTGGCCGTCGGGTGGAGGGAGAGGAACTCCTCCCCAAGTAGGTTTCCTACTCTCCCTCCACCAAGCAAAACTGTCGTTTGACTTTTCAAATTGGCGTTTGACTTTTCAAACTAGGATTTGATTTCTCCCTTTATTTTGCCCAGCCATGATACCTAGTACATGATGCAACCATTCCACATTGTCATGACACATTCATGTACCCTTCCCTCCAGAGTACCAGACCTTCCGGAACCTTCTAGAACATTCCTGATGAAAACACCGAAATCATTCCCCAACTCCGAAACAGGACTTTCCTTATATGAATCTTATTCTCCGGACCATTTCGGATCTCCTCGTGATATCCCGGATCCCATCCAAGACTCCGAACAACATTCGGTCTCTTACTCATCATTCCATAACTACTCAACAACATCGAATCCTTAAGTGTGTCTCCCTACGGTTCGTGAATTATGCGGACATGATCGAGACACTTCTCCGATCAATAACCAATAGAGGAATCTAGAAATTCATATGGCTCCCACATATTTCTACGATTACTTTGCGATCGAATGAACCACTTACATACGATACCAATTTCCCTTTGTCTCATGATAGTTTACTTATCCGAGGTTTTGATCGTCGGTATCTCTGCATACCTAGTTCAACCTCGTTACCGATAAGTACTCTTTTCTCGTTCCCGTGGTATGTGATACCTTGTGAACCAGTCACATGCTTGCAAGCTAATTGGATGACATTCCACCGAGAGGGCCCAGAGTATATCTATCCGTCATATGGATGGACAAATCCCACTCTTGATTCATGTGTCTCAACCCATACTTTCCGAACACTCAGTGCCACCTTTATAGCCACCCAGTTACGGTGTGGTGTTTGATGTCATCAAAGCATCCTTACGGTGATGGTGATAAGCATGATCTCATGGTCGAAGGAATTAGGTTACTATGTATCAGAAAGCTTATAACAATTGAACTATTTAAAATGACTTGATCTTTATGCTATGCTTATCTATAGGAGTATGTCCACCATACCATTCTCCTAATGATATGATCTTGTTATTAACAACATCTCAAATGTTCATGATCAAGAAACCATGATCATCTATTAATCAACAAGCTAGTATTATGAAGAGGCTTTACTAGGGACTCTAATTTAGTTTACAAATCACACAAGTATTAATGTTTCTGGTTAATACTATTATAGCATGAATGTAAACATTTATCATAAACACAAAGATATAATAATAACTATATTTGTTATTGCCTCTAGGGCATATCTCCAACAGCCTCCGACTTGCACTAGAGTCAACTAATCTAGATTACATGGTAATATACCAAACACCCATGGCAGTTTGGTGTTGGTCATGTTTTGCCCTCGGGAGAGGTTTAGTCAACGGATCCGCCACATTCAGATCTGTGTGTACTTTGCAAATCTTTATGTCACCATCTTGGACATGTTCTCGAATAGCGTGAAAACGTAGCTTGATGTGCTTCAGCTTCTTGTGTGACCTTGGTTCTTGCGCATTGGCTATGGCGCCCATGTTATCACAGTAGATAGACATTGGGTCCAGCGCACTTGGAACCACACCGAGCTCTGTAATGAACTCCTTCATCCATATCGCTTCTTGTGAAGCCTCCGAAGTAGCTATGTATTCCGATTCAGTTGAAGATCTCGCCACAACGCTTTGCTTTGCACTCCTCCAGCTAACTGCTGCACCATTCAAAGTAAATACGTATCCAGATTGAGATTTAGAATCATCCGGATCGATGTTCCAACTAGCATCGGTGTAACCATTAACAACGAGTTGTTCATCACCTCCATAAGAAAGAACCATATCCTTAGTTCTTCTCAAGTACTTAAGGATGTTTTTGACCGCTGTCCAATGATCCACTCCTGGATCACTTTGATATCTGCTAGTTAAACTAACAGCATATGCAATGTCGGGTCTAGTACATAGCATGGCATACATTAGAGATCCTATGGCTGAGGCATAGGGAGTCTTACTCATCCTTTCTCTATCTTCTGTCATTGCTGGACTTTGAGTTTTACTCAACGTCGTATTGGGAAATATGGGCAAGAACCCTTTCTTGCTATCTTCCATTCCAAACCTCTTTAGAACTTTGCCCAAATATGTACTTTGTGACAATGATATTAGGCGTCTCGATCTATCTCTATAAATCTTTATGCCTAATATGTAAGCTGCTTCACCAAGATCTTTCATTGAAAAACTATTATTCAAATATTCCTTGACACTATTTAGAAGGTCTACATCATTCCCAATCAACAATATGTCATCTACATATAGTATTAAGAATGCTACAGAGCTCCCACTCACTTTCTTGTAAATACAAGCTTCTCCATAAGTTTGTATAAAACCAAAACTTTTGATTACCTTATCAAAACGTTGATTCCAACTTCGGGATGCTTGCTTCAACCCATATATGGATCGTTGAAGTGTGCATACCTTGTTAGCATCTTTAGGATCGACAAAACCTTTGGGTTGCATCATATACAACTCTTCATCAATGTCTCCATTGAGGAACGCCGTTTTGACATCCATCTGCCATATCTCATAATCGTAATATGCAGCGATTGCTAACATAATCCTCACAGACTTTAGCTTCGCTACTGGTGAGAAAGTCTCATCGTAGTCAACTCCTTGAATTTGTCGAAACTCTTTTGCGACAAGTCGAGCTTTATAGACGGTAACATTACCATCAGCATCTGTTTTCTTTTTGAAAATCCATTTGTTCTCGACAGCCTTCCGGCCATCCGGTAAGTCCACCAAAGTCCATACTTGGTTTTCGTACATGGATCCAATTTCGGATTTCATGGCTTCTTGCCATTTATTGGAATCTGGGCTCATCATCGCTTCCTCATATGTCGCAGGGTCATCGGTGTTGTCCACCAACATGACACTCATAACGGGATCATACCAATAAGGAGTGGTACGAGTTCTCGTTGACCCGCGAGGTTCTGTAGCAACTTCAACCGAAGTTTCATGATCATCATCATTAGCTTCCTCTCTTATTGGTGTAGGCGCCACAGGAACTTCTTCCTGTGTTGCGCTACTCGCAAGTTCGAGAGAAGGTTCAACAACCTCGTCGAGTTCTACTTTCCTTCCAGTCACTTCTTTCGAGAGAAATTCCTTCTCTAGAAAGGATCCATTCTTGGCAACAAAGATTTTGCCCTCGGATCTATGATAGAAGGTATATCCAATAGTTTCCTTCGGGTATCCTATGAAGACGCATTTTTCCGCTTTGGGTTCAAGCTTGTCCGGTTGTAACTTCTTTACATAGGCTTCGCAACCCCAAACTTTAAGGAACGACAATTTAGGTTTCTTCCCAAACCATAATTCATACGGTGTCGTTTCAACGGATTTAGATGGTACCCTATTTAAAGTGAATGCGGCTGTTTCTAATGCATAACCCCAAAACGATAGCGGTAAATCTGTAAGTGACATCATAGAACTAACCATATCTAAGAGAGTTCGATTACGACGTTCGGACACACCATTACGTTGTGGTGTTCCCGGCGGTGTCAATTGTGAAAGTATTCCGCACTTCTTTAAATGCTCGCCAAACTCGTTACTTAGATATTCACCTCCACGATCAGAACGTAGAAATTTAATCTTCTTGTTACGTTGATTCTCCACCTCACTTTGAAATTCCTTAAACTTCTCGAAAGTTTCGGACTTATGTTTCATGAAATAGATATACCCATATCTACTCAAATCATCCGTGAAGGTAAGAACATAACGATAACCACTGCGCGATGCTACACTCATTGGACCACATACATCGGTATGTATGATTTCCAACAAGTCCGTAGCTCGCTCCATCATACCAGAAAATGGAGTCTTAGTCATTTTGCCCATCAGACATGCTTCGCATCTTTCAAGTGATTCAAGAAGTCCATCGGAATGGAGTTTCTTCATACGCTTCACTCCAATGTGACCAAGACGACAGTGCCACATATAGGTCGAGTTATCGCTCAATTTCAAATGTTTAGCTTCAATGTTATTAATATGTGTATTTCCACTATCGAGATTCAATAAGAATAGACCATCTATCAAAGGTGCATGTGCATAAAACATATTACTCATATAAATCGAACAACCATTATTCTCGGACTTAAACAATTAACCGTCTCGCAATAAACAAGATCCCGATATAATGTTCATGCTCAACGCAGGCACCAAATAACAATTATTTAAGTATAAAACTAATCCCGATGGTAGATGAAGAGGTAGCGTGCCGACCGCGATCACATCGACCTTTGATCCATTTCCGACGCGCATCGTCACCTCGTTCTTCGCTAGCTTCCGTTTATTCTGCAGCACCTGTTTCGAGTTACAAATATGAGCAACCGAACCAGTATCAAATACCCAGGCACTACTACGAGTACTAGTGAGATACACATCAATAACATGTATATCGGATATACCTTTCTTCTTGATGTTGCCGTTCTTCAAATCCGCCAAGTACTTTGGGCAATTCCGCTTCCAGTGACCCTCTCCCTTGTAGTAAAAGCACTCAGTATCAGGCTTAGGTCCAGCCTTGGTTTTCTTCGCCGGTGCGGCAACTTTCTTACCACCCTTCTTGAAGTTTCCCTTTTGCTTAGACTTGCCTTTCTTGAATTTGGTGGTCTTATTGACCAACAACACTTGATGCTCTTTCTTGATCTCCACTTCTGCAGATTTCAACATGGAGAAGAGTTCTGGCAACGTCCGTTTCATGTTTTGCATATTGTAGTTCATCACAAAGTTCTTGTAACTTGGTGGCAGTTATTGGAGGACACGGTAAATCCCCAAAGCATTAGGAATCACTATACCCAAACTTTGGAGTTTGTTTGCGTGCCCAGACATCTTAAGCACATGCTCACTGACGGAGCTGCCCTCTTCCATCTTGCAGTTAAAGAACTTTTCAGAAGCCTCATAACTCTCAACTACCGCGTGAGCCTCAAATATCATTTTGAGTTCACGGACAATATCATGTGGGTCATGGTTCTCAAACCTTTTCTAAAGCTCTGATTCCAAACCATACAAGATAGCACACTGAACTATGGAGTACTGATTCTTCTGAGTGAGGTAAACGTTCTTTACTTCATCGGTAGCATCAGCTGCAGGCGGGTCACCCAGCGGTGCATCCGGCACATAGGTCAAATTACCAGCATTGAGGACAATCCTCAAATTACGGAACCAGTCCGCGAAGTTGCTTCCATTGTTTTTCAACTTTTCTTTCTCTAGGAACGCATTAAAGTAGGGGCTGCCATTGATCTACAACATATTTGCAATAGTTTAGAGTAAGTTTATAACAAATTGAGTTCTAATTAATAGTTAAATTAATCTAGGTGAACACCCACTCAAAACAATATCCCTCACATTGTTTTAGTGATCACACGAACCAAATCCACCACATCAAAACCGATCATCACGAGAGTTGATGTAGCTTTAATGGCGAACAATCAACATGTTCATCATATCTACTATATGACTCATGCTTTACCTTTCGGTAATCCGTGTTCCGAGACCATGTTTGTACATGCTAGGCTCGTCAAGATCAAACCTTAGCTTCCGCATGAGAAAATCTGGATTGCTCACATTGTATACAATTGCGGAATCTAACACACCCGATCATCACGTGGTGCTTCGAAACAACAAGCTTTAGCAACGGTGCTTACTAAGGATGAACACTTTAAAACTTGAAATTTATGTGCATGAGGGATCATATTATAATGCTACCGTCGTTAACTAAGCAATACAAGATGCATAAAGGATTAACATCACATGCAATTCATAATATGTGATATGATATGGCCTTTCTTCTTGTGCTTCCGATCTCCATCTTCAAGCACGAACATGATCTCCATCATCACCGGCATCGCGTCAAGGTCAATGGCGCCGTTTCATGGTTGTCGTCCACCAGCTCCAACTATTACAACTACTTTGAATAGACACGCGGGTCTTAACAGAAATTAAAGACAACCATATGGCTCCTGCCGGTTTCCAACTTACAATAAGGAACATTGCACACATCAAATACAATCACAATCATGGCCATATCACATCACAGCACACCCCTGCAAAACAAAGTTAGACACCTCTAATTTTTTTTGCATATTTTACGTGGTTTGGGGCTTTCAATAAGTGTCGATCTAACTTACGAACAAGAACCACAACGTTGATGTTTGAACTATCAAGTGCCCGTTGTAAATTGGATCTATACTATAATGGGAGAGACAGACACCCGCAAAGCCACTTATGCAATACAAGTTACATGTTGAGCGTGGAGCAAGTCTCATGAACGATGTCATGTAAGGTTAGCTCGGGCCGCTTCATCCCATCATACCGCAAGACGCAAAGTACACAAGAAGCAATTGATAATAAAAGCACCACCGCCCACAATGACCATTGTGTTCTACTCGTGCAACATATCTACTCGATGAAGACCTTCCTCTCCCTTGTTACAGTAGGCAGAGGAGGTTGTAGCACTCTCCTCGCGATTCCGGCAGCACGACGGCGTGGTACCGGAAGTAGAGGGGAGATCTCCCAGGGCTTCGCCTTAAGCCGGAGCGAGTATGGTGGACTATGAGAGAGGACTTGGTGATCTAGGGTTTAGAAGGCACCAAGGGGCAGAGCTTGGCCGGCGGCTAGGGCTTGGGGAAGTCCCAAGTCGGCGGCTAGGAGAAGCCCTAGGGGCGGCGGCGACTTGCAGGAGGCCGGCGGCTAGGGCTAGGGTTTGGGTGGTGTTGGGTGTAGGGAAGAGGGGCAGCCCTACCCCTCCTTTTATAGGTGGGAGGGCGCGGCCAAGGGGGAGGGAGTCCTCCCCCAAGTCGGCCTCCTTGGCCGGCGGGTGGAGGGAGAGGAACTCCTCCCCAAGTAGGTTTCCTACTCTCCCTCCACCAAGCAAAACTGTCGTTTGACTTTTCAAATCGGCGTTTGACTTTTCAAACTAGGATTTGATTTCTCCCTTTATTTTGCCCAGCCATGATACCTAGTACATGATGCAACCATTCCACATTGTCATGACACATTCATGTACCCTTTCCCTCCGGAGTACCGGACCTTCCAGAACCTTCTAGAACATTCCTGATGAAAACACCGAAATCATTCCCCAACTCCGAAACATGACTTTCCTTATATGAATATTATTCTCCGGACCATTCCGGATCTCCTCGTGATATCCCGGATCCCATTCGAGAATCCGAACAACATTCGGTCTCTTACTCATCATTCCATAACTACTCAACAACATCGAATCCTTAAGTGTGTCTCCCTATGGTTCGTGAATTATGCGGACATGATCGAGACACTTCTCCGATCAATAACCAATAGAGGAATCTTGAATTTCATATGGCTCCCACATATTTCTATGATTACTTTGCGATTGAATGAACCACTTACATACGATACCAATTTCCCTTTGTCTCACGATAGTTTACTTATCCGAGGTTTTGATCGTCGGTATCTCTGCATACCTAGTTCAACCTTGTTACCGATAAGTACTCTTTTCTCGTTCCCGTGGTATGTGATCCCTTGTGAACCAGTCAAATGCTTGCAAGCTAATTGGATGACATTCCACCGAGATGGACCAGAGTATATCTATCCGTCATATGGATGGACAAATCCCACTCTTGATTCATGTTTCTCAACCCATACTTTCCGAACACTCAATGCCACCTTTATAGCCACCCAGTTACGGTGTGGTGTTTGATGTCATCAAAGCATCCTTCCGGTGATGGTGATAAGCATGATCTCATGGTCGAAGGAATTAGGTTACTATGTATCAGAAAGCTTATAGCAATTGAACTATTTAAAATGACTTGATCTTTATGCTACGCTTATCTATAGGAGTATGTCCACCATACCATTCTCCTAATGATATGATCTTGTTATTAACAACATCTCAAATGTTCATGATCAATAAACCATGATCATCTATTAATCAACAAGCTAGTATTATGAAGAGGCTTTACTAGGGACTCTAATTTAGTTTACAAATCACACAAGTATTAATGTTTCTGGTTAATACTGTTATAGCATGAATGTAAACATTTATCATAAACACAAAGATATAATAATAACTATATTTATTATTGCCTCTAGGGCATATCTCCAACAATCCTACCATATCATAGGGCTTCACAAGCTACCAAAAGGATGCCTCCAACGAGGGAGCGACATTGGGGCTCCACCGCCTTCCGGTGGAGCGAAGCAGAACCTAGGATTTCTCTTGCAATTAAAGCAAGGAGAAGGAACGCTGAAAGGTCACGATGACGCCTCCAAGGAGGCAGCGACACCTGCTAGCGTCTTTGTTGTTGGCGCTGGGTTGTTGTTGTCGTTGGTTGTCGCTAAGTAAACTTGTGCCTGTTGCTGGGTGTTCAGACATGGAGGAACACATCGTAGGGCTCGAGCCGCTAGGAGGGTAGCCACACCGGCACAATCGACCACTCTAAACACCATGATGTCAGTTACACTGTTGAAAAATTAAGTAAGCTATTTAGTTCCCCCTTTCCAAGGCATATAAAAGTAAAACCGTGCAAGGTATAGTTTATAGAGAAAACTATAACATCCCTAGTGTCAAATAGATATAATATGAAAACATATTTTATGAGTATCTAATTGCAACAATTTGATGTAATAGATATTTTTATAAGTTTGGGTTAAAATTTGCACAATTTTACTTTGTAAAAATTTTATGCACATTGTATTTTTGCAACCCGAGGGAGTATATATTATCGGCACAACCAAAAAAGACCAGATTGACATTTTTTCTTTGCACGTGATCTTTTGCTCATAAAACCAGAAAGTGTGCCTATAAGTTGCGAATTTTCATAGGGTTCTCCTCGCAATTTCATAAGTTAAACGATGGTCGGCATTGCCATCGCCGACCTCGCGTTTCTTTAGGTATGTTATAGGAAGCTCTACTAGGATCCTTTGGGTAACTGGGTTTCTTTAGAAGCATATGATATGGCTAGAAATATGCAACTAGTCATCGGAGGCATGGCATTGGTTGATCCAGTTTTGTCTATTTTAGGGATGTTAGATTTGCTCATGTGTGAGCCAAACTCTTATCATTTCAGTAAAAAAATGTATTTACTTACTCAATCACCTACAAGAATGCTTAAATTGTTGGATGCAGCTAAATGAATGTTCAATTTATTTTATGTTATTTATCTATATACCATATTGTTGAAGATTGATCACATGAATCTACGCCCATGGAAGAAGAGAGTGCTCAAAGTATTTTAACAGCAGGAAACCTTTTTGATTATATTATCTATCTTTCATGTTTTACTTATCTGGATATTTTGCAGGTGATAAGGAACAAAGTATTGACTCTTCTTCAACCATTGTGGGTAGACCTGTTTTACGAGTAAAAACCATTTTTATCAATTCGGCTATTCTTGCTGCAAAAAGTCTTTTTTTCTAAAGATAATTCTAATAACCTTGTGAAATGCATCTGTTCTATAGTTAGTTCATGATTTCTAATAGCTTTCCTTTCATGCTTGTTAGCTTTTCTCAAATGGCATGAAACAATCTGATGAGATGCATTTAGTACTTAGGATTGCCAATTCAGGTAATGCGACAAATGCAACATTCTAATAACTCATTCTAGCTTGCTATTGTGATTTTGTTACCGTTTTCTATATTTCTTAAATTTGAAAACAAAAACCTTCATAACTAACTATGATAAATAAGTGATGAGTTTTAAGTTTCTACTACTTCTTTTTCTCTTATATGAATCTCTCACAAATTGCTTTTCTTAATACTAAAAGTAACTAATCAAACTTAGGTAATCACTTTGGGGCAAAAAATAAGTGGTTATTTTGTTTAAACGGTTTCATTAATCCTTATGCATTTTTGTTCTGTTTGTGCTCTACTTGGAACAGAGGAATGACCCTCCTGGCGATTTTGAGATTTATGCATAGTGGAAAGTTGACATTGAGTGAGCCTGCTCTTATGCTTGGCATCTTGATGGTTGTTGACAAGTTTGAGGTTCTTTCTTGCATGAGGCATTGCAGTCAGTTGCTCGCAAGCTTGCCTATGAGCACATAATCTACACTGCTCTACCTAGACCACCCATGCTCCACTTCACTAGATGCCGAGGTTCAACATTTGACGGATGCATCCAAGGAATTCCTGGCCAACAAATACAAGGATTTAACCAAGTGAGTGATCTACATATAATGAAACAGTCTTTATTTTTATATTGTGAGTAAAATGCATACTTTTCATCAAAATAGAAAGGTATAGAGAATTTTTTCACAATCTTGCATGGATTGTGTACTCAAGTCATGATTTGTCACAATGCAGGTACTGTAGGATTGCTGAACATGCCTCTTACTGCGAACGAAGCCATCTTTTCAAGTACAAATCTGCATGTTGTATCTGAAGATACCGTATATAGTTTCTTGCTCGAGTGGGTATGTAAGAAATACCCAGAATCAAGGAAAAGGCACAAGATATGGAGTTCTCGTTTACTTTCATTGCTGCGCTTCAGTCATATGACCTTGGAGAGACTACAAAATGTCCTAACATCCACTGATGATGATGTAGACCATGAGCAAACAATTAAGTGTATTACGGATGTAGTTCTACACAAAGCTTACCCAACACACAACCAAGGTGTTCTTGCAGCAGACACAGCAACCTGTTGGCAAGTTCCACGTCGAGCCGACTTGTGCAAACCTCTCAAAGTGGTTGAGTTCAATCGACCCTGCCAACAGGTTATTGTTTTTTTTGGATCTAACACGTGAGGATTGCTCCCGACTCTTCCTAACAGGAGAAATATTCTCGCAACCTTTCCATCTTCCAGGGAAGAACTTCTATCTCATGCCAATCTGTGAATATGATGAGAAGAGTAAGTTGTACAGGTTTGGCCTCTGGTTTGGAACCATTGAGGAGCCGGGGGACGCAACACGTTTTACATTAGATTTTGAGTTTGCTGCAAAGAAAAGGTCCGTCAGTTGAATTTGTGCGCTTGCTAAAGTAGAAGGTTACCGGTGATTGGTCTCATGGGCGTTCTAATGTTTTGGGGGTTGAATGGTCGTCGTTCATCACTGATGACAACCTCTTCATTGATGGTGTGCTGCATCTCAGAGCCGATTTCAAGGTGGTGGTGGGGCAGCCTTAGTTAGAAACTTGATATATCTCATTCACCAAAGTTTCGGTCGCTTTAATGGGTGGGTGTTCTCACTTGTGCATGCCTTCTGATTTCGCTTAGTCCTTGTCCGGTTACATGGGGATTGGACGGGGTCAACATGAATTGACAGGTATTAAATCTCCTATAAGTCAAAAATCCCCATAATTCCATTTCAAACCTCTCAAATCCACCCGGAGAGTGGATTAACCAAACAAGCCATTAGTTTGTTGTCTGTCGTGGAAATGCTTTGGCTCCTAAATGGTGTAAGGAGTTGGTCGAGGCTCTGCCATATCACCGCAGTGTTTTCCAACTATTTCCTGACCCGCTACCTACATGCGTGATAATGTAGGAGATGCCATGCACGACGTGGTTAATCATGCATATTGATTTGTGTACTGTACCGACATGCACGTGTAGGTGTGCACGTACATGCACCGATGCACGTACGCAGGCGATCGACGTATTTTTTTTAAAAATTTGGAAAACAGAACATATATAGAGAGAGCGCGAGAAAAGAAAGCCCAGCAAATATGCATGTGTAGTAGGCCAACCAAATCAAAAGACACGGAGCGGCAGTGGTTTCGCGATTTTGTCACGTCGTCATCTCCTGCGTGCCAGCGTTTGTTAGCGATTTAATTTCCTTTTTTTCTCTCTGATGAAAAGCCGTGCATGAATCAAGCCGCGCGTCGACGGGGTCGCTTCTTCCGTGGAGGCGCGCGGTGGTCTCCAACTCGATCGTGGCAGCTAGGTGAGCATGGGAAGCCTCGTGGTCCCTACCAACGGCGCGCGTAGGGCTGGACATAAAACTCAAAACTCGGCGAGTTTAATGAGCACTCGTTTGCTCGGCTCATTCGAGATCGACTCGTTTCCTTAACGATTTGAGCCGAGCTGTAGTTTTTGCTCGATTTCCTTAACGAGCTAAATGATCGAGTTAATGATGTTCGTGAGCTACTCGGTAACAACCAAGGTATGGCCCACTTATGTTGCTACATATCTAATCCGGTAGTCCATCTAAGACAAACAACTGGCCCATTGAGGAATTGTTGCCTGCCAAAACCCACCGGCGAGCAGCGACGGGCAACACGGAGAGCCGGGAGGCTCCCAGGACTGCTGGTGGGCCCTGGTCCCTCGGGCAACAGCCCGCAAAACTCCGGCACACGTCCTGGCTGGTTCGAGGGCGTGCCACCTGACCTATACCTGATCAGGAAGGTGAAAGATTGCTTCGATTGGTTTCCTGCATGGCAAACAAACATACGTAAAATTCAAGCCGTGACCGGCTTTCAGGTTTCCCTGTGAATCGGCTCTTGGAGCCGATTATCCCATGGTTCTGCATTAGATCTATGATAACATGGGGTTTTGCTTTATCAATACAAGCTAAATCGATCTACGACAGTTTAATGTTTTCACCACGTAATTGGAACATCCTACACGTAATTGAGCCTGGTAAATGCAAAAGAGGATAGAAAACTAACCCTAGAGAAGGCCTAACAACCGACGTAAAGTCAATTCCCGGAACAACTCCTCTCAAATTAGCAAACCATATCTTTTCGTATTACTGGATCGTTCAACCCGTTTGCAAGGCCTGACTACGTGGATATCAAACTAAACCTTGGAAAGCAAGGCAAAACTATAACGGATCAAATCGACTGAATAAAGATCAAGCAAGATGCTACCCTTATACCCAAAAAGGTGTAAAGGCAGCGAGATAAGCAAAGGCGGCATAGCTAAGCAATCATAGCAGAAAGTACCGATGCTAGCCTAAACAAATCTATAATAAAAGTATTACTCGCCATCAACAAGGCTTCAGCACGAGTAACACCAAATAACGCATAAGTAGATACTGCCTAGATCGCAAGATGCGATCTAGGCAGCATGACACTTACCCGAAAGAAACCCTATAAACAAGGGGTGGCGATGCGCCGAGATTGTGTTTGTTGTGAACGTGATCGTCCTCCTTTTCTCAATAACCTTAGGTACATATTTATAGTCCGGAGACTTCCTATCTTTGGAATAAACCTAGCAATCCTATCTCTTTACTTAAACCGAAACGTAACCTACTACAACATAAGATACACGGGCAATTTAGCCCAATTCCACGCACAAGGCCGATTCAACAACACGTTGCATATATGTATCTTCCAAGCCCATCTTGATTACGGCCCATCTCCTCCTTTGGCCAAAATATGGCGATAACACATGCCCCCCTGATTTTGGCAATAATAATTCCAAAACCACTCTGTTGATGTTTTTCTTCTTCCCTTCTTCCTTTTTTTTTGTATCGGGTTACGCGTTGCAGAGCAGAATCGTCACGCCACCCCCTCATCATGATGCCCTGTCTTCTCAACTCCTCCGCAGTGTATGATTTGACCGTTTTGGCACCACATTATGGAAACTGCTATGGCATTGAACCGTCTTCCACTATTCCCCTTATTTAAATTCATCTAAGCAGTTTGCAGCCCCCATCTTCCTCCCTTAGCCAAAAAACCCTCTTCCTCCGCTGAAAAAACCCTCTTCCTCCGCCATGGCCTCCTCTTCTTCCGCCCTTTCCTCCCAGTCTTCCAACACCATTAGCGACCGGGAGCCGACGCCGGAGCACCCGCCCACGGCGGCGTACGAGACTCTCGCCCCACAATGGTGGGACGAGAGGGATTGGGATTTCGCCGCTTGGTCGGAGGACGACGCGTCCCTGACTGACGGCGAGGAGGGACTGCAGTTCCTCATCGACGAGGAACTGGAGGTGGAGAGCAGCGACGACGCCTGGTCCTGGGACGGTGTAGAATCCTCCGACGAGGATGAGGAGTCGGAGGAGGACACCTCCTCCGATGAGTATCCACGGGTGAAGCGCTTCCGCGCCGGGTCCAGCGAGGACACCGAAGACGACGACGAGGACGAGGAGGCCCCCGCTGGCATCTTCAGCAGCAGCAGCGAAGACGATGCCGGCAGCAGCGCTGATGACAGCGAACAAGGCGACGGCGAAGACAGCGGCGACGACCTCGGCCTCTAGATTAGGAACTAGTAGTAGTAGTAGTAGATTTCCTTTTGTAAGCAATCAGCTCCACTGTAAATAATCGTCTTTTGAATGAACGAAGATTGCTTTTCCAACTCGAAGATTGCTTTTTTCGACCCAATTTCGCCAATAGTCAAAATAGGTCGATGCTCCAGAAGCCGATAATACTGTATCGGCTTTCACCACACTGCACTCATACAGCCAACCAAGTCAAAGCTCAAAGAGCCGATGACAACACATCGGCTTTCCCAAAAATGTTGACAAGGTCAAAACTTGGTCGCATACTTAGACAAATCTGAGCGGCCACTTTCCAGTTTCAAACGGTAAACTGCGACCTTCTTCAAAAAAGGGCGACCCAGATCTCCAACTGCCCACCGACCAGATCGAGCTCACAGCGACAAGAACCCTCGATCCCCAACTGCATAGATCCATCTCCGCCGGCAAACCAGATGGCGGAATCGTCCAACACCAACCCAGAGGTCTCCGGTCTGAAGGTACGTCTACTCCTCGCAGTCTGAACGCGATGCTAGAATTAATGGCGAACACCTGAATTAATGCCTTATTCCACCATTAAATTTTTTAGGTTTCAGACATCCTACTGCCGCATCCTTCTCTCCCAAATTCTCTCTGTCTTGGCCCTCACACAGAATCTAGTCCTGCCCATCTGATCTCTTGCGAAGCAAACCGAATCCCCTTCGTAAGCCAAGACCTAGATTTAAACTCTTGGGCCGACTGCTTGCGAGCCTGGCCTAATCCCCCTGAACATTGGGTCTCTTGGTTCAGCAGGGTAGCTAGAGCTTACCAATCCCAATGGGAAACCACCGGAATAGCCGATGCCTTGCATTTGTCATTGTCTCCCCTTGAGAAACATGAGAATCTTCTAAAGACCATCGGCTACTTCTGGTCTGACGCTCTGAACTGCTTCATGTTCGGTCATGGCCCCATGTCACCAACCCTGTTAGACGTGGTGATGATTACTGGTCTGGATGTTACATCACCCAGCCCCTCTGCTTTTAAACTGACCAAAGTCCCCTACAAACTGTCTTCTAAAACAGACTGCACGAACTGGGGTGCCTACCTCCAACGCCATATGAAAACAAAGGGCCCTGCCACAGAGAAAGAACACACAGCCTTTCTCAACTTCTGGCTGGAACATTTCATATTCTGTGGCCCTTCCCTGGCTCCAACCAAGAATTATCTCTCCTTAGCCCATGAACTGGCCAAAGGCACTCAACTTGGCATCGGCAAACTGTTCCTTGGAGAGGTCTATCGATATCTCCAGTTGATGTCTGTCAAGCTGTTCTCTGGCATAGCAGTCAAAACAGGTGGTCCTTGGTGGTTCATTCAGCTATGGGCTCAGCTGTATTTTCAAAACCACGTCCCAAACTTCCCCCTTTTGGCGAGTTGCACCTTTCCAGATGTCAAAGGGAAGCAGATCCGATGCACCAGCTATGGCCAAGCTTTGTATAGACTGCCAGGTAGTAAACTGACCCCTCAGGAAGCATCTAAATGGTTCAGCATTTTCTTTCAAGGCCTGGACAATCCTATCTTTTTTCCCTACATGGAAGAATCGGAACACTTCGAAAATCCAATCTCCTTCAGGCTAGACAATTTTGCCGATGACACCAGCACTCGGCAGCTCTTTTCCACTGTGATCCGTCCCTGTTTTCTTCCAGTTGGCATGAGTACATCCAACAGAATAATCAAGCCTGGGTATGAATTCTACCAGCCGGTCGTAATGGCTCGGCAATTTGGCCTTGGACAAGTACCTCCCCATTTCTTTCTCCACCACCTTACAGAGAGCAGAGCCGACCTGCCTGATCCTCTCACCAGCCAAAGGTGTTATTCCTTCTTTGATGCTCTGACCATCCCTATTCCTAATGACCTCACCTTCGCCTCATCAACTGATGGCTTTGAAGACTGGTGGTCGATGTGGAAGACTCATGCCTTCAGGAGAGCTCTGGGACCGTTGCTGAAGCAGCTCGACGCTGACTATGACATCCTCGTGGAACAGGTACCACTACTTGTAAATTTTCTTGATGCAGCTCACAAATGATTCTTCTACTAACCCACTCTTTCTCTTTGCAGCAACAAGATGGCCCTGAACCTACGCACAGTGATGGCTCCCCCTTCGAGTTCTTTCCGCCAGCTCCTGTGGTTCTTTTCTGCAAAAACTCGCCACCTTTGAAAAAGGTCATGATGCAGAACCAGCCGATAACACCACAATCGGCTTCCAAGAACCAAGCAACTCCTAAGTCAGCTGCCCCTCGAGTTCCAACTAAGACAAGAACGATGGTGAGGAAGGTAGCTGCCAGGAAGACCTTAAGGCGCCGGAGCCCTCCTCCAGAAAGCTCGCATGTAGGCTGATCCATGTCTTGGTCGATCCTTCTCATTCTTCCATTCTTGCAGACATGCTCGTGCTTACTGGTTCTCCTTTTTTACAGGCTTCCGTCGAAGACACCTCTAGCGAGGACACTCAGACCAATCGAGGAGAACTAGGCCCCACAGATTCTGAGAGGACCATCACACCGAGCCAGCCAGATTCACCACCATCGGCTTCCAGGAAAAGGTCGGTTCCTGAACCTACTGCCCCCCGAGCACCAGTCGAGGCGGGGCCAGCTGTGGGTCCCAAGAGAGCTCGCAAAGGACTGCAAGCTTCTTCGTCGAGCCAGGAGGTTTCGAAAATCATCACCCTTCATGCTCTTACCACTTACTTCTTTTTATCTGTCGATTCATCATCATTTACATCGGCTAAACACCTTCAATGCAGACGACTGACGTTTCTAGTGGGAAAGCTGGGGCAGTGCCGATGCCTTTAGCCAAGCCGGATCCAGCAATCCCCGAAGGTGCAGATGAAACGGCTACCACTTTGGCCAAGCCCCCAGCAACCACACACAAACCGATTGTCTCCTCATCTGCTATCCCCTCGATCTTAGGAGAGGTATGTTAGCTTTTTTCGGCTCATCCTTACACGTTGGACGCGTACTGACGCTTTTTTCGGGCTGCCAGGGTTGTGATATTTCAGGCTTGCTGACGTTCGACCCTGAAACCATCGAACCAGCTCTCCCTGCTGCTGACGATGAACCACGAGCAAAGGTTGTTCTACCTCAATTCCAGCGTCTCAAAGCCTTGCTGTCCTCCCCGGTCGAGAAGTTGATCGAGGGCTCTGAAGAGGTGCAGAGTGTTCTTGCTGAAATCAAGGACCAACTTCCAGTAGCACTGCAGGTGAAGCTTTGGCCAGTTGTAACTCTGTCTTTCTACGGGTCAAGGGTGAAGTTGGCTCGCGAGAGGATTAATCTGCGCCGCGCCCAACTCCCACTGAAGGCCAACATTGCAGACAAATGTCAGCAGCTCAACGAGAAAAAGGCGTCTCTAGACGCCAAAACTGACACCTCTGTCAGCACCGCCGAGCTCGCATCCTTGAAAAAGGAACTGGGAGATCTTGAAGAGAAGGTCCGGGCGACTAAACAGCTCATCCGTGACAAAGAAGCATTCATCGCCCGCTCCCAAGACGAAGCAGAAGGTCTCAAAGCTCAGCTGAAGACTGATCTGGCGGAAATACGTGCCCTGAACAAGCAACTAGTGACGGGCAAGGACGAAGACGACGAAGCCGAGATCGCCGAGGTGGATCGTGTCCGTGCTGACGCCCTCCACGCCTTCGAGGCATTCCTTCAGTAGCTTCTTCACGTAAACTGGCACCTGCTCGTAGCAGTTTGAACCTCTAGAGTCGATGGTTGTGCATCGGCTGTATGTTTTTTATTGGCCGATTTCATGTATCGGCCCCCATATTTCAGTGTCCATCATCCCACATGCTTGGGAAATATTTCTTGAGGTGTTGCCCGTTGACAGCCACTGGGAATTTTACGCCATCCAGTTCCTCAAGCATGTACGCGTTTCCCCTTAAAACATGATCGACCCTGTATGGCCCGTGCCAATTTGGAGACCATTTACCATATGCTGCATCCTTAGTTCCCAATGGCAATACAGCTTCCCATACCAGATCGCCAACGTGGAACTCCTTCGGTCTCACCTTCTTATTATATGCACGAGCTACCTTGGCCTTGTTCTCTTTGATTTTCTCAAGCGACCACAGCCTAAGCTCAGTTAAATCCTCAACACTGTCACTCATCAGGGCCGTATATTCTTCAGTCGTTAGATCGTTCTGAAAGGTGACACGCCTCGATCCAGCCGTAATTTCCCAGGGCAATACGGCTTCTTGTCCATAGACTAGATGGTATGGCGAGGTTTTTATCGCTCCATGACATGACATGCGATAAGCCCATAAAGCCTCTGACAAAACCTCGTGCCAACGCCTAGGGTGCTCATCGATCTTCCTCTTGATCAGCTTGATAAGGCTCTGGTTGGACGCTTCAGCTTGCCCATTTGCTTGAGCATAGTACGGAGATGATCGGATCAGCTTAATTCCCGTGTCCTCACAGAACTCTCTAAACTCGTAAGAAGTGAAGACCGAACCTCCATCGGTCGTGATCGTTTGGGGGATCCCGAATCTATGAATAACATGTTCTTTCACAAAATCGATAACATCCTTTGAGCTCACTGATTTCATAGGGACGGCTTCAACCCATTTAGTGAAATAATCCGTAATGGCCAAAATCCACATGTGGCCTTTGCTTGATGGAGGATTGATCTTGCCAATCATATCCATGCCCCAACCTCGGAATGGCCAAGGTTTGATGATGGGGTTCATTGCTGACGCGGGCACCATCTGAAATTTTCCAAATTTCTGACATGCTTGACACCCTTTGTAGTACTTAAAACAGTCCTCAAGCATGGTGGGCCAATAAAACCCTGATCGCCTGATCAACCATTTCATCTTGTGAGCCGATTGGTGAGTTCCACAGGCGCCTTCGTGTACCTCGTGCAGGAGCCGATTGGCCTCGGTTGGCCCTAGACATTTGAGCAACAACCCTTCCAGGGTCCTGTAGAACATGTCGTCCCCGATAAGCACGTACTTCATGGCCTTGTACCTTATCCGTTTAGGTGCCCCCCGAGCCGAATCTTTCAAGTAATTGAAGATATCGGCTCTCCAGTTGTCCATCTCCAGGAACTGAACTTGAACATCAGTTCCCTCTGCTACGTCTTTGTAGCCTGAAGCCGTTTGTGCGAGATCATTTGCCTCTGTATTCTGCGATCGCGGGATCCAGTTAAAGTTTATGTACCGGAACTGTGCCATGAGCTCACGGCATTGCAACCATAATGGGAAGAGCGACTCGCTCTCACACTTGTATTCCTCCGTGAGCTGGGAAATCACCAACTTGGAGTCTCCAAAAATTTCCACTGCCTCTGCCCCAGCTTCTATGAGCAACTCCATTCCCTTGCGTATCGCCTCATACTCGGCGACGTTGTTGGTGCACGGGGTAGCTAGCCTGATGGAGAAGGAATATGTTGCCCCCCGGGGCGACACGAGTAGAATGCCAATGCCGCAACCATCATCACAAACCGATCCATCGAAAAACACAGCCCACGCTCGTATAGACAGTGCTGCTATATCAGTGTTGATCCTTTCAGCAATAAGGTCGGCTAATGCCTGACCCTTAACCGCTTTCGCAGGTTGGTACCGGATGTCAAATTCCGATAATGCAAACATCCATTTGCCGAGTCGGCCTTTCAACATAGGAGCCGACAGCATGTGCTTTATGACATCTGATTTGCATATAATGATAATCTCTGCCAAGAGCAAGATGTGGCGCAGCTTGGTGCAGGTGAAAAACAGGCAGAGGCACAACTTATCTATCTCAGGGTACCTTGTCTCTGCGTCGAGCATCCTTCTGCTGATGTAAAACACAACTCGTTCCAGACCATCATAAACCTGCACCACCACCGAGGCGATGGACGTGTCAGCTACTGATAAGTAAATGTAGAACGGCCTATCCGGCTGGGGTGGAACCAATACTGGCGGCTTCGTTAGATATTCTTTGATTTCGTCGAAGGCTCGTTGTTGCTCTGTCCCCCAGCGGAATTCTTCATCAGATTTAATTTTCACCAGTCCCATGAACGGCTCTATTCTTCCTGACAGATTGGAGATGAATCTTCTGACGAAGTTGATCTTGCCGATGAGAGACTGCAGTTCTTTCTTCGTGGTAGGTGGCTTCATTGTTCGCACTGCCTCCTGACTTTTCAGGCCGATCTCAATTCCTCGTTCATGGACCAAGAAACCCAAGAACTGACCGGCCGTCACACCGAAGGCACACTTCTTTGGATTCATCCGCAGCCCGAATTTCCTTGTTCGGTCCAGGACGCGTCGCAGATCGTCCAAATGTCCTTGTACTGAAGCTGACTTGACCACCACGTCATCGATATAAATTTCCACCAGCTTGCCAATCAGATCATGGAAGATGTAATTCATGGCTCTTTGGTATGTGGCGCCGGCATTCTTCAGTCCAAACGTCATGACTACATATTCAAACAACCCCACCGAACCTGGGACTCTGAATGCAGTCTTGTGTATATCTTCCGGAGCCATAAAAATTTGGTTGTAACCGGCATTGCCATCCATGAAGCTCAAGATTTTATGACCAGCAGCTGCGTTGATTAACGTCTCTGCTACCGGCATCGGATATTCATCCTTCGGAGTGGCTCTATTGAGATCCCGAAAATCTATGGCGACCCGCCAGCGGCCATCCTTCTTCTCTACAGGTATGATACTAGAAATCCACTCAGCATACCTGCATGGCCTGATTAACTTGGCTGTCAACATTTTCTCGATCTCCTTCTTGACTTCTTTCAAAATTTCGGCCTTCATCTATCGCGCTCGCTGCTGGAACAGCCGAAACCCTTTTTTAAGCGGGAGTCGATGCTCGATGATGCTCCTGTCTAACCCGGGCATCTCTGTATAGTCCCAGGCAAAGCAATCTGGGTATTCTTTCAACAAAGCTATCATCGGACCCCGCAGATTCGGATCTAACTTCTTGCTGATAAATGTTGGTCTTGGCTTATCCCCAGGACCGATGTCAATCTCCTCTAGCTCATCAGCGGATGTAAATCCATACCCTAGCTTTCCGTCACCTGTTAAATCGATGCTAAACACGGGGCAAACATCTGGTGAGGATAACAAAGATAGTTTGGGCCGATTGCCGGAATCGGCCCCCTTTTTTATTGCATTAGTCAAGGAAGGTTTACAACTTATCTGTGCTCTACAATGGCGGGGAACCTCCCTGCAACGACTGCATGACCTGCTGTCGTAAGATTGCTGCTTTTTATTTTTTGTGGCCGATCGCAGGGATCGGCCTTACCACGTACGATCGTGGACTTTGCTACTCTGTCAGGCCAGTGGATAAGACCAGCCTCACCCCGTTTTTTGTAGCTTCAATGCGCTCACAGCCGTCTAGACTGACTCCAGAGATCGGCTCTTGGTCTCCTGCCTCCCAGATGTTCATGCCAGCTATGGAGATCTCGATCGAATCATCTGCATGAATGACCTCCACTTCATCTCCATCCCACTGTATCAGGCACTGGTGCATCGTGGATGGAATGCAGCAGTTGGCGTGAATCCAATCCCTCCCTAGTAAGACATCATAGGTGCTTTTGCTGTCAACGATGAAGAATGACGTAGGGATGGTTTTTCTGCCCACGGTCAGATCCACATTCAGAACGCCTTGCGTCTCTGAAGTTTGGCCGTTGAAGTCGCTTAACGTTACGTTGGTTTTGATCATATCTGCAGTGGAGCGTCCCAAACGCCGTAGCATGGAGTATGGCATTATATTCACTGCTGCTCCGGTGTCAACCAACATCTTGCGGACAGGCTGCCCATTGATATAACCTCGCAGGTACAGAGCTTTCAGATGTTTGTAGCCCTTCTCTTGTGGCTTTTCAAAGATAACCGGTCGTGGGCCGCAGTCGAGCTGTGCTACTGGTAGTTCTTTGGCTCTCGGAGCACAGAACTCTGACGGAAGTGTGAACACCATGTTTGTGCCAGCTGAAGTCTTCGCATCGGCTTTTACTGGTTTGGGGCGCCATTCTTTTCTTGTCGGACGAGCCTCCGTCTCCAAGGTTTGCTGCACTTTCGCGGCCAGATCGGGCCGTGCCTTCCTTAAAGCGTGGAGGTACTGCGCTTCGGCTTCCTCCAAGTTACGCAGCCGCTGAACTCGACGCTTTTGGGTGTGCCTGAGTCCATCGGGGCACCACCTTGGCCGGTGATATCTGTCTTCTTCTTTTCCACCCATTGGCTCCTCGAGGTCTTTTGCTCGAGGGGGAAGAGGCCCTAGGCGCTTGAACACCGAGACTGGACCCGTGTCATCCTTCTGCTGTCCACATTCTGGGAAGTTGTCGATTGTAGGCAATCGGCTCATTCCCGCGTCCCAGCAATACTTGAAGAAAGGACAATCCCAATGTTTGTCCACGCCTTCTTTTTCCTTTGGCTTTTTACTAGCGAGGTGCTCATATCCTTCATCATCTCTATCGTGCCGGCGACGTCGGTCATACTGATGCTCATACTTGTTAAGGAGATGTGTGGAGTGTGGCTTCTGATATCGCACGCTTCTCACTTGCTCCTCGGTCAAATACCGCCTGTCATCATAATGGGGCCGGTCACGTGGACCGGCCTCCTCTCTTTCTCTGCCCCGAGAGCGACCGTCTTCCTCCTTATATGTGCCATGGTGGTACACAGGTCCTGCCATATTAACATCGAACGAGAAATCCAACTGACGCCTCGTGGAGTGGCTGTGTTCTACCATGTTGACGCCGGGAAATGGGTTTGTGTCTACTTTCATGGCGAATTGCCCAAGGATCAGACGGCCCTGTTCTATCGCCGTTTGGATCTGGCGACGTAGCTCTTTGCAGTCATTGGTGGTGTGGGTGAAGGAGTGATGCCACTTGCAGTAAGGTCTCCCGTTCATCTCTTGAGCCGTAGGGATTTTGTGGCCTTCGGGTAACTTCAGCTGCTTTTATTTCAGCAGCAAATCGAATATCTGCTCAGCTTTGCTTACGTCGAAGTCGAACCCTTTTGCAGGCCCTTGCTGTTTTACCCATTTGCAGGACACAGGATCTGCCCCCCGAGCCCATTCAGCCACGGCCACCTCCTGGTCTTGCGTAGGATCCACTTCTTCTGTATCGATCAGGCCTATCGGACGTTTGAACTTGTCTTGGTACAACTCAGGGTGGCGCTGTTCATACATTGTCAGCTTCTGGGCCATGTGGGCCAATGAATTGTACTCTACTTGGAAAGCCAGATCTTTGATAGGTGCCGAGAGACCCAACGCTGCCAGCTCGACTGCTTCTTTCTCAGTTAAACGAGCCGAATAACATCGGTTCTTGATAGTCCTGAAATGTTGAATGTACTCAGCTACCGTTTCTCCCCGCTTTTGCCGCACCTGCGCCAGATCTGCAATGCCAGCCTCGGTTGCTTCTGAATGATACTGGATGTGGAACTGCTCTTCCAGTTGCTTCCAGGTCTGGATAGAATCCGGTGGCAACGAGGTGTACCACCCAAAAGCTGGTCCTGTCAGAGATTGCGCAAAGAACCTTACGTGTAACTGATCCGATGCTGAAATCATGCCTAACTGTGCCAGGTATCGGCTCACATGCTCGATCGAGCTCGACCCTTCTGATCCGCTAAACCTTGAGAACTCAGGGAGCCGATACTTGGGTGGCAGCGGAATCAGATCAAACTCGTTGGGGTACGGCTTAGAATAGCCGATTGTCCTTCTCTTCGGCATGAAGCCGAATTGGTCTCTCAAGATGGTACGAATTTGCTCCACCGTTTGAGCTGCAGGGGCTAAATTCTCAGAACTCGCTCCGGTGGCGTACTTGGCTAGCCATGCCTGTTTATCAGCGTCCATCCCAGACATCCCTGCTCCGGAAATACCTGCTCCCGAAGCCCCTGCTCCAGAAACTCCTGTTCCAGAAATCCCTGCAGTTGCCACCTGGTTCGTGCGCGTCAGGTTATTGCAGTCCGGCACGTAGGTGCACACATATCCATGTGGGATCTCTTTAGGTGGTTCAAACAGGAATTGGTAATCGCCAGGGTCACCTCCAACCTTGTAGACGACGTATGCCGGTGCCCCTGGTGGCTCCGGAGCTGCAAGCGTGAATGGCAGCTGCGGCCTAGTCTGGAGCGGTCTTTCTCCCTGGTGAGTCCCTAGAGTAGGCCCCGACGGAGAGTACTGATGTTTCATGATCTCCTGAACTACGCAAACCGCGACGCGCTCGAAAGCGTTCACTAGGCTCTCAGAATGACGGTGAAGAGAATGAGCTACCATGTAATTGACTTCCTGTCGCAGAGCTCTGGTGCGCTCTTCTGAAGGAACAGACAGATCCACCTCGTCAAGAGCACCTTCGGGTGAGAACCCTTTCCATCTGATGCCATGCTTACGGGTCCTCTCAAAAGAGCCGATGAGATCGGCTTCGAAGAGAGCTTTGATATCATCATACTTCGCCTTGTGCTCCTCAGGCAGATCGTCGTACGTGACCGGTCTGTTCTCCATCGCAGCGTCGGATGTTGATGCAGACATTGCTGAATGTCCCACCGGGCGTGCCAGAATGTGTTGCCTGCCAAAACCCACCGGAGAGCAGCGACGGGCAACACGGAGAGCCAGGAGGCTCCCAGGACTGCTGGTGTGTAGCATCCCAGTTGTCTAACTCCTGTAATGCTACATGTTATAATAATAAAAAGGGCCACTTCCAACATAATTGTTGCATCATCATCATATCATGCTCATGTCATCATGTCCCCTTGCATTTGAGCATCATATAAAACCCTTTCTTGTTTGGTTCTTATCTCATGTGCATGATTAATTGTATTTGCCTCTTGATATTGTATTTGGTTCTTAATAAATTGTTAAATGCCCAAGTTGAGTTGGGGGCATCTCTCTTTTTGACTCCACCACCTTATCTTTCACCACCTTTTAATTCCACCATCCAATTAATATGAGCTGGGCATTTTATTGTGGCTTATCTCTAGCTCATGTTGTTGGTTGGATCCACCCATCATCCTTTGCTTGGCCTTGCCCACTTTTGGGAATGCATATGCGTAATGCCATGATAATCTTATTGTTTTCACAAGGATATGGTTGGCATTAATTATGTTGCATGGGCCATGCAAGTGCCACCTTTTCTAGTTTTGGCTTTGCTTGAATTCTAAGTGGATCCTCTTTCCTTGGTTCATATCTTTGTTGGCTTGTAGTTCACCCTTCACCTAATCATCCCTCTTTTTCCTTTAGCTAACCCCTACCCCCATGCCCCATGCACATACATGTGCTCATGAGGCATGCACCAACCCATCCACCTCTTCTCTTGGATCTTGCTTGGCCATTATTTTTTTGGATCATGCATGAACTAAAGAAGGACCCCAACATCACATGACCATCTCTCTCTCCCTCTCCCTCCTTTCTTGCTTGATCTTGCTTAGGGCTTGCTTGTAGTTTGCTTGATCAATCTAAGTACCACCTCCCTCTTTCTTACCCCTTTTAGCAAACCCTAAAACCAACCCTTGCCATCTACCCTCCTAGCTAAACCTAAAACCCTAAGCCACCTTTTCCCTAATCTACACCTTTTTCCTAAACCAAAACCCTAGCTAAACCTCCCCTTCCCCTACTACCTAGCTTGATCACTCCTCACCTAAAACCCTATGCTCAAGCCCATGCCCTTCCCTCTCTCTCGGCCTCTCCTCTCTCTCTAGCGTGCAGGCCCCCTGGCCCCACCTAGCTGGCCCCACATGCCACCTAGCTACCCCCTCCACCACTCAAAGAAAACCCTAGCCCGAGCCTACCCAAGCTCCAACCCTAGACCCGAGCCTCACCTCTCCCTCTCTTGCTCTCTCTCTCTCTGCCCTAGGGGCCCCAGCCGAACCACTCCGACCCTGGCCTGCCCTACCCCACCTGCCAGCTACACCTGCCCCTGCCCTGCCGTGCCTTGCCTGGCCCGATCGTGCCGAGCACGTGAGCCAAAAGGTGGCACCCTGCTAGCTTCCCCTCCCCCACGCTAGCCCCTCCTTCCTTGGCGTTCTTATCCACCCTCACCCCCTCTCTGCCTCGCTCAGCTACTCCAGATCCATCCCAGCGGCGCCCTGCCCTCTACCCTCTCTGCCCCATCGCCACCGTCTACACCATCGTCTGCACCCTCGGCCTCCACCGCGTCCAGCCGATCCAGCCGTCAAGTGCGCCATCGAGGAGGTCTGGAAGACCAAGGCCAGTCCCCTGCATCGACCCGTACACGCAGAAGCGGAGGAGAAGGACCGGAGCCGCCCGTACTAGCGCCGCCCGAGCCGGAACCCTAGCCTCGCCGTCCGTCTGCCTCGACGCTGATCCTTTGCTCGCCGACCCGAACCAACGCCACCAACAACCTCCCGGTGAGCCCACGACCCTCCTAGACAACCCCCTCTGGCCGATCTCGCCCTAGCGCCGCCGTGCCTTCCGTCGAACGCCGTCGGAGCGTCGGGTTCGCTGGCGCCTGCACGCTCGCGTCCCGCGTAGCAGCCTAGATAGGCCCCGTCCGATTCCCTAACACCAAGCCCGAGCCAGCGCAGTGGCTCCGCCTCCGCGCACGCCCGCAACGTCCCAGGATCGAGCCCCGCGCGCGCCGCGCTGCTGTGCACCGATCTGGCGACAGACAGATTCAGAGGAAGAAGCACAGTGTCGCGGCGTCGTTTTGCGTATAACCCCCTGTCCTTTTTGGTTCACCAACCCGCAGTCCCCTCGGCCCCGCTGTCAGCGTCTGTTGGCTTTTATAAAAAGGGTCCTTAGGTTGTGTTTATTCAACCCGCGGTCCTGTGTGTTCCCAGGCACTGGCGTGTGGGCCAGAGAACCCCCTGGCCCCACCTGTCTGCGACTCAGGTTGGGTTAGGCTGAGTGTAAAATGTCCCAGATGCTGTTTTCAAATTCAAATTCTGTTTAAATAATTTAAAAATTCAAATTCAATTCAGATTTAATTAACTTCTCCATACTAAATCCAAATTTGACAAATAATATATGTTTGGATATCAGAAAAATGTGTGGAATTCAAATATGCCACTCAAAATATTGTTTGAACATTTTAAAATTCCAAGTTGAGTTAATTACTCAAATGCCACTGGAACTAAATAAATTCACAACTTTTGTTTTACAATTCCAAATTAAACAAATGATATGTCTAAAATGATCAGCTCGACGAGACCTTTCTGTTTATGCTATCCATGACTTTAATTGCAGCATGCATCATATAAAAATATAGGGTACAGCAAGTGTTATGACAACAAATGTGATTCCAAAACCCCATTAAAATGATGTTACTTGTCTACCACACCTCACCATGCCATGCTACCTTACTTGCCATGTAAATTGTGCATCATTCATCATGGCATGATTGTTTGCTTGACGCATCTTATTCATATGCTTGTGCTCTATATTCATGTTGGCCTTGTTTGTTTGGTTTTTCTCGGATAGACACTGAGCAGGGGTTATATCAAGAGAACCAGGAGCACTACCCAGATCCGTCCCTTGCTTCAACTGAGATACCAGGCAAGCACTTCCACATGCTTGCATACATACAGTACCTATTGCCTCTATCTTATCCTTGCATCATTGAGTCGCGATTGCATTAAATTGAATCCCAAGTATGCATAGCCTTTACTTTTAAACCCCACCAAGCTTGTTCCTCCATCCCATGAGCCCTTACTATAGGAGTTGTTTGAGCCATGCGAGTCGTAGAACAGCATGTGTAGGGTATGTGAGCGTCTGATGGATAACGAGGTACCTAAACAACTTAATCTGAGTAGTATGGGATAACTAATGAAAGTGGCACCGGTGAGCAACATCTGCTATTTGGTTTTTCCTGCTCACTTGTGTCCCGTAGGACCCCGAGTACTTGATACCTGTTCCTTGTTTTATCGCGCTATCCACATCCGGGAGGTATATGGGACCCCCCTGAGCCAGAGCTTGATTCATTCTTATTTCTTGGGGCCACAAACTAGTTTGAGGTTTTATTACGATCCTGTACTTATGCCATGCTTTACTGCTTTATTTACGATTGTGCGAGGAGCACACTGTACTGTTTAGGTATGCGGAGTGATTACGCGGTATCGACAAGCCCAGCCACACTTTCGGGTTCCCAGTCGCTTACAGCCATTGGCGCAACCTTGAGTCCGTCTCGGAGCTTGCTTACTCCGTTGCGGGGTCTACTCAAAGGGGTGGCCCCCTGAAATACTTCTGAATCTGGTGATTGCTTTGTCGTGAAAGCCTCGTTGGGTTTTGATTTGGTTTTTCCGAGGTTGATCGAGTGTGTGTTGCTATTGGTGCACCCCGGCCGGGTAAAACTTTCTGAAAGCCGTGTCCGCGGATATGGACGACTTGGAGCACAGTTTCTCGATCATAGACAAGCATAACTAAAGTACCGCTTTAATCTGACTAAGTAATTTGACTAGTAAATAGTGCAATACTCATAGAATGGTTAATAAAATTGCCAACGGATGGGGGGGGGTTGTTCGTCCGCTTCCTTGTTGGTAAGCAGGGAGGAGGATGGATCTGATGGAATTACCATTATAACTGTTGTTCTTAAATTCACGGACATCCGTCTATCTTTGGTTAGGCGGATGGTTAGCGATTATCTGTAGAACTGCTAGGGTTTATCTTTCGCTGCAATTGCGTCACCCCAGGTTGTGTCCCCTTTAGAGGCATTAAGACTTGCTGAGTACCCTTAGGGTCTCACACGATAAATTATTGGTTCAGATGAACAGGTACCCTCGCAGGACGGATACTGGGTGGAAGAAGCTGATGATGTGGGCAACGATCGTTCGGTGTAGAGATTCCGGGAATGGGGATCCGTGAGATCTGTGGTTGGGATGTGCTTATTTCTATGGCATCTTATGCCGATTTGCTTCTTATCCGTACTCGGACTTGTTTGCCGCTTCCGCTTGATACTCTGATGTGTGTTGTATGAGGAAGTATCCTAAACTATAGATTTATTCAGGATATTTGAATCTTGCCGTATGGCGTTGCTATATTTCCTTTCTTTTTAGATGGTATGGCTCTGATGTACTCTTGTATGGCGGCTTGCGTACATACCCACTTGTGTACGTAGTTGATCCCTTCGCCTGCCGATTACGCCGCCCGTACAGGTCCCGTTGAGAGGGTAGTGGTTGGGACGTCTGAAAGGACTACCAGTGAGTGGCTTTTGGGGCCCCACCGTACTATTTCAACCACTATCACTCATCCAGGCTTGTGTCCAGGAGCGTAATTCACCGAGGTAGTTACAATTGGTATCAGAGCCATCCCGACCTTCAGGGTTTCAGCCAAACGGTCGTTGTCAGTCTAGCAAATATTTTGGTAGTTATGTATATTAGGGAAAAACAAAACGCGAGAGTAGGACTGCTTCCATTTTTCTTCTTACCCTTCCACCCACCCTTTTTCTGGTATGGAAGTGCAACGTTTTCAATCCTCTTCTTAAAAATTTCAAACTAGGATTCACGTGTTCTGGGTTTCCGTAGTACCATAGGTTGTGTGTGTGTGTGTGTGTGTGTAATCCCTTGTCTATCTGTTGCATCCAAGTTGTTATCTTATCTGCCTGTGGTTATCAACTGTTGGTACATTCCATACCGACAGGCTTTTGCAAACCGACGCAATCTAACTTCCTCTTGGTATCCGACGCTATCTTGTTTGGGGTGTTCGTTTCCGTAGTTACCAATCTTTAGGTTTCGTCGTGAGAAGAAGGGGTTAGGATAGGTGTTCCACTTGTTCATGTGCGGAGTAATGATTTGAGTGCGGGATGGAGTCGCGACCATACCACTACTTGTATCATTCGCTTTTGTATATTGAATCGGTAGAGTCACTAATCTTGATTCGTTAAGTAATTTTGCGCATCTATTGGTATTTTAATGCCGAAATTTGTGGAAAATTTTTCTTTGATATGTTTGTGTACCACACTCCTTTTCAGTCGTGTGCGATATGCTTAATATCTTTTAGGTGCTTTGAAATTTGTTGATATTTTAATATCATCTCAGTAAATTGTATCCTTTAATCGTGGTTAATTCCATCTTGGTACTATTTTGGATTATTATCATTCTCCATTATAGTACTGACTTGAGTTTTATATCAATGACAGGATGGCTCCACCACGCCGGGCTGATGAGGACATACCACCAGAGCTTGGGGCCGCATTGTCAAACATAGCTAATGCCTTGGCAGCGATGCAGCAGAATCAGCAGCGCTTGGAAGAAAGCGTCAAAAGAAATGAGTTTGCTCCACTCCCTCCACCTCCCAAGCGGGGCGACATCAAGAGCTTCCTCAAATTCAACCCTCGTCAGTTTGATGTGTCTGATCGCCCACTGGATGCGGATGATTGGCTACGTGAGACGTCAAGGAAGTACGGAGTTTTCTCGGACTGGCTAGCTATTGTCGTCGCTTTGTTCAGAACTTCTCAAAGATAGCGAAGCCTCTTACCGATCTCCTCAAGAAAGGCAAGAAGTATCTGTGGACTCCTGCTTGTCAAGAAAGTTTTGAGACACTCAAAGAGAAGCTCACTTCCACGCCAGTCTTGGTTCCTCCGGATACATCTAAGCCTTTCTAGATATTCTGCGATGCCTCTTTGCAAGGATTGGGTGCGGTCCTTATGCAAGAGAAACAGGTGGTTGCTTATGCCTCTCGTCAGTTGAAGACGCATGAGGTCAACTATCCCACACATGACCTCGAGCTAGCAGCAGTTGTTTTTGCTTTGAAGCTATGGAGGCACTACTTGCTTGGTAACCGTTGTGAGATCTTTTCTGACCACAAAAGTTTGAAGTATATCTTCACTCAGCCTGATCTCAACCTTCGGCAGAGGAGATGGATCGAAGCAATCAATGACTTTGATGTGACCATCAACTACACACCGGGCAAAGCTAATGTCATGGCAGATGCTCTCAGCCGTAAAGCTTATGTCAACAACCTCATGATGGAAGAACAGCAACCTCTTTTGTGCGAGGAATTCCGCCAGCTCAACCTGGAAATTGTGGAACAAGGGCATCTCCTAAACCTTCTGGCTACTCCTCTCTTGGAAGAACAGATTCGCTCTCGTCAGCGTGGCGATCCGCACACCAGAAAGCTCATCTCTAAACTTGGGCTTCAGAAGTATGAGTCCTTCCACGTTGATGAGCAAGGCACGCTTTTCTTCGACCACCGGATGTTTGTTCCAAACTACCCGGGTTTGAGAGACCAAGTTCTCAAGGAGGCGCATGATTCGGTTCTATCTATCCATCCTGGCAGCACAAAGATGTACATGGACTTGAAAACACAATATTGGTGGCCTGGGTTGAAACGGTATTGTGCCAAGTATGTCTCAGAATGTGATGTCTGTCGCAGAGTCAAGGCTGTCCATCAGAAACCATTTGGTCTTCTACAGCCATTGAAACCTCCGGAATGGAAATGGGAGAAAGTAGAGATGGACTTCATCACTGGTTTTCCAAGGTCGCAGAAGGGCAACAATGCAATCTTTGTTGTCATTGACAGGCTTTCTAAAGTGGCTCATTTCTTCCCAGTCAAGGAAACAATTTCTGGAATTCAGTTGGCTGAGCTCTATATCAACAGAATTGTCTCTCTGTATGGGGTTCCGCTTGAAATCAGTTCAGACCGTGGGAGCATCTTCACCTCCAAGTTCTGGGAGAGTTTCCAAAAAGCTTTGGGAACAAAGTTGAACTTCAGCACTGCTTACCACCCTCAGTCACAAGGACAAGTGGAGAGAATCAATCAGATTCTGGAGGATATGCTTAGAGCTTGCGTCATCTCGTTTGGCATGAAGTGGGAGGAATGTCTACCTTATGCTGAATTCTCCTACAACAACAGCTTCCAGAAGAGTCTGAAGATGGCACCATTCGAGGCTCTCTATGGTCGCAAGTGCAGAACTCCGATTGGATGGTCAGGTGCAGGAGAAAGAATCTGGTTTGGCCCTGATATCGTAATTCAAGCAGAGGAGAAGGTGCATATCATTCTGGAGAACCTGAAGATTGCTCAAAGTCGTCAGAAGAGCAACTATGACAGGAAGCACACGGATATGGTATATGCCCCTGGTGATCTCGTCTACCTTCGTGTCACTCCCATGAGAGGAACACATCGCTTCGGTATCAAAGGAAAGTTGGCTCCTAGATACATCAGTCCTTTCAAGATACGTGGTAGAAGAGGAGAAGTTGCTTATGCACTGGAGCTTCCGGAAAAACTCAAAGTCCATGATGTTTTCCACATCTCTCAGCTCAAGAAGTGCTTCAAAGATCCCGGCAGGACCGTGGATCATGAGCTAATCGACCTCAAAGAAGATCTGTCTTATCAAGAACACCCCACCAAAATCCTTGAGACCGCAGAAAGAAGGACTCGCAACAAGTCCATCAAGTTCTGCAAGGTGCAGTGGTCACACCATTCTGTTGATGAAGCCACATGGGAGCGTGAAGATGAACTCCGTGCCAACCATCCTTCTCTTTTTGTATCTTCTTCTTCCTAGAATCTCGGGGCGAGATTCCTGTTTAGTGGGGGAGAGTTGTAGCATCCCAGTTGTCTAACTCCTGTAATGCTACATGTTATAATAATAAAAAGGGCCACTTCCAACATAATTGTTGCATCATCATCATATCATGCTCATGTCATCATGTCCCCTTGCATTTGAGCATCATATAAAACCCTTTCTTGTTTGGTTCTTATCTCATGTGCATGATTAATTGTATTTGCCTCTTGATATTGTATTTGGTTCTTAATAAATTGTTAAATGCCCAAGTTGAGTTGGGGGCATCTCTCTTTTTGACTCCACCACCTTATCTTTCACCACCTTTTAATTCCACCATCCAATTAATATGAGCTGGGCATTTTATTGTGGCTTATCTCTAGCTCATGTTGTTGGTTGGATCCACCCATCATCCTTTGCTTGGCCTTGCCCACTTTTGGGAATGCATATGAGTAATGCCATGATAATCTTATTGTTTTCACAAGGATATGGTTGGCATTAATTATGTTGCATGGGCCATGCAAGTGCCACCTTTTCTAGTTTTGGCTTTGCTTGAATTCTAAGTGGATCCTCTTTCCTTGGTTCATATCTTTGTTGGCTTGTAGTTCACCCTTCACCTAATCATCCCTCTTTTTCCTTTAGCTAACCCCTACCCCCATGACCCATGCACATACATGTGCTCATGAGGCATGCACCAACCCATCCACCTCTTCTCTTGGATCTTGCTTGGCCATTATTTTTTTGGATCATGCATGAACTAAAGAAGGACCCCAACATCACATGACCATCTCTCTCTCCCTCTCCCTCCTTTCTTGCTTGATCTTGCTTAGGGCTTGCTTGTAGTTTGCTTGATCAATCTAAGTACCACCTCCCTCTTTCTTACCCCTTTTAGCAAACCCTAAAACCAACCCTTGCCATCTACCCTCCTAGCTAAACCTAAAACCCTAAGCCACCTTTTCCCTAATCTACACCTTTTTCCTAAACCAAAACCCTAGCTAAACCTCCCCTTCCCCTACTACCTAGCTTGATCACTCCTCACCTAAAACCCTATGCTCAAGCCCATGCCCTTCCCTCTCTCTCGGCCTCTCCTCTCTCTCTAGCGTGCAGGCCCCCTGGCCCCACCTAGCTGGCCCCACATGCCACCTAGCTACCCCCTCCACCACTCAAAGAAAACCCTAGCCCGAGCCTACCCAAGCTCCAACCCTAGACCCGAGCCTCACCTCTCCCTCTCTTGCTCTCTCTCTCTCTGCCCTAGGGGCCCCAGCCGAACCACTCCGACCCTGGCCTGCCCTACCCCACCTGCCAGCTACACCTGCCCCTGCCCTGCCGTGCCTTGCCTGGCCCGATCGTGCCGAGCACGTGAGCCAAAAGGTGGCACCCTGCCAGCTTCCCCTCCCCCACGCTAGCCCCTCCTTCCCTGGCGTTCTTATCCACCCTCACCCCCTCTCTGCCTCGCTCAGCTACCCCAGATCCATCCCAGCGGCGCCCTGCCCTCTACCCTCTCTGCCCCATCGCCACCGTCTACACCATCGTCTGCACCCTCGGCCTCCACCGCGTCCAGCCGATCCAGCCGTCAAGTGCGCCATCGAGGAGGTCTGGAAGACCAAGGCCAGTCCCCTGCATCGACCCGTACACGCAGAAGCGGAGGAGAAGGACCGGAGCCGCCCGTACCAGCGCCGCCCGAGCCGGAACCCGAGCCTCGCCGTCCGTCTGCCTCGACGCTGATCCTTTGCTCGCCGACCCGAACCAACGCCACCAACAACCTCCCGGTGAGCCCACGACCCTCCTAGACAACCCCCTCTGGCCGATCTCGCCCTAGCGCCGCCGTGCCTTCCGTCGAACGCCGTCGGAGCGTCGGGTTCGCTGGCGCCTGCACGCTCGCGTCCCGCGTAGCAGCCTAGATAGGCCCCGTCCGATTCCCTAACACCAAGCCCGAGCCAGCGCAGTGGCTCCGCCTCCGCGCGCGCCCGCAACGTCCCAGGATCGAGCCCCGCGCGCGCCGCGCTGCTGTGCACCGATCTGGCGACAGACAGATTCAGAGGAAGAAGCACAGTGTCGCGGCGTCGTTTTGCGTATAACCCCCTGTCCTTTTTGGTTCACCAACCCGCAGTCCCCTCGGCCCCGCTGTCAGCGTCTGTTGGCTTTTATAAAAAAGGGTCCTTAGGTTGTGTTTATTCAACCCGCGGTCCTGTGTGTTCCCAGGCACTGGCGTGTGGGCCAGAGAACCCCCTGGCCCCACCTGTCTGCGACTCAGGTTGGGTTAGGCTGAGTGTAAAATGTCCCAGATGCTGTTTTCAAATTCAAATTCTGTTTAAATAATTTAAAAATTCAAATTCAATTCAGATTTAATTAACTTCTCCATACTAAATCCAAATTTGACAAATAATATATGTTTGGATATCAGAAAAATGTGTGGAATTCAAATATGCCACTCAAAATATTGTTTGAACATTTTAAAATTCCAAGTTGAGTTAATTACTCAATTGCCACTGGAACTAAATAAATTCACAACTTTTGTTTTACAATTCCAAATTAAACAAATGATATGTCTAAAATGATCAGCTCGACGAGACCTTTCTGTTTATGCTATCCATGACTTTAATTGCAGCATGCATCATATAAAAATATAGGGTACAGCAAGTGTTATGACAACAAATGTGATTCCAAAACCCCATTAAAATGATGTTACTTGTCTACCACACCTCACCATGCCATGCTACCTTACTTGCCATGTAAATTGTGCATCATTCATCATGGCATGATTGTTTGCTTGACGCATCTTATTCATATGCTTGTGCTCTATATTCATGTTGGCCTTGTTTGTTTGGTTTTTCTCGGATAGACACTGAGCAGGGGTTATATCAAGAGAACCAGGAGCACTACCCAGATCCGTCCCTTGCTTCAACTGAGATACTAGGCAAGCACTTCCACATGCTTGCATACATACAGTACCTATTGCCTCTATCTTATCCTTGCATCATTGAGTCGCGATTGCATTAAATTGAATCCCAAGTATGCATAGCCTTTACTTTTAAACCCCACCAAGCTTGTTCCTCCATCCCATGAGCCCTTACTATAGGAGTTGTTTGAGCCATGCGAGTCGTAGAACAGCATGTGTAGGGTATGTGAGCGTCTGATGGATAACGAGGTACCTAAACAACTTAATCTGAGTAGTATGGGATAACTAATGAAAGTGGCACCGGTGAGCAATATCTGCTATTTGGTTTTTCCTGCTCACTTGTGTCCCGTAGGACCCCGAGTACTTGATACCTGTTCCTTGTTTTATCGCGCTATCCACATCCGGGAGGTATATGGGACCCCCCTGAGCCAGAGCTTGATTCATTCTTATTTCTTGGGGCCACAAACTAGTTTGAGGTTTTATTACGATCCTGTACTTATGCCATGCTTTACTGCTTTATTTACAATTGTGCGAGGAGCACACTGTACTGTTTAGGTATGCGGAGTGATTACGCGGTATCGACAAGCCCAGCCACACTTTCGGGTTCCCAGTCGCTTACAGCCATTGGCGCAACCTTGAGTCCGTCTCGGAGCTTGCTTACTCCGTTGCGGGGTCTACTCAAAGGGGTGGCCCCCTGAAATACTTCTGAATCTGGTGATTGCTTTGTCGTGAAAGCCTCGTTGGGTTTTGATTTGGTTTTTCCGAGGTTGATCGAGTGTGTGTTGCTATTGGTGCACCCCGGCCGGGTAAAACTTTCTGAAAGCCGTGTCCGCGGATATGGACGACTTGGAGCACAGTTTCTCGATCATAGACAAGCATAACTAAAGTACCGCTTTAATCTGACTAAGTAATTTGACTAGTAAATAGTGCAATACTCATAGAATGGTTAATAAAATTGCCAACGGATGGGGGGGGTTGTTCGTCCGCTTCCTTGTTGGTAAGCAGGGAGGAGGATGGATCTGATGGAATTACCATTATAACTGTTGTTCTTAAATTCACGGACATCCGTCTATCTTTGGTTAGGCGGATGGTTAGCGATTATCTGTAGAACTGCTAGGGTTTATCTTTCGCTGCAATTGCGTCACCCCAGGTTGTGTCCCCTTTAGAGGCATTAAGACTTGCTGAGTACCCTTAGGGTCTCACACGATAAATTATTGGTTCAGATGAACAGGTACCCTCGCAGGACGGATACTGGGTGGAAGAAGCTGATGATGTGGGCAACGATCGTTCGGTGTAGAGATTCCGGGAATGGGGATCCGTGAGATCTGTGGTTGGGATGTGCTTATTTCTATGGCATCTTATGCCGATTTGCTTCTTATCCGTACTCGGACTTGTTTGCCGCTTCCGCTTGATACTCTGATGTGTGTTGTATGAGGAAGTATCCTAAACTATAGATTTATTCAGGATATTTGAATCTTGCCGTATGGCGTTGCTATATTTCCTTTCTTTTTAGATGGTATGGCTCTGATGTACTCTTGTATGGCGGCTTGCGTACATACCCACTTGTGTACGTAGTTGATCCCTTCGCCTGCCGATTACGCCGCCCGTACAGGTCCCGTTGAGAGGGTAGTGGTTGGGACGTCTGAAAGGACTACCAGTGAGTGGCTTTTGGGGCCCCACCGTACTATTTCAACCACTATCACTCATCCAGGCTTGTGTCCAGGAGCGTAATTCACCGAGGTAGTTACATGGTGGGCCCTGGTCCCTCGGGCAACGGCCCGCAAAACTCCGGCACACGTCCTGGCTGGTTCGAGGGCGTGCCACCTGACCTATACCTGATCAGGAAGGTGAAAGATTGCTTCGATTGGTTTCCTGCATGGAAAACAAACATACGTAAAATTCAAGCCGTGACCGGCTTTCAGGTTTCCCTGTGAATCGGCTCTTGGAGCCGATTATCCCATGGTTCTGCATTAGATCTATGATAACATGGGGTTTTGCTTTATCAATACAAGCTAAATCGATCTACGACAGTTTAATGTTTTCACCACGTAATTGGAACATCCTACACGTAATTGAGCCTGGTAAATGCAAAAGAGGATAGAAAACTAACCCTAGAGAAGGCCTAACAACCGACGTAAAGTCAATTCCCGGAACAACTCCTCTCGAATTAGCAAACCATATCTTTTCGTATTACTGGATCGTTCAACCCGTTTGCAAGGCCTGACTACGTGGATATCAAACTAAACCTTGGAAAGCAAGGCAAAACTATAACGGATCAAATCGACTGAATAAAGATCAAGCAAGATGCTACCCTTATACCCAAAAAGGTGTAAAGGCAGCGAGATAAGCAAAGGCGGCATAGCTAAGCAATCATAGCAGAAAGTGCCGATGCTAGCCTAAAAAAATCTATAATAAAAGTATTACTCGCCATCAACAAGGCTTCAGCACGAGTAACACCAAATAACGCATAAGTAGATACTGCCTAGATCGCAAGATGCGATCTAGGCAGCATGACACTTACCCGAAAGAAACCCTAGAAACAAGGGGTGGCGATGCGCCGAGATTGTGTTTGTTGTGAACGTGATCGTCCTACTTTTCTCAATAACCTTAGGTACATATTTATAGTCCGGAGACTTCCTATCTTTGGAATAAACCTAGCAATCCTATCTCTTTACTTAAACCGAAACGTAACCTACTACAACATAAGATACACGGGCAATTTAGCCCAATTCCACGCACAAGGCCGATTCAACAACACGTTGCATATATGTATCTTCCAAACCCATCTTGATTACGGCCCATCTCCTCCTTTGGCCAAAATATGGCGATAACAGGAATATCCCATCTCCACCTTCTCGATCTAGATCTGCTAACCACGGCACCGACCGAGCCCTGCTGGCTAGAGTCCTTCTCATCCGTTCCAGGCCTCCCTACTCACACCAATTCACATGGATAAGCGTAAGATGCCATCCAAGCACTGCTATCGATAATTATCTATCGTATTTTGATACAGGTATATATGTGGTTATAATTGTCGTTTTTAATTATCGGTATGCCTTTGTCTATGCATTTTCTTAATGAGCAGCTCGTGAGCGCTCGATAACATCTAACGAACTGAGCCGAGCTTTACTTTTAGCTCGTTATCCTTAACGAGTTTAATGATCCGAGCCTTAACGAGCATGAGCCTTAACGAGTCGAGCTGCTCGATAGTCCAGCCCTCCGCTCGCGCATGTAAGTCCGCATTCAATAAGTCCGCATACTGTCTGAATATACTCATCTACATTAGAATCTATGTGGGGATGAAAGCCTGGAGTGTGCAAAGTGTTGATCGCCTTCTAGGTACAGCCGGCCCCGTGCGTATGTCCCGCACAAAACCTCGTCGCCAAAAGCCGTGTAGTTGAGTTGACACCGTCGTCGTCCAAGGAGCTCCGGCAACACGTGCTCGTCCGATGTTGAGCCATCCCCTGACGATACCACACTCGCCGGTGCGTGGATTTTCTTTTTGAATCTCAATTCTCAAGCGGGGCTTGCCAAGGGATGTCCGTGGACTCCAGGGAATAAATCGGGGCTGGCTGCGAAAACTAGTGTGGCGAGGACACATGAATAATGTACCTCCTTGTATTATACGAGGAGATCCAGAATGGTCCGGAGAATAAGATTCATATAAGGAAAGTCCTGTTTCGGAGTTGGGAAATGATTCCGGTGTTTTCATCGGGAATGTTCTAGAAGGGTCCGGAAGGTCCGGCACTCCGGAGGGGAAGGGTACATGAATGTGTCATGACAATGTGGAATGGTTGCATCATGTACTAGGTCACTTGGCTGGGCAAAATAAAAGGAGAAATCAAATCCTAGTTTGAAAGTCAAACGCCAATTTGAAAAAATCAAACAAGTTTGCTTGGTGGAGGGAGAGTAGGAAACCTACTTGGGGAGGAAGTCTCCTCCCTCCACCCGCCGTCCAAGGAGGAGTTGGAGGAGGACTCCCTCCTCCCAAGCCGCACCCTCCCACCTATAAAAGGAGGGGCAGGGCTGCCCCTCTCAAACACACCTCTCACACCCCAAACCCTAACCCTAAGCCGCCGGCGCCACCACCCCTGCTGCTGCCGCCGCCTCCTAGGGCACCACCAACTCGCCGAGTTGGGGTGATCCCAAACCCTAGCCGTCGGCTACACTATCCCCTTGGTGCCTTCTAAACCCTAGATCGCCAAGGCCTCTCTCATAGTCCACCATACTCGCTCCGGCTTAAGGCGAAGCCCTGCAAGATCTCCCCTCTACTTCCGACACCACGCCGTCGTGCTGCCGGAATCACGAGGAGAGTGCTACAACCTCCGCTGCCTGCTGGAACAAGGGAGAGGAAGGTCTTCATCGAGTACCGAACGTGTGACCGACTGCGGGAGCACTGCCGGAACGCAGCGCCGGAAGGATCGTCTACGCGATCTTGAGATCGGCAAGAGTACGACTACATCACCCACGAGAATCTGCTCTCGTTAACCGCTTTGGATCTTCGAGGGTTAGTATTCTATTGACTCGTTGCTACAATCTAGTGGATAGATCTTGGCTTGATCATAGATTAGATCTTGATTGTGTGTTCATGCGGTAGAATTTTTTTGTTTTCCATGCTACGAACCCCTACAGAAGTAGTCATAAACAATGCAAAACCATCCCCAAATCAAGCCGACAATAAACCAAACCGAATGCATGCATCCAAATCAATAGTGTATGAAGATGGTGGTATGTAGAAGTTAAGAAACACATACCATACATTGGCTGAAAAATGTATGTGATTGTTTTTTCTTTAGATGATGTGATTGTTATTCTAACAGAGTACCAAATTACAAAATTAATTTGAATGGTGTATGTTGTCGACATAGTGATTTAACAACCATGCAATTCTCGCACATGTATCTCAAGCTGTTAATATTAACATGCAACAATGATCTAGCTTACCAATTCTTGTAAAAAAGAAAAGAAAAATAATATAGTTCTTGCTAAAGGCACCAACAATATTACAGTGACATTTAAAAGCCCTACGTCGCTTACTATTCCAGATCTATAAAAAGTTAATGTTGTATGTAGGACTACTTAAACTGCATTACAGAAGGCATAGTTTGAAGATATACCAAACCATATCTGCAAAGGTACCATCACCGACTCGGCATAATTTTTGGAACCAACACCTGCAACCGCAAGTATGAATATAATCAATTATATTCTAAACAACAACCTTTAGTCAAAACTGAATTACGGGTATGACTATGCCTAGACGGCCAAGGTTTTCATGTCCAGCATGGTAATCTAAGAAAAATTATGTGAAGATGATCCTAGGATCAGTGTGCATATATATGTGAGATATTTGGGAGTCACGAAATTATCAAAATGGTTTAAGGTTGACATAGACGTAAGACAGTACTAACCTCTCACTCGACAGCCTCGCCAACAGAGTGGGCGGCCTAGACGGCGCAAAACTGCCGTAGCCATCCTTGCTAGACATGTGGAGGCCCACCATCTTGTGCATAACGATGATGCAGAGCTTCTCTGCGGGCGTGCTTGACCCGCTTTCTGTGTTGCACGTCCTGGTCCTGGTCCCTGGCGTTGGCGTCGCACAAGAGCTTGAACCGATAGAGGAAGAGCGACTTGATCTAGGGAAGCGCGGCTCACACCTAGGCCTTCGTCTCCGCCTTCACCTTCCGCTGTCGTTGGTGCTCTTCCGTCCTTGCCCGCACCCGCTCCTTCTCCCTCTTAACCACCCATCCCAGCTCCTCCTTCACCCGCATGGCGTCCATCTCCTCCGCCTCCTCCGTCTGGTGGCTCTGGTAGGAGTCACTGCGGGGGAGGAGGAGCTGACGAACACGAAAAGGTCGAGCCAGTAGAAGCCGTCAGTGGTAGGAGGCTTTGTTTAACCATACCTGTTGTGTGGTACTCCCTCCGTTTCAAAATATAAGATGTTTTAGGTTTGTGAAGAAAATGAATCTAGACTTGTTTTAGTACGTAGGTTCACTCAACTTTGGGATGAATCTACACACTAAAAGAAGTCTAGATTTATTTTCTTTACAAACCTAAAACATCTTATATTTTGAAACGGAGGGAGTACATACAACAGAATTAATATGTGTCCATACGCATGTCAATATCAAACACCGAAGCAAGCAACATTTACTGAATTTCGTGAAGAAACTCGTAAGTTATGCATCAAGACTGAAACTACTTTTACTTGATTGATTTCATGTCAATAGAATATTCATGAGAATGTATCATCAGATCATTATAACCGAAATATGAATGGACCAAATATTATCAACAAATAATATCGTTGTGTTGTTTGGAAATACAGTGATAGTGCACAACTAAAAATGTGAACTGTTGTAGGATTTGGTAGTTCTAAGCTTATAAGCAAAAAGCCTTTGGAAACCACTACCGCCGCCACTTCGAACTGAGGAAAACTTCTCCCTACCAGCAGGCAAGAGGTTCGTGATGTCCTTACCTTCCATTTGGGATAACATCAGTCCCCTCCTCTCATTGTCGACTTCACAACTAATTGTCATGTAAGAAAAAATGGAAATTTGATGGTAGAACTGGTATATAGAAGGTCATGGTAGATAACATTGCATTTTAGTACAATTCAAAGTAAAAATTAAATGTACTTAACCAAATAGAATTAAAAATTCATTGGCCAAACTAAATGTTATTCTTATGTAAACTAATGCGACATGATTTTATCAATTGGTACACACTACATATAATTGGATGGAAACTAAAACCAGTTCTTGTTGGCATGAGGATAAAATAGTAGGACAAGTTGTACCAGTTTCTCAAAATTTGAGTGCTAACTAAAATGGTGCCGGTGGTGCCAAAATTAGCTGACTCCAGGGTAAACATCAGATCCTTTGCAGATGGACTTGAGCTGCTAGACAGGCAGGCAAGTAGGTATGGGGCGATATACTTCATCCTGAACAAATAAGAAAATATATTCAACAAATATGACTATGAATGACTGATATAGCAGACTAAATCTTATCTCCCGATGTATCAAAATTATGGAGCGACAATACATAATATATGATGAAGCGTGCATATCAAACATCCTAAAAAGGCTAAAACCAGAAAAAAATTATCCTAACCCAAGCTATATGTTGATATATTCTACCTGGCCATCCACGACAAATGCTAAAACCAGAACAAAATAATTATCCTAACTGAAACTTCTTTTCTTCTCTCTTAGGTTAGCTTGAACTATTTGTGGAGTGATATTTTGGTGTTTGATGCATGGAGAAAAGTTTAGAATACATGTCTTGTGTTCTTTTGAAACTCTTTTTATTTACCTGAAGCTTACTCTAATATTTGAACCAACAAAGAACAACAGATGTGCCATGGTATGGAAATGGCAGACAAAATAATTGATCGGACAATATAAATGAAGCACACGATACGAAGTCTGGTTCGCTGAAAATGTGCAGCTACAGAGAGATGTAATCTACCCAGTTTCTTCGACATGGAATGGACACTAAAAATAAAGAAATAGGAATGCAACTCATTATTAACCACAACTAATATGCATGAATTTTGGGTGCTACAACAATACCAAAAAGAGAAGTAACGTAAGATCTAGGACGAACATGTGCACGACACCAGCAGGGGCAACGTCGTCGGACACGAGAGGACGGTGTCAGGGATGGCTAGGACAACCAGCTTCACTCAGGCTAGGTAAGGGCTGAGGCCGTGGTCACCGGCGGCAGACACCCATGATTAGGGATTCCAATCTAGTGGATCGAAGCTAACCAAGCTAGCAGGTATGACTAATTATGTTTCACTAAAGTGCAGATTTGTGCTTTCATGTCCAATTATCATTGAAAGGTGTCTTTATTTGGTTTGTCCTATTGTGTATTTAACCAATGGACAATCAACTTTGGGTAGACAATCTAAGGCCCGTGAACTTTGGGGTAAATAACCAATTTTTCCCATGAACAAAGGTTCAACTATGTTTCAGTAACATAGACTGTCCATGAGGTGATTTTATCATGTCTAAACATTTATATAAACAGTCATTGCGCACTTTGCAATATCTAAGTCAAAATGGACATGTACCTGAAAGAAAAGGATTCACCTATACATGTTAGAACTTGGCCAATATATTGTGTCCTCTCGGACTTCTGAACCAAATATGGCCCGTAGACAGAAATTGAGCTTGTACTCTCAAATCAGCCATCACGGAAATCAACAAAATCCGTGACCAATTTAACCACCGCCATATTCTTTTTCACACCAGATCATAGAAAACGTTATAACCACAAACTGGTATAGGTACTGTTCTTCCAAGAAGTAAAACACATAATAAATGCACTGAGTTAACATAACAGTAAGCAACACCATCGACTGGTCCAAATTATCACAAAAGCATGAGGAATCGCTGACACATACACACAGGAGCCCAATAGAAATGATGAGAGTACAAACAACAGAGAAAAAAGGATCAGATAAAATAAATAAAAGCAACCATGAGGATCAGCCAGGAAGAACAAACCTTGAGGACCCCAAACGGCCAGACAAGCTGAGAAGCGACGGCGGCATCCACCGGAGAGACACCGGTGACCGGCAAGAGTGAAAGGAGCACGCACCAGCGAGAGAGGAGCCGCCAGCAGCAACCACCGCCTCCGGAGATCCAAATCAATTCCCACCGGTCAAAGCCACGAAGAAAATCAGGAAAAGTAAGGGTGTGTTTGGTTTGCCTCCCCAAGTAGCCCCGCCAAAAAATTGACTGCCCATCAAATTTCGATCAGTGTTTGGATTGTATCCAAAATTTTGGCTGCCAATGAATGTCCACCCTTCCCCCCTCACAGATTCTTGCCAAATAGTTGGCCAAATGTGGGCTGAGGATTTCTTGACCAAAAAATTGGCTGCCAATTCTTGCCAAATATTTGGTAGGGCTAGTGTGGGCACCAACCAAACACACCCTAACCCCACCGTCTGGTTAAAAAAAAGAGTACGACACACACGACAACCCCAAGGCGATGACAAACAAGCCCCACATAGCTAGGTCCACCCAAATTCCTTTATAATAACAACGAAGGACACAAGAGTGGGCTGATTCTATAAGAAAAATGAGATATCTGACGTGTGGAGACGCCTCCGCGCGTCACCCACCAGCTACCCGCATGACCTGCCGGTAGACGCGCAAAGACCACTATCCCTGGCCCACAGGCAGAAGCTGAAAAACTGCAGTGTGCAACGCAAGTGCCCTCGCAAGGCTTCCTGCCGCTCGCGCTTAAACAATTAGATAATTAGGTTTTATCAGTATGTATTTCTTACCCAAAAACCAAAAATAAATCATAAAATTCTACTACTCGAAGTTTGTTCTACTTATGTTAGAACCGTACTATATGAACAAGATTAACATAAAGGCATGATCACATTTTCTCATGATACCTAATACTCCGCACGTGAAACACCCGGGTCGAGTAAACGATGAGGGCTTGTTTACTTCTTTGGTATTTTTATCCTCAAAAGATGTGGAATATGCGGGGATTTGGTGTTCACCCGATACTCTTCAATCCTCTTAAATACTCTTTTCCAAAAATATTTTACTATGATGGAGAGTTTTTAATCTAGCCAAAAATACACTAGTTTGGAGAAAATTTGTGGGGGATATTCCGGGATTATCCCCTCCAAATCCGGTCTAGTAAACGACTTATCAACGATATAATCTTCTCCCATCTCCTCAAATACACTAAAAGTAAACAAGGTCTAAGAGTGTCGAATAGCCGATGCCAGACAGGTATGGAACCAATCATTGATATCTTAAATTTTGCTCATTACACCGCGGGTGAAACACGAGGGTCAACTAAATGGGAAAGTATTTTTAAGAAATAATGACAACGTCTTGCAATCGGTTATACCAAAACTGTCTCTGATGGGTGTCCATAATATTCCTTTTTTAAGAGGTGGAAACAACTACTTCCTTCGTCTTAAAAAAGATGTCTCATTTTTTTCAAAATTTAAATATATTTGCAACTAAAATATATCTAGATTCATGTAAATTTTAATAAATTTGCGACATCCTAGTACAGAGGGAGTATAAGCTTCTAATAAAAAAATCCAAATGTTACTTGCTTCTTGCATTCACATCAGTCATTTCTCATCACTAAAATGGAATCCTAGAGGTACTAGGAAGAAAGACCGTCATTTCCTTTTAGTAGTACGATAGACGGTGACTGCATTTTTTCGAGACTTGTATCTAACTAAATTTTGTTCAACAATAGTTGAATTCTATGGCACAAATATGATATTGTTGATTTGAAGAAATTGTTTTGTGCGACATTTATAAAAATTGAACGGGAAAAGGTCCGAACGGGCCTAGAAGCTGCTTAAAAAAGATGAGGCAGGTACAAATTACATAAAGACCCCTGATTACATTTATTGCACAAACAAACCGATACTTGAAGATAAGGCCTCGGAAGACCCTAGGACGAAAAAATAGAAAGCAAATGAGTCATTGGTCCACTCCGCCGCCGAGAGACCTCGAGGCACCGAAGACAGAGCCGCCATCGAGGAACTAGCTACTTGGGGCGACGCCAACCATGAATCATGCGCCAAGGGCAAAGAAGATCTTCCAGAAAGGCTCCTGCACGCACTCTTGCGCTAGCCAGGCCGCACAGAAGAAGAAGGGACTCGGACTCGCCGAGTGTGGAGTGGCCCCTCTAGCCAAAGATAGCTCCGGCAACGATACCATCGCTTGGGAGCTTCACGAAGTGCAGCTTCAGGGAAGCACGAATGAGCGTGCCACCCCTCTTCCCTTGGGGCTCTAGGGCGAAGAATAATGAGCTCCGCATCCTCTGTTGCGCCGCCACCACGACGACTTGAAAGAGGAGGAAGCCGACCCGCCAGGTCCTGAAGCTCGAAACCAATAGCCCCTCTATAGGAGGGAAATACCACCTGCTCAATACAGAGGACACGTCACCACTACTCCACTCCCTCTCGCCACCTCGGCAGTCCAAGAGCTGATCCACAACACCCTTCCCCCTCGCCTCCACGGCCTGCCAGGAAAATGCGCATCACATGACCTCACATCGATAGGTCCCTCGCGACACGAACTTTATTTGAAGAAGCGGGGGCTTGTCCCTCCTTGTGCAGCTCCGACCAGAGGAACGACATCATGAAGATGATAAACCCTAAAGCTCGGAGGATCTGGTCGCCGAGATCCAGAGCTCCATTCCACCTATTGGGCATAACGCCCACAACCAACACATGGCCGACCTGCCTACAACCTACAGCTACTACGACATCTCTCCTCCGCCTCGGGAGAGACCCAGACACCTCTGCACGATTCTCAACGCAATGGAGGAGGAGGACATTTTCATTTTTATGTAATCCACATATAATTGATTGATCCTAATAAAAATCTTGAAGGTCGGAAGGTGTGTTTGCAATTTTGCCACATTATAAGGTCTTTTAGGCGATTCTTATCTTGCTCAAAACTGAAAAACGTTCGCGGGATTTGCAAAAATTCACTGTCCATCTGCTCTCTCGCCTTCTCGAAGTACCCATTCCTGAGCTAGGGTTTACCGCCGCGGTTCCCACGCGTCCTTCCTCTTATAGAGGTGGCGGAGCGCATGGTCGGCGGCGAAGGGACGAAGGCTGCGGGAGCGCCGGCTGAGGCGGAGATGGATCTGGATTTCTCGCGCTGGGGCGCGGTGCCCAGCTTCGAGTTCGCCTTCAATTCAGAGAACTTCTCCGACCGGGTGCTGCAGTTAGAGGTCGTCGCCCGCGGCGACGACGGCGGACAACCCCTCCCCGACTCGGCGCGCTGCCCCGAGGAGGAAGGTGAGTTATTGTGCCTCTCCTCCCTCTCCTCCCCTTCATGCGATTCGGACATTAATTTAGATGTCGCTGGGGTTGTTGCGCCTCAAAAAATTACTATAATTTCGTTTCTCTAGAAGTGGATCAGGCTGACCCTCTACTAAGGTGGTTTTAGGGTAACGTGAAATCACTAGAGGGAACCTGTGATGTGCATGAGCTGATGTAGTGTACATGTAAGAGTTATCTGACATTGAAAGCTGGGCTCGCTTAACCAAACTCAATTTTGTGGAGAACAGTAGGTAACTGATACTCACACGCCAAATCTGCCAATTAGTATATTTCCAAATGTAACAAAAAGAATACGAAGAACATATTTTTTTAAATGCTTTATTGAGTATGGATTTGTATTTCGAACAATCGAAAAATTGTTTCACGACTTCATCTTTGTAAAATGTTGATTTTATGAGAAAATTTGATCCTTAATAGTTTGAGAGGAGACCTCGAGGGAAGACCTCCATAAAACATTAGAACTCTCCAGTCTCCACAAGCATGTTCCCTGTTCAATATATAAGCATTCAAGGTCAATATAGTTTGGCTTTTGTTTATTCGCCTCCGTTTTGTGTGTGTTGAAACATTTAAGGTCATTATTACTAGCTTGCTTGATAACTGCTCATGTTTAAGTAGTACAAATACCGTCCCCGCAAAAAAAGTAGTAGGAATACCTGCTGAGTAGATATAATTTTGTTACTGCACAATATGCGGTCACAATGCCGATCTATTATTAGGAATAGTGATTGTGGCAATGGCGAAACGATGGAGTGGGATTATAAGGTTGTTTGCTGAGGGTCTTATCGTGGAAATGTACGACGAATCTGACAATGAAATTTGTGCTGGGCCAAATCAATATCAAATTTATTCAGACAAAACAGCTAACAAATCATGTATCATGTATGTCCAGTGTTCATACTGCATACATCTGACTATGATGCAACAAATATTTAGATGTTGTAGTGGTGTTCAAAACAATACCAATCCCCTTGTCCTTGCAAAAGTATAGTAAAATCAATCCGTTGCAACTGAGACTAGCCACTGGGCAACAGAGGCACACAACCATGTGAGTTGGACAATTTGGAAAGGGGTTATTCCAGCTGAAACCTAAAGTTCTACTACTTATTGTCCTTTGTGAAATTATGGGTTTTGAAATGATAATCTTCATGTTACAATTCTTGGTCAAGTATGTGGTGAAGCCTTTCAAAAGGTATTGCCTAATTTCGGCTTTTGACAAATAATTATCTGATGAAATTATATGAAGTTCCAGTAGGATTCTTGGGATAACATCTATGATCACTTTACTCAGTGAGCTGCAAGCAGGGCTTGGATTACAGGTTCAGCTAAATGGCTGCTTAATTTATTATATTTACTATTTTACCATATATCTGCAGATTTATTAAATGAATCTGCACCCTTGAACAGAGTGTCCAAGTATTTTAACAAAAGAAATTATATCCAATGGTTTATTGTGTACCTTTTACTTTTCCTATAGTTGTGTATTTCACTGACCTTGGTATTTTGCAGCTGATAAAGGACAGAGTATTGACTTTTCCTCAACCATGGCTGGCACAACAGTTTTAACTGTAAGGACCCTTCATATCAATTCGGCAATTCTTGCTGCAAGAAGTCCTTTCTTTCTAAAGGTAATTTTCATAACCACGTGAAATCCATATGTTGTATAGTCAGTTCAACTCTCTAATAAGCTTCATGTTTCTTAGCTTTTCTCAAATGGCATGAAAGAATCTGATCAGGTGCATCCACGAATTAGGATTGCTGATTCCGGTAATGTGATAGCTTAATTTTCACACTCTTCCTCTTATATTTATAATAATTTCCTATTGTGGTTGTGTTACTATTTGTATAGTTTTAAAGTAAAAACATGACTATTTATGTAGTAGTAAATAAACATTATGTTCTATACTTTCTGCCACTTTTTACTAATTCAGCGTTCACAATGCATGTTTCACGCCCACACGACAGGCACACATGCATGCTGTGTGTTTTCTATTTATTCATTGGCGTGAGCAACTTGTGGATCAATTAACTCTCTTAAGCAGGAATTAACTCTTTAAGTCTCTTTTTAATATGCAATTATGAGGAATTTGCAATGTGCAACTTAATTTATGAGTCATTGGATCTGATTGTATTGAATGGTAGTGATCGTTTGGATTCCACAAACTCATCATTTTTTATAGTAATATAGATATAAATTTTCAGTGATTGGAAAAAGGTTGATCCCCCATGGAGCTTTTCTAAGTGCTGGAAGTCATTAGTTTACTTAAACATTTATTTTCGGTACAAAAAGAGTGTCCTTATTTGTTTACTTATTCATTGAACCGTTTTCTTAATCTTTATCCCTTTTCTGTTTTCATCCTACTTGGAACAGAGGAAGATGCCCTTATGGAGCTTTTAAGCTTCATGTACAGTGGAAAGTTGACATCGGTTGTGCCTGCTCTTCTGCTCGACATCTTAATGGCTGCTGACAAATTTGAGGTTCCTTCTTGCATGAGGCATTGCAGTCAGTTGCTCACAAGCCTGCCTATGACCACTGAATCTGCACTGCTATACCTAGACCACCCATGCTCTGTGTTAATGGTTGCTGAAGTTCAGCATGTGGTAGGTGCAGCCAAAGAGTTCCTTACTGACAAATACAAGGATTTAGATAAGTGAGTGATCTCCATTTGATGGAGCAATGTTTTTTGGGGGAGAAAATGTAGGCATGTGTTATTAAATCATGTATGTAGTGTACTCATGGCATGTCTCATTTCAGGTTCGAAGATGAAGTGATGAACATCTCACTTGCTGGGATCGAAGCCATCTTTTCAAGTACTGACATGGAAGTGGAATCTGAAGGTCACGTATATCGCTTCTTGCTCAAGTGGGCCCGTGCACGATACTTAGAACCGGAGGAAAGACACGAGATCTTGAGTTGTCGTTTACTTCCGCTGGTACGTTTCAGTCACATGAGATGTACTACACTTAAGGAGATCCTAGCATGTACTGATAATGATATTGACCATGGGAAAGTACATAAGCGTATTGCTGAGGCACTTGTATTCAAAGATTACCAAACAGATACGGAGGGTGTTCTTCCAGAAGACTTAAGAGCGTGTTGGCAACCTGCAAAGCGAGCTTACAAGACCAAACCTGTGAAAGTTGTTATGTTTGATCCACCTTGCCGACAGGCTATAGTTTACTTGGGCATAGAGCGTGAGGAATGCTCCAGACTCTTTCCGTCCGGGGAGATATACTCGCAATCGTTCTTTCTTGCCGGGCATGAATTCCGTCTCGCAGCAACCTGTGAAATGAACGAAGCCGGTGACAGTGACATGTACAGCTTTGGCCTCTACATTGAGCTCTGCAGTATGCCAGAGTGCTCAGAGTCTGTGACAATAGACTTTGAGTTTGGCGCCAAGAAAAAACCATCAGGGAAATTTGTCAGCCAGTCTAACAATGTGCTCGTCTTTAGTGAAGGCGAGTTGATGCTTGGATGCGAAGATATCTTTGGGACTCCATGGTGGGCTTTCATTGCTGATGACAACCTCTTCATCGATGGCGTGCTCAATCTGAGAGCGGATCTGAGTGTGGTGGAGCAGCCTTTTATGACAGGTGAGATGGTATGATGCCTCACTCGCGGAGTTATATGCCCTATTGTCCAGCATAGGTTTCTTCAATGGGATTGGAGTCGTAATCTGAGTGTCTTGCTTGGAATCTTCAATGTAGGCATGTGTTATAAAATCATGTATCGTCTAGGCGTCTGTTGGCAGCGGGGAGTTCTTTTTGGTAGCTATCGCTTCTGCCTGCGTTCTAATTTCGGTTACTTTGGTGTCTCTGCTTGGAAACGCTTTGGCTCCTGAATGATGATGCCATGGTTTGCACGGAGAGAAACAACTCTGTGCTGGTAGGTTGCTAGAGGAAAGATTCCTTAACTTGTATATATATGGTAGATTGGTAGTGATCGAACTCAACTGGGATTGAAGCAGATGTAAGACTTGATTACCTATGCATCTACCAAGTGTACTTAATTATTGTTCTAGATTAGTTTACCATGGTCGTCCTCTTCTCCAAATCTACATCTATACTATTAAAAGCAAAGTGGTGGTGTCACACGGTGTCACACTTCAGTAATATTACTGAGAAAATGCCACCGCAACTAAAAAAACTAGATCTCCTTATTTCTAGCTCATATATACTTGACCCTGTAACAAATTGGCTAACAAACAAATCGGACTTGCACGTTCCCATCGATCTGATTCAACAAACTAGGCTGCCGCGCTCTGTACAATTTCGTTTGTCAAGGGCGGAATTAGCGGGACGGAGCGAACGAAATTGACTGCTTTTTTCGTCGGCCGTGTTCAACGTGATTTTGTACATGGCATATAAAAATTAGGTGATATTTTGGTTTGTAAATATTATTTCTCAAGCAAATGATATGAGGCGGCCGAGTACCTGGTGCTAATCTCCTTGATTTAGCTAGCTCTAGCTGCATGCGGAAAGTTTGAACGTGTACGCAAGTGTGTGCGTACGAGTCTATGTACGCATCCTGGACGGCTAGATGGCGATGGACGGCTAGATGGCGATCCGATCGTCTAGGCCCAAGGCGTCCGCGCCCCAGCGACGGCTCGCGTGGATCACGTCTGTGACCCCGCGGCAAACTCGTGATGATCGGCACCGAGCTAACTGATTGATAGGGTTCCGGACAGATAAGATGAGATAAGCACGTCTATACCGAGCGAAAATAAAAGGAGCAAATAGCATAGCAACTTGAGGGCATGAAGGAGGCAGCGATGAAACTCACACGCGCGCTGCGGAGGCTACTCGGCCACCGCCACCCATACCTGAAGTCGCTGATCCGCGACGCAGGTCACTCCCGAGGACTCGAAGATGGAGATCGGCAGCACAGGCCGGCCAAAGACGCCGGCGGACATGGCGCGCGGCAGCGCCGCTGACCCCACGGAACTCAAACGCAGCAGCCGGCCACAACACTCTTCTATTATTATCTAACGCTAACATGGATGCATCAATCAGCTACATGTACGTGCTTGGTGCAGGTTGGATTCATTCATTCCATGGACCATGAATAATGTGCTCGCAAGCGTTCATGCATGCTGTCTCTAAGCACGTACGTGAAGACGATGGCCTTGCCGCGGCCACGCTGGCTGGCTGACGCACCGCGCCCGGAGCTAGACGGGCGTCATCGCTGCCACAATCCGGATTCTTCTCTTCATTCCCACCGGTAACCCCGGCGCCGATGGCAGCGACACCCCCGCGCTCGTGTTCATCATCGATCGATGTGCTGGCATGCATGCGTCTATGTGGCTCCTAAGCACGAGAAGAGGGCGCCGACGGCTCGTCCGGCCCTCGTTGAGCCCGTTTGACGATGGCTCCAGTGGTGCGACTCGTCTTCATCGTCACGGCACCCACACCGAGGGCGATGACGCACCGTGTCCAGGAGCCAAGTGGATGTCATCGTCGGCACAATCAGGATGCCCCTCCTAATGCTCGTACAGGACGCCACGCCGTCGACACTGATGCTGCTTAGAACCGAGGGCCCGTGTTCATTTCCTTCTCAGAAGGAGAAGGAACCGGTGCATGCATCGCCCATGGAACTCCAGTCCCTCCGGTAAAGGCATATAAATATTGATTAATTAATTTACCATATTCGAGTGCATTCTGTTGTATATCAGGTACATGCAAGCTCGTGTACAAATCTGACTATACGAGGTCTCTCCATACTGGCCTCCGGAGATTGCCTCGTTAGGGACGCCTCGGAGTCGGCTCCGCCACGGTCGCTTCTGGAATCTCGGCACCTACACGTCTGCGTATCAGTCACCTTTAATGGAGCTGCCGCCGGAGACTGCATCATCACATCTAACAAGATAGCGCGCCACCACGCCACTCATCAGCAGGAGCGGATGCCAACTACATCGACACACCGACGTCCGTCTTCATCGACTTCCCCAGCAGGAAGCCAACTACATTGATTAATGCTCTGCTCTCACATTTTACATCTCTTTTGCGATATGTTTGAATGTAGTATGTGTTCTTATATGTAAGGTATATTTGCTGACTGAATGCAAACTTTAGATATCTTAATCAGTGTACACAGTCAAAACATATATTTATGGATGGGTCATTTGCTTCAGTTTGATGGGTTACAGTGAGGTTTACCTATATTAGTATAGGTCTTCAAAAGTATTCGTAAATGTCACTTTATATGTGAATAAACCTTATGCACTTATACATGTTATACTTATTAAACAAGAAGAAGCACAGTGGTTTATTGTTGAAAATTAATTTTACCTTACATGAAGGTGATTGTAGAATGAAATCTAGGTGCCTTTTTGGAGAACTGACTGTACGATATGATATGGCTGGTAATATCATTGTTCTCAGGAATGAAAACTTCAGTCCATCAAAGTCTTCAATTTAACGATTATGTGGTGATTAGGAACTGAGAGATGATGGTCGTGCTTCTTTCAAAAATGAGACTAAGTTGTGATAATTATTGCTAGCCGACATGTTGTTAACATTTATTTCTTCTATTATAATTGAAACCATGGTTTTTAAGCCGTCCGCTTTGGGACGACTAGGCGAAGCTTAGGCGTCAAGGCGTCCACCCTCCGCTTTGCAAAAACGACCGCTTTAGGTGCCTAGGCGTCCAAAGCGTCCGTATAGACGTCGCATAGGCGTCAAAGCGCCCCCAGGTCACCTTAAGACGTCTTAACGCCTTAAAAACCATGATTAAAACCTAGGTTGCCGCCAGACGTGATGCCATGAAACTCCAACATCGGACGTGAGCTCAATTGCCTCCATCCTCCTATGTCGTGCACGGATATGGCACTCATCCATCCCTTTGATTGGAAATATGACAATATGGGTGGTCGTGGGAATGAGAGTGCACAGGTAATTAGAAGGAGTGACTTACGCTCGACAGCCAGCGATAGCAAATGATTGAGGCAAATATCTTGTACATATGAAGTTTTAAGGACGATGTTCACATCTCTCATGTGATGCGAGTTCTGTTAAATATGATGTTCATATGTGTTTGTTTATAGCCAGTGAGACTATTTTTTTGGCTGGACCGTAGCTATCACTGTAACTACATTTTTTTGTATGGACGTTCCCTACAAAATTATATGACCACCAAAACCAACAGTTAGAAGGAGACTTTCAAGTCCCGATTTTCATTCTTGACTAGACAATTTCACTACATGCTTCCCTCTCTTTTTTGAAAGTTTATTGTGTGAATTAAATGTTTGCTGGTGTATCTGATCTTTCCAAGATTTAGTGTATTGTAAGGGTAGTTAGAGCATCTCTAGCAGACACAAAAAATGCCGGACCCAGAAAATTCCGGTTGTTTTTCGGGCGGGATCACGGAATCTAGCCCGAACAGACGCCGTAAACATGGCCCGACCTAGGATTTTTTTCAGGCGCTAGGAATCGACCCCCTCGACCCATAAATCCCCGGTTCCGAGCTCGTTTCCCAGGTCACGATCCATTTCTCCGTCACCGGCCCCCTCCACGCCTCCGCCGTGCACAACCGCCCAAATCGCCGAGCATCGGCGAGCAATTTCTCGCCGGCCGTAGTAGATCCGGCCGATCCAGTATGCGATGGATCGTCGGGGAGCTTCCACGCCGCGCTTCCGTCCCCTGACGCCCACAGAGGAGGAGGAGCTTCGCCGGTGCATGCGCTCGGACGGGGCGCGCAAGCGCGCCGCCCTCCACTACAAGAAGTGGGGCTCGCTGATGCCGGCCGCGCTCCTCCGCCGCGAGACGAAGGAGTTCGACGCCCGCATCCACGCCCACCGGGGAAGGAGGGGGAGGGGAGCTCCTCGCGCGCTGAGGACTCCACCGCCGCCGGTGAAGAAGGAGGAGGAGATCCCGGAGGGCCGCGTCGTCACGGAGGCCAACTACGCCCTCAACGACGCCTCCTTAGACCGCTCGGTCGAGGTCATCTAGCAGCGGAGCATCGCCGAGGCGGAGGCCCGTCGAGCTCAGCGTGACGAGCTCATCGACGACATCTTCCTCGAGCAGGGTCTCGCCGTCGACCGCGATTCCCGCGGGAAGCAGGTGGAGGTCATCGACCTCGTCTCTGACAGCAGCTCCGAGCTGTCGGACTTTGACTTCTTCGACGAGGAGTGAAGCCCGCCGCCGGAAGCATCGCCACCGCTCCCTGGGCTCCGGTGATCCCGATTTTGTGTCCATGCTAGGATTTAGTGGCGGAGACGGCAGATTCCACCATAGTATTTAGGTTTAATTCACGTTTTGTACATATGTTCGCGTCAGTACTATGTATGAACTATGCTCGCGTTTTGAAATCTCTAGCGAATATTTAAAAATCTTGTGTTTACGGTTCGAAATTCTGGTTTCTATTCTAGCAATCGTGTTCTTTGAGTAAAAACTAGCTCAAGCGCAGTTGGGAACGCGTTTTTCGGTCCCGGTGTCTGCTAGAGATGCTCTTATACATTACTAAATAATTCATCTGTATTTCATAGGTGACATTCATTCATGGAAATGTAAGTGATTTTTAGTAGGAAATGTGATCAGTTTGTCTTGTAATGTCTATATATCAGTTGGCTATGTGGATAAATTGTTGTGTATTTTATGATCTTTGCTCAATATGGCAAAGAAGTTACTTCACTAGGAAATACAATCTGTATTCCGAAGGATAAAGAGTACAATTTGAGGTTTGTGTAACTGAAACCTCATTGCTCTTGTCGATGGTCTTGTCGTTGAATTCTTAAAATTAAAAGTTGACTTTGTTCGTGTATGGTTCACATCACAAAGAATATTGACATGTCTTATATATATGCATTTGCAATGGGTAAAAAACTTAACGGTCCGTAGCAACGCACATGTATTCAACTAGTGCATATACATGAGCATGTCCATCCACATGAAACAACCGTTTTTCTCCGAAGCTCAACTAGCTAGGGACGTACTTCCTTCATCCTTCCGTATCAATCAAAGAGTTGAGAAGCAAAATGTATAGTGCGGCTGCGAGAAGTTTGAATTCATTGGCTTAGTAATTGTAAAAATTCGATGTTTTTTCAGCTGTAATCTGGTGTTTTGTTGGTTTGCTGGGCATCATGCATGTTCCTTTTTTACAGTTCATACGCCTCTGCATGCATTCTCCTTGCGTTTTTTCGCTTGTGTCGGAAAAGCTCGGTATCTGGATTATTGAAGGTCATGGTGGTGCCGTTTATCTATAGTTCCATATTACAATGAGAACGGTTGGAAACCGAGGCAACAATGGGCACATATTATATACCTGACCCCTTTTTTTTTCATTTCAAAACGAAAATCAACAACTGTTTGATACTACGACGGATGTTGCTTACCTGTTCTGCTTTGGTGAATCAACAACTGTGTGTCTGGTTCAGCACGCTTGTGTTGCAGAAATACTAGGATGCTGCTTTCAGTTTCTGCACAAACGGATGAGTTTTACATTTTTTTTTCCTTTCTATATAATCGATTATGTTTTACACAAATTCATTTTGGGGTTAGCCAGGCTCATGAGGTCGGAAGCCAAACGGTGCCCTGTACTGATCCTCCTTTGATGCATTGCGTGTACTCACCTCCCGGCAAAAGAAGAATTCAGTATTACTACTCCTCTCGAGAAGCTAAAAAGACGACTACTACTACTAGCATTACTCCCTTAATTAATCGCTTCACCCACCTCCTAGATTCTTGCGCCCATACTTGAAAGTCGAAACGTTGAGAAGATGAGCGGATTAGAGCATGTATATAATTGACACAAGCAGTACAATGCAGAGTCTTCCCGCGCCTCCTACTCGTCCTAGCTCGTCTGGATGGCCGCCGGCAAAGCCGAGGCGGATGCGGGTGCGGAGGTGGAGCCGGACTTCTCGCGCGGCGGCGTGCTGCCCAGATTCGAGTTTGCCTTCGACTCGCCCAACTTCTCCGACAGGGTGCTGCGGATAGAGATCATCGCCAGCGGTGACGTCGGCGCAATATCTGCCGTGGACTTCGTGCGACACCGTGGGGTCAAAGGTGCGCATAATAGACACTAAACAGTACCCGAGGGTAAATTTTCTATTGCTTTTTTTTTTGTATCATTAGCTGACGGCCGTAAGCTTAGACAATGAAGCTGGGAGAACACATTTTCTGAAAAATAAATGCGGAGTACTATTGGAAAATGTAACCCGAGGGTAATTTTTTTTCATTACTTCAGGCGATCCGTAAGCTTAGACACATTTTCTCAAAATGAAGTACTCCCTCTTTTTCAAAATATAAGATGTTTTAGTTTTTTGTGAAATGAATGTATATAGATGACTTTTATATGTAGATTCACTCCGAACCTATACATCAAAAAGGTGTCTAGATTTTTTTGTTTCACAAAATTTAAATATTTTAGAACGGAGAGAGTACTACTAGAAAATGTAATCCGAGGGTTAATTTTCTATTTTAGAACGGAGGGAGTACTACTAGAAAATTTAAATATTTTAGAACGGAGGGCGATCCATAAGCTTAGACAATGAAGCTGGGAGAACACATTTTCTCAAAAAGAAATAATGTACTACTAGAAAATGTAATGTAGCTTGACCATATCCTGTGGGGAAATGCAACACCTATCTGACAATGAAATTTGTTTGAATCAGCATCGCATTTATACAAGCAAAGCAACTGATTGATTCTACATCATCCAATTAATTGCCATACATCCTATTACTCTTGTTGAAGTTCTGCCAGCGAAGACCTTTAATCTTGCTGTCCTTCGACGCTTCTAAATCTGTCTTATTTTTTTTACTTGTAAACCTTCATGTTTATGTTAATGATTCTTGGTCAAGTTTGTCACCAAGCCTATGCAAAGTCTTCTCCTGGGTTGGCCTTGATATATAAAATATTTTTTTGTTGGAAATTTAGAGATCTCATAAGTAAACTTTGTTATAAGTAAGTTACTTAGAGAACAAACATTAAGCCTATTAGCATGTCAGATATTCCAAAAGGGTAAGTTTTGTAGTCACTACAATGATCTTCCAATTTCTATATTATTTTGTATTGAAGTAACAAAACGAATATCGATACCATAAGTGTGCTATTGGTGCAACACATGTATATTGGGCGAAGAAGAAACTGTTCCATATGACCATTGTTCGAGGTCAGCATTGTTAAGCATAGTTTGTACTACCTACCTTGAGTAGGTAAGTATAAGGTATATTGTACCAATGCATATGGACCCTCCTGTACATTGCAACGATAGGGGCTATCCCTAAGGAGCTCTAAGCTCCCTCGTTTTGGAGGCCTGTCCTTGTTTTGGCCGCTTTGCGCTAGGTCGAGGCGGTTTGCTACTGCCTGGCCGCTGATGGGTTTGGGACTGCGTGGTTGCTTTGGCCTTCTGAGGATGCTTGGGCCCACGTGCCAGGACTCCGTAGGTTGTCGATTCAGTCGTGCTTTGCCTGTCGCTCGCTGCGGGACAGATCGGGGAGAGGGAGAGACTAAAGAGAGGAAAAACCATGCACGAGTCTTCATCTCCTCCTGACCCCTTCCTCTCTCTTGTTCGTGAAATCGCTGCTGCCACCTTCGATTATGGCTGCTGATCGGCGCCACTCTCTCCAAGATAGACATCGGTGGCAGCAGAGGGAGGTCAAGTCATGTGTTGTATAGGCTTAATTTTGGGTGGTCACGGAGGATAGGCCGGCCTCTCCCACCGTGAAAAACGCCATGGGTGGTGCTGGTTGAAAGCTTGGAGCTCGAACTCGACATTCTTTGCATGGCGGCCGCTTGGATTCAATCTAGATTTGCAGGACGCCCTGGGCAGGGTGTGGTGCGGAGGTATCGTTTCTAGATCTGTGATGTTTTTTTTCATCGTCCATCCATCGCGCTTCTGTTTTGCCGTGTGTTTTGCTCTCTCTGCTCCTTTATCTCCTCCTAGGTATGGAACACAATCAAGGTCAGCTTGAAGCGGAGAGGATTCAGTGTATTAATTGATCATATTCTCCGAGGATCCCCAATCCAGCGGTGCGTTTCTTCTCTCTCAACCTGTAGTTCATGAGCTTTGGTCTTCCATCGGCAGAGGTGCCAGACGATCTGATTAACCGCCCATAACATTTGTCCTTACTCTTCTGAGAATCACCGTGACCAGTACCGCACGTGGCAGCTACCAATCGAACCGCATAATCATGTGTGTTATATCTGCAGTGTGTTTACTTATTTCTTTTTCAAATGAATTGTTGAGACAGCTTAGGCCCATCAACTTATGTGCCAACCAAGGCAGCAACCATCTAGATGCTGGGTCGTGGCAGGCAGGCGGCAGGGAACTTCCACAAGGTAAATGGCATTTAGCATGTATTTTGATGTTAGTGAGCACTACAACATAGATTATATTAAATATGATCACATATAGTCTACTGAAAGAATTTTATATCCATGATACATATTTATGTCTGCATCTCATAAGCATATGTGTATGGTGTTTTTGGACGAGTTAGGAATAATTGTTGTAATGCTTGGTCAAGTGTTGTTTATATGGTTAGCTTCTTATTCTCCATAATCATTACAAAAACCATTGGATATGCGCTCTGAGTATGACATTCCTTAGTGCTGAAAATAAGAATGAATACGAAATGCATACTTTCCGTTAGCTGCAATTCGTTTGTCAATTTTTTGGAAGATTCTGTTTTAACCTTTTCCTCCCCACATACAATCCATAATGGTAGAAAAGTTTCTATATGTACAAATTATCAGCTACTCCGTATGTACTTTATTCAAAGTAGTACACCTGAGTTGATTCATTTAAACCGAACCGAGCATGTAATTCAGTTTTCATATTTATCAGAATTTGTGTATCGTCTACAGACAGTAGCATATATATAAGGCATAGAGCCTTCTGAATCGTATATGAAAAATATTTGCCTCACTTATGTTATATGGGTTTTTTATGCCAAAGCTCATTGATCATTTCAGTTTGTACATTTCAATTTGTAAATAATTTTAAAGTAGAAAGGTTTGTTTCTACCATCCTGAACATGGATATTGATCTCTGTATGAACATGCGCAAAAACGATAATCTATTCAGTTCACAAACTAACTGATGTCATAGTATATATTTCATGAGTTTGATCGTATTTATGAGTTTCTACATCACGAAATCCAACTCATCTCCAAGCTCCAAAGCTTCCTCATCTATGGAGCCCTAACCCTCTTGGATCATCATTGACAACAAAATAATCTAAGAGCTCCAAAGCTTCCTAGAAATATGGAGCTCTCCATGTGTTTTGGGGCTTGACGGTGCATGTCCTTTGCTAGCGAGCTGGTGTTTCTCTGTCCTGCATTCCTTCTACCGCTATTGATCTCTGGTTAGTTTCTATTATGTGTATCTTGGCATTCCATTATTTGCTTGATGTGCTCATTGCTTTTCGGAACTGGGACTGTGCTAATCGTAGCGAACACTCGGCCCAGCGGTCAAACATGCCGGCTTCGGCTATGCGCATTTTGCCTCCTTTTCCGTTTTTCTTAGGCTGTTTTGGCACATATTCAATCTTTTTTAGCTGTTTCGCCATTTGGGTAGAGTGCTCAAGAGTCTTACTGCGTGCTGGAGTTTTGTTTTATACTTCTCATCACAGAGACGGTGCCCAAGTGGTCAGAGGATATTTAGATCGGAAGTCTATTTATATTTGTTGCTTTTTAGATGGTGACTTATGTTCACTCTTTGTTCGCTTGTTCTTCTTGGTGCCTAAGAAGTGATATTTTCTTGTGTTCAAATTTCATGGTAGATGTGTTAACGTCATAGATGGCAGATGGTTATAGATCACAGATATCGTTGGCCGAAACATTGAAGAGGTGAAGAGAAGATTGACTTCACGGGCACGACGGCGAAGGAGGGTTCGCACCAGTGGTGGTGAGGAGGAGACTGTCGAGGTCTATGATGGTGCTGCCACCAAAAATGACGCTCACGGTAATAAGATAGTATTTGGTTGCCAAGCTTTGGTATTAGCATGTCGCCGTCTTTGTTGTGCTTTGGCTAAACTACATTAGCTTTACTCTACCATTACATGTTAACATTTTGTATTTTTTCCCTCATTGTTGTTTACCTAATATTCATTATTTTTCCTGCAGTTGAAATTTGGAGCTGTCGCATGATAGTTACTTGGTGGGTCAGTGTTCCTGCATTTTTCTCTAGAAATAATAGCCAGGATATATATGCTTAGAATAAGGTAAATGGGATGGAATGGGATGGGATGCATTATACACGGTCAGGCTAGGATCTCAGATGAGAGGAAACTTAATAGATCGACACTAGAATTATCTTCGTCTATAAGTAGTTAGGAATTCGTTTCGCAAACCAGCAGAACATAGCACCAATGACAGTGGTGCTTAGTTGACACTGGTGGGCCTAATCTGATTTTCAAACATAAGATACTTGCAATGTTTAGTTGTATTTAGTGATTAGTAATTGCAGGTCGCATCTTCGAACTTGGTGAAAATTGTCACTGACTGCTATGCTCTATACATGAAAGCGAAGGTCAAATGTGCCACCCAATACATTTTTTTATTTATTGCTCTCCAATGTCTAAGTTGTTAAAGAATGAATGTATTTAGAGACATAAAAAATTTCCCAGTGATTGAACATACTCCCTCCGTTTAAAATATAAGATGTTTTAGTCTTTTTCTGGAACACATATCTAAACGTCTTTTAGTGTGTAGGTTTACTCATTTTGTTTCGATGCTATACACTAAAAGGTGTCTAAATACATGAGCTTTAAGAAAAAGCTAAAACATCTTATATTCTGAAATGGAGGGAGTATGTGTGTAAGTAAAAAATCATATCCGCCTCAACGTTTCAATGTAAATCAGAGGCGGCAAATTTCAGTTCAAATATTGAACTTTGAAATCCAGCAAACATAGTGTTAAGTGTTCTGGTATTGAATGAATAGTGTTTGGGTCTTTTTCTTGAGAAAGTCCACTTCTAAAATTAGGTTACATTTTCTGCGTACAGTTTGCACATACTTGTATTTAAAATTATATCCAAATTTAATGAAGTTTCAGAGGGACACAATCCATTGTGTACTTCATTTAACCTGCCAAAATTCAGCGGCGCAGCAAAGTGCGCTAGGTCCATCTAGTTCCTATCTATATCAACACGTACCCGAACCCCTGAGGGGTATCGCTTCCTGCCAGACAAAAAGCATTAGTCTACTTTATTCTGATTAGAGGTAGTCGCGTGCACGCACACACACACAATGCTTCGAAAAATGTAAAAAATAATTAAAAAGTTCTTAAACTCGTTGTGCCACTAGATTCCTGGGTAGCAGTAACTCATTACATACCAGGTACATGTATGATTTACCTTACATGGTGAGCATCAAGCATAACTAAATTGTTGGATGCAGCTAAATGACTCTTTATGTTTTGATGATGCTATTATAAACATTTCTCCTATTATTAAAGATTAATTACATGAATCTGTACACATAGAACAACGTCAGAGTGTTCCTAGTATTATAACAACATAATATAGGTGGTTCTATTTCCTTATATTTTAATTATTGCCAATCTGTAATTTTTTCTTTGACCTTTGGTATTTTGCAGGTGATAAAGAACAGAGTGAGACTAATGCTTTGACCTTTGGTATTTGGCAGGCCAAATATTTCAGTTGCTGAGAGCTGGGAGAATGGGGAATGGTCTCTTCATTTGAAACACATTACTTCTGACCAGGCTGAGCTTGAGCGAATTACTTTGATCTCCTTCTTGAATCACTGTACTTTGGATCCTCTGACTCAAGACAAGAGGGGCTGGAGATTTAACCCCTCGATCAACTTTTCAGTGAAAAATTTATACATGATTTGTAACTGGGGAGGAGCTGAAAATGAGGGTGCCAGATCCATATGGAATAGCGCCGCACCAAAAAAAGGAAAGATTTTTGCTTGGCTCATGATCAAAGGAAGGATAAAAGTGAGAGCTGTTTTTCTTAAGCAAAATATTGTTAACAATGACCTATGCCCCTTTGGATGTCAGGATAAGGAGACTGTTCAGCATTTTGTGTTTCATTGCCGGCACTCCAAGCTCATCCTGGATAAGCTAGGGATCCAAATGAATGGGTACTTTGAACCAGAAGATATTTATATCGAAGCAAATAAAAGACTTCCAGAAAACAAAAAATAGGCCTGGCCTTTGGTTATTACTGCAATCTATTGGACCATCTGGCTTTCAAGGAATAAGAAGGTTTTTGATGACATCGAAACACCCGCTGAAGTGGTCGCTAAACAATGTGTTGATATGGTGAAGCTTTGGTCGCACAGAGCAAACAAGAAAGAAAAGGAGGCTGCGTTGATCTGGACTTCAGATTGGCACTCCTGATTGTGTTTTCCTTTGTTTCTCCGTTGATTTCCCCCGTTGTAATCTTCTCTTACTTGTAAAACCTTGAGCTGCCTTAGCTCTCTTTTTAATAAAATTTGAGGTAGGGGCTGCCCCTTCCGACGTTCTCAAGAAAAATAAAGAACGGAGTGCCGACTCTTCTTTGGTTATGGTGGGTGCACCCATTTTACGAGAAAAAACAGTTTATATCAATTCGGCGATTATTGCTGCAAGGAGTCCTTTCTTCCTAAAGGTAATTCCGATTCTTGTGAACATTTGTATGTACTATAGTCTGTTGAAGTTTCTATTAAGCTTTGTGCTTTTTAGCTTTTCTCAAATGGCATGAAAGAATCTGATCAGATGGATCCAACAATTAGGATTGCTGATGCAGGTAATATGTTAGCTCAAGTGTAACATTCTTCCTCTAACAATTTAATCTAATTTTCTCTTGAAGTTGTGTTACTATTTTGTATATTGATAAAATACAAGCACATGATTATTTAGGTTAAATAAAATAATTTAGGTTTCTACTATTTCTTTTTATGTTCTATGCAAAAAATGTTAGTGTGAACATGGAGCTTTTGTCGGTAATGAAAGTCAGTAGTGAACTCAAATAATCAATTAGTATCTCAGTTCCAATAAGGCCTACATTTTTTTTTTGGAAAGGCTAGTTAAGTAAAGTTTGACCAAATTTTTAGAAAAAACTATCAAGATCTATGATATTGTATAGATATTATATGAAAATATATTTCATGATGTATCAAACCGTGTTGATTTTGGATTGTATACATTAATTATTTTTCTTAAATCTTGGTCAAACTTTATGTAGGTTGACTTTTGGTAAAATTATAATCCTCATTGGAATGGAGGTAGTATGGTACAAAAAGGTTGTCCTTTTCTTGTTTACTAATTTATTGAACTGTTTCAATATTCCTTATGCATTTTTGTTTTGCTTGCGCTCTACCTGGAACAGCGGAAAATGCACTTCTGGAGCTTTTGAGCTTTATGTACAGTGGGAAGTTGACGACAAATGAGCCAACTCTTGTGCTCGATATCTTGATAGCCGCCGACAAGTTTGAGGTTCTTTCTTGCATGAGGCATTGCAGTGAGTTGCTCACAAGCTTGCCTATGACCACAGAATTTGCACTGCTCTACCTAGGACATCCATGCTCCATTTCATTAGCTGCTGAGGTTCAAACTCTAAGAGTTGCAGCAAAGGAATTCCTCGCTAACAAATACAACGTTTTGACCAAGTGAGTTACTTCTAAGTAAAATGTAGACATTTTCTAAAAGAACGTGTGCAACAATATCTGAAGTGTATCTCAAGTCATGATTTGGCTCATTTCAGGTTCACTCATCATGAATTTATGAGCATGCCTCTTGGTGGGATCGAAGCCATCTTTTCGAGTACGGATCTACATGTACCATCTGAAGATTCCGTATATAACTTCTTGGTCAAGTGGGCCTGTGACCAATACCCAGAATCCGAAAAAAGGCATAGGGTATGGAGTTCTCATTTACTTCCTCTGGTGCGTTTCAGTCATATGACGTGGGGGAAACTACAGGAGGTCTTAGCATCCAATGATGATGATGATGATGATGATGATGATGACCATGAGCAAACAACTAAGCGTATTACCGATATGCTTCTACACAAAGCTTACCCAGCACACGAGAAACGAATTCTTGCAGCAGAGGCAGCAACCTGTTGGCAAGTTCCACAGAGAACCTACCTGTTGAAGTCTGTCAAAGTGGTTGAGTTTGATCGACCCTGCCAACAGGTTATTGTCTTCTTGGATCTAACACGTGGTGAGTGCTCCCGACTCTTCCCAACTGGTGTTATACTCTCGCACGCTTTCCATCTTGCAGGGCAGAACTTCTATCTCATGCCAAACTGTGAATGTGATGAGAAGAGTAAGTCGTGCAGCTTTGGCCTCTGTATTGGTACAATTGAAGAGCCGGGGGCGCAACATGTTTTACATTAGATTTCGAGTTTGCTGCAAGGAAACGACCATCAGTTGAATTCGTGCGCATATTGAAGGAGAAGGTTGTATACACCAGTGGTGATTGGAGTCAGGGACGTTCTGATCTTTTTGACATTCCATGGTCGACATTCATGGCCGACTATGACCTCTTCATCAATGGAGTGCTGCATCTGAGAGCTGATTTGAGGGTGGTCGAGCAGCCTGAGTTACTGACTTGATGTTATCTTGGAAAGTTAGCTCGCTTCAACGGGATTTCAGTTGTCAGCTGGTCATGTTGGCAGCGTAAAGTCCTTTTATCTGTTTTGTCATTTGGAATATGTTGGTCATTCTTATGCTGCTCATTTTGTCATTTGGTATATGTTGCTGGAAAACGAGGTGTGGTGGCTGAATGCTGGCGATATATATTTGCTCATTTTATCTGTTTTTTTGTCCAAAACATGAGTGTTTTTCATTTTTTTGTTAGATTCACCATAATCTTCTTCTTACATAGTACGTGATTCTACACCCATTTTTTTGTTCTGGACTGGTTTACCGTCGTCAGTCCTCGGTTAAATAGCTAGCGGCTTGCTAAATGGTCGTGGAAATGTTTGATACCGTGCTACACCATTGATTTAAGCGAGAGGAGCTTCCTGGGATCGTGAACTGATGTTTATGTATGTACCGATGAAGAAGCTGTTCCTCATTCAGTCAGTCCGCAGACTGTCTGAATGTACGCATGGACTTCATTTTCGTCAGACTGCATCTAGGAGACTGGAATGTCGCCCCTCCGCGGGCCGTGTGTTTCTCCAGCACAAATGAGGTCTAGCTGGAGGCCTGCAGCATGTCCCGTCACCGCCGAAGAGTTAATTACTCCCTTCAAATCTATATTAAAGTTCTTAACTTTGTCTGGATGCAAATGCATCTAAACTCTTCTCCAAAACTTTGTAATGGTCTATAACCTTCCTCGTGAATGAAGTAATATATGTTCAGGCTGGCGTAACCCGCCGTAGTCATGATAAAAAAATAATACATTTTACTTAACTAGATACATATAAATCTAGACAAAATTGAGAACTTTAATATGAACCAGAGTAATACCCAAAACCATCATTCAAAGATAAGAAGTAATTTCAAGAGGGCCCTACATAGCCCATATTTAACCCCTACTCCTAATGCGAATTGACACCGCCTAAGATGCGCGGGCCCACCTGTCAGGGCCACGTGGCAACGCGAGACGGCGTGTCGTCTGTTGTTTTGCACGCATGTCCTCAAGTTTTGACAGAAAATTGCACAGAAGTCCCTGACACTATTAAAACCTTCATAACTTTTGAATACGAATTCAAATGGAAAAATTTTAAATACGAAAAGTGCTCAGAATTTTCTAAAATTTTAAATATAAACTTTATTTATTATTTTATATAATTAAAATATGCAAATATATAAAAATTATTTTATTAGTTATAAGAAATTATTTTAATAATTATACAAAAACTTTGGAAATTCATAACTTTAACTATATAACTCCAAATAATATAAATAATATGTTTAAATTTATTATAAAAATCCAAGGAATCCATTTATTATATTTATAATGCATGAATCATACTCGTTCCTCTCGGATATTTTGATTATGCAAGTAATCATAATAATAAATGTGTGCCGTTTTCTTTATTTCTTGCATATTTGTAGATGTACTAGAAATTAGAGATCTCGGAAGTCGGAACGAGCAAAGGCTGTGTGTACGCGTAATGTACGTGCGTGACAGATGGCTACTCTAATAGTATTTTAATAGATTGTACGTACGATGGTGTGATTTACTAGGTCTTCTTGGGACACCTGTCATCGTGGTGGAGCACGCAGCGCCTGCCGTTTCTGGGCATGCACACGCATGCGCACCCGTCGAGCTTTTTTTCGTGGTTCCCGTCTTCCCGTAGTTCTTGCAGATGATGTACCCTCCCCGGACGCACCTGATCATGTCGCATGTCGCCGTGGCATCTCCCACTCCCACGTCGGCGAACACGACGAGAACTGTTTGATCCGGAGGCCAACATATCGACCACACATGCACGCACGAGCAAGTGTTAGAGACAGTATCAGTGTGTATCTCAAAGTTCCCGAGGAGCTAGCCAAGCAAATACGATTCGTGATTAAAATATTGTTAGAGTAGCCAGCTAGCATATACGTACATTGCGCTCACATAGAGGACCCACATAAATTGAAACCGTATAAATTGAACCCGCACATAGAGGAATATTTGGTCGTAAGCGAGACGTTCCACATGATCCGGCCGATTCGGTCGAGTTCCGCACATAAAGGAATATTTCTTTCACGGGACTATCTGGTTCCGTTTTTTCATCCAACGCACACAAACGGGCTAGACGCGGAACGGATCGGTTCTTCTCATCGACAGTCAGAGTTCCATGGATGCATATAATTACTGGTTGATTAACTAGGCAAATATAATAGTATTTTAATCGATTGTCGGCGGTGCATGCGGCTTGGTTGATCATGCATTCACGCGCGTAAGCACATGCGGCGCATATTTTTATGCAAGTTTCCAGTGCATATTTGCATGCATATTTTTTGTGTACACGGTGTAGCGTTGTGCGTGTGTGTTTATGGGTGCAATGGTCTGATGGACACATTAGGTGTGCGTGTGTGCATGGATGAAGGTCATTGAGAGCTGTTCATGTGCAGTTCCGAGATCGATCATCAGTCCAGGTGTACGTATGTAGGTAGCTAGGTGCTATTGTCGGATCGGTTGGTGGATTATTTGCATATTTTTAGTGTATATTTGCATATTTCTAGTGCATATTCGCATATTTTTTGTGCATCTACAAATATGCAATAAATAAATAAAATGACACACGTTTATTATTATGATTACTTGCATATTCAAAATATCCGAGAGGAACGGATATAATTCATGCATTATAAATATCAGAAAATGGATTTCTTGGATTTTTCTAATAAATTTAGACATATTATTTATATTATTTGGAGTTATATAGTTAAAGTTATGAATTTCCAAAGTTTTTGTATAATTAATAAAATAGTTTCTTATAATTAATAAAATAATTTTTATATTTTTTGCATGTTTTAATTATATAAAATAATAAATAAAGTTTATATTTAAATTTCAGAAAATTTTGAGCACTTTTCGTATTTAAACTTTTTCCATTTGAATTCGTATTCAAAAGTTATGAAGGTTTTAATAGTAAAAGGGACTTCTGTGCAATTTTCTGTCAAAATTTGGGGACCTGCGCAAAACGGCAAACAGCACACTGTCTCGCGTTGCCACGTGGCCCTGACAGGTGGGCCCGCGCGTCTTAGGCGGTGTCAATTCGATATCAGTGGGCGATCAGTGCACATTGCGACAATCAAGGTCCAATGTGGTATCGTTTTGCGATTGCGAGAGCGACTGGTATAAAATGGGAAAATCGATATACAAAGTGGTAGTTTTATGCTATCAACTCTGACACCATCAACTCCTGCTTCGTTCGCTTGCCTTGAAATCTGTGATGTTGCATATCTTCTTTGGACATGTTGCGAGTTTACACATACGGTTTCATGCATACACTTGAGTGTTGTGTTGTCATGATTCTATACATCTGTTCTAAATGGCTAAACTCATGTTGTAAAGGTGTTCCGCATGTATTACCTTTCATGTTGCACACATGCTGGGTTTCTACTTCATATACCGAACATGAATGAGTTGGAAAGTGTTGCGGTACACACTCGAAAAAGGGAGTCGCCAATGTGTTTGTCGACCACAACTAAGATATGGGTTACCCATTGTGCTAAGGGAGATGCGTTTTAACTCACGCCACAGGAGACTAGCTTAAATCATGATGTGCAAGATAGTTATGCCTGCACTTTTTAGACCCGAAGCCGAACTTGTTGGAATTATGCCCTAGAGGCAATAATAAAAATGTTATTATTATAATTCTTGTTCATGATAAAATTTATATTCCATGCTAGAATTGTATTAAGCGGAAACTTTAATACTTGTGTGGTTTGTGAACAACACCGTGTCCCTAGTATGCCTCTATGGACTAGCTCATTGATTAATGATGGTTAAGGTTTTCTAACCATAGACATGAGTTGATATGATGGACAGACCCAAACTAAGCGGAGCAATTAGATCGTGTCATCTTGTTCATCTTTGTGAAGATTTTCTTATGTCGAATATTGTATTCCTTAGACCATGAGATAATACAACTCCCTGGTATCGGAAGAAAGCTTTGAGGTCATCAAACGTCATCCTATGAGAGGGTGATCATAAAGGTGTCTCTCTGGTGATCGGAAAGTACCAGTTGGGTTGTATGTATCGAGATGGGATTTGTCCCTCCCAAGTCAGAGAGATATACTTCGGGCCCACTCGGTAATCAATATCAACACCGCTTGCAAGCATGTGGTTAAGGAGTTAATCACAAAGTGATATCGGATTACGAAACGAGTAAAGTACTTGCTGTGAACGAGATTGAACTAGGTATGATGGTACCGACGATCAAATCTCGGGCAAGTAAAATATCGCGAGATGAAGGGAATATATATATGGGATTGATTGAATCCTGGCATCGTGGTTCATCCGATATGATCATCGATGAATGTGTGGGAGTCAATATGGGTTTCCAGACCCCGCTGTTGATTATTGATAGAAGATCATGTCTGCATATTCTCGAACCCGAAGGGTCACACATTTAACGTGTCTCGACGCTAGGATAGATTGGATAATTGGTTTATGAGTTTTTTTTGGAGTCTCGGATGGGATCCGGGACATCACGAGAGGTTCCGGAATGGTCCGGAGAATAAGATTCATATAAGGCGATGCAGTTTTTAGAGTTCGGAATTGTTTCGGGTTAATCGGTATTGTACCGGAAGCTTCTAGAACCTTTCGGAGTGGGACCAACGTGGCCCACTTGTCGGGAGGGGGCATGGGCCTATGAGGGAGTGTCCTGGACGCATTGGGGCAGGGGCACAAGCCCCATAGGGCCCAGCCGGCCAAGCCTAGGGCAAAACCCTAGGGGAGCTTCTAGAAGGGGGGACTTGCCCCCCACTCCTCCCTCCTTGGCCGCCGGCATAGGGCTTTGGGGAGGGGCAAGGGCCAGCCGCCCACCCCTCTATATAAAGAGGGCTGGGGGCGCACCCCTCCCACACCTCCTCCACAACCCTATCCGCCCTGCTGCCCCTCCTCTCTCTCTCCCTCCCGACTGCGCGTAGGCGAAGCCCTGCCGCAGAAACTCTCCACCGCTTGCACCGCGCCGTCGCGTTGTAGATCCAATCCATCTCTCCACCCTACTTGCTGGACCGAGGAAGGAGGAGACGTCGAGGTGCCGCACGTGTGCATCTCTCGGAGGCATCGCCAATTGCGGTGTTAGATCGGATCGGGTCGCGAGGAGGAGAAGCGAGTACGACTACATCACCCACGTTCCATCGAACGTTCTGCTGTGCGAATCTTCAAGGGTATGAAGATCTCATCTATCCCCCCTCCTTGTTTGCATCTCCTAGATTAGATCTTGGCTTTCCCGTTCGCATCCATAGAATTTTTTTGATTTACTATGCTGCAAAACCCTTCAGAACTGCCATGGGAGGCACCCCGTCAGAGATTCCAACGACTATGGTTAGGTTGGAAAGATCGCTCTGTAGCTCATTTTTTATTCGGCTATCAAAATCTAGAAGTCAGTAGAGAAACGGAAGAGGGACAAGGGTTTGAGGTTAAAAACATAGATATATTAATGTTATCGATTGTGTGCTCAGTTTTAATCGGTTGTCAGCTCATGTATATATGAGACGCCTAGACTTTCTGTGCAATTTTTTTAAAAATGAATGCGGTAGGGGAAGCCCCTACAATTATTTTAATTTTCTAAATAATAAGAATCTAAATCTATGTTTGGCATGTCTTGAACCTAAATGATTGGGTTGTATGTTCACTTTCCTAACCATGTGAGCTAGGATCACTTCTTTAGACAACTCCTACAGATCTACAAGTCGGAATCTTATCTAACTCTAGCTCCAAGGGTGTGTTTGGGACAGCTCCACTCCACCAAATTAGAGGTGGAGCAGCCGAATCTGTCCCAAACGCATAAAGTCCGCTTAATAGCCGAAGTGAAGCTGGCGTGTTAGGGGAGACCCCTTGGGGTTGCCCAATCTTTCACGAATTCTCGTGGAAATTGAGGCGAAGGCGAGTGGAAGGAGGAGGAGAATATAATCCACGGACTCACACTCGATGAACACACGCACACACACGAAGACACGATACAAGACGATAGCTCACGCCGGTGGCAACTGGTCCAACACAATTCCTAGGATCGACGTTGGGCAAGACACTCTCCCATGGCCAACAACGGGGGTGAGAGGTTTGGTGAGATCTTGAATTCTTAAAGACGAGACACCAACTCCAAGGAATTGTACAACTCGAACGCACGAGGAAAAATCTTTTGTTCTACTAATTCTTGAAGCTAGGATTGGGAGTGATCATACTCCCATTATTTTGGATTCTGGTGAATCTCATGTTCCTAAGAGTAAGAGTTTTAAATTTGAAAAGTGGTGGCTCTATAAACCTGATTTTAGACAGGTTGTGTTGAAATCTTGGTCTATTAATGTGAGAAGTGTAGATGTAGTAGATATTTGGCAAGCCAAAATTAGATATCTTAGGAAATTAGCTAAAGGGTGGAGTGTTAATCTATAAGCTGCTAAGTGAAGAAGGATTTGATGGCAAAATATGATATTTTGGACATTAAATCTAAAACTACTCCTCTCAATGATGTGGAGAGGGATAGGTTTGAGTTTATTCTTAGAGACCTAAATGGTTATTGGATTATGGAGGAAACCAAAGCCAGACAAAGGTCAGGGGATAGATATATTTTAGAGGGTGATAGGAATACATCATATTTTCATGTTGTTGTCAACCAGAGGAGGAGAAATAAAATGATTCCCATTTTAGATGGACCTGAGGGTCCCGTAACTGAAACAAAGGATATGCTTAAAGTAGCTCTATATTATTATAAGGATTTGTTTGGTTTTGAGCCTAGGGCTGATATTAATCTCAGGAATGATTTTTACTCTGATGATGAGAAAGTTAGTGTTGAGGAAAATATCATCCTAGGGGGCTTTCTCTAAGGAAGAAATCAAAACTATTGTTTTTTATTCCTACTCAAATGGAGCTCCTGGCCCAGATGGATTCTCTTTTATGTTTTATCAACATTTCTAGGACATTGTAAAGTTTGATCTGCTGGCCATGTTTGATGCATGGACTCATGATAAATTAGACATTTATAGGTTAAATTTTGCCATGATTACTCTTATTCCTAAAGAGAATGATGCTAGATCTATGAAGAAATTTAGACATATTAGTTTATTGAATTGTTCTTTTAAATTTTTTACTAAGGTTTTGACTAGTAGGTATGCCAAGATTATTGGGAGATTGATTTATTATTATCAATCTGCTTTCATTAAAGATAGGTTTATTTTAGAAAGTGTGGTCACTGCTCATGAAATTGTTCATGAAGTTCATAGGAAAAAGAACAAAGGGTTATTTTTAAAAATAGATTATGAGAAAGCTTATGATAGAGTAAATTTAGATTTTTTGTATGAAATCCTAGAATGTAGGGGTTTTGATCCTACTTTTATCAGGGTGGTTAAACAAATCACAGGTGGTGGCTCTATGGGTGTGAAAATTAATGATGTAGAGAGTAGTTTTTTCTTAGTGGTAAAGGTTTGAGGCAGGGGGATCCTATTGCACCCCTCCTTTTTAATTCTGTGGTTGATGTTTTTTCTAGGATGTTAATTAAAGGGGTGCAACATAATTTGATTAGAGGCTTATGTCCTAACTTTATTCTTGGAGGGGTTATCAGCTTGCAATATGCTGATGATACCCTTCTTTTTCTAGATAAGGATGCTAGGGTGGCTAGGAACTTGAAATGGATCCTTACTTGTTTTGAGACACTTTCTGGTATGAGGATTAACTTTCACAAGAGTGAGTTGCTACTTATCAATATGGATCAGGAGGAGCTAAATCCTTTCCTTGATATTTTTCAATGTGTAGCTGGGAAGTTTCCTGTGAAATATTTAGGAACACCCCTTCATTTTGAGAGATTGAGTAGGGAGGATTTGCAACCTCTTTTTGAGAGCATCTTGGCTAGGATGACTGGTTGGAGAGGAAAATAATTATCTTCTGCTGCTAGGAAAACTCTTATTCAAGCTGTTCTGTCTAGTATTCCAGTTTATCTTCTTTCCTTTTTCAAATTCCCTAAGTGGGCTTTGAATCTTTTAAATTCTAGGCTAGCCAACTTTGATGTGGAATGATGAGGAAGGGAATCATAAGATTCATCTAGCTAACTGGCCTTCTATCTGTATGAAGAAAGACTTTTGGGGGTATGGGTATTCCTAACCTATAAGATCTCAATCTGTGTCTCCTTGGTTCTTGGATCAAGAGATATATTTAGGGGGAGGGTTCTTTATAGAGGAGAGTGATTGATGCTAAGTATGAAACTAGGAACCCAAACATTCTTTCTTGTTAGGATGTGCACCCTTCTACTTTCTGGAAAGGGGTTTTGTGGGCTGCTAAAGCTGTTAGGATTGGGTATAAGTGGAAAGTGGGGGATGGTAGACTGATAAAATTATGGGAAGATGTTTGGTTTGGTATTTCCCCCTTAGTTGTGTAGTTTTGGGACCTGTATATCATATCTAATGAACAGAACTTAACTATTGCTGATATTTTGGATGGTGAACATATTAGGAATGATTTTAGAAGGACCTTTAATGAAGGCATGATGGTGCAATGGCAAGAGTTGCTAGTCGTTACTAGGAGCATTATTTTTAGTAGTCAGGAAGACTAGCTTATCTAGCAATTTGATTCAAAAGGAGTTTACTCTCTAGATCTATGTATGTTGTTGTTAATTTTAGAGGGGTAAAACAAATTTTCTTGCCTGCTGTGTGGAATTTGAAAATCCCGCCTAGGGTTCAGGTTTTTTTTGTGGCTCCTTTCTAAAAATAAAATTATGACTAGAGATAACTTGAGAGCTCAGGGGTTTCCTAAACCCTTAGAATGCGAGTTCTGTAAGGAGTTTGAATATGTTCATCACCTTCTGTTTGATTATTTTATTGCTAGATTGTCATGGGCTGATGTGTTTAAGGTTTTTAGTATTCAGGTTTCTGATTATGAACCAGTAGCTTGTAGATGGTTGCGTAATAAGAGATTTTTGCATTTTAGTGTAGTTTCTGCGGCTATCCTGTGGGGTCTGTGGAACTTTAAAAATAGTTTAGTTTTTAACAGAACTATTTGGATTAATCTGAAATAGGTGTGGAGTCTGGTGCTTTCTTATTTGAGAAATTAGAAAGTTCCTTTCAAGGATCTAGGAGGAGGAGAAACTGCCAAGTTCACAGATAAACTCCTGCGAAAGCTTAGAAGACCGCTGAGGCTCCCCCCGTGCTGACATGCCTAGACTTCGGATGGATCTCCACTTGGAAGTCCTCTGCTTTGGGAAAGACGCATGGTGGAAAGGTATCGCTGGACTACCTGCAGATCCATCTAGGTGGGAATGACTCTATCCACGTTGTGTGTTGAGCTTCTTCCCTCTTGCTGTTCCTGGGGTCCGTCCCTCTTTGCGGTGTCTATGTGTCTTCTATTCTTTTCCTGCAGTAGTTTGATCTTGTGGCAGTTTCCCTCTTGTAAGGTTGGTGTAAGTAAACTCCCTGGTAGCTGGAGTATTAGCTTTTAGCTTTGGTCTATAATCTTTTGGACAAACTGGAGACTCGTGTGTTTCTTTTCTATGAAAAGGAAAGGGGGACTAAGTCCCTTTTGATCTAAAAAAATGATTTCGTTCTATAGAGCGCGAGTGACGTTTGCCCCGCTCGAGGGGTGTGTGTGTGTGGGGGGGGGGGGGGGGGAGGGGTGTTTTGCCTACAAAATACATTGTTGGTGTAAGTTCATCCTCCTTGTTAGTGGAATAATCTTTGAGGGCTCATTGCCCTACTTTGATGACGAGCTCAAAGTTGAAGGCCAAAAAGAAGTTGACAATACCTTTGTTTCTTTCTCCCACAACTCAACAGCTATCTTTGGTGGCATTGCTAAAGATAAACCCATTATACATACCCTAACATAGAATTGCCACTGCTACCTTGCACTCAAAGGTATTGGTTTAGTAGTATAGTGTAGTAGTGGTTTATGCATATTTGTCGTTGCCCATGAAGACTTTATGTTGTGATGATCAGATGACATAGATCGAGGTGCTTTAAGTTAAGAGTGAATTCCAATTTTTATCCTCTACTTGTGCATTTGTGACACTAATTACCCTATGTAAATTACCATGTTTGAAAACTTTAAACCCTCATTTTCTGAAGCATATCTATTGGGCAAGGTGTGAGGTGACGATTAAACTTTGAAATTATCGAGATGGCAACAAAGAATAGAATATTTGATGCAGAGAAGGGTAGATATGATCGACGACGACGTCCTCCGATCTTATTTGTGACGGCACATCGTCCTAACATGTCAGCCTTATCCAAGAACACATGTTGAATGCTAAAACAAGACAAAATTATGCTTAGAATTTTCTTAAATAGGATATCCGGATACAATTTCTACTAAATGAGATAATTAATGTCTCAAGTGCATAAATAAAAAGTAAAAAGTGGAATTCACTATGATAAATCCAGCGGCCTGAGGCTGTGATCGGGAATTTGGTGATAGAAAATCGGCTCAAATCCTGATGTGGATAGAGAAAAGAGCACGAGTTGTGTGTCGACACGTCAAGAGACGAGCTGATCCAGGTAGACACGATTCAGCCAAAAAGCTACCGCTTGAATCTCCGTGGATCAAAAAACCCTTTCGCCGACGACCATCGATGTGGGCACACGCCGGTTGTCGTTTTCAACACGGCCCAACGGGATAAGCTAGGCCCCCCTCGACGTTACGTGTATTTGTTTTTTTTTTGACAGTTACGTTACGTGTATTTGTTACGGATAAACTCCACGTGGTAGTTCGCCGCTATAAACTCGAGCCGCTCCCGTGAAACAAACAAACAAAAACAAATCCCCCCATCATCGGCGGATTGCAAGTCAAAACGCAAGCAGAGCGTCCAAATTTTCTGGAAGCAGAGAGAGGCGATGGCGCAGGTTGTGGTGGCAGTTGGCGGCGAGGAAGTTCTGGGCGCCGGCGAGCTCGTGCCGGCGCTGTCCTCGCTCGAGCCGGTCTACGGCGAGGGCTCGCCGCTCGACGAGGCGCGCCTCCGCTTCGACCGCCTCGGCGACCGCTTCGGGGAACTCTACGGCGCACGCCCCGCCCTCTTCGCCCGCTCCCCAGGTCCGTTTGGTTCGTCGCTGCGGTTGTACTGGAACCAGCGGTTTCCTTTCGATAGATCGATTGATCTGGGTGTGTGTGTGGGTGCGCTTGCAGGGAGGGTGAATCTGATCGGGGAGCACATCGACTACGAGGGCTACTCGGTGCTGCCCATGGCCATCCGCCAGGACATGATCGTCGCCATCCGGAAGGCCGACGGCGGCCAGGTGCGCGTCGCCAATGTCGACGACAAGTACCCCACCTGCGTCTACCCTGCCGACCCCAACAAGGTAAACCATCAAAACCAATCCTCCTCCCTCTCTCTGCTTCACATCTGCTCTGCTCTGTTCCTCGACTAGTAGATCGGTTTTTTGCTTCGGATTCCCGAATATTCCCCTCCATGCACCGCCCGCCGTGATTGAAGGAGACGATCGTTATCTTCCAAAAACAAAACAAAACAAAAGGAGGAGAGCGGGCTTCTTTTCCAGCCTGTGCACCGAATTATTATTTTGTTTTTCTCCGGGGAGGGGTAGATAGGCCATGGGAATCTCGTTTCCTAACAAATTTAGGATGCGCGGTGGTCGCAGTATCACGCTATAAATTAGTATAGATTAATTATGACAAGAGGCCCGTGATGTCTGGCATGGACCCGTGAGCTCAATAATTCGTGTCTGCTCTCCATTGTTGGCTCGCTGGCGTGCGGTGCCTCCTGCTTGTGCACCTGTCGTTCCCTTGGCTCAGATGCCAAGCAATGGCCTGAGGTGACAACTAGTCCTAGGCTGGAGGGGAACACCGGAAATCTGGTACAGTAGCTCCGCCAAAAGAAACATCAGTTTGATGCTATTTTGACCTGTAGTTTACCTGGCAATTTTGGTCACAAAACTTGGCACTGTGGAGAGCGACATGATCAAATTTAGATGTGTCTTTCAGTGGTTGTTTGGATAAACATGATTAGTGCTGAGTTTTAGTAAAGCACGCTTTAGGAAGATTTGTTGGGGAAACACGTTCTACCAAAATTCTGTAAGGAATAAGGGTATGAAAAACCATGTTTGGACTAGGAAATCCTTAGGGCAAGTATAACGCTGGACGCTAAAGCGGGCTCTTAAGGTGAAAAAAGAAAAAAAAAATCATAAGCGTCCGCGTTCCCAACGGGAGACGCTAAACGGGGACGTGAAATTGCCGGCTGCTGCACGGGATCCATCCACAATTTGCCTTGTACAGGGAAAAAAAAGATGCTAAGCGTCGCCGCTTTACCTTGCGTCGCTGTCTTACGGGTGCTAGGAATAAAAGTCAGAACCGCCGATCGGCCAGGAAATTTTTCCTAGCGCCCGCGTTAAACATGCCCTTAAACTGGTTTTTAGCAGTACACGTTTGGTTTACCCCTATCCCCTTTCTCAAAGGGGCTCAAGTCACCTCCTCCGACCACCACCCCACCGTCGGAGCTCTGCGGCGATTGCGCCAAGAACGACTCCAATACCGGAGACGTGTAGCATAGGATCTGGTGGGCGCTGCTCTAGGACGCGTCCGCGGCTGCTCCGCGGGTATAGCCAAACCAGGAGAAGCACGAGAAGCCGGTTGTGCACTGGGTGATAAGCCTGCCGCGGAGGTCCGGCGTCCCCCGAGCCGCCCGCCACTGGAGGGGCTCGCCGCCGACCTGAAGTGGATGCTTGCCGGCGTACCATCCAGGTGAGGGTGGTTCCGACATTGGCGGAGGTGTTCAAGGACTTACTCCGGGAGGTGAACATCATCACCAAGCTGCAGCACGACCGGATCGTGCCGCTCATGGGCGTCTGCTCTAAAGATCTGAACACATTGATATTTCTAGAGCTGTGTTGCGTGGTTGCTGGTGTTTGGAGCTTCCAGCTTGAAAAGAATCCTTCTCCTTATGATGCGATCATGGGTATTACCTCTAAGATATGATGAATCTGTGGTCCGATTGTTGGCGACTGAAACAAATTCAGAAGAAGAGCCCTTGTCTTCCCAGCCGGCATTAGCGGCCAGCCAGAATTTTGATCCGAGTTTTGCATTTTCCTAATCATGTACCAGCGTAGAGTATGTGGGAGGGATGAAAAATATGGTGCCCATGAATTGTCGACGAAAAGAATTGGAGCTAAAAAGTTTGTTGACGAAGGATCGGATAAAAATAGTAGTTGTGATCGAGTTCGCTGCAATCGTGTTTTCGGAAAAACGAGTATTAGTCGTTTTTGCCTGAGCTCACTTTCCTGGCTTTGTGGAAACCGAATTTTATGTAATCCCGTTTTTGCTGCAGCATGCAAACATGGTTTTAGGTTGTTAGGAAGTTATCCGAGGCTACGGGAAAGTAGTTCTGTTAAAACTGCGTATCCAAACAGGGCCTCAGACTAGAATGCAGAACAACTCGAAGTATGCAGTAGATAGATGTCTGATGCAGCAAACCTAATAGGAGCTTGTTCCTTCAGAACAGGCGCAGATAAATAAAATAAGTCTGTTGTGTTTGAGAATCAAATTAAAAGTAAGCGTATCAGTATTTATTTTATTCAGAATCATTTGGGATAGACAATGATAGCACAATCTCTTGGCTTGTACTGTCAGCACATATGCTTTATTCCATTGTTGCTATCTATGATCATCTTCACTTGATCACTTACATGATTCTTTCTGTCTAACACTTTTGATTCGATCATTGCTTGCTAAACAGGAAATTGACATAAAAAATCACAAGTGGGGCCACTACTTTATGTGTGGGTAAGTTTTTTCCAGATATTTTGTTTAACTGCTGCATAGAAAATGTTAACATATCTTATCTGTTTATTCCTCTGTCTGCAGATATAAGGGGGTATACGAGTACGCTAGGTCAAAAGGGATAGATATGGGTGAACCTGTTGCTCTTGATGTTGTTGTTGATGGCACAGTTCCTCAAGGTAGTGTTGGGGGATTTAGTTATCAGTTTTTATGATTACCATGAATGCTGTATATACCAAAGTTTTAATGCTTGTGCGATGTCACTCTTATTTAGGATCTGGACTTTCAAGCTCAGCAGCATTTGTTTGTTCTGCAACAATTGCTATCATGGGAATTCTCGAGAAAAACTTCCCAAAGGTACTCCTCACCATAAAGCAAACAGCTCTGTTACTGACATTGCCATCATTCTTGTTCGCATGTGAAAGTGGCAAATATTAATTATAGGTTTAAGGTGAACTTTGGGTTGATTCAATTTTTCGATGAGGCTTGAAGCCTAAGGAACTATCCTGCAAGAATTATAACATAATAATAAACTTAATTGTATCTATAATAATGACAATGGCTAAGTGATGGACTGTTCATGTTCTGGAAAATCGATATGCTAATTGCCCCCAACAATTTGGCACATAGAAAGTGTTATTTTTTGTGTCAAATGACATGTATTTTTTGTTACAAAAGAAAATACACATGTGATTGACGTAGTGGCAGTGTAACAGATCTGACATGTCCTTTTGTACTAGTATGATAACTTGACTAGTCCAAATTGGGGAGACAAATGATTAGAGTTGGCTGCTCAATGATGCTGACTTGCTGTTATTGACATGATTTCCAATGGAACCGTATATATTTTGTGTGTATTCATAACACAAGGTTCGGGTGATTCTTTTCCATTCATGATTGTTCCAATTAAAATTATGCAGAAAGAAGTTGCTCAATTCACTTGTCAGTCTGAGCGCCATATCGGGACACAGTCAGGGGGTATGGATCAGGTAAATGATGCCATCCGTAACTGTTTATGGAGCAGTCATGGTATTTCCCGTTCTGCTGTGTTCACACTGTTTAAGTGTACTCAAATGTAGTTTCATAAATGCCTTCTATGAAGCCTGGTTTCCTGCACTGAATGTCTTTTATACTTAATATATATGGTGTACCTCTGGAATCCTGGTTGAAGACTGCAAATTTTGGTGTGGTTTAATCTTTGTATTATATATCATGTTTGCATGCAAAAGTCAACATGATTTCAACTTTCCAAGAGTTGTGTTAAGATCTTTGTTAATACTCATTTAAGCCTGCAGACCTTGATATATGACTTCATGCACTGTGCTGCTGTGCATACTGTTTAAGATGCTTTAGATCACCTTTTATTAGTTTTGAGTTAATACAGTTGACCTTGGTACTCTTTTTGATATTTCACTCTTACTTTTTCCAGGCGATATCTATCATGGCCAAACCTGGATTTGCTGAGCTGATAGATTTCAATCCAATCAAAGCAACCGATGTTCAACTACCTCCAGGAGGTACATTTGTGATTGCCCACTGTCTGGCAGAGTCGAAGAAAGCAGAGACAGCTGCTACAAACTACAACAATCGTGTTGTGGAGTGTCGCTTGGCTGCGGTAAGAGATTCTTTTGTTTCAAAATGAGCATCTAAACGAGGGATTATTTCATACACATTCGATTGCACCTGTATGGCTAGACAGCTATAAAACATTTCTAGTTTTGAACTGGGCGTCTTAAGAATATTGAAGGATACCAGTATTTAGTTTTATCTTCTACAGAATGTTTTCTGCCATTTAAGTTTTACTATTGGAATTTGAGCAAAAACAACCGAAGTTATTCATCTTCATCTTTCATTTATGAAGCTAATATTATTTTCGTCTATGCTTTTTACAGATTGTTCTTGCCATCAAACTAGGGATGGACACAACTAAAGCTCTGTCCTCTGTTACCACCCTCTCTGATGTTGAGGGGTTATGTGTCTCTTTTGCCGGCAAAGAATGTTCGTCTGATCCTGGAGTTGCCGTGAAGGTACAAAACTTCACCAAGAATTTAGGCTATCGCTGTGAATAATCTGCTTTTGCTTCCAAACAATATGTGTACTGTCTCCATTTTCTCTGTTAAATCCTAAAAAAGGTGGATATGGGCTGCACTGATGTGCATGGGTATGCAACAGACGACATGGCTATGTTGAAGCAGAAACGAAATTTGCTACTAGGCTATGCCATTGCGATGATCACACGCCATCCTCTTATTTTTGTTTCTGCAGATGATAAGAAATCATTCTATGTTTGGTTATGCATAATTTTCAGAAGAAGAACAATGATTTCTAACAGTAAATATTTCATATGCTCTGTGCTACCATGCTCTTCCCTGACTATTGTGAAAATTTGCAGAACCTATTGCATGAGGAACCATATACAACAGAGGAAATAGAGAAAATTACAGGTGAAAGCCTGTCTTCTGTCTTCCAGGGCTCTCAAACTTCCTTGGATGTCTTGAGAGCTGCAAAGCATTTTAAGTTATTTCAGGTGAATTTCATTTCCTTGCTATACATTTTCAAACAGGCATCCATGAAAATGCATACTCTGTTTAGCTCCAACTAATTTGGTAACGTAGAATTTTCATCACCAACCAAGTCAGCACTACTGATTACACTTTAGTCTAATCAGCCCCATTACACATGATCTTTTCATGAGACTAGTACACTTCAGTTCATTTTCACTTTGGCCTCATGTAACTTAAGTATTTGTTCTGCATGATGCTATCAGAACTTAGCCTAATTTGCTTGCGTGTGCTTAATTTCAGCGTGCCTTTCATGTGTACTCCGAAGCAAGGCGGGTGTACACTTTTAGAGATACAGTGTTATCAAAACTCAGGTGGGTTTAACTAATTTAATTCAAGTCACCATGTATGTCCTGCTTGTTTTTCTGGTATTTCTTTTCACTCTGCATACAGAATTCAATATGTAAAGGGGTTTGAGCTGTCATACTCATACCAGTGAGTTCAGTGATCTGGCACTTACCTTTATTTGCTTGCAGTGAGGAAGATATGCTCAAAAAGCTTGGTGATCTTATGAACGATAGCCATTATAGCTGCAGTGTGCTATATGAGTGCAGGTATGCTTTTGGTGTACTTATTGCTTATTAATTCCAGTTACAGTATTGTGTCATGAAACAGTATGCTTTTTCTATTAAAAAGCGTACTGATACTGATACTGATAAATTCCACTGCATTAGCTGTCCTGAGTTGGAAGAGCTTGTAAAAATATGCCGGGACAACGGGGCACTGGGAGCGCGCCTAACAGGAGCTGGATGGGGCGGCTGTGCAGTTGCCCTGGTTAAGGAGGGCATTGTCCCTCAGTTCATTCTCAATTTGAAGGTACACTGAATTCATCAGCTGTGCCATACATTTTCATCAATTCTGCACCTGGTAACGAAACAGCAGGAGAACCATAAGAATATCATTGTCAGTTAACATGGACTATTTTATTTTATTTTGCAGGAGAAGTACTACAAATCAAGGATCGACCGGGGAGTGATCAAGCAGAGCGATCTTGGGCTGTATGTGTTCGCGTCGAAGCCATCGAGCGGCGCAGCCATATTGAAGCTGTAGATTGACCACCGCCGCCGTGCTTCCTTCCACTTGTACATGTATATATACTCTTGGATATACGACTTATTGATATCGATCGAATAAAGAGGTGCTCGGAGGCGAGCACACTCCCCTAGTTAATTTAGTCCAGCCATGCGTGCTTGAATGTACAATACACAATGTGTACCTATCGTTACTTATGGGCAAACTGACTGTCAACGTTACCTATTGTTCTTTTCTTCATCTGGTGCAGTCAACTCTCCTTTGGATGTAAGAGAATAGTACGGTGAGTACTTACGCTGTTGATCTAGCCTAGGGCTGTCTCTAGTTCTTTGAAAAACAGTCAGAGCTTTGTTGCGCTTCAGGCGTGTACGTTAAGCTTTGATTTCACTACGTTTGCATCAAGCTCGGTCTTGGGGAGATGAGGAAGAGATCAGCCGAAGCTGTTGACAAATATCTTCTTTTCTTTTGCTCTCCTAGCAATTAGCCAGCACACAAACAGAAACCTGCTTTCTGAGCCATAGATTGCGAGATCCTTAGCACCAGGGCCAATCGTTTTTACAAACACTGCTCTACGTACAACAACCTGCGAGCGCCATTGACGCCAAGATCTAATTTCAAGTAAAGTAGTATGTCAAATGATCAAATATCCCCTTCATCATCTGCTGGAATACCTGGAAGGCGCAGTTCAAAAAAAAACCCTGGAAAGCGCGAAACTGACATAGTACGTACAAACCTCCTCGGCAGATGCAACCCTCCGCCGCAGTGCTGACGATCTATTCCATTGGTGCAAACGCTACACCCCCTTGTAGCTCGCTGCTGCATCTTTTCATGTGTAACTTGACTCCCCTCTTCCTCTAGAAAATGCATTATCCCCTTTTATCAGTAAAATGACATTTGAACCTTGGTTCGGTTCAGAAAAAAAGTGGTGGGAAAGCTCTCGCCCCACACCCAGTAAATCTCTAAAACGAAAAACTCAGTATCTCCGAATTTTCCTCTTAAGATAGTTAGAGCAATTCTAGTACTACCTTCGATCTATAATAAATGTCGCTGATTTAGTGTAAAGTTATACGGAGTACTTAATCAACGACACTTATTTTGGATCGGAGTGAGTAGATATAAAATAAACTTACTTTCTTGTACAACATGTGTTTTGTCTTTTCCGATAATGTAAAGACTCCCTCTATTTGCCACATGTATATGCATCTAAAACCATATCGCAACTCCAATTTGACATCAATATGATTCAAATATTTCACTACTCAATATCACATAATATAATAATATTTCAAATGCGTAGTTTAAAACTTTCAAATTTAAATCTAAACATAAATTGGGGTCCAAATATATGATTGAACATAGAACAAGTTCATAAAAATACATAGAGAAAACAAATCCAAGGTACCAGACTCGCGAGATCATCACTACTCATCGCCACACCAAAGATGGTTCCGCTCCAACCCATCCTCGACTGTATGATCTCCATCCTTCTAATCCCTTAATATGGTCTCGTCTCGATTCCGTTTGAATCCATCATCATTATCTGACTATCGTCTCTTGTCTCATTCGGGTCTCCTTGAGAAAAAGCCTATGCTCCTTGAACTTGACATTGCGCTTCTCCGCTCCAACTTATTGTCTTCATTTTATTTCACGTGTTGCCACCTTGCTAACTTTTCTGCCACCTCTTCTCAGCCAAATCCATCTTCAATTGTAAATCTTGAGCTACCATCTTCCATGTAGTCATCAATTCATCGAGCTTATTTCTCATGCCCACAACCTTGGCAGATCTTTGCACACACCCATTTAGAGTTCTTCCTTCCATGTAGTCATCAATTCATCGAGCTTATTTCTCATGCCCACAACCTTGGTAGATCTTTGCACACACCCATTTAGAGTTCTTCCTTCCATCTGCGTCCCCTTGCTTGACCCCCAAGTTGAATTCTAATCTTCTTCATCTCTATCTTCATCATCGTTTTCATTCATCGGAGAGGATGAGATACTTGGCCATGGTATTTTCGATGGAGGAGCTTCATCATCCCTCGTCTTTCACTTCTTATTGTGCTCAAGAAGTTTCCGGCATTCTGCAAAAATGTGTCGGTGCGTGCGGCAGGAGTCCCGATGATGTGACAAAGCCATCCTTGATGACCACGCAAGTGTCCTGCCAGCGGCATGCAGGCACGGGAGAAGCGGAGGCATCAACCTCGTGAGCCATCCCTAGCCCCGATTCCAGTGGCACAACCTATGGATCAATTGCGGGCGATAATGACGTGGCCATGGGATCATCTAGTCATCGGGCAGGGGGAACGGTTGTGAGGCCAGCCCTTCCCCTCTAAAGTGACTTTCTACGGGCTAGGGCATTAAAAAACGCTAACTAGCCGGTGCATAACTGGCGGGCTAGCCCGCCTGTCGGAGTCCTACTTGACAGGCATGCATAGACATGTCCGGGCACCCCTAGCTGGTCACAAAAGCTAGGGACCGACAAATATTAATGGGCGCCGAACACTTTTTGAGTGGGGACCTGATTTCGTTCCTTCACCGACACGCCGGTGAAGATGCTCTTATATTTTTGAATCTACGAACGCAGCGGCTAACCAGAATGTTCGATGACGGGTTGTGGTTAGGGTTGCAAAGCGGCACCCGATTCGCCTCGCTTCGTAGGCAAAATTTGTTAGTCTAGTTCAACCTTTTTAGTAAATAAAATTAGTTTAGTTTGAACTAAATTTTGTTTTCGTGGGATTACGCGAGTTGCCGCTTGCAATCGTAATTGTGGGGTCGTATCGATCAGACTTGTTACTGATACTCGCTTTGCCTGAGATCACTCGATCAGGCGGGGGTCGTACACTAGCTCCATCCATCAGCCTGGAAGTCGACGCTGACAAGTGGACCCTCATCAACTTCACACTTGCTTTCGTCCGTCCGTGCTGCCTCGTCGCGACATCCATCCACCTTCCTTATTGGTGCCTCGCACCCCAAATCTCAAACCCTAGCCAGCTCTCGCAGTCCAGATCCCTAGCTCCACTCCGTCCCCCGGCGACGTGCCATGCGGATCCGCAGGTGCGTCTCCCGCGCCCTAGGCTCTTTCGCCTCCGCCCCCGCGCTGCCCCGATTCGAGCTGCCTCCGCCCCCGCCGCCGCCAGCCCACGCCGGCTCCGTGGCGGCGTCGGCGACCTCCTGCTCCTCCACCCTGGAGCCTTGCAAGCTCAGCTTGTCTCCATGGGACCTCATGGACCAGCTCCACCCCTCGGATCCCCAGGTAATTTCCTGCCCGCCCCCCTTCGCTAGCTCCACGCTCTCCTGCTTTGCCTGCCCCGCCTATAGCTTGTGATCTGTCTCTAGCATTCGCGCATTTCCACTCCCCCGCTTGTCTCTATATAGCTCTCCCTCGCCGAGGTTTCCATTTGGTTGCTGCTGCTCGCGCGCGCCGGTCTGGTTCTTCTTCCTCGCGCGAGCTAGGGTTCCTCGCGCGCTTGCTTGCTTCTGGATGGCCACAGGGATTGGGCGAGTCGTGTCGAGTTCCAGGGTGCGCTCCGGCAGTAATCGTGGCCCGGCGGCGCCGCGTCTAGTCTAGGGTCGGAACGGCCGCAGTATATTCGAGGTCTCTCTAGGCGCGTTAGTTAATTATTAATTTGTTCCCTCGGGATACTGTGTGGCGCGGCGGCTTGGATTGAAATTTCGACCGGTAACGGCAGCAAGGCTGGAAAAGACCGACCATCTCGCCGTGTATCGATCGATCCCCTACTTACACATGTCCACTCGCGCGCCCATTTCGGCACTGTAACCTGTTTTTATTTCCCGAATTGATTTTCTTCTCGTTCAGGGGGAGAAGATCTTCTTGGAGACATACTTCGTGGCTGTCGCGTGGCGAGCTAGCTGGCTCTTCCAATCCAGCATGCCTGCCGCTTGCTCCATCAAGGAAGAGGAGCAGCAAGAGGAAGACATGGCCGACAGTGCCGTCTTTGAACTGCACGTCTGTGAGAAGAACGCTGCCAGAAAGAAGAAAGGGGTGAAGCCTAGTATGAATAAGGTGAGGAAGATTAAGGCAGAGGAGAGTGACGCCACCGCAGGAGGAGAAACACCGGTGTGGAGATGCAAGAGGAACGGCGGCAAGACGTGGTTTTGCCGGCGGCCAGCGAGCCGGCCCAATTCCTTCTGCTCGTACCACTCGGATCAGAGGCCGAAAAGGAAGAGGGACACCGACGTGGGAGAGGGGTTCTACTACTACGCCGGTTTCGGCTCACGCAGCAAGAGGCACCGCGTATCGGGAAGCAGCACCGATGCCGTGCCGGAACCTCAACCTGCCGGACAGAAAGAGGAGGCAGCACCCGAAGAGGAAAAGCACATTGATTCTACTGCGGGTCTGGCCGAAGCTGATAATGGTGCAGACTATCAACCCGTGCCGCCAGCAAGCGACGTCGACGGCATGGCCGGGATCGCGGGCTGGGACGAAGAGAGCAGCGAAGACGATGCAGTGAAATCCCAAGGCATCAGGAGGAAGAGCCCGTTGAAGAAGAGGTGGAGGAAGCCAGTGAAGGCCCGGTCGCTCAAGTCGTTGATGTAACTTTGGTCGCTCAAGTAGTTTGCTCCCAGATTTGGCGTTGAGTTGCCGTACAATGGACAAACTCTATGCAGTTTTTGGATTGATATATTGTAACTGCCTGCTAGCTGATCGATGTACTGGCCGGCCGTTAAGAACAGATACGTACTGTACTAATTTCTGGACTGGTGTATGTAATCTGAGATGTAGCAATAATTGTCTTGTTGCGGATGGTTCAATCGCCAGCCACAAGTACATACTCCATACACACGATCGAGTGGAGGAGGGAGCACACCCTAGACTTTTTCCAAACATGCGTGACTCAAAATGTACCCAACAGAATTCTTGTTCTACATTGTCAACAGATATCAGCCGCCGGCTGGTCTGGTCTCCCCTGTACTCGACCACGATCCCCTATCTATACCCGCACTAGCACACATTCTCCACTTGTGCACGTCGTGCAACGGCTGTAATCTGTACCTATATATGGTATCAGATGCTTCTTCTCTCCTAAGCCTATAAATCCTCCCCCTCCGGTCAGGCATGGCCCCTTCACTCCCCTCAAATCCCACCTCCCTCCACCACCGAGCTCCTGACTCCGGCCACAATCGCCGGCTCCCAGCCTGTGATTGCTAACATCGCCCCAACCGGCACCCTGCTTACGTTTGACGTGCACATCAAGCGGATCAGACTCGGCCAAGGCGGTTGCGATGGCATTGCCGCTCGCTCGGATCTTCATCAACCAGCACATGCCCCTGGTGCTCACGCTTACGCCCACCCATTGGCACACCCTATTTGATGTGATGTTCACCAAGTTCGACAACGTCCACGACCCGCCACGTGCGGCGGCCCTATACTAGCTCCATGGAAACACCTACATTGTCTCCAGGCTCTACAACATGATCATCCTGGAGATCTTCAGGCTCGTGCATCAGTGTAACGCCATGACGAGCACCAAGTTGTCCGCTTCCTCTCCACCAACTTCCGCCGCATCAAGCAGGGCACGTCCTCCGTCATCAACTACTTCGGGTGCCTCAAGGTGTGTGAGGATCGCCTTTCTGATTTCAGTTAGTTCGTCTCCGACCGGGATCAGGTTCTGAATATGTTTCATAGTCTCACGCCGCACCTACACTATGCAATCCCCATTTTGGCTATGCAGAGGCCACTGCCCTCCTATCTTGCGTGCCACACGTTCCTGCTCCTAGAGGAGAGCCGCCTGTCTCTACCGATTGACGGCAATGGCACGGACACGCCGCTCGTGTGCCCTATGTTATAAACCACTATAGCGGGGGTGGCGAGAACATCCGCAACGACAACAACGACAAGGGTGGTGGCGGCCACGGCTACCGCAACAACGACAACAACTACTCACTAGAGACCTTGTTTTTAGTTTTATTTTTGTTTTTTAGTTTATTTGTTGTTATTAGTTTACTTTTTTGTTATCTATTGAAAACCCCAAAAAAATAGTTACTTTCTTATTTGTTTCTCTTATTCCAAAATATCAGAAAGAAAAGAGCCACTGCTCAGAAGGAACTCGGGAAGTATACTACTCCCAATGATGATTTTATTCGTGTACATATTACTTAGCCTGCTGTTGGAGCGGAAACTTATAAAATTAATCCTAACCTTTTGAGTTTGGTTCAACATAATCGATTTGGAGGTTCAACTGCTAAGGACTCTGGTTTGCACCTAAACACATTTACTGAGATATGCGACACGGTGTGCATTAAAGATGTTGACCCCAATATGGTGAAATTACGTTTATTCCTTTTCTCTTTAAGAGGAAAGGCTAAGGACTGGTTGCTAGCTTTGCCTAATGGCACTATTACATCTTGGGAGGAATGTACTAATCTTTTTATGACTAAAATTTCCCCTCTAGCTAAGACTATGTAGCTAAGATTCAACATAACAAGCTTCAGACAAAAAGATCGCGAGCCACTAGCGCTTGCTTGGGAGAGAATGAAAGAAGCCATCATGAACTTTCCTAGTCATGGGATGGAAGAATGGCTTATATTACATTTATTTTATAATACTCTTAACCTAATGTCTAAGTCTATGCTGGATACCGCAGCAAGCAGAGGAACTTTCATGGGGAAGCAAGTAAATGTTACAAAAAAATACTTGATGATATGCAAAGCAACCATGCCCAATGACATGTAGAGAGAATCTCCTCAAAAAGGGCGAACTCAATACCGAGGAGCATAATGAAGATCTTATTGCAAAGATAGATAAGCTACTAAATATTGTGAAGGGTAAGAAAGATACCCAAATAAATTCTATACTACCGATGCTAATGAAGTTAATTTTATAGCTCGTAATCCATATAATCCCGCATGGAAGAGTAAAAACTATGGCTCGGAATTCAAAAAAGAATATTCTAGTTCTGTAGGTGCTCTGTATAATAATAATTATGATAATCATAGTGGAGCAAATCATGGTAATCTCCCTTTTGAAAATACTGTTAGAACCTTTATGCAAGCACAAACTGATCAAAATAATATGCTTATTAAAATAACGGAGAACCATGACAATAGTATTGGTAAATTATCTAACCAGGCTTTTGCTATTAGAAATGATGTGCATGCTCTACATGAGAGAACAAAGACCGTGGATGCACAATTGGGCAAGATAACCCAGAGTCAAACTCTCATACTTGCAAGATTTGTTGGAATGCCCGAGCCAAACCCGGTGGAAGACCTCAAGAAGATGAGGACAGAAGAAAAATATGAGAAGCCTAAAGAGCTAGACTATAGCAATGCGCCATCACTAGATTATACCATGGAAAATCTTCTAAAGATGATCACCGTGAAAAATCCTGGTATTGAAGAAGGTAACGATGCCATGTGATGCGTGCACCCAGTGTTGACATGGGACACTTCGTTGGAACCCCACGAGCAAGGTGTGATGAGCACATCATCAAGTTTCCCTCAGTAGAGACCGAGGTTATCGAACCTGAAGGAGGAAGGAAACGTCTCAAAGGTGTTGCAAGCAACGTGGAGACCTGCACAACACAAACTCAAGACTTTGTCCCAACGAATCAGTGAGGTTGTCAAGCTCACCGGTTTGTTGTAACAAAGGATTAAACGTATGGTGTGGAAGGTAATGGTTTGTAGCAAGTAAACAAGTAACAGTGGAAGATGTATCAATGGTAAAGATTGGACCGGGGTCCATAGTTCACTAGAGGTGCTCTCCTTAGATAAACAACATGGCATGAAAGGTAAAAAAATTACAGCAGAGCAATTGACATGAACTGAGCAAGGCATAAAAATGCAATTACTAGTCAAAAAGATCCTATGAGATTTGATTGGGCAATACAACAATATACATAGACCGCTATCCAACTGCATCTATGACTAGAAGTCCACCATCAGGTTATCATCCGAACCTCCTCTAGTATTAAGTTGCAAGCAACAGACAACTGCTTTAAGAAAAGTATGTAAGGTAAATAGTCCACATGTTCCATGAACAAGAGACTGTTGTTTTCTCCCTAGTAGCAACAACACATCTACAACCGAAGAGATTTCTGTCACTTCCCTTGGAAACTAGAGGTATGAACCCACTATCGAACATAAATACCCCCTCTTGGAGTCACTAGCAACTACTTGACCAAGATAGCTACTAACAACGGAGAGCATGCAAGATCACAAACAATACAGACATGATAGAATCATAAAGACAAAACCATTAATCAAACCAACATAATAGTCTCAATATCTATCGGATCCCCGCAAACACAACATGCATGATTACAAATAGATTAGATCTTGATCATGAACGGAGCTCACAAGATCTATACATGAAAGCACAAAGGAGGAGATACAACCATCTAGCTACTACATGGACCCATAGTCCAAGGTGGAACTACTCACGCATCATACCGGAGAGAAGGCCTCCGGGATGATCTCCCCTCCAGCAGGGTGCCGGGAAGAACTTCAGATCCCCCCGATCTAGGGACGATGGTGGCGGCGGCTACAAAGAGTTTCGTGGAGATTTGATCGGGTGCTTAGGGTTTCACATCGTGGGCTTCTTATAGGCAAAGGGGGAGGCCGAGGCGGCGGCCTGGGGCCCCACACCCCTCCCAGGCATGGGCAGGGCCCACCCACGCCTAGGGTGGGTCTGGCCGCCCTGGCCGGCCTCTCCGGCTCCCCTCTAGACTTCTTGTGCCCCACGAAAAATAATTGACTTTGACGTTTGTCCCGTCCAATTCCAAGAATATTTCTTTACTAACTTTTCTGAAACTAAAAACAGCAGAAAACGGGCATCTAGCACTGTTGCAACTTGTTAGTAGGTTAGTACCAGAAAACATGTAAAAGGCACCTCAAAGTGTAGACAAGGCAAAGCAAAGTAGGTACTAAACAAGCATGGAGCATCAAAAATTATAGATATGTTTCCAATGTATCAGCATCCCCAAGCTTAACTCTTGCTCGTACTCAAGTAGGTAAGTGATAAAAAAGAATAATTTTTGAGGTGACATGCACCCTCACAATAAAGATCCAACCATTTGCAAGCATTGAAAGCTGGGATCAAAGAACTCTAAACATGTGCATGAAAGATGGAGTTCTAACAATATGACATAGTAACTATGCATGCAACATGAAAGGCTACAAACAAAGATCATGAATAATATGCAATGAAAAACGTTTGTTTGTTTCCCATACAGAAATCATAGGATAGTGGCAATCAACTTGTCCCTCATAGAGTAGCAATATAGATGCATAGGACACCTTCAAAGTTCACAAGGGTGACTAGAAACAAATAGTACAAGAACAAGTAATATCACAATATGCATCAATCAATAAGCTTTGGAACACTGCACACAGAATGACAACTATGCTCTCTTAATGGTGCCTAAAGGTAGAAGGTGGAGACTCAATAGTGGTGGAAGAAAGGCCTTTTTGTAAAGGAAGCAGGGATTACAAGTTTCAAAAAGAGCTTCCAAAAATTATGGTACTTGTTAGCTTTCAGCCCTCATTGCCCCTATCATAAGCATCTTGAAGTGGTTAAGGTTAAAGTGGCAAAGATGGAGTATATGCTTGATGAAGTATAAGTTGGCAATCTCAAGTCCCTTGAATACGAGGGCCACACCTCATGCATACTCAACTTTGGGACCAGGTAAGTTCTTGTCATTGTAAGTATTTGCATATCATTGAGAACCGCCAACGGGGTACCCCTTGCACATGGTACAGGAGCTTTCCCATTACCAAAATGACAAGGCAAGTAGACAATGAGCATCTCAGCAATCTTTTTATTTACCATATGCATAGCTTTTTATTGAGGATGATTCATAGATAGCTCATTATGGTGATGCTGCAAGTTTCCACCATGATTAGGCACGGCTCTGGCTAGCGGCCCAGGTGTTTCTCTAACACAGAATACAAACTCCATGGACTTACAAGTTCCCTCTTTATTTCACACCGGTGACATCCATAGACAAAAGAACATGATATCAACTGAGTACAAAGTACAAGTGCAATGTTGAAAACGTTCCCCGTGACAGCACAATTCTGCTAATTCCAACTTATAAGTGCAAGCACATACAACAAAGTTGTCACAATGGTTCAAGTTTGTTAGGGGAAAAGAATATAAAGTGTGCCATCAAGTTCGTGAGGTCTTTAATCACTAAGTTTTCACATAACAAAATAATTTTTAATTGGAAGATAGTTGAAAACAAGAATATACTTGGAATGGTGTAACACACTATGCATAGGAGTTTACAGTGGACACTTTGGAATAACTTGGTTTCTTGGGAGTTGGAGGCATGATTAGGACTTACTCATACAAGTGGAGGCTAGCAAAAGACTGGGAGCAACCAACTAAGAGAGCATAATGTCCATAATCATGCAGAACAACAAAGCATACTAATCAAAGCAAAGAGTGGTACTACAATTCAAGTACTAAATGATCATAGAGGCTAATGGTTACTTGTCATAGTCATAACATGGTGTGAGCATGTGCCAAGTCAATCCAAGCAAAGCATCAAAGGAGAATACCACAATACTATGCTTTTGCATGCTAAAACAACGCCATAATTTCTTCAAGTCACACTAAGCAATCCCAATTGTTTGGAACAAGACATGCTACAACAATAATAACTAATCATAATGCTAAAACAACACCTAGCATGTCATGCTAAAGTCTAAGTCACAATCAATACAAGCTCCTCTTGCACTTCAAGCAAGAACTTACTACTACTTTCCAACACCAAGCAACTTATTTGCAAAACAACACAACGAGAACGAGGGACCAAAATTATTTATTCAAGCAAAGTAAACAAACTAAGCAAATCAAACGAAAACTAAGACGCTCCAAGAACAACACAACTGAGCATGAAACAATAAAAACGAAGTGTCTAGACATACCTAAGCTTTTTATTGATGAAGAAGGGGATGCCTTGGGCATCCCCATGCTTTGACGCTTGTACCTCTTGGATATTTCTTGGGGTGACACCATGGTGGCATCCCCAAGCTTGAGATTTTGTCCATTCTTCATCTCATTGCATCATTCTCTCTTTACACCTGGAATTTTTCCTTCATACAAAACTTCACACAATCTTCATTAGCAACATTAGTGTATTTAAAATATATTAGACCTATGGCAAAGCTTTGAAACAACAAGGATTTTCACTAAAAACACAAGCTACTGTAGTAACTCCTTCAAAAAGCTCAATTCACCTAAAGAGAACTCAAAAAGGAATCAATAAGAAGCAAATGCAAATAATGGCAGAAATCTGTCAAAACAGACCAGCAGGTAGAAACCGATTTTTTCGAACATCTTCTGTTGCTCAAATCAAAAAGTGTTGAACTAACGAAAGTTAGCTAACATACTGGGGGATTTATTCATAAATTTAGAGCTCAATACAAGTTACAGAGACTCCTCACGAATTTTTTTGGTGAAGGATTGAAATCTGTTTCGGGACAGCAACTCCCCAAATCTTACTTCCCTCTCAGTAGATGTCATTTTTGGCACAAAAAGCAAACAAAAAGGATAAGTAGAGGTAATTAATGAAGTAATAACTTCCAAGACTCAAGGAAACTCTTGGGTTATCTCCCAACAAGTACTTTTATTTAACTCCTTTAAGATAGGCATAAGAAGCAAGAAGAATCAAGTATTTTCAAATGAGGCATTAATATCCATACTTGCAAGGTCTTCAACTATGAAAGGTATCTCATACAAATGGGTTTTGGAGGATCCCTTCTCATCTCTCTTTGGTCTACTACTTTCATCAAAAAGACTTTCAGGAGCAATCCAATCAAAATTCTTTTCAAAGGCTTCATGCATTCCAACAAGCTTGAAGGGTATGTGTATCTTAAATTCTTCTCTAGGCTTAGTTTTATCAAAAATACCCACAACATCTACACTTGATCCTATCATATTGAAACGCTCAAAGACCTTTTTGGCTTCTCTAGCAACGTCATGAAATTCTTTTGATAAAGTTTCAAGGATGAATTCCCTCTTTTCAGCATTCTTTTCTTCTTTTAGTTTTAGGAACAAGAACTGTATTAAGGCATTAAGCTAACAAACCTAGCCTCCAACATATGAACTAAAGAAGCTGCAGCAATCTCATAATTAGGAGAAAGCTCTGCTATAGATTTATCCTCAATATCCTCATGCTTGCTAACATAATTAAATAATTCTTCAATATTATCTTTCCCAATTATGGAGCCACTAACTATTGCAAGATCTTTCAGGGCGAACTTGGGGAGCAACATGGTGAGCTAGAGCAAGGTGGCAACTAGAGTAGGAACTTTTTTTGCGTTTTTAATAAAGCAAGCAAACCAAACTAGACTAGACTAATTTTTTGGGGTTTTTTTGGAAAGAGGCAAACAAAACCAAGCAAAATAAACGAAGCAAACTAAAAACAAAGTAAAGAGAAAGGAAGTGAAGGACTCCCCTTGTGAATACGTCCTTAGCCTCCCCGGCAATGGCGCCAGAAATCTTGATGCATGCACCCAGTGTTGACGTGGGACACTATGTTGGAACCCCAAGAGCAAGGTGTGATGAGCATAGAAGCAAGTTTCCCTTAGTAGAGACCGAGGTTATCGAAACTGAAGGAGGAAGGAAACGTCTCAAAGGTGTTGCAAGCAACGTGGAGACCTGCACAAGACAAACTCAAGACTTTGTCCCAACGAATCAGTGAGGTTGTCAAGCTCACCGGTTTGCTGTAACAAAGGGTTAAACATATGGTGTGGAAGGTAATGGTTTGCAGCAAGTAAACAAGTAACAGTGGAAGATGTATCAATGGTAAAGATTGGACAGGGGTCCATAGTTCACTAGAGGTGCCCTCCTTAGATAAACAACATGGCATGAAGGGTAAACAAATTACAGCAGGGTAGTTGACAGGAACTGAGCAAGGCATAACAATGCAATTACTAGTCAGAAAGATCCTATGAGATTCGATTGGGCAATACAATAAGATACATAGACTGCCATCCAACTGCATCTATGACTAGAAGTCCACCTTCAGGTTATCATCCGAACCCCCTCTAGTATTAAGTTGCAAGCAATAGACAACTACTTTAAGCAAAGTGTGTAAGGTAAACAGTCCACATGTTCCATGAACAAGAGACCGTTGTTTTCTCCCTAGTAGCAACATCACATCTATAACCGAAGAGATTTCTGTCACTTCCCTTGGAAACTAGAGGCATGAACCCATTATCGAGCATAAATACCCCCTCTTGGAGTCACTAGCAACTACTTGGCCAAGATAGCTACTAACAACATAGAGCATGCAAGATCACAACCAACACATACATGATAGAATCATAAAGGCAAAACCATTAATCAAACCAACATAGTAATCTCAATATCCATCGGATCCCTGCAAACACAACATGCATGATTACCAATAGATTAGATCTTGATCATGAACGGAGCTCACAAGATCTATACATGAAAGCACAAAGGAGGAGATAGAACCATCTAGCTACTACATGGGCCCATAGTCCAAGGTGAAACTACTCACGCATCATACCGGAGAGAAGGCCTCCGGGATGATCTCCCCTCCGACAGGGTGCCGGGAAGAACTTCAGACCCCCCCGATCTAGGGACGGTTTCGTGGAGATTTGATCGGGTGCTTAGGGTTTCTGCATCGGGGGCTTCTTATAGGCGAAGGGGGAGGTCGAGGCGGCAGCCAGGGGCCCCACACACCTCCCAGGCGCGGGGCAGGGCCCACCCGCGCCTAGGGTGGGTCTGGCCGCCCTGGCCGGCCTCTCCGGCTCCCCTCTAGACTTCTTGTTCCCCACGGAAAGTAATTGACTTTGATGTTTGTCCCGTCCAATTCTGAGAATATTTATTTACTAACTTTTCTGAAACCAAAAACAGCAGAAAACATGCATCTGACACTGTTGCAACTTGTTAGTAGGTTAGTACCAGAAAACATATAAAAAGCACCTCAAAGTGTAGACAAGGCAAAGCAAAGTAGGTACTAAACAAGCATGGAGCATAAAAAATTATAGATACGTTTCCAACGTATCACCATGTACCAACAATTTATAAAGGAAGTAGAACCTAAGGTACGTGATATAGATATGGAGTATTAAGAAGCTAGCCGATAAACCTACGGCTAAGATAGATGATACTTTTGATCCCACTGTTAAAATTAAAAGAGGAGTTAATGAGATAACTACACTTTGTGATCTTGGTGCAAGTGTTTCAATAATTTCTCAAAGTTTATTTGATAAATGAAATCTAGATCCATTTGGAACTACTGAAATGAGGAAATGAGACTCCATCTTGCCGATTCAACATATAAACAAGCTGTTGGGATCAAAGAAAACATAGTGGTTGAAATTAAAGGATGTCCTTCTCTTATTGATCTTTTTATAGTGGACATGCCTGAAGATTCCATAGAAACTATAATTCTAGGTAGGTCATTTCTAGAACTATTAAAGCTTTGATTAATTTACATGAAGTTTTGATTGTTTTTATTTCTTTCCAGTGTTTTGGTTCTTCCCTATAGAATTCGAGGACAAGTCAGAGATCAAAGTCAGAGATCAACACCATCGAAGATCGAAGATCAATACTTGACCAACCATGATCAAGTGAAGTACAACGTCTCTGAAGGTCTGCTTATTGGTTATCAATGGAAAAGGCAAGCATAGACCCACCATGATACAATCCCATGCATTTGAAGTATCTCAATTCTTGCCATGATGCACATGATTACAATGTCTCCTATTGATAGATAGAGTAACCTATCTATTACATTAATCCCTTTGAAGCCTCTAGCATAACTAGGTTTGTCTTGTGTGCACTGATGGAGCTTTTGTATGTGTCCTTGTTGGCCATGCTTATTTGTTGAGTCTAGTTCATTCGGAAGATGCATCAGAGATGCAAATGAATCTAGTATGATAGGAGAGCAATGTATGATGGTAATGTGAGGTTAAACATGCTAAGGCTTGTATGGGAGGCCACGGTGGTTCGTAGTTCCATACTGACCACCCCTAGGACCCAAGTTCTTGCCTTAGGAACCAATATGAGGGTAAAGCCACACGAGGCCTGGAAAAACCCTCGACTCACTAACTTTCATAGTATATTCCATGAGTAACATAGTTTGAGCACTCCATTTGGCATACACATTGAAAAGGTTTATGAAAAAGGTGCATTGCATATAGGGCGTGGACGAGGTTGCTTGAGGCATATCCTCTGGTAAACCAACCTCACCTAACATCCCTAGGGGTTGGCTTCGGGATTTTACCCATTATGGCAGAACCCTCCTTAGGGCATGACTCATGATCTCGGTGAAATCAAGGTAAATGTCATGTCTAACCACCCTCTGTCGGCCTTCCAAGGAAGAGGGCTAATTATGTGGCATTAAGAGTTAGTTGGTATGTGTGGGTAAATTTTTACACCCCTGTAGGGTCAAATATTTTGGAAAACGGTGTTCACGGTTATGGATGACTTGGGAATGAAAGTGAAGATCATAGAGAACATTAACCTAATACTAAAACTTGGCAGATCAACATGTGCTTAAATATGCTTACTTAGGGTACGGGGGTAATCCTAGTTGAGAGGTGATGATGATGATTTGGTGACATCAAAAAATGATGATCATTATAGTTGGAGATGTCGCTCTCTTATCCCCTTCTAAAATGATATATTAGTCGAGCTTCTACTCCCTCTTGTTTTACAAGTGATGATTCCAATTTTGAAGCATATTTATCTTATGCTTTTGCACAAGTAGAGTAGGATTTTTGGTATTTTACGGCGCTCGCGTGCATCTTTTGTCCTTTGTTTCAACAGGATCCCAAATTACTAAGTCTTTTGTTAATATATCAATTGGGACTGTTATGTTATGCAATAATATGATACTTCTAAGTGATAAATGTCATTTGAATGATTTTTTCTACGCACCTGGGAGAAGAGAGTATGCAGGGAGAGGCTACAGAGGGTTTAACGACCTGTGGTATGAGCGGAGCTTGCCCGTACCATCCGCCGGTACCACCTGTCAGCGCGTCCGCCTCGCAAAATCTTTCACCATGCAAAGACGGATCTGAGATTCGACATTCACAGAAACTTCGAGCCTCAAAATACCATGCCAAAGAGGGATCTAGAGGAGGAACTAGGAGAAGGGAAAATCCTTATTTCTTCATGGATCATCGGTGGACATCACATCATCCCTTCATCATCAACCGTTGCATCTCCATCACTAATACCATTCCCCTCTTCTATCCTTTAGATCTTGTTGTAATTCCAAATACGATTGTGGTTTGCACTAGATTTATCTTCATACTTGTATCCATCCATATGAATATGATGAGGTTGTGGATTGCTTCCATGTGTGAGTAGATCACTTTGTTATTGGGGAGATTGAGAAACCCTAGCATTATTATGAAATGAAATAAAGATGATCTATTACTTTGGTCCATTGTACATTGATCTATCATATTGTGTTTGATCTCTCTCTTTAGATGGTATGTGTAGTGGGCTGATGAGTGCAAACATGATGCATATTTAAGCATACAAATTATTCATATTGTCACTCATCACATGCTATATCTAGCTACAACTATGCCCATTATGCATGATTACTAGTTTTCATTCATTTTCACATGGACTTTGCACAACTAGTAGTTTAGTAGTATTTTATTACGTTTTCCTTGTCTTTGACTTGTGTGTAGATGCTATGGATACTCATGGACAAAGGATCCAAGAGGATGCAATATGGAGGAGCTGCAGGCACTACGAGGAAAATGCATGTTCGTGGCGCACCTGAAAAGGCCTTCCGTGGCGCACTAGCAGTGCGCCACTAGCCTCGCGCTGCGGCTATATCCTAGCTGTGGCGCACTGCATGGTGCGCCACGGTTGTGTCGAGATAGGCCAGGTGCGCCACGGGTAGGGGTACAGGGTGCGCCACAGATGTGTTTTTCAAAAAAAAATGCAAAAAACACCCTCGTTTTGAATTGCAAAAGCAATCGGGTCCGTGCATCGCCGCCGTTGTGTCACCTCGCTGGAGCATGGTCGTGGCCACGACCTACCACCGTAGGGAGTTGCGGGAGGCCATGACCGCTCTAGTCCTCGTCGGTGTCGAGGTGGTAGGAAGGGAGTGGTTGGAGAAAGGGAGGTAGGAAGAGATGGAGGAAGAGAGGGAGGAAGGAAGGTCGGTGAGGAGAAGGATGTCGCCGTCGCCCGTTGTCACTGCGAGGAGGAGGAGAAGGCCGCCGTTGTGCTGCCGTCACTGCAAGGAGAGGAGGAGGACGCCTTCGCGCCGCCGTAGAAAGGACGCGGCCATGCAAAGAGAGGAGGAGGCCGGAGAAAGGACGCCGGAGCAAGTTGGCCAGAGAAAGGAGAAGGGGAAGGAGGAGAAGGAAAAGGAGAAGGAGAAGGAAGAAGGAAGGAGAAGGGAGAAGGAAGAAGGAGAAGGGAGAAGGAAAAGGGAGAGGTAAAAGGGGAAAGGAAAAGGTAGGTGGGAGGGGTGGGGATTCAAATTTTGAATCCTGCCCAACTTACTCGTAGCGCACTAGGTGGTGGTGTGCTACGGGTAAGTTGCCCTTTATTTTTTTGCAGGAAAAAACGGTCTTTTGACCGTAACTTTTTACTCTTTTCGAATTTTGAAAATCTAAATAATCGCTAAATGACCGGAGGCGGTTGCGAGCGGATGCGAGATCTCGTTCTCGTCATTTTGGTATATTATACGTTTTTTTCGACATCGTATGCAAAAGTTATGGCCATTTTACCGTGGCATGACTTTTTTTTGCAGAAAACGTGGAAACTCATGTTTGTTAATTTTCCTAGAAACTATACCACATTATCTACCTAAATATGAATGGATTTTATTTTTTGAAGTGATTATCATTTTCTTTTATTTTTTGCAAATCCTAAAAAGGTGATCCACGGGGGGGGGGGGGGGGAGTTGGTGCAGGGTTAGTTAGGCGTAGGGCACTAGGGCAAGGTGGCCTACTACTAAGTTTATACATCCGTGGCGCACATGACATAGTGCGCCATAGAACTTGCACCTACCCCATGTGCGCAACGGGTATGTGGCATGCGGCTGGCAGGCCCCTGGCCCATACATATCTATGGCGCACATATCCCATGTGCGCCACGGTTGTTCTAGTTACTAGTAGGGCACTGCCCACAGGTGAGCCACGCCTATTTTACCCGTGGGGCACTTCAACCATGTGAGCCACGGATGTGCGGATTATCTATAGCCCTTTTCCTAGTAGTGAGGCACCAGACTTAGACATTTAAGGGGAGGAAAAGGTTGATTTTTCCGTCAAATCCAAATGAATATCCAAGGCCATGGTGTTGTAGCCTCATCCATACAAATCTAACGAGCCAAAGAACACCTCAATCGGAGTCCATATCAAGAAATGGCGGCCAAAACACTACATCGTACAGAGGATTTAACGACCTACGGTACGGGCAAAGCCCGTCCATACCGTATGGTCGTACCACCCTCCTTCGGCCTCGTTTCGTCAAACGGAACAACATTTGTGAAGGCCCAATGGGCATATTCAGCCCCAATCTCCATCGGTTCGTGAAACCGACCTCCAGAATGCATATTTAAAGAAGGGAAACCCTAGCCGCCAGGGGGAGAGTCCATCCATGCTCCACCCTGCCGCTCCGCCGCCTCCATAGCTGCCGCACACAAGATCTCCACCACCACACCACTCCATACAAAGAGGGGACTTGCATCTTGAAGTTCTACGCATCGATCTTCATCATCATCTACATCAACAACGTCTCCAACATTGATCCCCTTTGTGTACTTTATTGTAATCCAAACTCTATTTTGGATTTGCACTTGTATTCAATTGTACCTTCATATATCATCCATATTATTTCTATCATGTTGATCACCTTCATGTATGAGTATTTTCCTTGTTCTTGGGGAGAGATGGTGAAACCCTAGTATTATTAAGCATTGAAATAAAGATGATCTATAACTTTGCTCTTTGATCCATTGATTTATGATATTGTGTTAGATTTCTTTCTTCAGATGGTATGTGTAGTTGGCAACATATCATTTTCCTTCGGGACTAAAGAGAGAGATACTCTCTGAACGTGTATGGTAGTATTTCCAGTGCTACTTTTGTGACTACAAGCATGGGTTTATAACATGCATGGTCAAAGGGGGAACTAAGAGAGACTCACTAAGCTTATTATGATATCCATGGGGAAACCCTTAATTGTGGGTCTATATGAGTTATTGCTCGCAGGCATCATAGTGTTTATTTAGAGATGACCTCATTACCCGATTCAAGAAAGCGACTGCCCACACGTCTTATAGTGAACATCTTATTATTGAGCTCTCTCCATAATAACGAAAGATATAGATTATCCTAATCATACACAATTCTCCCATTGCAATGGTGGCCTCACTGACAACGTGGCTGCGAGGTTGTGTTGTTACCATTTGAAAAGCTTCCATGGGACGAACTTTCTATAATAAATAGTGCTGCTACAAGTACTGCAATAACCTATTGTTGATCGCAAGAACCCAAACATCATCGACCACATATCATTTGACTTGAGGTTTAAGGAGAGGGTGATACCCTTAGGACGTGTATGGGAGTATGCCCAGTGTTACTTTTGTGACAACAAGAATTGGCTTATAACCTAAACAGTCGAAGGGGGAATTAGGAGAGATTCACTAATCTTATTACGATATCCATGGAGAAACCCTTAATTGTGCTGGTCTGTGATGTCTACGCACTTCTTTTCTTGTAGACAGTTGTTGGTCCTCCAAGTGCAGAGGTCTGTAGAAAAACAACAAGTTTCCCTTAAGTGGATTACCTAAGGTTTATCGAACTCAGGGAGGAAGTGGTCAAAGGTATACCTCTCAAGCAATCCCGCAATCAAGATACAAGAAGTCTCTTGTGTCCCCAACACACCTAATACAATTGTCAGGTGTATAGGTGCACTAGTTCGGCGAAGATATAGTGAAATACAAGTGGTATGGATGATTATAAGACAACGGTGCTAGAAAAGAGCTTGACGGCCTGGAAGATACTGGAAGCAAGAAAACATGCAACAAATCTAGTTGTGAATGGTGTTTCAATGTTTATAAACAAGGCCTAGGGATTATACTTTCACTAGTGAACACTCTCAATAAATATATTCTCTTCATGATACTACCCTGAACTACTCTCTGGTTGGACACTCTAATCCACGGTAGGGCTATAATAGCACACCTCAAAGTCCGCCTTCCCCATCTAGATAACCCCACACTGTCACCTTGAGCGCTAGATGGTTCCAACAAACACCACAATTTCATAGAGACAACCAACTCATAATATACTCATGATAAGGATTTATGAACTCTAGCCTAAGTGCCACCACGGCGTGCACGTCGTCACTTTCACACACGTGGGGAGAGCAGAGATCTATTGAAGCACTTGAATAGCAAGGTAGATCTACATGATTACAAAGCTCATGATCACAATATGATCACGCATAGAGAGAGATGAACACAACTACCGGTAGAGCCCTTAGCCTCGAGGAAGAACTACTCCCTCCTCATCATGGAAATCAGAAACGACGATGGAGATGGTGATGGAGATCGATGGAGATGGCTCCGGGGGCACTTCCCCGTCCCGGCAGGGTGCCGGAACAGAGACTTCTGTTCCCCGAATCTCCCCTTCGGTGGCGGCGGCGCTGCGGAACTTTTCGTGGCTTTTTCCCAGATGATATAGGGTTTCTGAGTCAGGGGCTTATTATAGGTGAAGGAGGCAAGGTCGATGGAGGCCCAGGGGGACCACACCCCCTAGTGATGCGCCCAGGGTGGGCCCGCGCCACCCTAGGGTGTGGCCACCCTGGTTCCCTACTTCGTCTCTTCTTCGATTTTCTGTATCGTTCCGGAAAAAAATGAAGTTTGGCTTTTGTCCCGTCCAATTCCGAGAATATTCATTTTTTTAGCTTTTCTGAAACCAAAAACAGCAGAAAATAGGCAACTGGCACTGTGGCAACTTGTCAATAGGTTAGTTCCAGTAAGTGTATAAAAATACCTCAAAGTGTAGACAAAGCATAAGACAAATCATATAAAACAAGCATGGAGCATAAAAAATAATAGATACGTTTACAACGTATCAAGCATACCCAAGCTTAACTCCTGCTCGTCCTCGAGTAGGTAAGTGATAAAAAGAATAATTTTTGAGGTGACATGCATCATCACAATCATGATCAAACCATTTGTAAGCATTGAAAGCTGGGATCAAAGTAGTCTAAACATGAGCATGAAAGATGTAGTTGTGACAATAAGACATAGCAACTATGTTGCAACATGAGAGGAACAAACAAAAGTCACGAATAACAGTGCATTGAAAGACGTTTGTTTGTTTCACATATATAAAACATAGCATAGTGGCATTCAGCTTGTCCGTCATGGAGTAGAAAAACATAAATGCATAAGACACCTTCAAAGTTCATAAGGGTGACTAGATACAAATAGTTCAAGAACAAGCAATATCAACATTATGAATCAATCAATAAGTTTTGGGACAATACACATATAACTAAGAATGATAACTATGCTCTCTTAATTGGTGCATAAATATAGAAGGTGGAGACTCAATATAAAGTAGGAAGAAAGGCCCTTCATAAAGGGAAGCAGGGATTTCAAGTTTCATAAAGAGCTTCCAAAAATTATGGTACTTGTTAGCTTTCAGCTCTCATTGCCCCTATCATAAGCATCTTGAAGTGATTAAGGTTAAAGTGAACAAAGTGTGGAGTATATGCTTGACAAAGTATAAGTTGGCAATCCCATGTCACTTAAGTATGAGGGCCACTCCTCATGCTACTCAACTTTAGTTACCGGTAAGTTCTTGTCATAGTAAGTACATGTGTATCATAGAGAACCACCAACGGGGTACCCCCTGCCCCATGATACATGAGCTATCCCATAGAGAACCACCGATCTTCTTATTTACCATGATAAAATGGTGCTTTTTTCTCTCTTTCCTCTTTCCTCATCTCTTTTTTTTATTTTTCTCAATCTCTTTTTTCTATCTCTCTTTTTTTATAAGAAGAATGCTTCATAGATTGCTCACTGTGGTGATGCTGTAAGTTTCCACCATGATTAGGCATGGCTTAGGCTAGCGGCCATGTCGTTTCTCTAACACACATACATAACTCCATGGACTTACAAGCTCCCCTTTTATTTCACACCGACGTCATCCACAAACAAAAGATCATGATATCAACTGGTTACAAAGTACAGGTGCAATGTTGAAAGCGTTCCCCATGACAACACGGTTCTGCTAATTCCCAACTTATAAGTGCACGCATATACAACATAGATGACACAATGATTCAAGTTTATTAGGGGAAAGAAAAATAAAGTGTGACATCAAGTTTGTGAGAGCATTAATCACTAAATTTCACATAACAAGTTTAATTTGGAAGATATATAAAACAATATACTTGGAATGGTGTAACCCACCATGCATAGGAATTTATAGTGGACACTTTGGAATAACTTGGTTTCTTGGGAGTTGGATGCATGATTAGAGCTTAATCATACAAGTGGAGGCTAGCAAAAGACTGGGAGCGACCAACTAAGAGAGCAATAATGGCAATAATCATGTAGAGCGACAAAACATTACTAATCAAAGCATAAAGTGGTATTACTAGTCAAAAACTAAATGATCATGGAGGCTAAGGTGACTGGTTCATAGTCATAACATGGCGTGAGAATGTGCCAAGTCAACCCAAACAAAGCATCAAAGGAGAATACCACAATACTATGCTTTTGTATGCTAAAACAACACATGATTCTTTCAAGGCACATTAAGAAATCCTAATTGTTTGGAACAAGTCATGCTACAGTAATAATCACTAAGCATAAGGTCAAAACAACATCTAGCATGACATGATAAAGTCTAAGCCACAGTCAAAACAAGCTCCCTTTTGTACCACTTAAGCATGAAGCTTCCTACTCTTTTCCAACACCCATCGACTTATTTGAAACAACTCAGAAATATAATAATCAACAAAGATCAGTGATATTGTCACACAAATCTACAAAGAAGAACAAAAAATTTATAAGCTGAACGCACAAGAAAACTAAGGCTAAACACAGTGCTAGCAAAAGAGAACACTCACAAGACAATAAGAATGAAAACTGGAGTGTTCTAAACAATGAAAATGGAGCGTGTCTCTCTCCAAAAGAATTGTGCTGAGATCCAACCAACTTATTGCATCAAACCAAACAAAATAAAACTAAAAACAAAAACAAAGATGCTCCAAAAACAACACAAAAGTGCATGAAGCAATAAAAACGAAGTGTCTAGAAAGACCTGAGATTTTTATTGATGAAGAAGGGGATGCCTTGGGCATCCCCAAGCTCTGACGCTTGTACCTCTTGAATATTTCTTGGGGTGACACGGGGTGGCATCCCCAAGCTTGAGCTTTTGTCCATTATTCATCTCATTACATCATTCTTCCCTTACACAATTTTTTCCTTCATACAAAACTTTACACAATCTTCATTAGCAACATTAGTGTAATCAAAAGTTAATATACCTTTGGGTTTAGTTTTAAAACATCAAAACTTTCATTAAAAACACAAGCTACTGTATCAATTCCTTCAAAAAGCTCAATTTACCAAAGAGAACCCAAAAAGAAATCGATAAAGAGGCAAATGCAAATAATGGCAGAAATCTGTCAAAACAGAACAACAGGTAAAAACCTATTTTTTTGAAGACCTTATGTTTCTCAAATAAAAAAGTGTTGAACTAAAAAAAGTTATATAACTACCTGGGGGATTTACTCAGAAAATTACAGCTCAATATGACTTACAGATAATTTTCAAGAATTTTTACAGTAAAGCACAAAAATCTGTTTCGGGACAGCAACTTCCCCAAATCTTACTTCTCTATCTCATTAGAGGTTATTCTTGATACAAAAATCACACAAAAATGATAAGGAGAGGTTATTACAGAAGTAATAACTTCCAAGACTCAATAAAACTATTGGGTTATCTCCCAAGAAGTACTTTTCTTTAACACCTTTAAGTCAGGCTTGATAGTTTGAGAAGATGCTCACATAAGAAATATGAATTGAAGTAAAAGAGAGCATCAAGAAGCAAATTCAAAACACATTTAAGTCTAACCCACTTCCTATGCAGAGTAATCTTATAAAGAAACAAGTCATTAAAGCACAAAGCAACAAGCATAGTAAAGCAAAACAAGTGCAACTTCAAGATTTGGGAAACTTAATATTGTTGAGATACATAAGACCATGTTTCCCTCTCTCATGAATAAAATTAACAATATAACTATCACATAAAACATTCTTATCATGAGCCACATGAATATAATAATTATTACTCTCCACATAAGCATAGTTATTCTTATTAATTGTAGTGGGAGCAAATTCAACAAAATAGCTATCACTATTATTCTCATCACCATAATCATAAAATATAAGAGGCATATTGTAATCACACTTAATTTTCTCCTCAATAGTAGGTGGACTGAAAATATCATGTTCATCATTGCAATCATCATACATTGGTGGTATAGTATCATCATAAGCAATATAATAGCTATCTTCCCAAGTGTGTTCATTTGTAAACATATCATCATTGGAAGGAACATGGATAACACTAATAGCACAACAATTATTAATATCATCATTTTCAGAATTGGTACCAAAGAGATTTTCAATATCAAAAGTAGTGTGCTTTTCCCAATCATGATCACTACTATAGGTAACGGGCATGGGAACATCATCTAGTTTAGACTCATCAGCAAAAACTATGATAGGAGCAACATGCTTAGGGGAATATACCGTTTCCTCTCTCCTTTTACTCCTCTTTTTCTTCTTCTCCTCTTTAGGAGGGAGAGGCTTGAAAGGAAGCTCCTCCCCATACCCTGGTTTATTGTTAGAGACAATAGAAGAAACTTTGGAGGATTCCTCCTTTTTATTAATAAGAACAAAACTCATATCAGTCCTGTCATATTTTGGTAAAATATCATATTTTATAAGATTTTGTATGTAAGTATTTGCGTGGAAATTATCAACACAATAAAGATGACAACCATGCATGATGATATTCATATCAAAAGCACTCATGTCTACCAAATAAAATTTTCTTGATAACTCTTCACACCCCAAAACAATGTAAGTTCATCATGTTGATTATCAGTGATCGCGTTATCACAATACAAACTTGCAGTACTCATTGGATTAGAAAGGTTATTATTATGGCTTGAGCATTGAAAATTGAAATGACCCACTTCATAGCAGAGTTCACAAATAAAAGGATAGAGGGCACAAACTTTTTTACCAAGATCATCTAGAGCCTTATACCACGTTCTAGTTTTTTCACTCCAGTGGGTGATACAATATTCTTCTTCAATTTGATTCTTTTCACAAGGTCTATGTATTCCACAAAAATTAACATGCTTATAAGAAATAGTACTTTTAGAAGTTTGAGCATGTTTATTGCAATAATTAATAATAGTTTCATTTTTCATGCAAGTGTCTTTAAAAGGTTCATGATACATGTCCCACTTTTCTTTAGGAGCATTAATATGGGAAGCAAAGGCTCTACAAATTTTAACAAGAATTTGAGGATCAAGACCATATTTAGCACTAAGATCTTGAAAATCAGCAATTTCAGCGAAAGACTTAATGCAATCATACTCATAGTTTATACCTGGTTCTTTACCTTTGTCGTTATCCCAATCTTCGGTATTGATTTGAATTGTTTCAAGAAGATACCACTTATCTTTGACCTCCTTACTTGTGAAGGATCCCTCTAAACAGGTATCTAGATAGTCCTTGTAATGTCCTGAAAGCCTTGCATAAAAATTATTAATAAAAATATTACTAGGGAGCTCATGAATGGTACATTTGAGAATTAGTGACTTCAATAACCCCCAAGCTTGGGCAATACTTTCTCCCTCATGAGTATGAAAATTATAAATATAATTCCTATGTTTATAAATTTCATGTGGAGCATAAATTTTAGAGTAAAAGAGAGATTCAAGTTCCTTCCACTCCAAATGATGAGGATCATCTAGTAGCTCATACCACTCCCTTGCTTTGTCCCTAAGTGAGAAAAGGAATAACTTCCTCTTAACTTGGTCCATTGAAATACCTTCAAACTTGAACAACTCGCATAATTCATGTATAAAGAGTAAATGATCACTAGGATGGGCAGTTCCATCTCCAAAATAGCAGTTATTCATAACACGTTCAACAATTTTCATAGGTATTTTAAAAGGGACACTTTCAGTATGGTTTTAAAATATCACAAGCATCATTAGAACTACCACATATGGGAGATAGAGTATCATAAGAGCAAATTTTCCTCCATAAAGCTGGGGAACTAAAAATATCCTTTTTATAAAAACTAGCTTCCCCAAGCTTAGATGTTTCCATAGCATTAGGAACAATGGTGTTCAAAAAATTCATACTAATAACATTGCTATTAGCATGCAAAGAAAGTTCCATAGGTTTTTCTTCAAACACTTCATGTCCTAACTCAAGATAGATACTATAAAGCTCTCTAATTTTTTTTTGTTTTCCATTAAACCTAACTAGTGAAAACAAGAAACAAAAAGACAACATTGTAGAATCTAAAGGAAATAACTTTGAGCACTCACACACACACACCAGGATGTGAGTACCTTTTACCTTACCTCCCCGACAACGACGCTAGAAAATAGCTTGATGTCTACGCACTTCTATTCTTGTAGACAATTGTTGGGCCTCCAAGTGCAGAGGTTTGTAGAACAGCAGCAAGTTTCCCTTAAGTGTATTACCCAAGGTTTATCGAACTCAGGGAGGAAGTGGTCAAAGGTATCCCTCTCAAGCAATCCTGCAATCAAGATACAAGAAGTCTCTTGTGTCCCCAACACACCTAATACACTTGTCAGGTGTATAGGTGCACTAGTTCGGCGAAGATATAGTGAAATACAAGTGGTATGGAAGATTATAAGACAACGGTGCCAAAAAGAGCTTGCTGGCGTGGAAGAGACTGGAAGCAAGCAAACATGCAACAAATCTAGTTGTGAATGGTGTTTCAATGTTTAGAAACAAGGCCTAGGGATCATACTTTCACTAGTGAACACTCTCAATAAATATATTCTCTTCATGATACTACCCTGAACTACTCTCCGGTTGGACACTCTAATCCACGGTAGGGCTATAACAGCACACCTCAAAGTCCGCCTTCCCCATCTAGATAACCCCACACTGTCACCTTGAGCGCTAGATGGTTCCAACAAACACCACAATTTCATAGAGAAAATCACCTCAAAATATACTCATGATAAGGATTTATGAACTCTAGCCTAAGTGCCACCACGGCGTGCACGCTGTCACTTTCACACACGTGGGGAGAGCAGAGATCTATTAAAGCACTTGAGTAGAAAGGTAGATCTACTTGATTACAAAGCTCATGATCACAATATGATCACGCATATAGAGAGAGATGAACACATAGATACCGGTATAGCCCTTAGCCTCGAGGAAGAACTACTCCCTCCTCATCATGGGAATCAGCAACGACGATGGAGATGGTGGTGGAGATCGATGGAGATGTCTCCGGGGGCACTTCCTCGTCCCGGCAGGGTGCCAGAATAGAGACTTATGTCCCCCGAATCTCCCCTTCAATGGCGGCGGTGCTGTAGAACTTTTCTTGGCTTTCTCCCAGATGATTTAGGGTTTCTGAGTCGGGGGCTTCTTATAGGCGAAGGAGGCAAGGTCGGTGGAGTCCCAGGGGGCCCACACCCCCTGGTGGCGTGCCCAGGGTGGGTCCTGCCACCCTAGGGTGTGGCCACCCTGGTGCCCTACTCCGTTTCTTCTTCGATTTTCCGTATCGTTTTGGGGAAATATGAAGTTTGGCTTTTGTCCTGTCCAATTCTAAGAATATTCATTTTTTTTAGCTTTTCTGAAACCAAAAATAGCAGAAAACAGGCAACTGGTACCGTGGCAACTTGTCAATAGGTTAGTTCCAGAAAGTATAAAAATACCTCAAAGTGTAGACAAAGCATAAGACAAATCATATAAAACAAGCATGGAGCATCAAAAATTATAGATACGTTTACGAAGTATCAGTCTCTATGAGTGATTGCTCTTAGTCATCGCAGTGGTTATTTAGAGGTGACCTCATTACCTCATTCAACAAGCAAGTGCTCACGAGTCTTGTAGTGAACATCTTATTATGGAGCTCTCTCCACACATATCATGATGAAAGAAATAGACTATCCTAATTATAATTAATTACCATATGCTAGTGGTGTATCCTACATCCTCGACAATGCTTTAGCCTTATTGAGTTCCAATGCTTTTATTACTTGCTTTTATTACTTTTCTCCACACAAATGAAAACCTTTCAAACACCCTTTACTTGAAATCAAAGGAAGCTTACAAGTATACTTTGGTAGATAGTGACGAGGGCATAAAGATGTCAACCAAATAGATCTTCGTGGGTCCGATACTCGTATTTCAAAACTAGCTACAACTGATCTGTGCTCTTGTAGTCATCAAGCTATTTTCTAACGCCATTGCCGGGGAACTAAGTGCTTTTGGTCATGACTGCACTCGGGCAAATGAATCATCTTGATGCAACCAAACACCTCGGGAAGTTCAATAGAGGACTCGTTAAAGAATTACTTAGTGGGAGCGAACCAGAATATGAGGTTAACCCTTGTTTTATCGCTATTATTAAGGCAAAAATTGTAGGAGATGATCCAGATGAGGATCCTTACACTCATTTAATGCATTTTACCGAGTTATGTTGGACACTTAAATTGAGAGGTTATTCTGATGATAAAATTGGAACTTAAATTATTTAGCCAATATCTAACCAATACTATTTAGCTTGGTATTGCCCTATAGAGAAAATTGATACTTGGGAAAAGCTCAAAGGAGAATTTCTATGTCGATTCTTTCCCAAAGTAAAGACTGCTGAAGTGAGGAGGGTGATGCGCTCAGATCACTATAGAGCTTAGTTGGGAGACCCCAAGAGGAAGGTATGATGATCACAACATCAAATCTTCCCTCAGAAAGAAGCCAAGGTTATCGAACCAGTAGGAGGAAGGAAACGACCCAAAGGTGTTGCTAGCAACTTGGAAACCTGCACAACACAAACTCAAGACTTTTCCCCAACGAACAGTGAGGTTGTCAATCTCACTAGTTTGCTAAAAATAAAGGATTAACTGTATGATGTGGAAGGTAATGGTGTTTTGCAGAAAGTGAACAATAATAGTGGAAGATGTATCAATGGAAAAGATTGGGTGCTCTCCTTAAGATAAACAAACATGGCATGTCGGGTAAACAAATTACAGCGGGGCAATTGACAGGACAGAGCAAGGCATAACAATGCAATACTAGACATTCATGATCCTATAAGATTTGATTGGGCAATACAACAAGATACATAGACAGCCATCCAACTGCATCTTTGACTAGTAATCCACCTTCAGGTTATCATCCGAACCCCCTCTAGTATTAAGTTGCAAGCAATGGATAACTGCTTTAAGCAATGTGTGTAAGGTAAACAATCCACTTGTTCCATGAACAAGAGATCGTTGTTTTCTCCCTAGTAGCAACATCACATCTACTGAAGGAAATATGCCCTAGAGGCAATCATAGAGATGATTATATTTCATATGTATCCATGAGTTATTGTAATGTTCCTTGAATATCCATATCAGGCAACTTGTATTATTGGCAATTATGTGAATTGTTTGTGAAACTCTTTACTTGTATGGTTATTTAATAGTTGTCCCTAGTCGGAGTTCATGTGAGGACACATGTGAATATTAGACTAGCACATCGATTGGTTGATTACTATGTTTCGCAAGTCATAGACATGGAGATGTCAAACCAATGATGTGGACACATGTTATGAACATGGGGTTGGACTGACCCAACCTGAGACTGGCAATTAGTTCCATCTCTCTCTCTACACATCGTGTACGTTTTGTCCTTAGACCTGAGATTGTCGCATGTACTTGATATGTGGATCGACCTACTTTGGGGCTATCAAACGCTGCACCGTAACAGGGTAGTTATAAAGGTAGCTTTCGGGTTTGTACTGAAGCATGCTGCAAGGCATGGTCAATCAAGATGGGATTTGCCCCTCTCTACTTGAGAGAGATATCTCTGGGCCCCTCGAGTGATCGGATCCAGAAATGCATGGCCGTGCTACATAAGGTTAAGAGTTAACCTAGTAAAGGGATTCCGAATCACAGTATCGAGAAAGGGAGGTCAGCTTGGAGCTAGACAAAATATCGTGAGGCAAAGGGAAAGACATGTACTAAACCTTGTGATGGTTCGTCCGATATGATCTTTGTATGCGTTTAGGAGTTGGCACGTCTTGCTAGAGGCCGGTACTAACTATTGACAGAATAAGTGTATTCGTGTCATGTCTATACGCATATGAACCTATAGGGTCACAACTTAAGGGTCTGGAAGCCTAATAAGGATTGGATCCGAATTAGACCAGGCTTAGTCTACTAATGGGTTGCTAATGTACAAGCCCACTAGGAACGCCTATATAAGATAGGGTGGGGTGAGCTGGCCAGGGTTAGACTTGAGATCATTCCACCCAGCCGCCACTCCTCACGCATGTGTCGCGCGCGCAGACCTAGCAGTCCGGCGTCTGACGCTTCCACCCTGTACGTGTGGATACCTCAGAGGCACTGCATCTGTAGCGCTTGGACGATCCGCGCAAGGGGAGATTCTCGTCGGACGAGGACAAGGAGGAGACGTGGAACGTCTGCACTGCCTCGACGCGCTTCATCAATTCCGCAACTATGCGTCTAGTGGTAATCCCGTGATCTATGACAATAGTAATCCTGGTATATGCGGTAGAAAATTTTGATTTACGCTAGTGTAGCCTACCCGTATCCCTTCAGTGGTATCAGAGCCGATGTTGTTCAGTTATAGGTTCGGGATGTTTGCATATGGTGATATGCAGATTGATATGAATGATGTGATCGTTTATATGGCGGTGGTTCAGGATTGATCTATGATCTTGCTTTTTGTGATCGTGATTCTGAGGTTGTCGAACGACTTACCCTACCGGTCGTTTTCCGCCATCGGGGTAGACAGTGACACATAAATCCTGTTGAATCATGCGAAGATCAATATGATTGATCGAATCGGAACCTAGATCTAAAATCGATGTACCGTGATCAAAGGAGTTTGATTGAATCGGGACAGGAGTCGGTTTGTGGTAAATTTGATTTGCCGATCAAAATCCTTAAAGAAAATTGTGAAGATTCGTTCTCTCATTTTCACGGTATCCCGCAGGGGGAGACCCCCTAGACCCCCCTTAATCTTAGCCCCTTCTGTATCTCGTTAAGGTAACTAGGTGCTGCGATGTCACATGATCCGGTAGAATGCAATTCTATGCATAACTTGTTTTTGCGGGATGTATGTGATCAGTATGGCCCATATATGTATGTGATGCATGTATGAAATTTTGCATGACCTGCGTGTCGTGAGTAGGGCAACACGGCTGGAGCTATATGTGTTTTCATTTATTGTAATGGCATGCGTGCCAACTTGTGATGATCCCAATACTATGTAATTTTGGTTACTAGCTGTTAGGAGTAATAGCTTGTATTAGTTCTTGGAGGACTCATCACTTGGAGGATGGCTCACATGGAACATGAAGATGGAGATCACCATGAGAAAATGGGCCATACTGTGTCACATCTATGTGAATGTTATTCTTATGCGTTTTACTACTATGCATGCTTAGATGATAGAAGTAGAACGATCCCTCACAAAGTTTAAGTTAAACCATGCCCTCCCAACCAAACCTTGCACCATCCTATGCCTTGTACAATCGTTGGTGGGCCTATGAAATTAGGGTGCCGCGGTTTTCCTTGGCTGGATGGGTTTGTATCGGATACCTACACGCATAAGGGTTGGTGAGCTTGACAAGGTCATCTTAACAGTTAAGGATCTTGGGGCATAAAGGTTGGGCACCTAGTTGTGACATAGAGATGTCACCCAACAACAAGAGTCATATGTGATATGATTAGCAAGTGTTTCTTACCGATTTACCTTGCCTTCTAGCAGTGATGCTAAAGCTCACTAGTCGACTTGTTAATTGTGGATCTTGAATCACTTAGTATCAATAGAGGGATATTGATTTAAGTGGGAGTATATGCTATTAAATTGTTTAATATGTTTTACTCTTTCATGGTTACATGGCTTAGTATTTTGCATGTTTTCTGTTGTAGATCAATGGCTCCGAACACTACATCACATTTTTCTTTGCGTTCGATTCTTGACAAAGATAAACTAAATGGAACAAACTATACAGACTAGGTCCGTAACCTGAGAATTGTTCTCAGGTCTGATAAAAAGGAAACGGTTCTGGATACCCCAATCCCCGATGAACCTGCTAATAATGCATCTGCTTCCCTAAAGAACGCCTAAAAGAGAGCATGTGATAATTCTCTTGAGGTTAGCTGTCTTATGCTTGCATGCATGGAACCTGAACTCCAAAAGAAGTTTGAGGATCAGGAAGCATACGATATGATCGTCGCGCTTAAGGACATGTTCCAAGATCAGGCAAGGACTGAGAGGTACAATGTTGCCAAGTCCTTTGTTGAATGCAAGCTGGCAGAGGGAGCAGCTGTAGGCCCCCATGTGATCAAAATGGTTGGTTACAGTCAGACTTTGGAAAAGCTTGGTTTTCCACTAGGCCAAGAGTTGGCCACTGACTTCATTTTGGCGTCTCTTCCATCCAGCTATGGGCAATTCATTTCGAACTACCATATGCATGGGGTGGATAAGGGCCTTAATGAATTATGTGGGATGCTTAAAACAACAGAAAGTGATATGAAGAAGTGTGCAGGGCATAGCCATGTGATGGCTGTGCAGAACAAGCCTAGCTTCAAGAAAAAGGGTACTTCTTGGAAGAAGAAGGGCAAGGCTAAGGATACGATCCCTAAGTCTGCACCCAAGCAAAAGGCTGGACCTGTAGAAGATACTGAGTGCTTCTTTTGTCATGAACATGGCCACTGGAAGAGAAACTGCAACAAGTACCAGGCTTCTTTGAAGAGTAGTGGAAGTAAGAGTACTTCCCACTCAGGTACGCTTGTTGCAAATGTTGTGGACATTCTTCTCACTGATTCCTATGTTAACTCTTGGGTATTTGATACCGGATCGGTTTCTCATATTTGCAATTCGATGCAGGGGCTAATAAGGACTAGAGAAGTGCAGAAAGGCGAAGTGAATTTTCGCGTTGGAAATAAAGCAAGGGTTGCTGCATTGTTCGTCGGCGTCATGCAACTTCACCTTCCGTCAGGATTTATTATGGAGTTGAATAATTGTTATTACATTCCTAGTATGGGTCGAAACATTTTATCACCTTCATGTTTGATGAGGGATGGTTATTCATTCGCAAGTGCAAACAATGGTTGTGTAATATCTAAGAATGCTATGTTTATGGCTAATGCTCCCATTGTGAATGGGTTATTTATTTTAAATCTTGATGATGCATCTGTTTACAATGTTAGTGCTAAAAGGCTTCGGCCTAATTATGTGAGTCCTACCTATTTATGGCATTGTTGTTTGGGGCATATAAGTGAAAAGTGCATGAAGAAGCTCCATGGTGATGGTCTTCTAACTTCGTTTGATTTTGAATCATATGAGACGTGTCAGGCTTGTTTACTTGGAAAGATGACCAAGTCACCTTTTTCGGATTTACCCGAGAGAGCGACAGACTTGTTGGAACTCATACATACTGATGTATGTGGACCAATGGGCACGACAGCCAGAGGAGGATATCACTACTTCATTACTTTTACTGATGATTTTAGTAGATACGGTTATGTCTACTTGATGAGGCATAAGTCTGAAACTTTTGAAAAGTTCAAGGAGTTTCAGAGTGAAGTAGAGAATCAACGTGGCTAGAAAATAAAGGCCTTGCGATCTGATCGTGGAGGTGAATATTTGAGTCACGAATTTAGCGATCATCTTAAGAGTTGAGGAATTGTTCCACAACTTACGCCGCCCGGAACGCATCAAAGAAACGGGGTCTCCGAACGGCGTAATCGAACTTTGTTGGACATGGTTCGATCGATGATGAGCCAGCCGGATTTACCATTATCATTTTGGGGTTACGCTCTAGAAACGGCAGCTTTCACACTTAATAGGGTACCATCTAAATCCGTAGTTAAGACACCATATGGGATGTGGACTGGAAAGAATCCCAGTTTGTCTTTTCTAAAGATTTGGGGTTGTGATGCATTTGTCAAGCGACTTCAGTCGGACAAGCTAACACCCAAATCAGATAAGTGCATTTTCGTGGGATATCCGAGGGAAACCTTAGGGTATTACTTCTACAACCGAGAGGAGGGCAAAGTGTTTGTCGCTCGTAGCGGTGTTTTCCTAGAGAAAGAGTTTCTCACAAAGGGAACAAGTGGAAGGTCGGTGCAACTTGAAGAAGTTCAAGATGAGCCAGTTGGGGATGCTTCTACGAGTGATGCTATTGTAGCAGAACAAGTTGAGGAACCCGTGGCAACAGAAGCACCACAACCACGAAGGTCGGCGAGGCTCCGCGAAGCGCATGAATTATTATTGTTAGACAATGATGAGCCTGTGACCTATGCAGAAGCGATGGTGGACCCAGACTCTGAGAAATGGCTGATCGCCATGAGATCCGAGATAGAGTCCATGGGAGACAATCAAGTTTGGAACTTGGTTGACCTGCCTGATGGTTTTAAAGCCATCGAGTGCAAATGGATCTATAAGAAGAAGATTGATATGGATGGAAATGTTCACATCCATAAAGCTCGACTTGTTGAAAAAGATTTTCGACAAGTTCAAGGAGTTGACTACGACGAGACTTTCTCGCCCGTAGCGATGCTTAAATCTATACGGATAATTCTAGCCATTGCTGCACATTTCGACTATGAAATATGGCAGATGGATATCAAGACGGCTTTCCTAAATGGAATCCTAACTGAGGACGTGTATATGATGCAGCCCGAAGGTTTTGTCGATCCAAACAATGCTGGAAAGGTATGCAAACTTCTGAAGTCCATTTATGGGCTGAAGCAAGCATCTTGGAGTTGGAACATTCGATTTGATGAAGTTGTAAAGGAGTTTGGCTTAATCAAAAATGAACAAGAACCTTGTGTTTACAAGAAGGAAAGTGGGAGAGCGCTGGTATTTCTAATCTTATATGTAGATGACATGTTGCTGATTGGAAATGACATTCCTATGATCGAGTCTGTTAAGACCTCATTGACAAGGAGGCTAATTGGATTAAGGAGATAGATCAAGGAGGCTAATTGGATTAAGCCAGAGTACATACATTGACAAAGTGTTGAAACGGTTCACCATGGAAGAGGCTAAGAAGGGGTTCTTGCCCATGTCTCACGGCATTAAACTCAGCAAGACTTAGTGTCCTTCGACTACTGATGAGCGTGAGCGCATGAGCAGGGTTCCATATGCTTCGGCTATTGGATCCATCATGTATGCAATGGTATGTACTCGCCCAGATGTTTCCTATGCTCTAAGTGTTACGAGCAGATACCAGGCTGATCTAGGTGAAGGTCACTGGACAACGGTAAAGAACATCCTTAAGTACTTGAAAAGGACTAAGGATGTGTTCCTAGTTTATGGAGGTGAGGATGAACTCAGTGTAAAGGGTTACACAGATGCGAGTTACCTTAACGACTCAGATGATTCGAAATCGCAATCAGGTTATGTGTTTGTCATGAATGGTGGTGCTGTGAGATGGAAAAGTTCCAAGCAAGATACGGTGACCTCCTCTTCAACAGAAGCTGAATATATTGCTGCCTCGGAGGCAGTAAAGGAAGCTGTTTGGATTAGGAATTTTCTGATCGCTCTTGGTGTGGTTCAAGGCACGTCCAATCCCATGGACGCTTATTGTGACAACAATGGTGCTATTGTACATGCCAAGGAACCTAGACAGCACCAGAAGAACAAACATATTCGCATGCGTTACCATCAGATTCGAGAGTTCGTTGAGGATGGTAGTGTCATGATATGCAAAATACATACGAACTCAAATGTTGCTGATCCCTTGACTAAGCCTCTCCCGCAGCCCACGCATGAAGCGCACACAAGAGCAATTGGTATTAGATACATTTTAGATTGACTCTAGTGCAAGTGGGAGACTGAAGGAAATATGCCCTAGAGGCAATCATAGAGGTGATTATATTTCATATGTATCCATGAGTTATTGTAATGTTCCTTGAATATCCATATCAGGCAACTTGTATTGATTGGAAATTATGTGAATTGTTTGTGAAACGCTTTACTTGTATGGTTATTTAATAGTTGTCCCTAGTCGGAGTTCATGTGAGGACATATGTGAATATTAAACTAGCACATCGATTGGTTGATGACTATGTTTCGCAGGTCATAGACACGGACATGTCAAACCAATGATGTGGACACATGTTATGAACATTGGGTTGGACTGACCCAACCTGAGACTGGCAATTAGTTGCAACTCTCTCTCGAGAAAGGGAGGTCAACTTGGTAAAGGGATTCCGAATCACAGTATCGAGAAAGGGAGGTCAACTTGGAGCTAGACGAAATATCGTGAGGCAAAGGGAAAGACATGTACTAAACCTTGTGATGGTTCGTCCGATATGATCTTTGTATGCGTTTAGGAGTTGGCACGTCTTGCTAGAGTCCGGTACCAACTATTGACAGAATAAGTGTATTCGTGTCCTGTCTATACGCATATGAACCTATAGGGTCACACACTTAAGGGGCTGGAAGCCTAATAAGGATTGGATCCGAATTAGACCAGGCTTAGGCTACTAATGGGCTGCTAATGTACAAGCCCACTAGGGACGCCTATATAAGAGAGGGTGGGGCGAGCTGGCCAGGGTTAGACCTGAGATCATTCCACCCAGCCGCCACTCCTCACGCATGTGTCGCGCGCGCGGACCTAGCAGTCCGGCGTCTGACGCTTCCACCCTGTACGTGTGGATACCTCGGAGGCGCTGCATCTGTAGCGCTTGGACAATCCGTGCAAGGGGAGCTTCTCGTGGGACGAGGACAAGGAGGAGACGTGGAACGTCTGCACTGCCTCGACGCGCTTCATCAATTCCGCAAATGCGCGTCTACTGGTAATCCCGTGATCTATGACAATAGTAATCCTGGTATATGCGGTAGAAATTTTTGATTTACGCTAGTGTAGCCTACCCGTATTCCTTCATCTACAACCTCAGAGATTTCTGTCGCTTCCACAGATTAAATAGAGGCATGAACCCACTATCGAGCATAAATACTCCCTCTTGGAGTCACCAGCATCTACTTGGCCAAGATAGCTACTAGAAACGGAGAGCATGCAAGATCACAAACAACATAGACATAATCTCAATATCAATCGGATCCCCGCAAACACAACATGCATGATTACAAATATATGATCTTGATCATGAATGGAGCTCACACGATCTAAACATGGTAGCACAAAGGAGGAGAAACAGCCATCTAGCTACTACATGGACTTGTAGTCCAAGGTGGAACTACTCACGCTTCATACCGGAGGCTGGCATGATGATGAAGAAGGCCTCCGGGATGATTTCCCCTCTGGCAGGGTGCCGGGAAGAGCTTCAGGTCTCCCCGATCTAGGGATGATGGTAGTGGTGGCTACGGACTATTTTGTTGAAGATTGATCGGGTACTTAGGGTTTTGGTATCGGGGGATTCTTATAGGCGAAGAGGCAAGGCCGGGGGGCACCCAGGGTGGCCGCACCCCTAGGCGCGGGCCAGGCCTGGACGCGCGGCCATGGGGTGTGGCCCCCTGGTGGCTCTTCTTCTTCTTGTCTTTTGGCTCCGTGTTCCCCATGGTAAAATATTGACTTTGGCTTTTGTCCCGTCCAATTCCCAGAATATTGATTTTTTGCCTTTTCTGGAACCAAAAACAGAATAAAACAGGCAACTGGCACTGTGACATCTTGTTAATAGTTTAGTACCAGAAAACATATAAAAATACCTCAAAGTGTAGACAAATCAAAGCAAAGCGGATACTAAACAAGCATGGAACATCAAAAATTATAGATACATTTACGACGTATCAGAGGGCGATCACAAACTTCAAGAACCACCCAAGAGAAGGTTTGTTAAGAGCCTTCAAAAAGTATAAATCCATCCTTAATAGATGTCCCCGTCATGATATACATGAATGGTACGTTCTATATATTTTCTATGGGGTACTTAATTAAGAGATTAAGTGTGAACTTGACACTAATTCTGGAGGTTCTTTTATGTACTTAACTATAACTAAAGCTTAGGAACTCTTAGAATGAATTCGTCGCAATATAGAAACTTGGGGATTTTATTTAGGCGGCGAAGGAGGGATATAAATTGAATATGATTGTCTCAATTCTTATAAGGAACCCGTTAAGGTTAACGAAACTGCTAACGAACTTTAAATTGATGATGATATTATTCTGAAAATCCTTCAGTCTTTTACAAAACATATTGAAGCTCCCAAGAAAGATTGGCTTCAATACACTCCACCACCCGAGCAAGTTGAAGATGTTGAGATAAAAATTGTGGCCCCTATAGAGCCATTAAATAAAGAAGCACCTTATGTTGAACCCCTTCCTTTTCCAAGGACGGCAACAAAATGTATGATAGCTCAACAACTCGAAGAACAACTAGAAGAGGAAGGAATGTTCCTCAAGAAGTTAGAGGAAGAGGCAAAGATAGGAGAAATTAATCAATAAGGTATGCAAGAAATGGGTGATCCAACTAAAGCAGATATATTAACCATGTTTGCACATTGCAATGTGATCGAGCTAGACACCGAAGCTTCACGATTCATTGAAGGAAATGTAAAAGCTAAATATGTTGGTAAACCTATTTGAAAGGGCATGTATGGCCCTATGTGTGGTTTTGGTAATTAATGACAATCCCTATGGACTAATGTGCAAATTAAGTTTCACTTGTAGGTTTGTCCATTGGCATCGCATCTCAAGGTTGAAAGATGAATAAGGAGAAGAATAAATGTCTAAGGGCTTTGTGCCCATTGGAATCATGAATAAAGGAGCTTGAAGGTTGACCAAGACAAGTGCAAAGAGTTGAATCTTGATGGATCAACACTCAAGAAGGAATGAAAAAGTGCAAGCTCAAGATGTGTCATCTCTAGAAGATCTCATGCTTGAAGCTTCCCATCCTTGGTGATCATGGAGTGATGAAGACAAGTTCAAAGAAGCGGTTTCCCCATGGATTATGGAGGAGCAAGTCGCAAGTTTTGATCAAGCAAAGCGCAATCAAGTGCAATCAAGAGAAAGGTGTTCCATCTTTAAGGAGACAAGATCGTCCACATCAAGCTCAAGTGGAATGCTCAAGACAAAGGTATGATCTTGATATGTTTTCTATTTTACCGGTATCTTGTAGTGTTGAGAGACCCGTTTTAGGATAGATAGACGTACTATCAAGAGGGGCCCTTGAGTGGGTGACTCAATCACATCTTTCAGAGAGAGCTCAAACCTTTTCATTCTTGGATATATATTGTCCATGTGAGGATCTAGAGCTTGTGGTTATCTTTATAACAAGCTCTAGTTCATCAAAACGGATTTTCCTTGCATATCTTTTTGCTTTTTTTATCTTGCGGGTTTTCCGGCTCCACACCTTGGGATATATCTCACATATATATTCATGGTATTTTCTCCCTTGGATTCTACATGTCATTATCTTTCCAACAAAATTTGTTTCATCTCGTTTGGAGTTCGGATGCAAAAGTTATGGCAGTTTTGGTTCTGAAGTTTCCCTGGGCGATGGTTCTACCGCTAGGGCACTTTTGCCTCCAGTAGTATTGGGGGAAGTACCAGTGCCACTTCCACTCATCCTGTTTTCACTTCAGTAGCCTCTTTGTTTGGTGAGTGCTATTTGACGGAACTTTGATCAGAATTTTAGGCAGTAGTACCATCCCCAATGGAAGTACCGATGCATCGGAGGTAGTACCGGCCAGGCTCGTTTTTGTCTCTCTCTCACATTGCAGTTTTTTGACCGTTGGCTGGGTGCCAGCGGTAGTACCGGCCAAGGTCGTAAATGGCCCAAATGGTCAGATTTGGGAGCCCTTTAAAAGGGGCTCCTCTTCGCCTTCATGGGAAAGAGTTCTTTTGGTCTGTTCCCCTCTCTCTCTCTCCTCCATTGGACCTTGAAGAGTTTGTCCTCTCCCTTTCCCCTCCTATGACTATTGCATCTTTTGAGGAATTTGAGAGAGGATATCTAGATCTACAGCCCCACCTAACCAAATCCCTTCTTTATGAAGGAATCCTTGGGATCTAGATTTTGGAGAGTTTTGTGTTCTCCTCTTGTGTTTTTACTCTCTTATTCCCCCAATAGCTTGTGTAGCCACTCTCGCAATTTGAGAGTGAAGGAATTGCCTCTTGCATTCGTTGCATAGGTTTGATTTCTCCACAGATATTCGGTGAGTTCAAGCGTGTGACCTTGTTACTCTTGGGTTCTTGGAACCCTAGACGGTTGTGTGGTTGTGGTGTGATTCCCTTGGGCCCTCCAATTGAGTTGTGGAGAAGCCTCAAGCTTGTAGCATTTTGTGTTTTTGTTGTTGGGAGCCATCAATTTAGTTGTAGAGCTAGCCCCAACCTTGTACAGGTTCGGTGACCGCCCACAAGTGTCACATAGTGGATCGAGTGCCCGCCTTTTGTGGTGCGCACTCGGGAGAATTGGGTGATCTATTGTGGCGTCGGTGTGTTGCGTGCCTTTGCATATTGGGGTCCCTTGTGTGGCGTTGGGTGATCATCTAGCCACCACACGCTTAGGTGAGCCATTTGTGGCATTTGAAGAGCATTGCTCCATCGCACCTCTCCAATGGAGACATAGTTTCTTTGGAAGTGAACTTTGGGATAAAAAATCATCGTCTTTGTGTCCATCGGTTATCTCTCAATCGAACTCCTTTACTTATGCAATTTACTTTGTGATATCCATCGTGCTTGAAGTTTTATATCTAGCTATCACCTTGTTGCTTGTCTTGCTTAGCATAGGTTGTTGGTGCATTTAGTTGAACCTAGTGGTTTTAGGTTTTGTGCTCAATAAATTAAACATTAGTTTTATTCCGCATTTATTAGAGCCTAAACCATACTAATTTTAAAACCCTATTCACCCCTTCTAGGCGACGTCCGTCGCACTTTCACTATTATTCCTTGCACTTTTGGTGGATTTTATTATGGCCTCTGTGATATTGGAACATCTGTTAATGTAATCCCTTATAATTTTTACTTAAAATCCAAAATGAGCTCGTCCCAAATTAATTAGAAGATACTGATATGAAAATAATGCTAGCGAATACGACACTCAGAATTCCTATGGGTATAATTAGAGATGTTCCAATTTGTATTGGACCATACAAGTACCTATAGATTTTGTACTTGTTGATATGCCTACTGATGTTTATTGTCCAATTATTTTTTGAAGAACTTTTCTGAACACCATAGGGGCAACATTGATTGTAAGAAAGAGACAATATCTCTCAAGTTTGGCGAGGATAAAATGAATTTCTATTTCTCTAAATTTCATCATAGGCCAACAATTGAAGAATTTGAAGAATATGAGCAAGGGAAAGAATAAGAAGGTAACATTACTAGTCTTTCCATCGTATTTATTGAAACTCCTGATGATAAGTTAGAAATAAGCCTATTTGATAATGACAACATTCCTTAAGATATAGATAAGATGTAAATGGATGAATATCTTAATCCAACCCCCTATAGTTGATCCTGAAATGAATCAAATCTATGAGACACCCGTGAGAAAAGGGGATGAGGAGCTTCCGCCTCCTACACTCAAAGCTCTTCCCAAGGAACTAAAATATGGGTTTATTAACAATACTAATAAATATCCTGTTATTGTAAGCTCTAATCTTGCAGAAAAAGAGGAGGATAATTTAATGATAGTCCTAAGAATGCACCGAAAGGCTCTCGGATATTCAATGGATGACTTGAAATTAATTAGTCCGATAGCTAGCCATAGAATATTTATGGAAGAAGGATATCAGCTGGTTGTAGACTTTCAAAGGCGACTTAAAGTCCATATGAAAGAAGAGGTAAGAAAAGAGGTAATACTCTTACTTGATGCAGGTATAACCTTTCATGTGGAGGAAAGCGATTGGGTAAGTCATGTTCATTGTGTTCCAAAGAAAGGTAGGTTCACTGTTGTCCCAAATGAACATAATGAGACGTTCCCAACTCGAACTATCATTGATCACAAGATGTGCATTGATAATAGAAAACTTAATAAGGAAACTAGAAAGGATCATTACCCTTTACCATTTATAGATCAAACTCTAGAGAGGCGTGCTATTCATTCTCATTTTTGTTATTTAGATGGTTATTCCAGTTTTTCTCAAATAGTTGTCCATCCCGATGACCAATTAAAGACAACATTCATGTATCCTTTTGGTTTGTATGCTTACCGCCGTATGCCTTTTGTTCTTTGTAATTCTCTAGCCACCTTCTAAAGGTGCATGACCGCTATATTTGTTTATTATGTTGAAAATATTATGGAAGTATTCATAGACGATTCCTCGATCTATGAAACTTCATTTAACCATTGTCTCCATAAAGTTTTGTAGAGATGCAAAGATATGAACCTGGTCTTGAATTGGGAGAAGTGTAACTTCATGGTTCAATAAGGTATAGTACTTGGTCATAAGATTTCAGGTAAAGTCATAGAGTGGTTGATAAAGAAAAGATAGAAGCAACAGAAAGGCTTCCCCCTCCTCGTGATGTAAAAGGTATAAGGAGTTTCTTAGGTCATGCTGGATTTTATAGAAGGTTTATTAAGAACTTCTCTAAGACTTCTAGACCATTAACTAACCTTTTACAAAAGAGTGTTACTTTTAATTTTGATGAAAGTTGTCTTACTACTTTCACCATATTAAATAAGATCTTCTTGATGATCCTGTCATTAAACACCTAATTGGAAAAGGCCATTTGAGTTGTTTTGTGAAGCGAGCCATGAAGCAATGGGAGCTATTATATGATGGTGATGAACTCAATATCATTCATCATGCTAGTTGCACCTTAAACATTGCTCAAAATAATTATCCTATGGCAGAAAAATAACTTTTCATTGTTATTTTCTCCTATGATAAGTTTAGATCTTACATAATTGATTCAAAAGTAATATTCGTAATGGCTTAAACGAAATTCTTGAAATAACTGATGTTAAGCCAAGAATGATCCGTTGTACTTTGCTTTTGCAAGTGTTTGACCTGCAGATCCTTCAAAGAAGAGAAGAACAGGATGACACACCAATGGATATTGAAGAGACAAGATCATCAGAAAGGGTGTCATCGATATGCATACCCTCAGGGACTATCCATTCCAAATGAAAATTTTCTGTTTCTCTCTGTAGTGGTTTTAGCAACTTCTTGCGACCAACTATATTCAAAGGGAAAAATAAAAAGATAATGCAAATGCAAAAGGAAGGTAAGGCGTTAAAGTAAAATTCATTACCACCAGATGAGTAAGATAACCCCAATCTTATTCCCATGTTCTAATTGTTGTTTTGCTGTTTTCATTTGCATTTTTGAACTCTTTGCATTTTTCTAAGTCAGGTGACAGTTTTTCTATGGGTTTGATACTCTTATTTAAAAACTAGCTAACATTTATTTGTGCTCTTGCAGTCATCAACAAGCAAAGATAGCTTTATGAAAATAACTTCACAAGCCATAAGTCTTGCGGAGTACACCATGTACTCACTCTTTCTTCGTTGATACTTTTGTGGCAGAGTAAGTGTTCCATGAAGTGAGTTCTTATGACATCTACATCGATGAGTAGCTTGGCGTTCCCGGCCGACAACTGAAATCTTTGGGCTAGGACGTCATCTATATGCTTCAGGCCTCTTAGGACATTTGTTATGTTTTCTACGTCTAATAGCATAATTTGCCTTCCGTTGTTTGATGTTTGTGGTCAGTGGCATCTAATTGTAATATTTGGTTCTCTGGTCAGTTATGAGCTTGCTGTAATAATTTTTGTGTCGTATGGTCATTGTTGTGTTATCGATTCTTCACTATAAACTCTCGAGATCTAGGTTAGGATTCTATCAGAGTAAGGTCTGGGATTTTTCTAGCTCCGATCTCGGGGGTGTCACAATGATCCCTACCTTGTGTCTTACTTGGTTATTCACCTGACCACACAGGTTAAAGATGCTATGACCATGTTACATGGCACATATACACCTCTCAACATGTGTCCTTCGATGAACAAAAAATCCCTTTTGCTGAACTACCTACTATTGCGCACGAGCCAAACTCTTCCCCTCTGCCATGGCAGGCAAACCTATTGTGGCAGCCGATCACCCTGTTTCTCTACCGTGGCAGCCAACTCATGCTGTGCCAGCCAAATCACCTATTTTCTCTACCGCGACAACCCAACCACCTTCAGATCCATCATTATCCCCAAGTGAAAACGCCATGCCGTTGCCTCGCATGGCTTTACAATCTCCTCCACCAGGTCCACATGTGCACTTCACATGTATATGTGTGCCGCATGGCGATGGAATTCACAAGTTTGCATAAATCTTAATTAGTATCTCACTCTTGAAATCACAATATGTGCATGCATGTCAGTATCTCACTTTTTTTTGCAGATTCAGTATCTCACTTTTTTTTGCAAATTTAGTATCTCACTCTCTTCAGCCTTGAATTCACAATGTTTGCATTAACCTCCATATCTCACTATTTTTAAGAAGGAAAAATGAGGCTTTCTACCATTCTTAAAAAGTACCACAACAGTCCAATGGTCATTCCATATGCAATAGGTAAAACCCATATGGTACATGGTTAAGTTGGCAAAACATGCTTTGAACAGTATAATTATTCTCCTAGAAAAAAGGATCTCCCCATACCATGGATCCATCCTCTTAATAAATTTCTCCACATGATGCATAAACTACTCATTATAAAGTATATGGTGGTCAATAACAACACTCAAATAAGTTATGGGAACTCCCATTTTGCAATTAAAATATTGGATATTGTTTGCTACTCATTCAAGTCATAACCATAAACAACTGCCTGAATTTAATGATGATTAGTATTCATTCCTGACATTCATTCAAAGCACTAAAGTGAAAACTTCAGATGTAAGACATTGTTTTCACTCTTGCAAAGTAGGATTTTTGTAACATTTGCAGATAGTAGCAAAGATAATCCTTGATACAATCTATTACCCATCATGTCAGGAATCTGAAAACTATATCAGATTCTAGAATGTTATCCATACCATCTAGTACCAAGTCAAAAAGTAAAGGAAAGAGTGGATCTCCATGCCTTACACCCTTATATGTGCCAAAAAAACTTGTTGCTCCTAGTGAATGGTAATACTTGCATGACCCCATCTCATTGTTGTTGCATTGTTGATAAAATCCTTCCATAATATACCTTCACCACCTCTAAACCCTCGAGAAACTCTATCGTATGCATTCTAAAAGTATATTTAATCAGAATACCAAAGTATTTTATGACCCTTTTTCATGAACACCTTCATGCAGATCCAAAATCTAGTCCAAGACTGCCTTCAATGAAACTTGTATGAGTATGAGTAGTTTTATTAGCAACATGACCTAGCCTTATACTAAGACTAGGAACTCTGAATATTACATTTATGACCACAATTTTCCCGAGCTCATTGGTACATGTAGCCCTCTTGATTTTTTGAATTATAGATAACACTTCATAGTTACATTTTAATATCTCTCACTACATTCTACAAATACTTTTTTATTCACCAGACCCCTAATCAAATTCCCAATAACTTTTAATAATAACACTGCAAAACAACCTGGACCAGGTGCAGAGTTGGTTTTCATGTTTTTGGTGGCATTCTCAAACTTTTGTTAGCTACAAGGTTGAGTAAAAAACGCATTATCTTTTGCAAAACTTATTGATGGAATCCCCAAGAAGATAAAGATAACCTCTCTCTCATTGTATCTTCACCACCCAACGGTGCTTTGTATAAACCATATATATGTCCCATAATTCCTTCTTTATAATATATATATACCCACCCCAATAAGTGTAGAGAGAATAAATGGCACATTTCATTTTTCTCCTGTTACCCACATCATGGAACGAAGTTGTATTATTATCCACTTTCTTAAGCCACAGACTCTTTTGCCTCCAATATACTTCATCCATGTTATAGATATGTATAAATTTATTTAAGTTCATATCTATTTTCATCATTGGTGTTATCCTCTGAAGAAACAGTTGTTACTCTCTCTTAAAACCGAGCCTAAGAATTAGCTCACCAACCTCTTACAAATTTTTCCAGATATTTGTTGCCTTATTTGGACCATGAGAAGAGGCTTCCAGATCCAACCTTTTTCTTACAAACTATGTCTTCAAAACCCACTTTAACAAACCACTGAATTTCAAATAAAGCTACGGATCTCTTCATGTGGAATCAACAAAGAGGGAAAATATGATGAATGCTTTAATGTTTCACTCGAAGTTTTCAGGAAAAAAATATGTCTAATACTGGTGGGATTTTCAGCTATCATTTGGTTGATTTGGAAGGCAAGAAACATAGATTGTCATCAAGAAAATGGTTGAGCAGCCTTTTTTTTTTTTTGGTTTCACATGAACCATTGGACTAACTGGAATGTATCATGCAGGGTGAATTCTTTGAAGTTAGAAGGAGCTTGATTTGGTCATGTTTACTATCTGAATGTAGATTGTACATGTTTGTTTTTATTTGCCGATGGCTGGAATTTAATGGAAATCGGTTGAAATCTTTCATCAACCTAGTTGTTTTCATTTGTTCCTTAATTTGTGAACGGGCCCCAACGTTATGTAGATCGAGATGCTTGTACGAAAGGATTATGGATTGCCATCATTTGGAATCCGAAATTCCAGAAAATAAAATCAGTGAGGTTTCTTGTTTGTTGATGAGGATTTAGTTCATTGAGATTTGAGAGTACTGTTTTTTTTTTAAATACAGGCTCTAGCTTGCTGCGAGGGATCAGTGGAACCAGCCAGCAGCCCAGCAGGCATGAGGTGCACACAAGGTTCCGGCCTTACACTTTCCATGTAGTAATTCACTCTCCGAAGAAAAATCGGCGCCGTTGCTGACAAGTGGACCCGCGTCGACGTCACACTCGCTCCTTCGTTCTGTCCTGCCTCGTGCCCTCGCGTCGACATATATCCACGCGCCTTTGCACCCAAATCGCAAACCCTAGCCAGCTACCTACCGCTCCTGCGCTCCAGATCCCGCCTCCTCACTCCACTCCGTGTCCAGCGGCGACGAGCCATGAAGGTCCGCAAGTGCACTTCCCTCCTGCTCGGCGTCGCCGTCCCTGTCCCCGAGCCGCGCCGATTCGAGCTGCCCCCGCCGCCCGGATTCGAGCTGCCGCCGCCAGCCCACGAATCCCACGCCGGCCTCGCGTCCAAGGCCTCCTCCTCCTCCTCGCCGGAGCCCTGCGTCCAGAACTTGGATCCGTGGGACCTCTTTGACGAGCTCGACCTCTCGGATCCTCAGGTAACCAGTTCCCCTTCTTGCCACCTCGCTCCATGCTCGACTTCCGTTCAGATTCAGTGTACTGCCATGCGCACGTTCGGTCGTCGCTGCACGCGCGCGGGCCTTGTTCGTCGTCCCCGCGCTAGGGTTCCTCCGCGTTTGCTTGCTTAATTGCTTCTGAATGGCGACACAGATTAGGCCGGTCCTGTCCAGGCCCTTCTAGGTCCGTGGCGTCCGGCCGGCCGGAGGCGCCGCTGCTAGGGTTGAAATCGCCGGCCGGCGTTGCTTTCTTCCAAATCAATTGAGTCGTCGTGTCGATTTGTTCGCATAGGGCGTGTGTTAATTTGTTCGCTCGCGGCCGGTACACACATCCACGCGGTCCGTTTCAGTATACATACCACCGTACCTGGGAAGGAGTGTCTTAATTTTCTGAATCTTGATCTGGTTCAGGAGGAGGAGCGCTTCGTGGAGGAATACTCCGTCCCTGTGGCAAGGCGAGCTAGCCTGCTCCTCCCAGCCAGCATGTCTGTGGGCCCCATCAAGGAGGTCGAGGAGGACATGGTCAACGATATGGAGGAAGAAGACATGGCCGTTGACATGGTCAACGGGCCCATCCTTGAACCGACGACCCTCCCCAAGCAGCAGAACGTTGGCAAGACAGCCAGAAAGAAGCAGGAGAGCAAACCTAAGACGAAGAAGGGGAAGGAAAAGGCAGCAGAGGGGAGCGATGGCTCCGGCCGAGGAGAAACCATGTATACATGCAAGAAGAAGGACGGCAAGAAGTGGTCTTGCCGGCGGCCGGTGAGCCAGCCTGACACCCTCTGCTCGTACCACTCTGAACCCAAGCTCCCCGCCGGCAGTTTGAGGCCACGCAGGAAGAGGGTTGCCGCACTTGGCAACGCTGCCGACGAGTTCTACTACTATGATGGATATGGCCCGTCCCGTAGCATGAGGCACCGTGGATCAAGCAGCCGAAGTGTGCCCGAACCTGCACCTGCACCTGCTGAAGAAAAAGAGGAGGCACAGCTGCCTGAAGAGCACGTTGCCATTGTTACTGCAGGCCAGGACCGAGCCGATGTGCCGAGGAGGTGCGACAACGACGACATGGCGGGCTATGTTGAGGACATCAGCACCGATGACGACGACGTCAAGAGAAAGAACCCGGCCGTGAAGAGGAGGAAAAGGAAGCCTGTGAATACTAGGTCGATCAACTCGCTGATGTGAGCAATAGGACGCGCGCGCTTTGGGTGCCCGTTGGCTGGCTGAAGACAAGTGTGGCTTGGCTCGATCGGCTTAGTTAGCTCAGCTTAGACTCCTCCAGCTTTTATTTGCGTTGAGTTTCCGTACAATTCCAAAACTGTTTGTACTTTTCCGTACTATATGTGTGCTAGCTGACGTGCTGGCCGTTATAAACCTGAGAATAATTAACTTATGGTATGTCATGTGTTGTCATCATGATCGGGTGAGATGCATTTTTGTTGTGGAAGGTTTAAGTCCAAGTCTGAGTACTCCTACTTGCTTGAGTTGTGAAGTAATTTTTGGCCTAGTTCACATGCATGCCTCGAGTGGTCAGATAAATAAACCCGTAAATGTGGTAAGTTTTGCAAGGGGAATGTAGTGTCCAACTGCTCAATTTCTTCTTGCAGGAGATGTCCTACCTGTAAAATATTTGATAAAACTCCTTTGCTTGCACATGTGTATTATGATGTTATTTTATAATATTAGGCCAAAAAGACAAAACAGTATTAAACAAATACTAAGATAATCAAACACATATGGGGCAACGAGATTATGACTATCAACAACTCTGACAAAAAAAAACTTTTATCACACTCAAGGTTTGCATTCACAGTTAGCATTTTTTTTGGATGATTAGATCCCCCCCTTATTTCTGGTATCAAAACAAACCAAATAAAATGTCTTACACTCTTATAGTTACCAAATTATAACTAGAGAGAAGGTTTTTACAAGAAAAGTAAACAAACTTGGAAATGGATTTAACTAGGAAACCATCAGTCAACATCTTCCCAAAATACCAAGAGGGTTGATGTACAACTCTCAACACAAGGTGCAAAGACAAAGGCATGTCATCACTTGTGTGCATTATCTTGTAGCTAGGAGATGGCATGGGTGAGAGACCAACTGTGAGCATGGGATGACCATCCCGATCATCCTTCATGGTGAGTTCTTTCTCGGTTTAGAGTTATTCAATCTTGAGAAAGCAAGATGCATCATCGAGTGTAGCAGGGGAGGAGTGTAGGAGAGCAGGTTCAAATCCATACCCGACCAAAGGTCCACCCTATCTATACTGGACTTTCAAGAAGTAATGAAATTCAGAGACATAAAGAGTTCATCATCTTCAGCACATTCTCCTTGTACAGTACTATCCACCTCATCGTTGTTTTATGATTAGCCCCTAAACCTACTGAATATGCATCTAAACAACATTATTATTAAATGATGAAGAATTCCTAAACTTCCATAAACACAAGATGACACATGATAAAATGACAACCAAAACTTCATATTTTGCAAGAAACTCAGAATTTAGTTATCGAAGACAAATGGGCATGTAAGGTGCATAAAATTCTAGGAAATATTTAATGGTGCCTATAGATGAGAAAAGGTTTGGGTCTTTGTGATTTCATATCATCTCTAGAAGAGGGTATAAATAATTAGGTTGTTGGTAACGAAAAACACACTCTATTGGTGGTAGAACAATCATATTTGACTCCTTTCTTTAAACTATCCCTTTAGTTACTCCAATTTAGGGTGTCAAAACAAATACTGATTTCTACATGATAGATTCCTTTATAGTGACAAACTAGAAGGCAATAACACCTGGTAAACTAGAACATGTGGGTTTGCTTGCCCAAAGGCAGGGAAATATTGGTTTACTGCAAGTGGATGTGAAATCTATAAAATGAAAATATTCTTTGACAAAAACACCTAACTAAGAAATACCTCAAAGGTTAATCCCTCTAACATGTGAAGATGAACTGAGGTCTCACGCTCTTTTTAGGTACTGATGGTGGTTAAAAATGTTTTTGACCAGTTGTAAGCTTGAAGTTGGGAACGGAACAAAATTACATTCTGAGAAGATCAATAGTTCTCTGATCACATACAAATTTGTTAAATGGTATTCTTAAGTGGAATTATCTCTCTCAAGTTTCAGAGAGGTTTGGTGGGTGTTAAAAGAGAACAACTGTAAGGAGTTGGAACTTTGTATGATCACTTTTCCCTGAATGAAGGCCTGGATGTTTAATCAAAAGAAATGAATTCAGAGTGTGTGAAACTTTTATTTTCTTATGCAATGCAAACCAAGGGATGTTTACACTATATTTTTTTAGTAAAAAGTTAAAATAGATCTCTCATTAGAAATTTCTTCTCGCTGGTACTAATAGATTTTATATATGCACAAAACTGGCAATGTGATATAACATATCTCTACTGTGGAAATAATGAATCAATATATAAACCACTTGTTGTTTTCTTGTCCACTTTTCACATATATATGGAACATTCTTAGTTCTGCTAGAGGCTCTAATACTAACTTTTGTGTGATGATGAATCCAATCTTATTTAGAGAAAAATGCTATTTGCAATGTTTATATTAAAGCAAACATCTATTCGGTTGGGATTACCGTGTTACATGAAGCACACGAAAGTATGAGGTCTACAGTTTTAGATCTTAACAAATCCCAAGTTCACATACTTAAGCTCTAAAATAGTATTACACTTAAACTCAGAAACTGGAGAAGTTCGTGCGAAGGCTGTAAATAGGGGATGCTATTTTACAGCCTTCGCACGAACTTCTCCAGTTTCTGAGTTACACACACTAATAATAAGACTCTATCATGATCCCACAGATTCACCCATTGTTTAAGTGAAAACATCAATTGTAATACACTGTCAATTAAATGACATAAGACCATCTCCACAATTATTAGCATGCTGTGCACCCTCCATATTGCCCTCCAGGTTGCAGCTAAACCAAGACACGTAATTTTGGCAACACTCTCCTTATAAACTGTACCTACTCAAGTACTCCAGAAATGAGTTTGGGTAATCACTATGATGTAAAACTTCATGGATTATGTCCCAAGTAAGAATCACACTGTGGGGCATTTGAATAGTAATTGGTGAACATATTCAGTATGTTCAGACATAGGATAAATATACTATAAGAAGTTCCATTCCAAAGTATATTTTGCTCCCCTATAGAGAAGCCATCATGAATAACTTACCAAACAAAGATATGAAGTTTCAGAGGAAATTTTAGTATCTAAATAAGTTTTATATATGGCACTGATTTCCCCTGAAAAGTGTACCATATATACATGCATATGCAGAATATTTACCAAAATTTTGAAAAAAGCCACTTTACTGAATAAGAATTCCCTAGATATATGGTGTTTTGTAGTTAATCCATGAGGTCTTACTGACATAATATTCTACAGAGAATGATCTCTGAAAGTACTATTTTGTATAACTTTATCATCAAAATCTTCCAAACATAATATTCCATAAAGAATGATCCATGAAATCTTCCCAACAGTCAAAATCGTCTTTGTGAGATTCAGTTTCCCCTTTCTCTTTGTTCTCTGAACTTACTCTTTAGCCTCTCGTCTAACCTGTAAATACTCTACAAACTATTAACCAAAAATCCAGTGTTTGCTAGATCTTTCAGAAAGAAAAAACTTCAATGTCAGGTGAAGCATATTATGTAGTTGCACATATCCCTGAAGCATATTAGGCATTTGAATAGTAATTGGTTCAGACATAGGATACATATACTATAAGAAGGTCCATTCAAAAGTATAGCTCCACATAGAGAAGACATCATGAATAACTTACCAAACAAAGATATGAAATTTCAGAGTATCCAAGTAAGATTTGGATATGGCACTGATTTCCCCTGAAAAGTCTACCATATATACATGCATATGCAAAAAAAAAATAGCTGAACTTTGAAAAAGGCCACTTTACTGAATAAGAATTCCCTTCTAGGTATGTAAAGTTTTGCAATGAATCCATGAGGTCCACCCAACATAATATTCCACACCGAATGATCTCTAAAAGTAATATTTTGTATAACTTTATCATCAAAATCTTCCAAACATAATATTTCTCAGAGAATGATCCATGAAATCCTCCCAACACTCTGAACCGTCTTTGTCAGACTGAGTTTCATCTTTCTCTTTGTTCTCTGAATTTACTCTTTTTAGCCTCTCGGCTGACCTGTAAATGCTCTACAAACTATTAATCGAAAAGTCAGTGTTTGCTAGATCTTTCAAAAATAAAAAACTTCAATGCCAGGTGAAGCATATTAGGTAGTTGCACATATCCCTGAAGCTCAATGTTTTCTTATATAGTACATTTTTTTATGTTCCCTCTTGACCCAAGTATAATTTATTGAAACTCTTTCATTGATAATAAATCAACCTAGATGTTTTCATTTGTTTCCGAATGTGTGAGCTGGTCTGCCCAAGATGAAGACCTGTCAGCTAGAAAAGGGATTAGGATCGGCATTGCCATGATTTTAGATCCAAATTTTGATCACTATAGAAACTTGTTTATTTGTTTTTGGCCGGGAGAAAATATTCACTCTGGGGATTTTTTTGATAGAGAGCACTGTATTCCTTTTAAGAATTAGGCGCTAGCTTGCTACGAACTGAGCAGAACCAGGCGCAGCACGTACGTTGATCGTTTCATGCATCAGGTGCACACAGAGAGTTCCGGTCGTACACGCCTTCATAACACACTCTCTAAGAAAAATCGGCGGCTTATCTGGCAGGTGGACCCTCCTTGACGCCACACTCGCTTCCTCCTCTTGTCCTGCCTCGTTTCTCCAGATATATCCACCTTCCACCCAGATCGCAAACCCTAGCTAGCAGATACCTGCCCAGATCTCCAGACCCTCCTCGCTCGACTCCGTCCGATCCCCCGGCGACGAGCCATGAAGATCCGCATGTGCGCCAACCTCCTGCTTGGCGCCGCCGTCCCTGCCGCCCCGCCGCGCCAATTCGAGCTGCCGGCCCCGTCGCCCGGACTCGAGCTGCCTCCAGCGGCCCGATTCGAGCTGCCGCCGCCAGCCCAGGAATCCCACGCCGGCTCCGCGTCCAAGACCTCCTCCTCCATGCCGGGGCCATGCGTGACAAACTTTTTTCCGCGGGACCTCATGGATCAGCTCGACCTCTCGGATCCCCAGGTAATCACTTCGCCTCCTCGCGACTTGCTCTCTTGCTTTGCCTGCCACCTGACTCCGCCTCCGTAGCTGATTCCCCTTGATCCCTTCGGTCCTCGCTGCTTGCTTGCGAGCCTAGTTCGCCGGGGTCCGAGCGCTAGCTAGGGTTCCCTGCGTGTGCGCCCTCCCTTTCCAAACGGATTGGGAATGGAGTCATGTCGAGTTATGCCTAGGATAGTCTTGCTTGCTTCCAAATTAATGGAATCTTGTCTGTGGGCTAACCACGGCCCATTCAGTATACTAGGGAGAGTAGGGAGTAGTAGTACATACCATATGCTGGTAAGGTGCCGCAAACCTGTGTCTTAATTTTGCTGAATTTCCATCTCGTTCAGGAGGAAGAGCGCTTCATGGAGACTTACTCCGTCCCAGTTGCACGGCAACCTATCATGGCTGCCGGCTTCATCAAAGAGGATGAGGAGGAGAAAGAGAAAGTGACCGTGGACATGGTCCACGAAGTCGTCAAGGATGCGGAGAAAGAGGAGGACATGGCCGTTGCCAAGGTCAACGCGTCCAACCTTGAACCGTGTGTCGTCCCCAAGGAGGTTGGGCAAAACACAGCCACAAAGAAGGAGGACAGCAAACCTAAGAGGAACAAGGGGAAGGAAAATGCAGAGGGGAGCAATGCCACCGGAGGACAAATGTATACATGCAAGAAGAACGACGGCAAGAAGTGGTCCTGCCTGCGGCCGGTGAGCCAGCCTGACACCCTCTGCTCGTACCACTCTGAGCCACGCAGGAAGAGGGTTGTCGCATTGGGCAACGCTGCCGACGACGAGTTCTATTACTATGGAGGATATGGGCCGTCCCGTTATAGCAGGAGGCGCCGCGGATCAAGCAGCCGCAGTGTGCCGGAACCTGCTGCACCTGCTGCTGTTGAGAAAGAGGAGGCACAGCTTACTGAAGAGCATGGGGATAATAAGCCTAGGTGCGACGACAAGGACATGGATGGAATCGCCGGCTATGTTCAGGACACCAGCAGCGACGACGACGATGTCAAGAAAGCAGAGAGCTCCGTGAAGAAGAGGAAGAAGAAGCCTGTGAACACCAGGTCCATCAACTCACTCATGTTGGAGTAATAGCACGATTGCACCCGGTGTGCACGTGCGCGCGCACCCCGTGGCTAGCTGAAGAGAAGTGGCTTGGCTCGACCGGCTCACTTAGCTCAGCTTTAGTCTGCTCCAGTTCTTTTATTGCGTTGAGTTTCCGTACAATGCCCAAACTGTGTTTGTACTTTTTGGTACTCCCCTTATATTATTGTAATCTGTGCTAGCTGACTCTCGTACTGGCCATTAGAAAACTGAGAATAATTAAATTCTGGTACTATGTCGATCGTGTCTTGTCATGATCGGTGGTGTGATGCATTTCAACCATTGTTTCGTTCCTATTGGTTTAATTGCCCAGTCTGAATGATTAAATTATGGTATTTCGTGTCTTTTCATCATGATCATGGTGTGATGCATTTCAAATATTGTTTTGTTTCTGGGGTGGTTTAATTCTTGCCCAGTTTGAATACTGGATGCGGGTCTTGCTTTGTTTGAGTTGTGAGGTATATATACTTTGCTTTAATTCACATATATACATGCCTCATGTGCTCAGGAAAGTGAACCTGCAATGTGGTAAGTTTTGTGAGAGAAGGTAGTGGCCAACTGCTCAGTTTCCTCTCACATGAGATGGCCTGTTTACTATAAAATCATTTGATGCAACTATTAGCTTTCAAAAGTGTGTCATGATGTGGTTATTTTATAATATTTTGTAAAATGTTATCCACAAAATTTGATAAAGGAGGGTTATACAAATCCTAAGATAATATAAAACGGATGAGGCAATGCAATCAGATTATGATAATCAACCACCTTGACAAAGGTAACCTTTTTTGGATGATAAAGCCTATGTTAGCTTTTCTAGAAGAAAATAAACACTCCAAATTGTTTGTATCGCATATAGCATTTTTTAGATGATCGGACCATGTCGCTTAATTCCATTATCATAATGAAGCCTAATACAATGTCTTACATGGTGATAGTCCACCAATTCTAGTTGGAGAAGTACTTTTACAAGAAAAGTAAGCAACTACTCCCTTCGTTCCATAATTCTTGTTGTGGTTTTGTTTAAATTTAGACTATAATCATGCCAAGTAATTATGAAACAAATGGAGTAGGATTCAGGGAGAATAAACACTGATGAAACTTTCTCAGTACATACTATGTTAATGGGAGGTGTAGATATGTAAGTACCACTTCTAACTCGTAATGCACTACACCAAACAAGGGAAAATTATTTGCATGGCTCATGGTAAAAGGAAGGATCAAAGCGAGAAAAAATGCACTTTAAGAAAAAAATTATAGATAATGAGCTTTGCCCCTTCTTCTGTAAGAAAAGGAGTCAGTTGAGCATTTTGTATTAGACTGCCAACATACCAAATATGCCCTGAGCAGACTTGGTATTCAGTTATCTTGTACCACGGAAATATAAGAGATAATTTTGGAGGATAAGAATAAAGTATTGGACGCAAAGATTTATGCATGGGATTTGATGACTAGTGCAGTTTAGTGGACCATATGGTTGGAAAGAAACAAGAAAGTGTTCGATGAGCTTGAGATATCTGTTGAAGTTGTGGCTCAACAATGTGCTGAAATGGTGAAGCTCTAGACATATAGAGATAGGAGGAAGGGAAAAATAAGTAGCCAAATTTGGACCGTCAAATCGCAGTGTTGATCATTTTATTTTATTTTATCAATCCATTTTCCTTCTCTATTACCCTACCCCTTGTATTTTTTTGTAGTGTAAAACTTTGAATCCTAGTGGTTGTTTCTTTTTAATGAAAATTCAGGTAGGGGCCTCCCCTCACGATGCTGCTAACAAAAGGTAAACAATTGGGACATATAATTAATTAAGGATCCATCATTCTAAGTCTTATGAAGTACAACAGTCAACAAAACATCCAAAGCTAAAGGCATGTATTCATTTGTGTGCATCCAGTTGTGGGAGATGATCTACCAGTGAGAGATCAAAGGTGATCATGGGATGAGTGTATTGAACTTACTCCACAATGAGTGTTTTTTGGGGGAGGGGGGTCGAATCTGGATCCAGGCAGTGAGTCAAGGATCTTCAGTCTTGAGAAATCTGCATGGATTAGCGAGGGCATTAGGGGAGGAGCATAGAAGAGCAGGAACCCAAACCCAGACCTGGCTGATAGGTCCACCTTATATGCAGTGGATTTTCAAGGAGTGGTGAATTCAGATACATGGTCTCAACCACACACACACACACCCTTGTACACTACTATCCACCTTATTTTTGTCCTCATAATTAGCCACCAAACCTGCTTAATGTGCACCTAAAAACATGATTAAATACTACAAAAAATTTAAACTTCCATAAGCACCACATGGAAAGTGATAAAACGACAAATTGACATTCAAATGTGATTTTTGTTTACTAGAAACTTCAAATACAGTTGTAGGAGACAACTGCACATATTGTCATGTAATCTATGCAGACTTCTGATAAAACACTTAGTGGTCCGGTTGTAAGCTTGAAGTTGAGATTGGCACAAAACTATATTATACAAAAATCATTAGTTCTCTTATGGTTTTACCGGTACTTCACTGCTTAAAAAGTTTTCTTGAGTGGAATTAGCTCTATCAACTTCTGAGGGAAATATTGTGTGTCAAAAGAGAAACTGGTTAGGGCATTGGACTTCTTGTGTCACTTTGCTGTAAATGTAGAGCTAAAGGCGTGTATTCATTTGTGTGCATCCAATTGTGGGAGATGATCTACCAGTGAGAGATCAAAGGTGATCATGGGATGAGTGTATTGAACTTACTCCACAATGAGTTTTTTTGGGGGAGGGGGGGGTCGAATATGGATCCAGGCAGTGAGTCAAGGATCTTCAGTCTTGAGAAATCTGCATGGGTTAGCGAGGGCATTAGGGGAGGAGCATAGAAGAGCAGGAACCCAAACCCAGACCTGGCTGATAGGTCCACCTTATATGCAGTGGATTTTCAAGGAGTGGTGAATTCAGATACATGGTCTCAACCACACACACACCCTTGTACACTACTATCCACCTTATTGTTGTCCTCATAATTAGCCACCAAACCTGCTTAATGTGCACCTAAAAACATGATTAAATACTACAAAAAATTTAAACTTCCATAAGCACCACATGGAAAGTGATAAAACGACAAATTGACATTCAAATGTGATTTTTGTTTACTAGAAACTTCAAATACAGTTGTAGGAGACAAATCTGCACATATTGTCATGTAATCTATGCAGACTTCTGATGAAACACTTAGTGGTCCGGTTGTAAGCTTGAAGTTGAGATTGGCACAAAACTATATTATATAAAAATCATTAGTTCTCTTATGGTTTTACCGGTACTTCACTGCTTAAAAAGTTTTCTTGAGTGGAATTAGCTCTATCAACTTCTGAGAGCAATATTGGCTGTCAAAAGAGAAACTGGTTAGGGCATTGGACTTCTTGTGTCACTTTGTTGTAAATGTAGAGCTAAAGGCGTGTATTCATTTGTGTGCATCCTCTTGTGGGATATGACCCGGTGAGAGATCAATGGTGACCATGGGATGAGTGTATTGAACTTGCTCCACAGCGACTGTTTTTTGGGCATGGGGGGTCGAATCTGGATCCAGGCAGTGAGTCAAGGATCTTAGTCTTGAGAAATCTGCATGGATTAGCGAGGGCATTAGGGGAGGAGCATAGAAGAGCAGGAACCCAAACCCAGACCTGGCTGGTAGATCCACCCTATATGAAGTGGATTTTCAAGGAGTGATGAATTCAGATACATGGTCTCAACCATACACCCCTTGTACATTACTATTCACCTTATTGTTGTCCTCATAATTAGCCACCAAACCTGCTTAATGTGCACCTAAAATACATGATTAAATACTACAAAATTTCTGAACTTCCATAAGCACCACATGAAAAGTGATAAAACAGCAAATTGCCATTCAAATGTGATTTTTGTTTACTAGAAACTTCAAATACAGATGTAGGAGACAAATCTGCACATATTTCCATGTAATTTGTGCATACTTCTGATGAAATACTTAGTGGTTCGGTTGTAAGATTGAAGTTGAGATTGGCACAAAACTATATTATACAAAGATCATTAGTTCTCTTATGGTTTTACAAGTACTTCACTGGTTAAAAAGTTTTCTTTAGTGGAATTAGCTCTATCAACTTCTGAGATCAATATTGGGTGTCAAAAGAGAACACTGGTTAGGGCATTGGACTTCCTGTGTCACTTTTCTGTAAATGCAGAGCTAAAGGCGTGTATTCATTTGTGTGCATCCTCTTGTGGGAGACGACCCGGTGAGAGATCAATGGTGATCATGGGATGAGTGTATTGAACTTGCCCCATAGTGAGTGTTTTCTGGGCGTGAGCAGGGTTCAAATATGGATCTAGGCAATGAGTCAAGGATCTTTAGTCTTGAGAAATCTGCATGGATTAGCAAGGTCATTAGGGGAGGAGCGTAGAAGAGCAGCAACCCAAACCCAGACCTGGCCGATAGGTCCACCCTATGTGCAGTGGATTTTATAGGAGTGATGAATTCAGATACATGGTCTCAACCACACACCCCTTGTACACTACTATCCACCTTATTAGTGTCCTCATAATTTGCCACCAAACCTGCTTAATGTGCACCTAAAAAACATGATTAAATACTACAAAATTCCTAAACTTCCATAAGAACCACATGGAAACTGATAAAATGACAAAATTCCATTCAAATGTGATTGTTTTACTAGAAACTTCAAATACAGTTGTAGGAGAAAAATCTGCACATATTTCCATGTAATGTGTGTCGACTTCTGATGAAACACTTAGTGGCCCGGTTATAAGCTTGAAGTTGATATTGGAACAAAACTATATTATACAAAGATCATTAGTTCTCTTATGGTTTTACTGGTACTTCACTAGTTAAAAAGTTTTCTTTAGTGGAATTAGCTCTATCAACTTTTAGAGAGCATTACTGGAGCACGTGAAAGCATTATGTTATATGCAATGCAAACCATGGGAATGTGTCTCTATATTTTTTTGTGGAAAGTTAAGATAGACCTGGCCATTAAAATTTACTTTTTGCTAGTGCAAAAGTATTTAATGAAAACATTCTAGTGTACAAAGTTGGAACATATGATGTATCGTGTCTTTGTTGTGGAGGTAATGAATCAAATACACCACTTATTGTTTTCCTCTCCACTTGCTAGATATATGAAACTTTTTTTAGCAATATATGGAACATTGATAGTTTTGATATTAGTGCTAAATGTTAGTTTTTACATGATGATGAACGGATTAATCATATTTACAGAAAATATTGCTCGCCCTCCTTTATATTAAAGCAAACATATATTCAATTGAGGCTATGAGTTGCATGGATGAATTAGCACACCGGAGGAAGAGGTCTACAATTTTACATATTAGCAACTCCCGGTTGAACAACCTTAAAGCAATAGAGAGGAAAATGACAGAAAAAGGCCATTCTATGTGCCAACTTCTCTAATTTCTAAGTTGCACAGTCGTAGAATTTCCTTATATCATGAACCCTTGTGTTCTCTCATTTTAAAGTAGAAATAACACATGGCTTTTAACATTAGTGACATGGGATTCTTGTCCTCGGATATTAGCTTGTATTTAACTAAGCCCATTAGGTTGCACCTAAATAAAGGCGCATACTTTGGCAATACTCTCCCTTCTAGAGCACACCAAGTCAAGTACTCCCAGAATTAAGCTAGGGAAATCGTTAGAATGTAGAACTTCATGGATTATAGCCCAAAAATCATTACTATGTCAAAATGAAATAGTAAGTGATCAATAGATTTAGTATCTTCACACATAGAATAAATATGATAAGAAGGTTCATTCATGTGCATAGTTAGATCCATTGTAGAAAAGTGATCATAAATAACTTTCCAAACAAACATAAAAAATTTCAAAGGTCGTTTTACTTTACAAATAAATTTTAGACAGGTCACCTACCCCCCGTAAAAAGTCAACCATTTATACATATATCTATGGAGTATTTCCTGGAATTTTGAAAATTCCATTGTACTGTATCGGAACTTCCCCTTAGGTTTGAAGTTTTCCAAGAACTACATTAGGTCAACCAAACACTAAAATCTTCAACACAAAATGATGTCTTAACAATAATATCGCAGGTGCTAAAATTAAAATTGAATCTATGTCTAACATTGTTATAATGGTTTAGAAGTAGCTCAACTGAGAAGGAAATTGTAAATTCAAGGGTATCATTGCAGCCTAAACATCATACTAGAAAAGAATATTTATCCCTACCCCCAAAGTATGAATTTATCCATCAATAAACTAATCTTTATTTTTTGTGACCCACTCCAGAACTTGAAACCATATTTTGACTATGCATAATTGATCCCCTTCTTCCTCTTAGACATTTTCTCGTTGTCACCATGCTTCGAAGAAGTCCTAACTCCTGAATTTTTTTAACATAACTTAACCATAAGATCATGTTCCAAGTTGGAAAGTAAAGGAGAGAAAGTGTATTTTCCTACTTTAATCCCTTGTAAGTGTTGAGAAAAGCTCCTTGGTACCCACTAACGTTAGTAGCTAAATCACTCCCTATCATTGTGCCATCACCTCGTTGATCCATTGTTGAGAACACCCTTTCTTTAATCATCAACTCCTCTAAACCCCTCTAAGAAACTCTATCTTATACCTTTGCAAAATTGAATTTGGTAAGGATGTCAACACGCTTTATAATCCTATTTTTGTCTAGATCTTGATGCATAACCAAAGAATCGAGCTTCTTTAAACATTTTTAGTATCCTGATGGTTTTATTAGAAACATGACCAAGTCTTACTAAGAGTAGAATCTTTGAATATTTCATTTATGGAAACAAATGGTCTAATTTGTTTGAAGCAGGAGTCCCATTATGGTTTTTAGATTAGAGATAGCACTCCATAGTTACTTTTCCTAATATATTTCACTCTATTACATAAAACATCTCCGAGTTCCTTCACTATAGCTCTAATCAAGCTCTGACACCTTTCAAAAGACTAATACTCCCTCCGTCCCAAAATAGATGTCTTGGATTTGTTAAAATTTGGATGAATCTATATACTAAATAGTGTCCAGATTCATCTAAATTTTGACAAATCTGAGACATCTATTTTGGCACGGAGGGAGTACCAAAAAACAATCTAGACTAGGTGCAGAGTTGGGTCTCATGTCTTTGATTGCATTCTCAAAATCCTCCAAGAAAATTTATAGATTCTGTCGGGGGAATAATAGAGTTGGAAGAGGATAGAACTTTAGTTTTATTACAAAAAATATTGATGGTTCGATAGATGGGGATATTGGCCCTTGTTTTAATGGTTTTGAAAATATCAAGCCCATGCGATGATCTGATTGATGAGGAGGAGGAGGATGTTTTGGATGATAAATTGGATCATCCATTTATGGACTCTAACTCTAAGAAAAATCGAAAGAAAAATGTATACTATCTGTCTAATGTGTGGAGAGGCGCTAGGAGAAGAACTAAAAAACATTTTCATGATGCAAAATCTAAAAGGAATGACTTGTAATAGTAAGGGTTTTAGAGATCCAGCGAAACAGCTGATTGGCAAGAAATCTATCAAAGAACATCACTTAGACTTCTTAGCCTTGTTGGAGATAGGAAGATCTAATTTTGCGGTCCCTTTCTTAAAAAATCTTGCAACTGGTTTGGATTTTGTTTGGTTTTGTCTACCGCCTCATGGTAGGTCTAGTGGTATTTTGGTTGGAATTAATATGGATACTCTCTAGGTTCTAAAGGTGAGCACCGGGGATTACTATATTAAATTACATATTAAATGTAAAAAAATATGGTTTTCAATGGTTTTTTGTGCCTATCTATGGGTTGCCTAGGACACACATAAAGCGGGGTTTCTTGCGGAAATGGTTTGTTCGTGTTAGTCTAAACCTTTACCTATGCTAGTAGGTGGAGATTTCAACATTATTCGTGTTGGAGATATGCTCTAGAGGCAATAATAAATGTAGTTATTATTATATCTTTGTGTTTATAATAAATGTTTACATTCATGCTATAATAGTATTAACAAGGAAACATTAATACTTGTGTGATTTGTAAACTTAAATTAGAGTCCCTGGTAAAGCCTCTTCATAATACTAGCTTGTTGGTTAATAAATGATTGTGGTTTCCCTATCATGAACATTGATATGTTATTAACAACAAGATCATATCGTTAGGATAATGGTATGATGGACATACTCCTATAGATAAGCGTAGCATAAATATCAAGTCATTTTAATAGTTCAATTGCTATATGCTTTCTGATACATAGTAACCTAATTCCTTTGACCATGAGATCATGCTTATCACCATCACCGGAAGGATGCTTTGATGACATCAAACACCACACCGTAATTGGGTGGCTATAAAGGTGGCATTGAGTGTTCGGAAAGTATGGGTTGAGACACATGGATCAAGAGTGGGATTTGTCCATCCATACAACGGATAGATATACTCTAGGCCCTCTCGGTGGAATGTCATCCAATTAGCTTGCAAGAATGTGGCTGGCTCACAAGGGATCACATACCATGAGAACAATAAAAGAGTACTTATCGGTAACGAGGTTGAACTAGGTATGCAGAGATACCGACGATCAAAACCTCGAATAAGTAAACTATCGTGAGACAAAGGGAAATTGGTATCGTATGTAAGTGGTTCATTCGATCGCAAAGTAATCGTAGAAATATGTGGGAGCCATATGAATTTCCAGATTCCTCTATTGGTTATTGTTCGGAGAAGTGTCTCGATCATGTCCGCATAATTCACGAACCGTAGGGAGACACACTTAAGGATTCGATGTTGTTGAGTAGTTATGGAATGATGAGTAAGAGACCGAATGTTGTTCGGAGTCTCGGATGGGATCCGGGATATCACGAGGAGATCCGGAATGGTCCGGAGAATAAGATTCATATAAGGAAAGTCCTATTTTGGAGTTGGGGAATGATTCCGGTGTTTTCATCGGGAATGTTCTAGAAGGTTCCGGAAGGTCCGGCACTCCGGACGGGAAGGGTACATGAATGTGTCATAACAATGTGGAATGGTTGCATCATGTACTAGGTATCATTGCTGAGCAAAATAAAAGGATAAATCAAATCCTAGTTTGAAAAGTCAAACGCCAATTTGAAAAGTCAAACGGCAAGTTTGCTTGGTGGAGGGAGAGTAGGAAACCTACTTGGGGAGGAAGTCCTCCTCCCTCCACCGCCGGCCAAGGAGGCCAACTTGGGGAAGGACTCCCTCCCCCTTGGCAGCGCCCTCCCACCTATAAAAGGAGGGGCAAGGGTGCCCCTCTAGACCTACACCTCTCTCCACCAAAACCCTAACCCTAGTCGCCGGCCACCAAGTCGCCGCTGCCTCCCTAGGGTTTTCCCTAGCCGCCGAGTTGGGGCCCTCCCCAAGCCCTAGCCGCCGGCCTAGCTCTCTCTCCTTGGTGCCTCTAAACCCTAGATCGCCAAGGCCTCTCTCATAGTCCACCATACTCGCTCCGGCTTAAGGCAAAGCCCTGCGAGATCTCCCCTCTACTTCCGGTACCACGCCGTCGTGCTGCCAGAATCATGAGGAGAGTGCTACAACCTCCGCTGCCTGCTGGAACAAGGGAGAGGAAGGTCTCCATCGAGTACTGAACGTGTGACCGACTGCGGAAGCGCTGCCGGAACGCAGCGCCGAAAGGATCGTCTACACGATCTTGAGATCGGCAAGAGTACGACTACATCACCCACGAGAATCTGCTCGCATTAAACACTTTGGAATCTTCGAGGGTGAGTTCTTCTATCGACCCGTTGCTACAATCTAATAGATAGATCTTGGCTTGTTTGTTTGTATGCGGTAGAATTTTTTTGTTTTCCATGCTACGAACACCTACAGTGGTATCAGAGCCGTGTCTATATGTCGATCTGTTGCATGAGTAGAACACAATGGTCATTATGGGCGGTGATGCTTTTATTATCAATTGCTTCTTGTGTACTTTGCATCTTGCGGTATGATGGGATGAAGCGGCCCGGGCTAACCTTACATGACATCGTTCATGAGACTTGCTCCACGCTCAACATGCAACTTGTATTGCATAAGTGGCTTTGCGGGTGTCTGTCTCTCCCATGATAGTATAGATCCAATTTACAACGGGCACTTGATAGTTCAAACATAAACATTGTGGTTCTTGTTCGTAAGTTAGAGCGACACTTATTGAAAGCCCCAAACCACGTAAAATATGCACAAAAAAATTAGAGGCGTCTAACTTTGTTTTGCAGGGGTGTGCTGTGATGTGATATGGCCATGATTGTGATTATATTTGATGTATGCAATGTTCCTTATTGTAAGTAGGCAACCGGCAGGAGCCATATGGTTGTCTTTAATTTCTGTTAAGACCCGCGTGTCTATTCAAAGTAGTTGTAATAGTTGGAGCTGGTAGACGACAACTATGAAGCGGCGCCATTGACCTTGACGCTATGCCGGTGATGATGGAGATCATGTTCGTGCTTGAAGATGGAGATCGGAAGCACAAGAAGAAAGGCCATATCATATCACATATTATGAATTGCATGTGATGTTAATCCTTTATGCATCTTGTATTGCTTAGTTAACGACGGTAGCATTATAAGATGATCCCTCATGCACATAAATTTCAAGTTTTAAAGTGTTCATCCTTAGTAAGCACCGTTGTTAAAGCTTTTTGTTTCGAAGCACCACGTGATGATCGGGTGTGTTAGATTCTGCAAGTGTATACAACGTGAGCAAGCCAGATTTGCTCATGCGGAAGCTAAGGTTTGATCTTGACGAGCCTAGCATGTACAAACATGGTCTCGGAACACGGATCACCGAAAGGTAAAGCATGAGTCATATAGTAGATATGATGAACATGTTGATTGTTCGCCATTGAAGCTACATCAACTCTCGTGATGATCGGTTTTGATGTGGTGGATTTGGTTCATGTGATCACTAAAACAATGTGAGGGATATTGTTTTGAGTGGGAGTTCACCTAGATTAATTTAACTATTAATTAGAACTCAATTTGTCATAAACTTAGTCTAAACTATTGCAAATATGTTGTAGATCAATGGCGGCCCCTACCATCAATTTTAATGCGTTCCTAGAGAAAGAAAAGTTGAAAAACAATGGAAGCAACTTCGCGGATTGGTTCCGCAATTTGAGGATTGTCCTCAATGCTGGTAATTTGACCTATGTGCTGGATGCACCGCTGGGTGACCCACCTGCAGCTGATGCTACCGTTGAAGTAAAGAATGTTTACCTCGCTCGGAAGAATCAGTACTCCACAGTTCAGTGTGCTATCTTGTATGGTTTGGAATCGGAGCTTCAGAAAAGGTTTGAGAACTCAGACCCACATGATATTGTCCATGAACTCAAATTGATATTTGAGACTCACGCGGCAGTTGAGAGTTATGAGGCTTCTGAAAAGTTCTTTAACTGCAAGATGGAAGAGGGCAGCTCCGTCAGTGAGCATGTGCTTAAGATGTCTGGGCATGCAAACAAACTCCAAAGCTTGGGTATAGTGATTCCTAATGCTTTGGGGATTTACCGTGTCCTCCAATCACTACCACCAAGTTACAAGAACTTTGTGATGAACTACAATATGCAAATCATGAACAAGCAGTTGCCAGAACTCTTCTCCATGTTGAAATCTGTAGAAGTGGAGATCAAGAAAGAGCACCAAGTGTTGATGGTCAATAAGATCACCAAATTTAAGAAAGGCAAGTCTAAGCAAAAGGGAAACTTCAAGAAGGGTGGTAAGAAAGTTGTCGCACCAACGAAGAAGACCAAGGCTGGACCTAAGCCTGATACTGAGTGCTTTTACTGCAAGGGAGAGGGTCACTAGAAGCGGAATTGCCCAAAGTACTTGGCAGATTTGAAGAACGGCAAAATCAAGAAGAAAGGTATATCCGATATACATGTTATTGATGTGTATCTCACTAGTACTCGTAGTAGTGCCTGGGTATTTGATACTGGTTCAGTTGCTCATATTTGTAACTCGAAGGTACTGCAGAATAAACGGAAGCTAGCGAAGAACGAGGTGACGATGCGCGTTGGAAATGGATCAAAGGTTGATGTGATCGCGGTCGGCACGCTACCTCTTCATATACCATCGGGATTAGTTTTATACTTAAATAATTGTTATTTGGTGCCTGCGTTAAGCATGAACATTATATCAGGATCTTGTTTATTGCGAGACGGTTACTTGTTTAAGTCCGAGAATAATGGTTGTTTGATTTATATGAGTAATATATTTTATGCACATGCACCTTTGATAGATGGTCTATTTGAATCTCGATAGTGGAAATACACATATTAATAACATTGAAGATAAACGTTTGAAATTGAGCGATAACTCGACCTATATGTGGCACTGTCGTCTTGGTCACATTGGAGTGAAGCGTATGAAGAAACTCCATTCCGATGGACTTCTTGAATCACTTGATTTCGAATCACTTGAAAGATGCGAAGCATGTCTGATGGGTAAAATGACTAAGACTCCATTTTCTGGTATGATGGAGCGAGCTACGGACTTGTTGGAAATCATACATACCGATGTGTGTGGTCCAATGAGTGTAGCATCGCGCGGTGGTTATCGTTACGTTCTTACCTTCACGGATGACTTGAGTAGATATGGGTATATCTATTTCATGAAACATAAGTCCGAAACTTTCAAGAAGTTTAAGGAATTTTAAAGTGAGGTAGAGAATCAACGTAACAACAAGATTAAATTTCTACGTTCTGATCGTGGAGGTGAATATCTAAGTTACGAGTTTGGCGAGCATTTGAAGAAATGCGGAATACTTTCACAATTGACACTGCCGGGAACACCACAGCGTAATGGTGTGTCCGAACGTCGTAATCGAACTCTTTTAGATATGGTTCGTTCTATGATGTCACTTACAGATTTACCGCTATCATTTTGGGGTTATGCATTAGAAACAGCCGCATTCACTTTAAATAGGGCACCATCTAAATCCATTGAAACAACACCGTATGAATTATGGTTTGGGAAGAAACCTAAATTGTCATTCCTTAAAGTTTGGGGTTGCGAAGCCTATGTAAAGAAGTTACAGCCGGACAAGCTTGAACCCAAAGCGGAAAAATGCGTCTTCATAGGATACCCGAAGGAAACTATTGGGTATACCTTCTATCATAGATCTGAAGGCAAAATCTTCGTTGCCAAGAATGGATCCTTTCTAGAGAAGGAATTTCTCTCGAAAGAAGTGACTGGAAGGAAAGTAGAACTCAACGAGGTTGTCGAACCTTCTCTTGAACTTGCGAGTAGCGCAGCACCGGAAGAAGTTCCTGTGGTGCCTGCACCAATAAGATAGGAAGCTAATGATGATGATCATGAAACTTCGGTTTAAGTTGCTACAGAGCCTCGCAAGTCAACGAGAACTCGTACCACTCCTGATTGGTATGATCCCGTTATGTGTGTCATGTTGGTGGACAACACCGATGACCCTGCGACATATGAGGAAGCGATGATGAGCCCAGATTCCAATAAATGGCAAGAAGCCATGAAATCCGAGATTGGATCCATGTACGAAAAACAAGTATGGACTTTGGTAGACTTACCGGATGGCCGAAAGGCTGTCGAGAACAAATGGATTTTCAAGAAGAAAACAGATGCTGATGGTAATGTTACTGTCTATAAAGCTCGACTTGTCGCAAAAGGGTTCGACAAATTCAAGGAGTTGACTACGATGAGACTTTCTCACCAGTAGCGAAGCTAAAGTCTATGAGGATTTTGTTAGCAATATCTGCATATTACGATTATGAAATATGGCAGATGGATGTCAAAACAGCATTCCTCAATGGAGACATTGATGAAGAGTTGTATATGATGCAACCCAAAGGTTTTGTCGATCCTAAAGATGCTAACAAGGTATGCAAACTTAGCAAGCATCCCAAAGTTGGAATCAACGTTTTGATAAAGTAATCAAAAGTTTTGGTTTTATACAAACTTATGGAGAAGCTTGTATTTACAAGAAAGTGAGTGGGAGCTCTGTAGCATTCTTAATACTATAGATGACATATTGTTGATTGGGAATGATGTAGACCTTCTTAATAGTGTCAAGGAATATTTGAATAATAGTTTTTCAATGAAAGATCTTGGCGAAGCAGCTTACATATTAGGCATAAAGATTTATAGAGATAGATCGAGACGCCTAATATCATTGTCACAAAGTACATATTTGGACAAAGTTCTAAAGAGGTTTGGAATGGAAGATAGCAAGAAAGGGTTCTTGCCCATGTTGCCCAATACGACCTTGAGTAAAACTCAAAGTCCAGCAACGGCAGAAGATAGAGAAAGGATGAATAAGACTCCCTATGCCCCAGCCATAGCATCTCTAATGTATGCCATGCTATGTACTATACCCGACATTGCATATGCTGTTAGTTTAACTAGCAGATATCAAAGTGATCCAGGAGTGGATCATTGGACAGCGATCAAAAACATCCTTAAGTACTTGAGAAGAACTAAGGATATGGTTCTTTCTTATGGAGGTGCTGAACAGCTCGTTGTTAATGGTTACACCGATGCTAGTTGGAACACCGATCCGGATGATTCTAAATCTCAATCTAGATACGTATTTACTTTGAATGGTGCAACAGTTAGCTGGAGGAGTGCAAAGCAAAGCGGTGTGGCGAGATCTTCAACTGAATCGGAATACATAGCTGCTTCGGAGGCTTCACAAGAAGCGATATGGATGAAGGAGTTCATTACAGAGCTCGGTGTGGTTCCAAGTGCGTTGGACCCAATGTCTATCTACTGTGATAACATGGGCGCCATAGAAAATGCGCAAGAACCAAGGTCACACAAGAAGCTGAAGCACATCAAGCTATGTTTTCACGCTATTCGAGAACATGTCCAAGATGGTGACATAAAGATTTGCAAAGTACACACATATCTGATGGTGACATATCACGAGGAGATCCGGAATGGTCCGGAGAATAAGATTCATATAAGGAAAGTCCTATTTTGGAGTTGGGGAATGATTCCGGTGTTTTCATCGAGAATGTTCTAGAAGGTTCCGGAAGGTCCGGCACTCCGGAGGGGAAGGGTACATGAATGTTTCATAACAATGTGGAATGGTTGCATCATGTACTAGGTATCATCGCTGAGCAAAATAAAGGGATAAATCAAATCCTAGTTTGAAAAGTCAAACGCCAATTTGAAAAGTCAAACAGCAAGTTTGCTTGGTGGAGGGAGAGTAGGAAACCTACTTGGGGAGGAAGTCCTCCTCCCTCCACCGCCGGCCAAGGAGGCCGACTTGGGGGAGGACTCCCTCCCCCTTGGCCGCGCCCTCCCACCTATAAAAGGAGGGGCAAGGGTGCCCCTCTAGACCTACACCTCTCTCCACCAAAACCCTAACCCTAGCCGCCGGCCACCAAGTCGTCGCCGCCGCCCTAGGGTTTGCCCTAGCCGCTGAGTTGGGGCACTCCCCAAGCACTATCCACCGGCCTAGCTCTCTCTCCTTGGTGCCTCTAAACCCTAGATCGCCAAGGCCTCTCTCATAGTCCACCATACTCACTCCGGCTTAAGGCGAAGCCCTGCGAGATCTCCCCTCTACTTCCGGTACCACGCCGTCGTGCTGCCAGAATCGCGAGGAGAGTGCTACAACCTCCGCTGCCTGCTCGAACAAGGGAGACGAAGGTCTTCATCAAGTACCGAACGTGTGACCGACTGCTTAAGCGCTGCCGGAACACAGCGTCGAAAGGATCGTCTACACGATATTGAGATCGGCAAGAGTACGACTACATCACACACGAGAATCTGCTCTCGTTAAACACTTTGGAATCTTCGAGGGTGAGTTCTTCTATCGACCCGTTGCTACAATCTAGTAGATAGATCTTGGCTTGTTTGTTTGTATGCGGTAGAAATTTTTTGTTTTCCATGCTACGAACCCCTACAATTCGATCTCGGGATAAAAAGAATAATTACAATTTTAATGCACATTGGCCTTTTGTTTTTAATGCAATCATCACGAGCCTCGATCTTATAGAAATTTTTCTCTCAGAAAGGTAATTCTGTGGGCTAATCATAGAGAAATTCCAACCTACGAAAAATTGGATCGTATATTGGCAACTGGTGAACGGGAGCAGAAATTCCCCCTTAGAAATGTGTGTGTACTTACCCGCATTGGGTCAGATCATACGTCGCTTATTATGGACTTCAGAGTTAAGTCACATTAGGAAACAAACCCCGCTTTTCCTTTGAGTTGTATTGAATACGACAAGAAGCTTTTTCGAGATGGTGGCAGATGAGTGGGGTGCTGTTATAGCTGGACGTACTTCGATGGAGCGATGGAAAAAACAAAATTTGTCACTTACGATGTTTTCTCAAAGGATGGGTAAAAAACTTGAGTGGTAAATACAAGAAAGATAAAGAAAGGTTGCTTTGTATTATTGATTTGCTTGATACTAAGGCTGAAAATAACCCTCTAATTGTGATTGAGTGTGAGACATTAAAGGATGCCAATGATCGTGTCGCCTCCCTTAGGAGGGACGAGAAAACAAAGTGGGCTCAACGAGCAAAAATACACCATATACAAGAGGGGGTAATAATCTTATACTACCATTTAATTGCAAATGGCAAACATCAAAAGAAAAGGATGTTTCAACTAGAACAGGATGAAAGAACCATTATGGGAGAAGAAAATTTAAAAGTCTATATTCCTGAATTCTACAAGAAACTATTTGAGGAACCATGCCCAAAAAATATTAATATGATGGAGGGGATGACTCAAGACATACTACAGCTCACCGCTGAGGAGAATAGATTTCTTACAAAACCTTTTTATGAAAAGGGGTGTATAAAGCTATATTCCAAATGGAGCATAATAAGTCACATGGCCCTGATGGTTTCCCATATGATTTATATCAAAAGTTTTGGAAAGTAATTAAAAGTTATATTTTGGCACTCTTTAGTCAATTACATATAGTGAATTTTGGTGCCATCACTTTACTTCCAAAAAAATAAAATATGGTTGCAAATACAACAATATAGACCAATATGTTTATTGAACGTTAGTTTCACAGTCTTCACTAAAGCATATAATTCTTTCTCATAAGTAGAATAATTTAGACTAGCCCCACTCAGATTCTCACTAAAGTACAGAATAGGTTTACCCTATTGTAATAACACACCTCCTAACCCAATTCCACTAGCATCACATTAAAGTTCAAAAGTTTTAGTAAAATCAGGAAGTTGGAGTAAAGGAGCATGTGTTAACCTCTCTTTCAGTAGAATGAAAGCATCGTGTTATGCCTCGCCCCAAATAAAAGGCACATCTTTCTTTGTAAGCTCATTAAATGGCGCGACAATGGAACCAAATTCTTTAACAAAGAGCCTATAAAATCTAGCGAGACCAAGAAAACTCCTCACTTGTGTGACCATTGTGGGAGGCGGCCAACTCGAAATTGCGTCAATCTTGGCTGGATCAACCTCAATACCCTGTGATATAACAACATAGCAAAGAAAAGCAACTTGATCGGTGCAGAAGGTGCACTTCTCGAGATTACCAAACAAACATGCATCGTGTAAAGCATTGAAAACAACATGTAAATGTTCCAGATGATCCTTCAAAGATTAACTATAAATCATAATTGTTGGGTTTCGTAGCATGGAAAACAAAATTTTTCTATCGCATACAAACAAACAAGCCAAGATCTATCTACTAGATTGTAGCAACGAGTCGATGGAATAACTTACCCTTGAAGATTCCAAAGTGTTTAACGAGAGCGGATTCTCGTGGGTGATGTAGTCGTACTCTTCCCGATCTCAAGATCGTGTAGACGATCCTTCCGGCGCTGCGTTCCGGCAGCGCTCCCGCAGTCGGTCACACGTTCGGTACTCGACGAAGACCTTCCTCTCCCTTGTTCCAGCAGGCAGCGGAGGTTGTAGCACTCTCCTCGCGATTCCGGCAGCACAACGGCGTGGTACCGGAAGTAGAGGGGAGATCCCGCAGGGCTTCGCCTTAAGCCGGAGCGAGTATGGTGGAGTATGAGAGAGAACTATTAGTGGTCTAGGGTTTAGACACACCAATTAGAAGGCTCTAATCCGAAGGCTAGTGCAATTAGAAGCTCTAAACCAAAGCGTCTCTAAACCAGAGTCTAGGGCTAGGATTTAGATTAGAGGATAGGAACTTGTGTGTCTAGAGGAGGAGGCCCTGCCCCTCCTTTTATAGGTGGAGGGGGCCGGCACGCCAGGGGAGGGAGGGTAGTCCCTCCCCAACTCGGCCTGGTGGAGGCGCCGCCGGTTGGAGGAGGGATTCCCTCCCCAACTCGGTTTTGCCCCCTCTTTCCTCTTTTCCTCTCTTTCCTGTTTTAGCCGTTTGACTTTTCAAACTTGCTATTTGACTTTTCAGTTTAGGATTAAATTTAATCCTTTATTTGGAACAGCGAGAACACTTAGTACATGATGCAATCATTCCAATATGTAATGACACATTCATGTACCCCTTCCCCTCCGGAGTGCCGGACATTCCGGAACCTTCTAGAACATTCCCGATGAAAACACCGGAATCATTCCCGAACTCCGAAACGGGACTTTCCTTATATGAATCTTATTCTCTGGACCATTCCGGATCACCTCGTGATATCCCGGATCCCATCCGAGACTCCGAACAACATTCGGTCTCTTTCTCATAATACCATAACTACTCAAACAACGTCGAATCCTTAAGTGTGTCTCCCTACGGTTCGTGAATTATGCGGACATGATCGAGACACTTCTCCGAACAATAACCAATAGAGGAATCTGGAAATTCATATGGCTCCCACATATTTCTACGATTACTTTGCGATCGAATGAACCACTTACATACGATACCAATTTCCCTTTGTCTCACGATAGTTTACTTATCCGAGGTTATGATCGTCGGTATCTCTGCATACCTAGTTCAACCTCGTTACCGATAAGTACTCTTTTCTCGTTCCCGTGATATGTGATCCCTTGTGATCCAGTCACATGCTTGCAAGCTAATTGGATGACATTCCATCGAGAGGGCCCAGAGTATATCTATCCGTCATATGGATGGACAAATCCCACTCTTGATCCATGTGTCTCAACCAATACTTTCCGAACACTCAATGCCACCTTTATAGCCACCCAGTTACGGTGTGGTGTTTGATGTCATCAAAGCATCCATCCGGTAAAGGTGATATGCATGATCTCATGGTCGAAGGAATTAGGTTACTATGTATCAGAAAGCATATAGCAATTGAACTATTGAAATGACTTGATCTTTATGCTACGCTTATCTATAGGAGTATGTCCACCATATCATTCTCCTAACGATATGATCTTGTTGTTGATAACATCTCAATGTTCATGATAGGGAAACCACAATCATTTATCAACCAACAAGCTAGTGAAGTATAGAGGCTATACTAGGGACTTCAAATTAAGTTTACAAATCTCACAAGTATCAATGTTTCCTTGTTAATACTATTATAGCATGAATGTAAACATTTATCATAAACACAAAGATATAATAATAACTACATTTATTATTGCTTCTAGAGCATATCTCCAACAATAATATCATCAAACTAGACTACCACAAAACGTCCAATGAAAGCACGTAAAACTTCGTTCATTAATCGCATGAATGTGCTGGGTGCATTAGTTAAACCAAAGGCATGACTAACCACTCATATAAACCAAACTTAGTTTTAAATGTTGTTTTCAGTTCATCCCCTAATTTCGTACGAATCTGGTGGTAACCACTATGAAAATTAACCTTAGAAAACATAGTAGATTCAGTCAATTCATCAAGCATGTCATCTAAATGTGGTATGTGATGACGGTAACGAATAATAATATTATTGATAGCTCTACAATCAGTACACATGCGCGACGAACCATCTTTCTTAGGTACCAAAATAATAGGAATAACACAAGGGCTAAGAGACTCACTAATGTGATCCTTGTCGAGTAATTACTGAATTTGGCGTTGTATCTCCTTTGTCTCCTCTAGATTGGTTCGGTATGGTGCGCTATTGGTCAATGTGGCATCAGGAATTAGATCAATTTGGTGCTCAATTTCTCTAATAGGAGGTAGCCCTGGTGGCATCTTAGGTGGGAAAACGTCCGTATATTCCTACAAAAGGTTAGCAACCGCAGGTGGCAAAGAGGGAGGCATATCCTCAAATGAAAGCAAAACCACTTTGCAAACAATTGCATAACAGGGAGTAGTGTTCTCATCTAGTTCAGCAACATCAATTTTATTTGCAACCATACATGGACCTTTCAAACGAATTTCCGTAGCATGTTTAGAATCATATTTAGTAGTCTTAGGTGGTACAAAATAAGCAGCAATAATCTAAATTTCACTATTGATTTTCTCCTCAGTTTTAGCTCTACTAGCTCTAGTAAGAACCTCTTTTAATATTTGTTCAGGATTCATAGGTTTGAGACCAATTTTATTTCCATTATGCATAAGACAATAATGATTAGTTTTACCATTATGAACAGATTCTCTATCAAATTGCCAAGGTCTACCAAGTAACAAAGAACAAGCTTGCATGGACACAACATCGCAATCAACAAAATCATAATAGTACCAATAGTAATATGCACGCATACCATTCTTTTTACCTTGATCTTTCGAGAACTCTCAAACCATTGAATGTACTTGTCGTGTAGGTAGACAAAGCTTGTCTACCATATCAATACTAGCCAGATTATTGCAACTCCCTCCATTAATAATGATGCGTATAGCTCTCTCTTTGACAACGCCTCTTGTTTGGAAAAGATTGTGGCATTGATCATGTTTATCTTGTCTCAATTGCACACTCAACATATGTTGTGCAACTAGACTCTTGTATTGATCAGCAGTTTCAGCTCCCATTACCTTTGTTTCTTCTTCATAATCAGAATTATCTCCATTTCGTGCTCAACGACAGTACTATGATGGTCCTAGACTAGAAAGTATTGGATACGTGATCCTAGAGCACCAACGATGTCACGACGCAACACAACAAGCAATGATATGATAATATGGTGCCCTGAAAAGCGAACCAAGATTTCCAAAATCACTATGATGGTGATGGTCTAAAACTGATCTACGGGGTCTAAAAATAGTATAACCCGTCAAAATTTCTGTATTGTGCTCCAGAAAGCGCGCAGGCGCCAAAAAAATGTCGCTATAACGACGACTGATGGAGAAAAGTGATCCCAAGGTCAAAAACTACGATAGCCAAAACAAATCGGAGGCGTTTCTAGAATTTTTCTCTCCTTCTGGACTTGCGACCGAACTTTAACTCAACACGGACTTAGATTACTGCATGAAAATAACAAGGAAGGAAAGGTAAACATAACTAGGAAATAACAACTCTACTCAGACTCGTGCCACGGCAGGAAAACAGATCGGATTCGTGTCGCGGTAGGAATGTGATGACGAAGTCTAGGGATTATGGTGGTATGAGTATATGGCGGCGGAATATGGTGGTGAGTGTATGGCAAAGGAGGACATCTGCAAGCGTGGCAGCGGTGACTAATGTGACCAGAACTCGAAACTCTAAAGGACGAGACACTAAGACCAACAACTCGGCATGACGATGCAGACATGAATTCAACGATGCAAAAACTGAAAATATAATGCAAGGAAGAGATTGGTAATAGAATAGATCTAACTCTAACTATGTTTTTAGCTTTTTTGTGGATTATAGGGAAAACAAATCTATACTATGAAAACAGTAAATCTCACCAAGCAACCTGAAATATGATAAGTATAAGAGGCCTATCTGACACTCGAGTCTTGGCGTAGTTGCAACAATGGCTAACTTTTAGTCTAAACAAAATCCGAGTCTAAACGATGACCTAAAGGACGTATGTGTGCAGGGAAGGAGGGGGACATGGCCAGTCTTGGGAGAGGCGTCCGGAGTCGGTTTCCCACACATATACGGACTCTAAAAATTCAGCCTAAAAAGTTTGGACGAAAATTACATGGACCTGGCCCATTAATAAAACGTGACGCAGCACCATATGACTATATGGACGAAATTATCAAGTGGTAATATCTTGGTTTCGCCCATCTCTTCATCTCTCATTATGGTGGCTACAAAGTTCCGAAATCTTTACTTGTAGCATCATTTTTCATTCTCTCAAGCTTGTGGCCATCTACATGCATGCTCCATTGATTATCCTTCTTGTCGTTGCTAGGTCCATCATTCCTAAGTAACATAAACACATCTGATTTAGGCAGTATCATATTCTCATGCACATTAGAAGAGTTCCTAGAAACAAAAGTAACTGATAATTAAGTAGACATGCGCGAGCTCTTGTGAGAGGTCCTTGCAATAGTATTGTAGGTGCAGTGATTGTATCAGTAGTAGGGATGTCCTCATCATTGATACCTTGTGGAAACTCGACTGGAAGGGAAGTTGGGCTGCTGGAAGGGCAAGCTATTATCTTATGGTGATTGCTTGGTTCTAATAATCCTATTTTAACAAGTTTACCTATGTTTATGCTCTCGTTTCGGAAGATACCTAAAGGGGTAAGTAAACGATTGGATTTTTATAGGTCTCGTTTTTTCTGGCATAGTGATGGAAATAAGATGATGTATATATTAAAAAATGGAATATAATTTGTAGACCAAAAGATCAGGGTGGTCTAGGTACTGAGGTCTTGGAAATCAAAAATAGATGTCTATTGAGAAAATGGCTTTTTAAACTACTAAAGGAAGAAGGGGTGTGGCAAGAGTTATTAAACAATAAATATTTAAGTCAAATAACATTGTCTGATGTCCAAGCAGAGCCGACTGACTCGCCATTTTGGAAGGGACTTATGCGGGTAAATAATGAGTTCTTTGGTAGAAGTCATTATAAAATTGGGGACAATGCTAATACTAGGTTCTGGGGGGATACATGGTTGGGTGATACACCTTTAGTACAATAATATCCATCTTTATATAATATTGTGCAATGGAATCGTGGCAGAGGTTTTAGCTCAAGTGCCTCTAAACATTGGATTCACAAGAGTACTTAGTGGTAATAAGTGGAATGATTGGTTATATTTATACCAAAGGCTTATGATGGTGTAAGTATCAGAGGATACTGATAGGTTTATGTGGAACCTAACACATCTAGGGTATTCTTAGTGAAATCCATGTATGAACACCTTATGAACGATCATACAGTCTTTCTTTATGTACCAAGTGTTGTTTTTGTGGGTCGCAGAAAACCATAGAGCATTTGTTTATTTTATGCCTTTTTACTTATGATTTACCCTTCCATCTAATTTAACAAATATGTTTGGAATTTGGCCAAAATTGACAAAATATCTAAGGCTAGAATTCGTATTGGTGTTTCAGTCTTATGTTGGTCTATTTGGACATACAGAAATAACATTATTTTTAACAAATAAAAAATACTCTTTTGCAGGTTATTCACATGGTGGTACATTGGATACAACTTTGGGCACTGGTACAACCACAAGACCAACGGGATACTATGGCTATTGGGTACAAACGGCTCCTTATGGTCGCGTAGGATATATGTAGTCAGTCTGGTCGGTAGCTTTTGAGTCGACTAACAGATGTTTAATCGTCATATGCTTCTTATTTTCCGCTGGTTGATTCATGTATCAACTTTAAGCGACCCATGATATGTAATACCTTTGGACGATGAATCTTTAATAAAAGATTGTGTGCATCAACCGATGCAGAGTACAGGGTTATACTCAGGGGCGGAGCCAGAATTTATCATTAAGGGGGCAGTTAGAGTGTATTAGTGTTATAAGTTTGATTAGGGGGGCTAAAATAGATAAAACATCATACAAATAGTACTTTGATGGATAGTTTTAGTTACAAAATCTAAATCATAGGGGGGGGTTGTGCCCCTGCTCGCCCCTCCCTGTCTCCGCCCCTGGTTATACTCCCCTTTTCGAAAAAGAGTTACAAGGGTGAGTCAACATCACATCATGTCTTGCAAAAACTTGCTGATGGACTCCCAAAGAAAATAAAGATAATCTATATCATCTCTCTTCCCTACCAAAGAGTTTTTTTTATAATCAAATTTTTCACAATCCTTTATTATCATATACTCGACCACTATCGTCGATTTAGTAAATGGCACATTTCCATCTTCTACCATTAATTAGTTACTAGGAAAGATGGCGCAGCGACACGCCGCGTCCGTGTTGTTATTTTGGGGGATGTTCGAGTTAAGATTAGCTCGTAATTATGTTGGTCAGTGTGAGGAGATGGCAGTGTTTGCAAAGTTGATTCAGAACATATTTGACAACATTGTGCTAGATAGTGTCGATCCATATTTACACTGTACTGAGCCAGGCAGTGATGCAAGTATTTACATAGCAAAGCAAGTAGTACTTGATTTTACATAATTCAGCCACATGAGTACTTCAAGCCGCTACATTGCCGCTCACATTGTATCACTACTGGCATGACTCCCTTGTGTTTGTTCTACATCATCGTGATCAAACGACATGGGAAGCACCAGCCCTGCTTAGTGATCCACGACATCCATCGCTACCCTCTAGACCACCCATGCGCTTGCCCCTGAAACGGCGTTCACGCACGAACGACTACCGCGAGGCAATGGGAGATGGTGCGGCTATGTGGGAGTACGATGGCGGGGGAAGTTGGGGGAGAGCGGCGTCCGACGCGTGACTGGGAGGCATAGTTCCTGGCCTTCACCCCGTGCATGAGGTGGGAGAGGGCAGCGGCTGATGCACGGGAGGTTGGGAGGAGGGGCCTGCCGGTGGCACGCAGGATCTTGGGGGCGGAAAGTGGCCAACACGGGGATCTTTCAGTAACGCAGGATGGGGGAAAGGCGGCGGGCAGTGAACAGGAGGTACGGAGGGGGCGATAGAGGTCTGCGGGGGACTTTGGGAGAGAGATGAGGAGGCGAGGGGGCAGAGAAGGCACGACATCTTTCAGACGCAAGGATGCGAGATGGAGTCCACATGGAACGGCGGGAGGCAAGTCCGGTCGAGATATGGCAGTGCTTATCCACTCCATGACTTGGCTGCCATCATGGTCGAAGGAAAAAGATTGTATGCACCCCATGTAATTTGGTACTGTTCAGCACTGTAGTTGTCTACATTGAAGCAGGTCAATGATGTAGGCGATTCTCAGGCCTCTATTTTATCCGTCTTTCATATCCGTCTTTCATATACTCCCTTCGTTTTAAAATATAAGATGTTTTAGATTTGTGAAGAGAATGTATCTAGACTTGTTTTAGGAGTAAATGGCACCGGGGGTCATATAACTTGTTCTGTATGTGCAGATAAGTCACACATCTTATAAAATAGACAAACCGGTCACACTACTTGTCAAACACGTGCACCGCAAGTCACAAACAGGTCAACCGGCCGGTTTTTGACAAAAAAAAGGCACGTGCGTCTCTCGTGAGCATCTTAGGGCAGTCAATATCTTACAGAAAGCCCCCTAGTATTGCCAAATATTTTTAGATCGGGTCTTAAATTTTGCATTGGTTGGATTTAACCAGGTCGCTCCCTGTACGTCTCTGAATCAATAATTGGCTAGTTAATTTCCAATTTGAAGTTACAATTTGTATGTCCGATACAACAACAATTGGCTACTTGGACATATATATTTTGACAGGAACTAGCAGTAAATATGACCATTTCACTACATTTTGACAAGAACAATCCTAGCAGTACAGATTTTGACAGCAACAATCCCAGCAGTACATAGCAAAATACAGTGTCAAATCCCAACAGTACATAGAAATACATTGCCAAACTTCATATCTGAAGTACATAGAAATTCATGAAGCCGATCTTGCCCCTCTTGTTCCTTTTGCTCCTGCACCTCCTCTTGCTCCCCTAGCTCCTGCACCTCCTCTTGCTCCTCTTCCTAATGCTCTTCCAGATGTATTCACAAGTATTCTTCTTGGTGCAGGCACGTTATCTCTATGTTTTGCAATGAAGCTACTTTCTTGTGGGATTTCCTCACTATTTATAGGAAATCCTGTAGTTGCCCCCTATTTATCAACATAAAACATTGGAATATGTTAGTTCATCTAACTACAGTTCATCTGATTACACAAATCATATAAGCAATATTTACCTCATGTGAAAGGATGTGGACCATGGAATCTTTCTGGTGTTCAGGCTCCATGTGTACCATCTCTTTTATATGAATGTGCTATGATACATATAAGAACTATGTGAGATAATTGTCAGGCTCTAGTTGGACATGAATATAAATCCTAAAGTAAAGAAAAATACTTACAGTTTTAATTATAGGGAAGTCAATATCACCATTTTCATCTATGCAATGTTTTGATTTCTTCCTCCTTGCTATCTCCATGAGAGTCTCAACATGCTCCCTCATCTTGCTACTTTGTGTTCTTTTCCTTCCTCTAGAGCTTGTATTCTTCACTTCCACAATAGGAGATGGGCTTTTTCCTTTCCCCTGATTTTCTTGTTGTGGACCAACACCGTCTTGAGAGGGACCATGGTTGTCTTGCTGTGGACCAAAACTGTCTTGGGAGGGACCATGGTTGTCTTGCTGTGTGTGCTCCTCCTGAGCCACTTCATTCTCCCTTACTATTGCAGCTTTTAGCTTGCTACAACCACCTTTGTCGTGTCCAGTTTCTTTGCAAAATCCACAATGCATTATTGATCCATGCCTGCTCAGCCTAGTGCCATCTGCACTCTCCTCCGGCTGCTTCCTTCTATTTTTCTTCCTCCTCCCAGCACATTTTTCATAAAGAGGAGGCAAAATAGGAGTTGCAATCACTTGTGCCCAATCATCCTTATCTCTCAAAGGAAAAATGTGCCCACCATATGCTTCCATGTAAGTTGCAACAGAGTAGCAGCTTGAGACCATGCTCTCAGGCTTTATTCTATCATGTCTCATGCAAGCAATTGCATGGCTACAAGGGATACCTGTAAGTTGCCATCTTCTGCAGCTACATGCTCTCATGTGAAGCTCCACAACATAGTTTCTTCCATGGGATTCCACTCCAAATACACCTCCAGTAGCCGGAGAAACTTCGGCATCTCTTGAAAATTCTGTATTTTTCATCAATTTGTCTCTGATTTTTGGAGTGATATTTCCTTGGAATTTCTCAAGTCCCTCCTTCCTCTTTATGTACTTCTTGTGCTGAATCTGAGATCTAATTTTCTCAAACATGGAAAGGACAGGAAGCTCTCGTGCATCTAAGATGTACCTACAATGTTCAAAATTATACTACAAGTAAGTACATTTCAATGATAATGAGGAAACAATTAATTAAGTGAGGAAACCACCTGTTGAACACTTCGCATGTATTGTTCAAGAGAATGTCACACTTCGAGAAATCACTAAAGAATGCTCTACACCATGTATTTGGAGCCATCTCCTCCACAAAAGCATGTGCTCCAGGATTATCTGCCTTTAGCTTTGCCATATTCCTCTCAAATGTTGCAGGTGTTGTTGATTTGGCACAAGCCCACAACTGTTGCCTAACTGTTTCACCCTTATGAACCTGGTGTATATTCTGATACAAGTGACGAACACAGAATCTATGCTCAGCATCGGGAAACTGTTCTTGCACACCTTTGATAAGGCCCTACACACATACATAAACACAAGTAAATTTAGAAGCAACACTACCACTCCACATTTGATTGTTCAACTTGCAATGTTTGAAAGTATTAGAAAGTACCTTCTGTTTATCACTCATGATAGTGAATGGAGATGTGTTGACTATGTTTAGATCCTGCTTGAGAGTAGCAAGGAACCATGTCCATGAGCTATAGCATTCTGTCTCAACCACTGCCATTGCAATTGGATAAATGGCATCATTGCCATCTATGCCTACAGCGGTGAGTAATTGACCACCATACTTTGTCTTTATGAAAGTTCCATCAAGACAAATAACTGGTCGACAACCCTTCAACCATCCTATCTTGCAAGCTGCCAAACTCATGTAACATGTGCTAAACAAACCGTGCTCAAGGTGTACATAAAAGGAGGATCCAGGATTTCTAGTAATAAGCTCCTTACCATATTGCCATAGCAATGAAAATTGCTTGATCTCATCCCCATGAACTACTGCCAAAGCTGCTTTCCTAGCTCTCCCAAGTTTGTACCTACTAGGCTCCATGTTGTATTTCTTCCTCACTTTCCTGGCAAATGTTTTAAGTGACATTCTGTCATTGTCTCTGAACATCTCAACATATTGTTGGGCCAATAAAGGTGCTGAGAGTTCTTTGACTTCCCATACTCTCTCACAAGTGTGCTCGGCTACATAACACTTCACAATAAAATCCACGATTTTATTAACCTTCACAGCAATTAACTTCCATGTACACACTTCCCCATTGCTTGTTTTTCCTTCACACCAAGCCTCATACCTCTTCTTGTTGTTCCTTTTCTTCCTAATCTGAACTCTCTCATTAATTGCATATTGTGACACTGCTTTCCTAAGTACCTCTACAGAGTCAAATACCATACCAGTTTTAAACCGAGGATCATCCATGTCAACAATAGGGTTAAATGGTTTGAACTTGTACACCACTTATTTTTTCTTTTTCTTCTTCTTATACTCCTCATCGTCTGAATCACTCTTGTGTCTCTTGTCACTATCATCCTCAACTGGTAACTCAAGATCAACTTCAATGACATCATCTGAGCCAGGTACATGTGCATGTACTGCTGCAATCTGCTTGCCCTTGTCAACCATTTCATCAGCCTCAGAATCATCCACATTTTCTGTGTACAAATCATCATCTTCCTTCATATCGTAGTCACTATCATGCCAAGCAGGATCCTCATCAGAATCACACGGAAAATCCTCGCCTTGTTCTGAATCTTCTGAACTCTCACCATGGGAGAGTTCATCCTTCACCTCCTGTTCATCGGCATCCGGATGGTGAAGAAACAAAAGAAGTACCTTGCTCTCCACAGATGCCTTTGCCATCTTCTTGCATTGTATCTCAAATACAACCTCTACCATTTCATCCAATACTTTCCCTGGTGGACACCAGAAAACAAACTTCCTCTTGTCATAACCTAGCCGGTCGATCAGATTGTCGAAGACATTTTTGTTGAAGGTATTTCTGTCCAAATTGTCAAACCAAACTGTGCTCTTCTCATCCATATAGGTAACACCCGATTCCGATCTCAGGAAATAACCACCATGGTGCACTTCAACAGTGAATTTTGTAGATTCCATACCTACATGAACCACAACATTATTTAGAACAATATATGTACTGATGTCAACTAGTACAGACGATAGCTAACGACATCAATCAACAAATTAGCACTGATCTTGTAGCTACAGACCAAATCGATGGGAATCCATAATCATCAGACCAAATCTAATGAACACTAACCAGAAAACTGCACTAAATCGGCGGGAATCAACAATCAGCAGACCAAATCTACACAGAAACCCTAGCTAATGGGGAAGGAGAAGAACTCACCGTACACAGGGACCTTCTGCCATTCGAGCCGGATATGTGGGAAATCCGCTGGCGTCTCCTCTCCGCGCGGGGTGGCCATCGTACTAGCCGCGGTCGCCGGCCCGCCCAGCTCCTCCTCCATCACCGCTTCCACGCCAGGAAGGCAGAGGACAACGCTCCAGGAAAGCAACGCACGCACGGTCTCAGAGCGACCTGGTTATAGATGCAAAATTAATCAGAGCGACCTGGTTATAGATGAAAAATTAATGGAAATACTAGGGAGCTTTCCGTAAGATATTGACTGTCCTAAGATGCTCACGTGAGACGCACGTGTCTTTTTTTTGTCAAAAACCGGCCGGTTGATCTGTTTGTGACCTGCGGTGCACGTGTTTGACAAGTAGTGTGACCGGTTTGTCTATTTTACAAGATGTGTGACTTATCTGCACATACAGAACAAGTTATATGACCTCCAGTGCCATTACTCCTTGTTTTAGTGTGTAGATTCACTCCAAACACGAGTGAACCTATATACTAAAAATAATCTAGATACATTTGCTTCACAAAGCTAAAACATTTTATATTTTAAAACGGAGGGAGTAGTAGGTATGACACGAAAGGTAGATGTGCTAGTATCCCCTTCCTTAAGCCTCGATTTATTACTCTTAAGTCTCCAATATATTTCTTCAATGCCATATAAGTCTAAACAACCATTTTACGCTTTGTTCGTCAATGGTTGTAATCCTCTCAAGATATTGTTGTTTTTCTCTCCTAAACTTGAATCGGATAATTAGGCCTCCAACCTCTTACGAATTTTTTCAAGCCTCTGTTAGAATGATTTCAGATGCTTGTTTCCATGTTTGGACCATGATAAGAGGCTTTCAACTCCAACCATTTATCTCAAATTATTTCTTCAAAACCCACTCAAACGAACCATTGAATTTCAAAATAAAATCTATTGGATTTCTTAATTCCCTGTTTACCATAGCAGACCATAAGAGAAGAGCGATCAGACCCTAGTCTTGTCCCCACTTCGACTCTACAAAGAGGGATAATTTGAATAACGGATTAATGTTTAGCCAAAAGATTTTAGAAGAAAAAAAGGCTTGATAGTAGTCAGAAATTCGGCTGTCATTTGGGCGACTTGTGAGGCGAGAGACATAAATTGTTTTCTAGAGAAATGGTTGAGCAACCTTTTTCTTCAAGATTTACCATTCACACCATTGGACTAAATATAATGGACACGTGCAGTCGACTTCTTAAAAGCCAGAAGGACGATGATTTGATCTTGTTTACTCTCTGAATGTTTAGATGATATTGGTTGTAATCAGTTTAGATGATATTGGTTGAGTCGTCGGTAACAAATTCTTCCTTCGTTTAATAGAAAGCCATGGAAAGAGAGCGGCGTAATGGGACCTAGGCTACACCGAGACCTTCATTTATTTTCTTCTTGAAAACTTTGAAAAAAAATCAAATTTTAAGATTCAAAAAATACAAAACAAATACAAGCATGTAGATCATGATATATACTAAATCTAGGGCATGAACAGTACACCTACGAAATGCATTAAAATTTGTCCTTTTTGCTGCACTTGAAATATAAGTAATTTGAGATTGAAACTTTTCATATGTGTGTGGTGCGAGTACTTGGCTACATGCAAAAAAAAACGTATTTTTTAAGCTTTTTCGAAAAGACGAAAATCACCAAAAGTGGAGATGAATGGCCGGAATACAAAGCTACCGTTTAGCCCCGCCTCAGATAGGTATGTGGAAACACTTTCATAAAAAATTAGTCTAGCTACTCCCTCCGATTCATATTGTTTGTCGTTAAAATAGATGTATCTATTACTAAAACATGTTTAGATAAATCTATTTTAGTGACAAGTAAAATGTATCGGAGGGAGTTGTTGTTTATATTTGCTCCTGAATTTGTAAAGGATTGCTATCATTTGCAAAAGGGTACTCATTGAGGATTTTGTCGATTGAGAGTACTCCGACGCACCGGCGGAGCTTCAAAGAAATAACTGGGTGGGCCGACTAAAGGATATCACAGATTTTTTGGTTGACAAGCAAGGAATTTTGGGGGAAATATGGTAAAAATATCAATCATGCTATCAAATATCGGCGAGTGAATAATCAGGCGCCAGGACAAACATTGATGGGCCGATACCATCAGGTGCGCACAAGGTTCGCGCTCCACGTACACGTGTCGAAAACTAACTCAGAAATATCGGCGCTTTCGCTTACAACTGGGCCCACCTCAGCACCATCCGAGCTTCTTTGTCCTGCTGCCTCGTCTCGTCTAGACATCCCCACCTTCCAACCCTAGCTAGCTCCCGCTCCAGATCTCTTGCTCCGCAGCAACGACTCGCCCCGCCATGCGGATCCGCAGGAACGCCTCCTGCCAGCTCGGCTCTGCCGCCACTCCGACCCGATTCGAGCCGTCCGCACCGCTCCCAGTCGAGCTGCCGCCGCCAGCCCACGAATCCCACGGCGGCTTCGCCTCCAAGACCTCTTCGTCCTCACCGGAGCCCTGCAAGGAAAGCTTCTCGCCGTGGGACCTCGTGGACCATGTCGACTTCTCGGATCCCTAGGTAGGCAGTCCTAACCCCTGCCTCCTCCTTGCTCTTCTGCAGCTTTCCTTCTCCACTCTCCAGTATTGCACATTTGTACGCCGCCGCCTGTGTTCGCCGACCCCCTACTAGCAAGCTAGGGTTCCTCCGCACGCGCTTGCTTGCTTCGGAATGGAGACAGGGCTCGAGTGGTGCCAAAGTTTGTGTGCACTGTGCAGTAATCTGTGGCACGTGGCGCCGCCGGCCGGCTCATGCTCGCTTGCTTCATAGTCAACTGAATCCTGTCGTTGAGGCCCATCCGTGTAGGGCGCGTCAATTAATTTGTTCCCATGCCAGCCGGTGCCGGCGCGGTGGTGGCTGTTAGGAATAATAATCCCGATAGGACACGGAACAGTGTCGTGTGCGTGTGTGTTTCGAGTAGGACTAGTGGTCCAACACCTATTCGTATTGACGTTGCGTCTTGCCGGGTATATATACACCCATATAGTAGCCTTGTAAGACAACCGTGAGATTCAATACAAACAACAGGACCGAGAGGGCCCTGTAGCCATCAACATTGTTTTTCCTGGTACGTACTCGTGTGAGTTGAGAGAGCTAGTTCTTTTGATCAGGCTAGATAGCTAGCTTGCTGATCGTTGTTAGCTGGTTCTTATACGTGCGCGCAACTCGCCGGAATACTTCGCCGTCGTCACGCCGGACTGCACTCGGCGTTTGGGGCTGGGCCAACAATTGGTATCAGAGCCTCGCGGAGGATCTCCTAGTAACGGGAGGTCATGACGGGCAAGGATCAAGGCGAGTACTCCGGTGCGGATGCGGGTGCATCGGTGTCGTCGCAGTACCCGCGGTATGATCGCGGCAACTACACGACGTGGGCGAAACGGATGGAGTGGGCCATGGAGGGCAACGACATCTGGGAGGCTGTCGATCCCGGCGGCGACGAGTTCAAGAAGGGCGCGCCGAAGTACCGCAAGGACCGACAGGCACTCACGGCCATCGGCTCCGTGGTGCCGGCGGACGTGATGCAGCACCTGATCTCGAAGGATTCTGCAAAGGCGGCGTGGGAGACACTCAAGACGTTGAATCTTGGGCACGAGCGCGTCCGCAGGGCGACCCTACAAACCTTGCAGAAGAAGTACGAGAACCTGGAGATGGAAGGAGATGAGACGCTGGACGCTTTTGCCTCGAGGGTAGCCACAATTGTCAACGGGATTCGCGCGCAAGGTGAGAAGCTGGAAGATATCTCAGTCGTAATGCGTTTCCTTCGCGCGGCGCCGCCGCGGTACATATCTGTGGTGTCGGCAATCGAGCAATGCGTTGATCTCACCACCCTCACGATGGATGACCTGGTTGGACGGTTCAAGGCGCATGACGAGCGGATGAAGATCACCTACGGCGACGCGAATCAAGATGAGCACCTCATGCTTACACGTGCCCAGTGGCAGGCAATGGTCGCCAAGGAGAGGAGCGATAAAGCATCTGGCAGTGGCGATGGTCCGGTCCCAGCGAAGAAGTCGGGCAGCAAGCCGAAGAAGCCAAAGAAGAAATTCGACAAGAAGAATCTTCGCTGCCATAAGTGCAATCAGCTCGGGCACTTCAAATCGGAGTGTCCTAACCGTTCAAAGGAGAAGGCTCTCATGGCGAAGGAAGGAGATGATGGACCGATGATGCTCATGCTCGAAGCTTGCGATTTAATGACCACCAAGGAATCAACTCCTCAGGAGTCCGCTACGGAGATCGTCACGCTCGTGGAAGAGAAGGTCTTCCCGCGGAGGATGCAGATGGCTCACGATGTTTGGTACCTCGACACAGGCGCTAGCAACCACATGACCGGCGACAAGGCTCAGTTTTCTGAGTTGAACCTCACGGTTGGAGGCTCCGTTCGATTCGGCGATGGGTCGAAGGTGGAGATTGCAGGACGAGGCACTGTCCTGTTTGAGTTGAAGGATGGAGGTCACAAGGTACTCACTAACGTGTACTATATTCCCAAGCTTAAGACCAACATTATCAGTCTTGGTCAGCTCGCGGAGCGTGGATGCAAGATCGTGTTGGAGGACGAGTTCCTATGGGGATATGACCGCCAAAGGCAGCTCATCATGAAGGTGGAGAGGTCGAAGAATAGACTCTACATCCTCAATCTCAATCGGGCGGATCCAGTATGTTTGATGACAAGCATGGAAGACTCGGCGTGGAAGTGGCATGCTCGCTACGGACATCTAAATTTCCAAGCTCTACGACAACTTGGACAGAAGGAGATGGTACGTGGCTTACCGTGTGTTGATCATGTTGAGCAGGTGTGCGACGGTTGTCTCATTGGGAAGCAAAGGCGAGCCCCGTTTCCAAGGGAGGGACAATATCGAGCAAGTAAGGTTCTTGAGTTGGTGCATGGAGACTTATGCAGACCAATCACGCCGGCAACCCCCGCCGGGAACAAGTACTTTTTGCTCATCGTCGACGACTTCAGTAGATACATGTGGGTTGTGCTGCTGAAGAGTAAGGATCAAGCTTTGCAAGCGTTCAGGATTGTGAAGATGGCAACCGAGGTGGAGTCCCGGGCAAAGTTGAAGGCCCTCCGTACCGATCAGGGTGGGGAGTTCAAATCCAATGAATTCAAGGAGTTTTGCGAAGCTCATGGGATCCGGCGGTATCTCACCGCACCATATTCACCACAGCAAAACGGTGTTGTGGAAAGAAGGAACCAAACCGTGGTGGCCATGGCACGCAGCATGATGAAGAGCAAAGGCATGCCAGGCAGGTTTTGGGGTGAGGCAATTAGTACAGCTGTCTATTTGCTGAACAGGGCACCAACTAAGAGTGTAGTTGGTATGACGCCGTACGAAGCATGGTACAGGCGCAAGCCCTCGGTTGATCATCTTCGCACTTTCGGGTGCGTGGCGCATGTGAAGACGGTGACCGGGCATACTAGCAAGTTGGCAGATCGAAGTACTCCAATGGTCATGATCGGCTATGAATACGGTTCGAAGGCGTATCGCGCGTACAATCCAGTGAACAAAAATTTGGTGGTGACACGTGACGTCGTCTTCGAGGAGGAGAAATCATGGAATTGGGGCTCTGCGGAACCGGTACAATCAATTTCTGATGAAATATTTACTGTAGTCTACAGTGATTCGCATGCAGATGATCAAGAAACAGCGTCCCGTGGCGTTACGGATTTAGGCGCTGGTTCAGAAGATAGAGGTCTGGAAGTGAGCAGCAGCAGCGCTACGCCTAGAGAGGTATCTCCGCGTGGGAGTCCCGGCACGAGCAGCAGCTCACGCACTGCACCTGGAGGCTCGACATCGCCATCCAGTCCACGCGCGGACGAGAGCCCTGGCGCAAGTGGCCCATCAGCTGCACACTCCCATCCAGGAGGGACTAGCGGTAGTCCAGAAGTGGACGCGGGCGACGATGTCACGTCGCCAACATGCAGTACACCGACAGAAACTGCAGGAAATTCAGTAGACGCTGAAACAAGTACTACGTCAGCTTCCACGTCTCCTCCAAGTGCATGGGAAGAAAGGAGACGGCCACCTACTCCAGAAAAAATCCGAAGTGTACTGGAGTTGTATCCGCCGGAGACCCTTCGTACAGCGCGTGCGCGAGGGAGAGGACAAGGTCGGTGTTTACTCACCGAGGAGCCGACGAAATTCGAGGATGCTAATATGGAGGAGTGTTGGCGTCGGGCTATGGATGAGGAGTTGGGGTCGATCCGCGACAACGATACATGGGAGCTTGTCGATCTACCCAACAATCACAAGGCCATAGGACTCAAGTGGGTGTACAAGATCAAGAAGGATGCCGAAGGGAAGTTGGTGAAACACAAAGCTCGGCTAGTGGCCAAGGGATACGTGCAAGAGCAAGGTGTGGATTTCGAAGAAGTGTTTGCTCCCGTTGCAAGGATGGAATCGGTGAGATTACTTATCGCTCTCGCAGCTCAAGAATCTTGGAAATTGCATCACATGGATGTAAAATCTGCGTTTTTGAATGGGGAGTTAGAAGAAGAAGTTTATGTGAAGCAACCACCGGGATACATCAAAGAGGGAGAAGAACACAAGGTTTTGAAGCTACACAAGGCGTTGTACGGGCTACGGCAAGCCCCTCGGGCCTGGAACATCAAGCTTGATCGTACATTGATCTCTCTCGGATTCGAGAAGAGCCCACTGGAGCATGCGATGTATAAGCGAGGTAAAGGAATAGATCATCTACTAGTTGGCATCTATGTTGATGATCTATTGATAACAGGAGCGGATGAGAAGGAGATTGCAAATTTCAAGCTACAGATGAAGGAGTTATTCAAGATGAGTGATCTAGGCTTATTGAGCTACTACCTTGGGATCGAGGTACATCAAAAGTTGGGTGAGATCACGCTATGCCAAGAGGCATATGCAAAGAAGAAACTCGAGAAGTGTGGCATGGAAGAATGCAATCCAACTCATGTTCCGATGGAACCTCGTCTTAAACTGAGCAAAAGGAGTGAAGCACCTGCGGTTGATGCAACGGAGTATAGGAGTGTGGTCGGAAGTTTGAGGTATCTCGTTAACACAAGACCGGACTTGGCCTATTCCGTTGGCTATGTGAGTCGCTTCATGGAAGCACCCACAATGGAGCATTGGACAGCCGTGAAACATATACTCAGGTATATCAAAGGTACTACAAACTTTGGTATTGTCTACTCGAAAGAGAAGGAGGAGGTGAAGCTACTTGGCTACAGTGATAGCGACATGGCAGGAGATATTGACGACCGTAAGAGTACCTCGGGCGTGGCATATTTCTTGGGAAGAAGCATAGTAAGTTGGCTATCACAAAAGCAAAAAGTGGTGGCACAGTCATCCTGTGAAGCTGAGTATATTGCGGCTGCAACTGCGGCGTGTCAAGGTGTGTGGCTAAGGAGTCTACTTGGTGATCTCACCAATCGGGAGGCGAAACAAGTGGTGCTCAATATTGACAACAATTCTGCAATTTCATTGTGCAAGAATCCGGTGCATCATGACAGGAGTAAGCACATTGATACGAAGTATCACTACATACGGCAGTGTGTAGAGGAGAGCAAGATTGAAGTCAACTATGTTTGCACCAAAGATCAGCTTGCGGATACCCTAACCAAATCTTTGGGACGAGTGAAGTTTGCGGAGATGCGAGGAAGGATCGGCGTCCAAGCTGTGAAGTTAGGCACATCGTGCTTAGGGGGGTGATTGTTAGGAATAATAATCCCGATAGGACACGGAACAGTGTCGTGTGCGTGTGTGTTCCGAGTAGGACTAGTGGTCCAACACCTATTCGTATTGACGTTGCGTCTTGCCGGGTATATATACACCCATATAGTAGCCTTGTAAGACAACCGTGAGATTCAATACAAACAACAGGACCGAGAGGGCCCTGTAGCCATCAACATTGTTTTTCCTGGTACGTACTCGTGTGAGTTGAGAGAGCTAGTTCTTTTGATCAGGCTAGATAGCTAGCTTGTTGATCGTTGTTAGCTGGTTCTTATACGTGCGCGCAACTCGCCGGAATACTTCGCCGTCGTCACGCCGGACTGCACTCGGCGTTTGGGGCTGGGCCAACAGTGGCAAGGCCGTCCATCGATCCGATCGAGCACTACCTACACACATCCACGCCCTCATTTCAGCATCCTAGGTAGTATACTAGTGTATGTGCTACTAGCTACTGTATTCGGTTTTCTGAATTTCCGTCTTGTTCACAGGAGGAAGAGCGCTTCGTGGAGACTTACTCACAGTCCCTGTGGCATGGCGAACTAGCTGGCTCTTGGCACCAAGACATGCCTGCCGGATCCATCAAGGATGACGAGGAGTAGGACGGCAAGAAGAAGGACGGGAGGGGGTGGTTCTGCCGGCGGCCCGTGAGCAGGCCAGACTCCCTCTGTCTGTACCACTCTGATCAGAAGAAGCTCGCAGCGTCCAGCAGCTCGAGGAAGCCACGAAGGAAGAGGGCTGCTGCTGCTGAAGCGGACGAGGGGTTCTACTACTACGCCGGGTTCGGCCCGTCGTCACGCAGCACCAAGAAGCGCCGCAGATCAAGCAGGATTGATGAGGAGCTGCCTCCTCCGCTACCTGGTGAACGGAAACAGGAGGCGGTGCATCAGGTTCCTGGAGAGCACATTGAGGTCGATAACGAGCCTAATAAGACCGGTGTCACGGGCTGCGACGAGGTGATCAGCGCCGATGAAGACGACACGGTCGGCTGCAACAGTGAATCGGCCGGGGTCATGAAGAAGAGGAGGATCAGGAAGCCTCTGAAAGCCGCCCGATCTGTGAACGCACTGATGTGAGATGAGTGATATATAGCAGTAGGCTACAACATTGTACAGTACGTGCGCGCGCACTTGCATTGGATCTCCGTGGCTGGCTGAAGAGAAGCTTCGTACGTGACTCGATCGGCTTATACTATAGCTCAGCCTAGTCCGTTCCATTTTTTGTGCTAGTTACCTCTACACCGCGTACAACCTGTTTGCACTTATACTGGTATGTACTAGTACGTTATATGCAGTGCTATCTAAAGTACTGGCCGTTGGAACTGATGAGATACTAATTTCGGGTATATATATATAAATGATGTGTCGCCATCGTAAATTGCAGTGAACTTGTACGTTCCTCGAGTTTTTTTTTTTGACGGGTACGTTCCTCGAGTTGATGAGCGGGTTCTGTTTGTTTTGAGTAATTAACCATGCATGCCTCATGTGTGGGCCGATAAAAGTGAAGCCGTAAACGTGGCACCTTTATGAAGTTGTGGCAAACTGCTCCAACGCAATTTCGTCTCGCACGCAACGACACCGTAGTGACTAGTTTCCCACATTTTCTGCAACTCTTTATTGAATGTTAGAAAACTTTTTTTTTTTGAAAAACAAACTCTTCTTTTGTCACACTAATTAAATGCAGTAGAAAAGACCCGTACTAAGTCATTTCCGTTTAATAAAATGCTAATGTACATATGGCAGGTGGAAACAAACAAATGAAGAAAAATTATTAATCATCAAGCCAATATTACATGCCTCTTTCATACTAGCTAGGCATACCTCTGTATCTGACCATGTAACCATTCCAAGCTCTCTATCAAGATCCCTCTACCCCTTTGAAAATGATTTTGTTTGCAACAATATGCTTTCCTTGAAATTAAACCAAATGGGAGGCCTCAAATGAGAAGAATATATGCCTCTCATTAGTGGCATCATCACATAGGCACAATTTGTGCTCTCTACATCGAAATTGTTCATTAAGATAAGGTCTTTGGTGTTGGGTTCGTATTCCATAAGAAGCCAAAAAAAAAAGTTTGATTTTGTCTTTAAAGAGAACATGAATATGTAGCTTTGTACATATGATTCATCATTGGGTAGGCAAATCGCGCCATTTCCATGTAGTGTTGATTACACCTTGAAGAAGCTCTGTAACAATGACAAAAATCAATTGTCATAATGGGTCACCTTGTCTGACCTCTTTTGCGAGACATTTTTTTCCTGGAATACCATTTAGAATAATTGAGTGTAGGCACTTTTGAGAATTTTGCTAATCTAAGAATTTCATTTAACCCTAAAAATCCAGGATGAGTCATCATTGTGATAATCGATACCTCTTGTCAAATGCTTTTCAAAATCCAACTTTATGATAAATTTTCATTCGTACCAATTATGCAAAGGCCCATGCAAGAAAGAGCACACTTTACATATTTAATGTAGATTTCATTCATCAAAGTTTTTATCTTAGATTTTGTCGTGGACCCGCTAAAACTTTGTGGCACCATACCAACGCTCACTTGAGAACAAGTGCATCTTGGTATTCAAGAGCTTCTTTCAATAAAATGTTTTCTGTATGTTTCCATTAATAGAAACAAATGTCTGCTACAAAACGAGAAATACAAAGTATCTACAATACCCCCCCCCCAACACCATCCACCATAAACACTAAGAGAGATGTCAAGACCAAATATCTCGACCACATGCCTTCTAATACGAACTTTCATGCAGGTTGTTTGTGATTTTACTTCAGCCTCAGTGTCGATAGTGCCCAACTTATTTTAGCATTGAAGACTTCCACCGCAATTCGCTCTAGCAGTTCCCCATACCATTATGGACAGTCCTTTGCATACTAGACCCACATGCAAGAAACTCTAGCTACCAATCTTGTAACAAATGTCGAAAATGATCAAAACATCTTCATTCAGCCATTTCATTTGAAGCCCTGCAATTTTATAGCTCTCCAAATCCCCAAAAATACTCCTTTATCCTTTTAAACTATATATTCCCATATATTGGGGTTTTCCTCCAAAAGATAGAATTGCCATGTTCTTGATGTTCCTGTGTCAAAGATAAGTGGGGCAATCACGTAATCCTATAGTGTGCGATGCTCTACCCGGTGTTCCCATGTCGTCTAGAAGAAAAGGCCCATATCAAGAGCTCCACCGACCTAGTATACCGTGCTACACGGGGACTTCTACCACAACTCCTTGAACTATAAGAACATTGAAGTAATATCAGGAGATCAACTTAACATGCAAGACATGTGAATACCTAAAGTATGCCATGAAGACACCTATCATTGATACCTATATATACATGAAGATCATTTTGCCGAAGTCAGCTTGCATTCTAGCCAAGTTGAAGCCCTAGTCTTTGTAGACTCTATACGCCTAAACTTTAGCTACATCAGATCTCACTAAGTATGCATCTATAAACCCGATGATATTCATATTCTAATATTCTTGTATGATATTGCCATCAAGCCATGAATGAAGTATGATGGAATTTCATTATCATCGATCCGTACCTATTAGCCCAGTCTCCTTACCGGAAAAATAAACACTCTTTCAATCCTCGGAAGTGTGATTGTCGTGGAACCGTTAAAACTATGCTAAAGGGAAGGGGAAGACATGTGATTAATAGATTCATCACTACCACATTATAGACAATTTTAGGGAAATTACCATCTCTATGTATAACAAAAAAATCAAGTTTATACACCTCCTTCGAGAACTAACGGTAGAAAAATATTTGATAATAGATCTTAATTTCCAAAAAAAAGTTTAAGGAAAAAATACCATAGATTTATATGATAAGGTAAATATATTTCAAAGAGGAAACCCCTGACATGATAAGTTCACAAACTATTTTACATAGTTCTTCTATCAAGAAAAAAATACTACATAACTCTCTGAGTACCAACCATCCTTTTCTTCTCATCCCAACAAACCCCAACCTAAAGCTGAGACAATCCGCACCCTTAGTGGACACTTCTTTAACAGTAATATTTTCAATAAAAGACATGTAATAGTTTTGCGAAGTCTAGAAAAATCACTCATCGTGATACAATTAGTCCTCCCAAACCCTTTTCTTCTCCCATTTGCCACTCCTATTTTGCACCATGTGCGGAACTGTTTTCTAACTTTTATAAACCCTTGCCAGAAATGTGAATCGTCATATTTTGATTTTAAGTTGGACTATGGTTTGATTGATAAATAAATTATACAAAAGGACTTGTTGCCAAAATCCATTATCATTAAGCAGGTTTCGTAACCACTTAACTAGCAAGGCAATATTCACGAATTCAAAGTTAAGGAAAATTAAGCCTCCATGATCTTTAGGAAGACAAACAATATTTTTGCTTACTTAATTAGAAATACTTATTTTTGTTCTGTATCCACTCCAAACAAACCTAGCTTTATAAATGTATAGAGGCAAAATCGAGAGAGAGGAATTAATAAGAATAGTCCGCCCACCAATCGCCAAATTTTTTCCTTGCCAGCACCCCAACCTATTCTCAATTTTACTTTTTGTGGCCCTCTAGTTACCATTACTCATCATTTTCTAATCATGTTATATTCCTAGATATTTCCTGCAAAAAATTTCACTTCGAGAAAATAAGATATCATCAAAAGCATGTATTCCAATAGCAGCCTCTTAAGTGAAGTAAATTTTAAATTTTATGAAAAATTATTTTCAAACTATATATTTGTTCAAACAAACATAGCAAAAAATTAAGACCCTTGGATTGTTCCGGATCATCTTAGAATTGATGTATTGTATCATCTGAATATTTCCAAATTACAATACCTCCTTTAGCAACATGAAAACATATTCTAGTGGTTAATACTTTCCTTTGTGCTCTACCTTCATGATTTAGATGTCAAAAGTAAGTTTTTTTAAGTGCCTTTTTAAGGAGGTATTGTTTTAGCCTCTAGTTACTATTCCTCATCATTTTCTAATCATTTTCTGTTCCTAGATAGTCCCTACAAAGTTTTCCACTTCGAGAATTGAAGGTATCATCAAAAGCATGTATTCCAATAACATCCTCTGAACAAAAGTATATTTTAACTTTTATGGAAAATTAATTTTCAAACTAGACGTTTGTTCAAACAAACATAACAAAAGTTTAAGACCCTTGGCTTGTTCCAAACCATCTTACAAAAGATCTATTGTATCATCAACATATTTCCAAATTACAATACCTCCTTTAGCAATATGAGAACATATTCTATTGATTAATCCTTTCCTTTGTGCTCTAACTTCAAGATTTAGATGTTAAAAGTAAGCTTTTTATTGTTTAAGTGCATTTTTTAAGATCTTGGGTTATGAGGGAGTTTATCTTGTAGAGTATATTGTTTAAGTGCATTTTTATTTCTAGTGGTTATTTATCTTGTGGAGTATAATGGATTTCTTTAGATGGGATATTCACTACTTTAGTACATATGTGGTTAGGTATATGTATAAGGTCTTGATTAGGTCATCATTTTGTAGTCGTCATTGCCATACTTGGTAGTTTCACATGTTGGCTGAAGGTCAAGATTTTATTACAATCCCTTTTCTTTTGGCTAATGATTATTTATATTAACGTGTAATTACAATGGTATCAAGCTATCTGCCTTTTATTATATGGAGAACGGAATATTCAATATATTTTCTTGATTTTCATTTGTGATGCAACTTCGTTGGTTGATCGATATGAATATGTTTCAATGATATAGGCTTCATTTAGTTTCTTGTGCAATAGCTAGCTTATTTTTTGTAGATTTTTTGAGTAATATGTTTTTAAATTTAGCTAAGTTATAATGATGTGGTGTTTGAAAAGAAATCCAAGCATTTACTTGCTATATTCTTGTATATCAGGTGGTTGTAATCTTGGTCTACATTGAAATTATAGGAGCATAAAAAATGATAGTCAGGGTCTTGAGGAGCATTAGATTTGAGTACATTTACAACGACATCATGCCCTGAATTTTGGATGGTGATTTAGCAATAGGCTCTGTAATGCATATTTTTTCTGCATGTTCAGATTGTTGCATTTTCTTTTCTTCATTCCCTTTTTAAAATTTACTACTTAAACCTCATATATACATATCACTAGTAGAAAATAGGCCTTTCATCCAGGCCATTAGTCCCGGCTGTGGCTGGGGCCGGGACTAATGGCCCTGGCCGGACGGCCCGAGCCACCCAGAACCATATGTCCCGGCCCGTTAGACCCCATTAGTCTCGGTCTGAGGGTCAAACCGGGATTAAAGGGCCCTGGCCCTGCCGCTCGTTGGGGCACCCCTTTAGTCCCGGTTTGTATCTCCAACCGGGACTAGTGTTCTGGCCCTATATATACGCACACCCTCTCCCCCTATCAACTGTTTTTTTCCTGGTGGGAGAGAGTGTTGTTGTGCTATTTTTTTTCTTGTTCATACATATGCACTAGAGGTGTTCGGTGAAATGTCCATTAGAGCGATGCAAGTTTAGGTCACGCAAGACAGACATGATATGTGGTGCCCGAGCCACACTTAAGTTTTCTCATCTTTGTTTCCAAGTGTAATAAAAGATTAGCAACTATTTTCTCGTTAAGACCGTCGTGCGGTACTAATTTTAGCATAGTGATTGCGTTTGACATATAATTGTATGGTTTTATGTGTTGTCCATGTGTTGACTGTAGGAATGAGAAGGCTCACACTTCTGCAAGAGTCATTAAGAGCCACCTGCTTCGGTCTGGTTTTATGTCCGGCTATAATGTTTGGACCAAACACGAAGAAAGAGGGGTTGTGATGGAAGACGGCGATGAAGAAGAGAACGATGATGACAACTACTGATCTATGTTCCCTGAATACGCTGATACCGCAATGGAAGACAATGAAGAAGAAGGCGGTGAAGAACGGGAACCAGACCTGCCCGCTGATGATCTTGGTCGGGTCATTTCTGATGCAAAGCGAGACTGCGACACAGAAAAGGAGAGGTTGCAGTTTGAGCATATGTTACAGGACCACAACAAATTGTTGTACCCAACTTGTGAAGATGGCCAGAAGAAGCTGGGTAGCACACTGGAATTTCTGGGAAGGCAGAGACCGGTGTGACTGACTCGGGATTTGAAAAGTTGCTGGTACTCATGAAGAGGTTGCTTCCAAGAAATAACGAATTGCCCGCTAGTACATACGAAGCAAAGAAGCTCGTATGCCCTCTAGGATTAGATGTGCAGAAGATACATGCGTGCCCTAATGACTGCATCCTCTACCGCGGTGAGAAGTACGAGAATTTGGATAAATGCCCGGTATGCACTGCATTGCGGTATAAGATCAGAAAAGATGACCCTGGTAATGTTGATGGCGAGCCACCCAGGAAGAGGGTTCCTGCCAATGTGATGTGGTATGCTCCTATAATACCACGACTAAAACGCTTGTTCAGAAACAAAGAGCATGCCAAGTTGTTGCGATGGCACATGGAAGAACGTAAGAAAGACGGGATGTTGAGGCACCCCGCTGATGGTCGACAGTGGAGAAAAATCGAGAGAGACTTCCCGGACTTTGCTGGTGAAGCAAGAAACTTATGGTTTGGTCTAAGTACAGATGGCATGAATCCTTTTAGGGAGCAGAGCTGCAGTCACAACACCTGGCCCGTCACTCTATGTATCTACAACCTTCATCCTTGGTTATGCATGAAGCGGAAGTTCATTATGATGTCAGTGCTCATCCAAGGCCCGAAGCAACCCGGCAACAACATTGATGTGTACCTAAGGCCATTAGTTGATGAACTTTTACAGTTGTGGGCCGAACCAGGTTTACGTGTGTGGGATAAGCACAAACAGGAGCCATTCGACCTATGAGCGTTGCTGTTCGTAACCATCAATGATTGTCCTGCTCTTAGTAACATCTCAGGATAGACGAACAAGGAATATAATGCATGCACACACACTGTTTAGATGAGACTGAAAGTATATATCTAGATAAATCTAGGAAGAATGTGTACCCGTACAATCGTCGTTTTCTTCCGCCCAAACACCCCTTAAGGAAAAAAGGCAAGCATTTCGATGGCAAGGCAGATCAAGCCTGCCCCCCTCCCCCCCCCCCCCCCCCCCGTACTGGTGCTGATGTATTTGGTATGGTCAAAGATTTAAATGTAATATTTGGAAAGGGTCCCGGAGGACAACCTGTTCCAAAAGACACCGACGGACGCGCACCCATGTGGAAGAAGAAATCTATATTTTGGGAGCTACCCTATTGGAAAGTCCATGAGGTCCGCTCTACAATCGACATGATGCACCTGACGAAGAATATTTGCGTGAATATTCTAGGCTTCTTGGGCTTGTATGGAAAGTCAAAAGATACACCGGAAGCACGGGAGGACCAGCAACGTCATAAAGGACGAGACGGCAAGCATCCAGGGCAGTTTCAAGGGCCTGCCAGCTACGCTCTTACCAAGGAAGAGAAGGAAATCTTTTTTGAAGTCATTTTTAGTATCAAGGTCCCGTCTGGCTTCTCGTATAACATAAAGGGAAAAGTAAATATGAAAGAGAAAAAATTCCAAAACCTAAAGTCCCATGACTGTCGTGTGCTTATGACGCAATTGCTTCCGATTGCATTGAGAGGGATTCTACCGGAAAATGTTCGGTTGGCCATTGTGAAGGTATGTGCATTCCCCAATGCAATTTCTCAAAAGGTTATCGATCCAGAAAGTCTATCAGGGTTACAGATTGATGTGGTCCAATGTCTGGTCAGCTTCGAGTTGTTGTACCCTCCATATTTCTTCAATATTATGACACACCTCCTAGTTCACCTAGTCAAAGAGATTAGAATTCTCGGTCCTGTGTTTCTACACAATATGTTCCCCTTCGAAAGGTTCATGGGAGTCTTAAAGAAATATGTTCATAACCGTGCTAGGACAGAGGAAGCATCTCCAAGGGATATGGAATAGAGGAGGTCATTGAGTTTTGTGTTGACTTTCTTCCTGACCTTAAGCCAATTGGTGTTCCTAAATCTCGGTATGAGGGGAGGCTGACTGGAAAAGGCACACTAGGAAGGAAAATAATGGTATGTATGGACAGAGATTCTTTCAATAAAGCACACTACACAGTTCTACACAATTCCGTATATCGAGAAACACAAGATTATTGTATGCTCGGAAAACCCGGGGATGCCTGACTCCTCGATTAAAATGGAACACGAGGACACTTTCGGCAGTTGGTTGCAGAAGCATCTCATGAATAACAACACTGTTGAAGATCAGCTGTACTTGTTGGCACGGTTACCATCTTCGACTATATGTACTTTCCAAGGGTACGAGATAAATGGTAATACATTTTACACGATCGCCCAAGATAAAAAGAGCACCAACCAAAACAGTGGTGTCTGCTTTGATGCAACAGATGACAACGGGCAGAAGGACAGATATTATGGGTACATAGAGGAGATATGGGAACTTGAGTATGGACCTACTTTTAAGGTCACTTTGTTTCGGTGCAAATGGGTCAAGATGACAGGAGGAGGTGTACATGTAGGCGAAAAGTATGGCATGACAACAGTGGATCTCAACAATCTTGCGTACATGGACGAACCATTCGTACTAGCCAACGATGTGGCTCAGGTTTTCTATGTGAAGGACATGTCTATGAAACCGAGAAAAATAAATCAGAAAAAGAATACAACGTCCGATGAGCCAAAGCGCCACATAGTTCTTTCAGGGAAAAGAAACATCATGGGAGTGGATGACAAGACAGATATGTTAGAAGATTATAATAAGTTTTATGAAATTCCGCCCTTCAAAGTGAAAACTGGCCCAAGCCTCCTGTTAAATGATGAAGATTCTCCATGGCTACGGCGCAGAAGAAAACAACAACACTAGATAGGGATGTTGGTGTAATATATTAAACCTTTTATGTGATCATATTGTTAAATGATGAAGATTCTCCATGGCCATGATGGCCGCACTATAAATAGAGGTAAATGGCAGGGCAAGCTGGGCTAGGCAACACCAATAATAGGGGTTGAACCTTTAGTCCCGGTTGGAGAAACCAACCGCGACTGAAGGGATTGCGGCAGGCTGGGCCAGGTAGCACTAATAATAGGGGTTGAACCTTTAGTCCCGGTTGGATGAACCTTTAGTCCCGGTTGGATGAACCTTTAGTCCCGGTTGGAGACAGCAACCGGGACAAGACACGAGTGAGCGCTAATAATAGGGGTGAGTGTCGACACTATGCCGAGCTGCTTGTACTATAAATAGGCCAGTCCTCCAGCCAGTTTGAGGCATCTCCAAGATCGATGGTTTTCGAGAGCAGGGACACCACTACGGCCAGTTTCAGGTAGATGCCGCTGGAGCCCAATCCTCCGGCATCTCCAAGAAACTGGTCATAGAGGCACTCCCTAATATGTGAAATTAGGTTAGCTCCCAGGCATATTGATCTAGTTAGAGAAGTTACAATCTGCAAGATGGTCTTCGAGAGCAGGGACACCACTACGGCCAGTTTTAGGGAGATGCCGCCGGAGCCCAATCCTCCGGCATCTCCAAGAAACTGGTCATAGAGGCACTCCCTAATATGTGACTGCACGTGTTTGGATATCAGATCTTCATGGTAAGTACGAATCGGAACTAAAGGTCCCCCTTTAGTCCCGGTCCAACCATAAAACGAGACTAACACTCAAGACATTTATTAATATTTAAAAACCAAGACTACGGAATCGGGACTAAAGGCCCCCTTTAGTCCCGGTCCAGCCACAAACCGGGACTAACACTCAATACATTTATTAATATTAAAAACCGGGACAAACCGAGACTAGCTAACACTCAGGACTAAAGCCGCCCCCTTTAGTCATAATCATGCCTAGTCCTATAGTACACAGCTTCAGGGTCTTCTTCGTCATCATCATCGTCATTGTCATCGTCACCTGCCACTCCGAGGATCCTGAGCCCAGCCATGGCATATACCGGGGGAACCTGCCACTCCAGCCTCGGATTCACGGCGGGCGGGTGGACTTATGGGCACCGCAGGCGAGGATGGTCTCCCCCGGCGATGTAGCGCATCACGCCTATGATAGTACGGTTCGCCCACCACAGACGGCGGCCGGCTTCATTGTGGTTTACCGGGGCGGGCCATCACCATCGTACCTGGCGAGCTCCCTTTCCCGCCTGTTAGCGAAGAAGGCATTCCAGGTGTCGTAGTTGTCGGGATCCCACTGGGGATCCATCCGCTGCTCCGGCGTGAGCTCGTGGTAGAAGTGGTTCGTGATGGTCACCTGTCGGGCGGAGCCTTGAGGCACGGGAGGGACAAGAACACCTCCAGCACTCAGCATCCAGCCGGCGGGCGGCCGGTAGCCTGGTGGGCAAGGGTAGCTTGAGGCGAACAGCGCCTCCGTCTCCTCGAGGGTCAGAATGCCCCAGTAGGCGTTGTCCATTTCTGTGAGAGAGGAAGGTGTGGATGTGTGCATAACAATGGCGCGGTCGGCCTATATATAGATGGAAAGGGCGGGAAAACATGGCGGGATGCGGTGGGAAATGGCGGGAAATATCTTTAGTCCCTATCAGTGGCTACAACCGGGACTAAAAGCTCAGTTCAGAGGAAAGGGCGGAAAAACTTGGAGGGAAGCGGTGAGAAATCGCGGGAAAAATCTTTAGTCCCTATTAGTGGATACAACCGGGACTAAAGCTTCAGGGTCTTCTTCGTCATCATCATCATCATTGTCATCGTCACCTGCCACTCCAGGGATCCTGAGCCCAACCATGGCATATACCGGGGGCACCTGCCACTCCGGCCTAAAGCTTAGTCAGAAAATGGATTTGGATTAATTATTCAAATTCAAGAACTTTTCATGTTGAAAGTTTAGTGAGATTCAAAAATATGCAAAAATAATAATAATAGTTAATGCATTTTTAAATTGATAATGGCAAAATGGTTAATAATTTGACTATTTAAAATAATTATTTGATAAAACAGAAAATGGATTTGGATTAATTATTCAAATTCAAGAACTTTTCATGTTGAAAGTTTTGTCAAATTCACAAGTATGCAAAAAATAATAGTTAATGCATTTTTAAATTGATAATGGCAAAATGGTTAATAATTTGACTATTTAAAATAATTATTTGATAAAACAGAAAAAGGATTTGGATTAATTATTCAAATTCAAGAACTTTTCATGTTGAAAGTTTTGTCAAATTCACAAGTATGCAAAAAAGTATAATTTAAATGTTTTAAATCATACTTTTGAATTTTTTTGAAAAAAAAGCACACGCGCGCTGGGGTTTTTGGCCCAGCGCGCGCAAATTTGGGCCTTTAGTCCCGGCCCAGTTTACTAGCCGGGACTAAAGGTCTGGCCCCAGCGCGCGGAAATGAACCCCCCCCCTCTAGTCCCGGTGCGTGGCACCAGCCGGAACTAGAGACCCCCCCCTTTAGTCCCGGCTGGTGCCACGGACCAGGACTAGAGGGGGGTATAAATGTAGCCCTTCTCCCCCGGTGTGTTCCACGCACCGGGAGAAGAGGAGGCCAGCAGACGAGCACGACGCCGCTAGGCTGCCCAACTCCGACGACGAGCAGCACGCCGCCGCGCCCCGCGCCCGAGCCTGCCGCCCGCCCCCACCGACCTGCGCGCCCTCTGTCGACTCCGTGCCCCGATCTCCTCCACCGCCAGCTTCCGGCCACCGCCTGCCGCCAGCGCCGCCGCCAGGTAGGACGATTTGTTAGTGTTAGCATTTTGTTATTAGTGTGTTTAATTAGGATTTGTTAGTGTTAGGATTAGTGTTAATTAGGATTAGTTTTAGCATTGGTTAGTGTTAGGATTAGTGTTAGGATTTGTTAGTGTTAGGATTAGTGTTAGGCCTAGGGTTTAGGTTTAGGTTTTATAAGTCAAGTGTAAGTTTATCGGTGAAGGGCATGGGCACGGCTAGGTGTCGAGGCCTAGGGTTAGGGTTAGGGTAATTATTGTAAGACCCTCTTTGTAACCGGAGTTAGGGTTAAGGTTAGGGTGTTGGTGCTCGGTGGTGACCGGAGTTAGGGTTAGGTTGGTGGTTCTCGCGGGAACCGCTTAGTCGCCCGCCTCTCCCGCGGCCACCATCACCGGCCACCGCCACCGCACCTCCAGGTTTAGGGTTTAGGGTGGTGACCGGAGTTAGGGTTAGGGTGGTGGTTCTTGCGGGAAGCCGCTTAGTCGCCCGCCTCTCCCGCGGCCACCATCACCGGCCACCGCCCACTGCACCTTCGGGTTTAGGTTTTATTTTGTTAAGTTCGAATAAATATTGTGTGCATTTTGCAGGAACTATGGATCCACCTAGTCCCCCAGTCCGCAAAGACCTAGATTCGGAACACTTGCTCGAGGATATGATTCACGATGCCGATGAGGGATCTCCCTCGTATCTGAACTCATCCGGTGAGGGAGAGGAGACCAACAGACAGGAGGAAGAAGCCCATGGACGCCTAACGCAGACCGACGAGGTATATATATATGATGTCCGATGATCGTCACTAGATGTACCTAGTTGTATATATATAATGTTGATGAATGTTTCTTCTCTTAGGCCTCTACATCGAGCAAGAAAACCAAGCGCGGCCCAGCCAAAAAGTTGCCCCTGGGTACTTTTTATGAAATTACAGAGGTTTCAGGAGATAGCGAACCATTGGAACCAAATAAAACAAAATAACTATTTGTATAACAATGCGGAGTTGTTGCTAGAGATCGCACCCCGATCACTGTTCGGGAGTGGAATAAGCCCAAAGAGGCGGAATGGAGTGATGTGTATATCGACGATAGGTTCAAAGATGAACTTTTTAATGACCTAATGGGACATTTCAAGCTGCCAGAATGTGACACTGAGGATGAGACTGCTGAAATGAGAAAGAAAGTCAAGCAGTTCACACTAAAGAAGATGGCCGAACTATTCAAGAACTGGAAGAAGTCATTATGGCAACAGTATCAGAAGGACAAGAAAACCCCATTATTCGAAGGCTGTCTAGCGAAGCAGCAGCCTTACTGGGATGCATTTGTGTTGTATAGGAGGTCAGGAGTTGCAGAGGAAAAGTCAGAAAAAAACAAGATAAATGCTGCGAAGAAGAAATATCATCATAACTTGGGGCCAGGGGGCTACGCGACTTCCATTCCTAAGTGGGATGCAAAAGAGAAAGAGCTTCATAATAAAGGGATCATTCCAGAACCAATTCGCGAAGAATGGGATTTGAGGGCAAGAAATTGGTTCCTTGGGCATGGGAGTACATATGACGAACTTACGGGGGACCTTGTTTGCAGTGACGGGATAAAGGTAGTCAGGACTGCATGGCTAAAAGTGGTCAACGATATTAAAGATGGAATAAAACAGTTTCATCCCGATATAGAGAATGACTTGCTGACCTTGGTCCACGGGAATCGCGAACATACAGGACGAGTCCGAGGCCTTGACAGGAGTTTCACGTGGGAGACTGGGTTTCCTAAGGACCAAGGTACCTATAGAAGCCGAGCAAGAGCAAAGCAACGACGGGAGGAGGAGGAGACAGACAAGTTCAAGCAGCTGCTAGGAAGACTTGACAAGCAGCAGCAACAGATCGACGAACCTAGAGGAATAGCGCGCTTGCAGCAAGATCCTCCACTCGATATTACCGCCAACCCTTCTCAGCGGAGAAGCAGCGTCGCTGAATCGAAGGTCATGTCTAACGATGCATCCTATACTACAGATGGCGGTCCCGGCTACCCCGTGGATGGAATTAAGGAGCAGATACCTTGTGAGCTCCATAAAAAATTGAAGAACGTATCTGTGAAGGTGGCGGTCGGATCGGCTTTGCCTTGTCCGCCTGAAGCACGTTGGCATGGCCGTGAGATTCCAACTGGATATGCTAAAGTCGGGGTGGATCAAACGTAAAGGAGTGGGAGTCAATGGAGCTTGACATCCCTGGACCTGAAGGTGAGATCACACTAGGAGAAGTACTTGGTGGGATCATTCTCTGGGAAAAGAACAACATACGGTTTCCAGGCTCGGCTCAAAGGATAACACTACCGCCTCCGAGTTGTCACAGGTCTCCTTCACCTCCACCTCCACCTCCATCACCTCCAAGAAGCCCACCCCATGATGACTACGACCACCACATCCCGAGTCCATCTCGATCTCCGTCACAGGCTCAGCAGTCTTCGCCGCCCACTAAGAACAATAACCGAAAGCGTGCTCCGTCAGTGAGTAGTAAAGGACGCGGCAGCCCAAAACGGAAAAGCCGCCCATCCCAACAATGCATCATCAGAATCTTCCTATCAGACCTTACGATCGTATTGATGCGGAATCTGCAGCGATATCAAAGGCCGAAGTGGTGGCGCATTTTGAGAAGAAGAAACCCGAGCCCGCTCCGGTATACACCGAGAAGCAAAAGGCATATGCATTTGATTTTCTGAACACACCATCACAATATGAGTTGCACCATAAGCCAGATGACTATCTACGCACACTTCAGAAAGAAGTGGCGAAGAGCAAATCAAGTAAATCAAGCAATTTAAGTGCAAGCAGTAAAAAATCAGCAAGCACAGGTGCAAGCGGGAGCAAAAATGCAATCAGTAAAAAATCAGACGTTCCCCTTCTCGGACAACAGGCAAAACAAACGATCGCACCCCTCAAGGTGGTTTCACAAAACGTTCCACTCCTCGCACAACAGCCACTTGATATGTCAATAGCTACGGAGTTGGCGGCCAGCATGGAAATTACACTTGATGAACTGTTAGGATCCCAACTCGACCATCTACCCAAGATGCCACTAGCCCCTAAATATGTCACAGGTGAGGATTTGGTTAGCAAAGAGAGGCTAAGAGAACTGCCAACACAAATGCGGAATCTCCATCAATTGTACTCGACGGTCATAAAGCAGGGGAGAATATTTATCGTAGCCAATGTCCCACGTGAGTACTACTTCAGACCCGAAGAGATCCATATTGAGTTTCTAGAACTGTTCCAGTTATACCATCTCGGCGCCCTGGACAAATCCATCCTCATCTGCTATTGTCTGTAAGTTGTTGAATTCATTGTCTACATGTTTGGTTTTTCAATTGTTCAGTTTAGAACATGTGATTATCCTTATTATGCAGAATGAAGATGCTGGAATATAAAAGAAAAAGAATCTATAATATCGGGTTCATTGACTCAGATAAAGTGCATATAGCCACGCTAAGGGATAACCCTGAGGAGACGGAGGAAAACATTCTAAGGTTTCTACTAGAGCAAAATTTCTCTGAATATTATTTCCTTACAATTTCAGGTGAGGGTCTTACTCTATTGTACACATTCACTTTTGATTAGTCGATGATAATAAGTTTAACTGATGTATATATAAATGTTTGCAGCTTTCATTGGGTTCTGCTAGACATTCAACTTGATAAGGGAAGAGTTGATGTCATGGACCCATCAAAGAGAAACCTGGAAGATTTCCGCAGCATGCAGGACATGCTCCAGAAGTAAGTTTCACGCTATATCAGTATCTTTCGTTGATTTACCGAGATATCAGGTAATGAATAACTCATTCATTCATTCATTTTCTTTATCGGGCAGGGTTTGGATCCGGTTCAAGCGCGAGGTTATGGGTGTATTTACTGAGAAGCTGACGTTAAGACGGTCTCGGTAAGTAGCACGTGATATGTCCGTGCAACTCTTCACTTCTAGTTTCAATACAATAATGATGCTCTAGATTATTATTTTGATTGAATTCTATTCTCGTAAAGTGCACGAGACAGCCACGGGGGTCGAATCTATGTGGATTCTACGTTTGCGAGTTCATTCGCACGTTTACCACCGAACACAACGATTATAGAGTCTACGTAAGCAATGCATTCACACCATCATTTTATGCCGTCACCTTTTGTTATCATGATTGATACATATTGATCTCCTTTTTCTTATATATAGTTCGAGAGAATGCAGGATCAACTACTATCAGAGCAACGCGTACTAGCAATTGCGGAGGAGCTGACGGGATTTATTTTCAAAGAGATCATAGGCGATGCCGGAGAATTTAGTGTGAATAGGCGCTACTGATCTCCATGTAATCGAACTATTTTGTGCTCTAGTCCCGGTATTATGTGATCTCTATGTAACTATGTAAATTGTATATATTTGTATGCTCGATTTCGTAATACAAGTTATCTTATATATATGCAAGAACGTGTACAATATGTGGTGGCGTACAAATATTAAAAACCATTTTGAAATGAAAAATAAATAAATAAAATAATACAAAATGAATTCTCTGCGTGGCAGAGAAAGGGCACAAAATGCTGCCGCGGCAGAGAAATCACCAGTCCAAGGTAATGCTCTGCCGCGGCAGAGAAAAGGCGCAAAATGCTGCCGCGGCAGAGACCCACTAGTCCCGGCCTGTGGCACCAACCGGGACTAGTGGGGGTGCTGGACGCGCGGGGGAAGCTACGTGGGCATCCACTAGTTCCGGCTGGTAACTGGGTTGGGACTAGTGTTGGGCCTCTAGTCCCGCTTGATTAGTCCGGTTCAAAAACCGGGACTAGAGGCCCTTACGGCCCGGGACTAGAGGCCCTCTCTCCACTAGTGTATACATATAGATACAAAGGCTAAGAGGACGTACCAGGGTGCTCCAATCCCCTTGTGGTGCTCCTCGTGCTCCCAAACCTAAAAACTCACCTTAATAAAGTTGTGAAGAAAAACATGAAAGCAATCTAGCACATATATAGAACATGAATACCATGAGATAACAATGGTTTGGTATTCTATTTGCATATGGAGTAAGAAAAGGTGAAGGATAGAAAATTTAGGTTGGGCTATGAGTTCGACCCATGAGCCATGACCACTATCAACCCAAAATCGTCCTTTTTGTTTCTCTAGATATAGTTAGCTTGTTGTTTTTCCTTTCTTTTTCACGACTAAGACTTGAACGTACCTTTGGATACAGATCGCCAGAAGAGCTGAAAAAAAGGCTGGGAGGATGTGTCGGGGTGCTCCAAGCCTTGTGGTGCTCCTCGTACTCCCAACCTCAAAAATCACCTTAATAAAGTTGTAAACAACCATGAAAACAATCTAGCACATACTGCACAGAAGGGTATTGGTTAATCCTGATCGTCCTTGTGTTTTCAGTTTGATAAGTTTATAGGAGAGGGGGACAGAGACCGAAGCACACCTGGCGAAGGATAGCAAATTTAGGTTGGGCTACGAGTTCGACCCATGCCCACTATCAACCCAAAATCGTCCTTTTCGTTTCTCTAGCTAGAATGTAGTTAGCTTGCTGTTTTTGGTTTCCTTTTCACAACCCTGCTGAGACTTGAACGTCATAATAACTAGGCTGAACTGAACGTACCTTGGGATACAGAGCCGGAAAAACAACTTGAAACTGCACCGAGAGGTTCACGCAAATCATAAGGCGAAAGAAGGGCATGGGGCTTTGCGTCCTGGATGTGTGTCTGCATGATCTTGTTGCATCAATCTCGGTCACGGGCGATGGCCGATGGTACATGTATCTGCGTCCACGCGCTCTCCCGACCGTTCGTTTTCGTGTCTGGTTGGGGCAGACACGGCGCGCAGTGAATGCTGACCGTTGGGGGCGAGAGGGTCTCGACAAGTTGAGAAATGGGGCCTTTGCAACTGGAAATTTAATGGACTCTTATCAGCTGCAATACACACATACTATATAGGCTGATATAGTACTGTACGTACTAGTATATACTAGTAGTCCTGCTCTAGAAAGCGCTGACTTCGAGATAGCTCATGTTCTTAGCATCTACACATAGCGTGTCTTTATACAGCTATCCAAGTGCACATGAGAGGTGTGTATCGATCTTCCTAAACGGCTAACACATGCATGCATGTACATGTACATCCAAAATCGTAGATACTTTCTTCTTTGAAAAATAACATATTTTCTACTAGACGGTGGCACGCAGGTTTGCCACAAGAAACCGGGTGCCTCACGGACCAGCTATCCAGGGTTTTGGTAGCCGGTCAACCCAGAAATTCCTATCTCAACCGAGATTTCTAAAATTTATGTGTTTGATAGCCCGAGTTTTCCATCTAGAAACTGCTCACCTTATACGAAAAGGCTCTCTGTCCTGCCCGATAGAGAAACTCAAATTGAGCTCCGCTACTTAGCCAGGCTGGAATCGCTCGAAATTTTGTCCCGAACCAGCTAGGTTAACGCCCTGAACGCTCCCAGCGAACCATCCCCCCCCCCCACCCCCACCCCCACACGTCCCATCTCCATGCGACCACACCGACCCTACCACCCTGACAACGCGCCTCGGCGTGACCAACCAGCGCTGCCTCTTGCGCCGCCCTGGCAACCACCAGCATTGCCATGGCAGCAAGCTAGTGTCGCCTCCTCGTGCCGCCATGGCCATCACCAAGCATTGTCTCCTTGGGCCGCCACAACAGCCATCCATCGTCGCCAGCGCTGCTACGACCGCCACCACTCGCCCCTACGCCCGCCAGGACGCATCGCCTCCATGATCTTCGTCCACGTGCTGCCATGGTCGGAGTATCTCCTCAGTGTGGTGGTCGGATGAACAAGGACCTGATTGTCTTTCTTTTTCTATTTAGGGACCTTTGTGTAAAACTTTGGACTCGGATGCATCTCAACTCATACAACACACCAAACAACATCGCACTTAGCATCTCTGAACGAATACAAGCTACCAAGTAGGCACAAAATCTCAACTCAGCGCATCTGAGATGAGCAAGGTGGGAAACACATGTTGCGGTGACCCAACCTACCAAACACACCCCTGGCTGTTGTTGGCATTAGGCCACTATAATGTATTACCTCTGTCTCTAATGTAGTACTACTATATCTGTTTCAAAATAGTATTGTATAGCACTATAAAATATTTTGGTATGATATATTTTGGAACATAGATTGCACGAGATACGACGTTCTTATCAATTGGGGTGGGTTGTTGAAAAGGCTCTATCAAAACCTTCAATGTTTTTTTTACTTTAGTCATACTGGAACTGGAAGGTGTAGATGCATGTAAAAGCTAAAAAAACTAGTGATGATGACTTCCAAGGTTCTTGATGTGACTTTTGGTTTTATCCTGAATCTGTGGTTTTTGTCTTTATTCCAATTTGTTTCATTTGCCGTTTATAAAAATGTGAAAATCGGTACTGTTTCTAAAAAAAAAACGTTGGAAAAAGGATTTACACTAAAAATCGTTTGTTATTCAAAACATATTGAGAATGAGCAAATCGGTTGGCGGCCATTTTTTTTATATCAACAGGGACTCCCCGTCCCCGGTTCCATTGAAACATCAACGAAACCTGAAGAGAGTTCTCGGGTCTTTTACAATAAAGAGAGCTACTAAAAGGTCCAAATTGTTAAGCAGAACATCAAGACAGAGGAAGTTTCTTACAAGGGAAAAGCACCAGCTAAAAGGAAACTGCTCGCCAGCAACAATGGGTCTTGAGGGTCATTTCCTTCGGCAGTTGTCTCTCTACTCAGCCACTCATCAGCGCGAAGTGCGAGTCCAGATTTTTGGAGAGGTAAGTGCAGAACCTCTCTATCTCCTCCAGCATCTCTTCCTTAAAAATCAGCCTCCAGTGTTTTACGGAAGCCAAGATATTCCTCAGAATCTGATGCAAGTTAATCCAAGAGAGACCATTAAAGATCATATCATTCCTAAATTTCAAAGACACCAAAGGACAGCAGAATTGACTGAATTCAAAACTGTATGTTTTTATTTGCAATCCAGTTTTTAGCTACAGAAAGGCAATCACTTCCAACAGTAATGTTAAAAAAAACTGGAGATACTCCAAACCTCTAACCATTGAAAAAGGAGGTGGTTAATAGATTCATCGTCAGCTTTTGCACTACGTGTAGGACAGATCACCCTTCTCTCTTTCCATATTGCCAGCCGGATTTCATTTATTTCCACGTACTTGCGTCTTGTGTACATACGCTGGCCACCGCGATCACCTCAAGCAAACAAACGCTGGGCGGCTTAGCTAGCACCGCACTAAATTCTACTCTCTCCTTTCAAAATATAAGATGTTTTAGGTTTACAAAGAAGATGAATGTAGACTTGTTTTAGTATATAGGTTCACTCAACTGTGGGATGAATCTATACACTAAAAGAAGTCTAGATTCATTTTCTTCACAAACCTAAAACATCTTATATTTTGAAAGAGAGGGAGTACTCCCCTTTGTTTAGAAATATAAGATGTTTTAGGTCTGTGAAGTAAATATATCTAGATATATTTTAGTGTCTAGATTTATTTGAACCTACACACTAAAAGGTCCTATTGTTATACAGTACGTATTTCTAAAATTTTGAAGTTTTATTCTCTGATTTCTCTTTCCACGCTTCAGACTTACCTTTCAACACGGCATGTTCCTGCGACAGAAATTAGACCAGGTCAGCATAAAATCAGTTTAGACCGTGGTTGACCGCTGTCTGAACAAAAATTAAACAAGGTATTTTCTTCGGTTCAAATTAATTGATTTGAATTTGTTTAGATTTAAATGTATCTAGACTTATTTTAATACTAGATATATCTAAAGTTAGACAAATCCAAGTCAATTAATTTGGATAGAAGGAAATAGTTCAGAGTGAGATATAACAAGAAACATGTAAGCTAAATAACGACAATAATTGAGAATAAAAATAAACTTTTCTCTTTTTGAATGGATCGTTGATGTGGCAGCTTCAGTTATAAGCAACATGCATGTGCTGTGCACGATGATGATCATCGAACATCGATAAGGTAAGCTATAGATGGAACAATATTCCTGGAGCTTTGGACACGTGTGGTGATCACCTAGAAATGCAGTACATATAGAACCATCCAGAGTGTTCCGTACTTGTTATCAAAATTCCGTTCTCTCTATATATATACCCTATTATTTGTACACGTAAGATTAGATATCATGTGGAAATGTGGCGGTGTGGACCCCGAGCTCCAAGGAGCCCCCGTCTCTAAAACAAATCGTATTTAAAATTCTCAAACAATTCTGATTTTTCCACACATATACCCAGATCTTTTATGGGAACCTGATTTTTCTTTGTGGAATATACAATGTATTCTGGGATACACAAAAATCACAGAATTGTTGCTCTAAATATGTTTTTAAAACTTGATTTTGGTCTTCATATTTGTATTTATTTTTGCAGTTCACATCTAAAAATATAATTCAAATAAAATTTAAACATACATATTGCACATTACATCTGCTTGTATATTTTTACAAAAAAAATGAAGAGTGAAAAATGAAGTTTTGATATTTTTTTTCAGAAAACAAGCTCCTATAACCCGAGATTCATCTGAAGTTATTTGATCTTGTCTTGCCATTTGAAGACCAAATGTCCAAATTTCAAGGTAAACTCAAAGTTCCAGGCCCGAAGTCGAACTTCTAGAACGACATCTCCCCTAGAGCAAACTACAAAGAGGCATTATTGGAAGTTGCCGCCTACACCAAGACTTTCCAAGAGCCTTGAAGACCACAAGCTTCGTGCCTCATGAGCTCATTTAAAAAAAATTGAACCTCTTACAGCATCAAAATCCAAATCTCTCAGAGTCAGATATATGGTTCCACTTAGAAGCAATGGAGATTTTTGTATATGTGTTCCATGTAGTGTGGCTTAATGGGTTGGTGGTTGGTTTTTTGTACAAACCTCTATAGGATTGCGGGTTAACTTAAATGTCTTTTCATCACCTATGTGTTGTAAATGCATATATTCCTTTTGAATATTAAAAATCAAACTTTCCTTTTATTAATTAATTGTTTAATTAAGTTTATTAAACCAATAAAATTTTCCCGAAGGAAGAATTTATCTTTTGTTGTGTTGATATTTTTAGTAACCTTCAGAAACAAATAAAGATACGGGAAATGGAGGTAGCTAAGCCCCCCCCCCCCCCCCTCGATGTGCGTCCTCCCACGCAGATGGGCGTTGGGGCGCACCATAGTGGGTAGTTGAGGCACTCCTTCCACCCTAAAATACATGCCTTATTTATTAAGGTTTTATTCTACCGCATGAAAGAGCAAAAGAGACCCCAGACAAAATGATAGCTCATCGGCGAGAATATATTAGAACGAGGAAGTGTTGATAAAAGCATCATCAAATGCATCTGCACCGCCCTCATCAATACCCTACCTTACTCCTCCATGAATAGGGAGTAGTTCACCCGAGATTACAGGTTTGTGGTAGTTGTTTGTATCATATATTGTGCGTCGGTGTATATAAATTATACGAGCTATCCTACATGATTATGATCAACTATTTATGTCGTTGATGGTGGATTCTTGTTTATGATATGGATTATTCAATGAAATTATTGTTATGATTGATTATGAGATATTTCTATTGTTGTTACATTCTTGATGCTAGATCTAACCAATTTAGAAGATATAAGGGTAGAAGGTGGAGTGTGCATTCTTTGGAATTGAGGGGTGCAATAATTATCCTGGTGATAGAATCGGTAAAAGCGCTTATGTCAGTTGGTATTTTCTCAAATATCATCACTAAGGATAAGAAGTCATAATTACCATACCAACCATAGTAATATACTCATTCCAAACTTCATGCCTCATATTACTTAAAATAATATTCTTTATAATCCACTGGATTTGCACAGTGGTTCATACGCCCGTGAGTTGCAAGTTGTGTTGTTAGTGGGATTTTTTCAAGTTACAAGTGGTGTTACAATTTAGATATTTCTAGTTGAAAGTTGGTTTGCCACTAAGAGTGCACAACATCACCTAACTACTGAGAATTAGACACACCCGAATATAAATGATGTGAAATTAACATAAAGTCGTATCCAATAGTACTTGACTTATGGTTATGGCTTTGTATCACATAAATCAAAATTGATAAGGTAGATATTGGTCAAAGACATTGTGTGCGGTTCCTCTTTAATCGGCAAAGGACAAATCCTACTTGTTAACCCCTTAAATGTGCTGTTTCTTTCGACTCATATTATTTGACTCTAATTTGTCTAGATTTATATGTATCTAGTTAAGTATCTAGTCTAGATGCATCCGTATTTAAACAAAATGGAATCAAAATATGGGTCGGAGGGAGTAGGTGCGTGCCATTTCTCCCTCTCTCATATCTATATAAACACATGCGCCATCTGCTTCCTCTTAGCACCACACCGCAACACACTATAGCTAGCTAGCCGACTCAATATTCGCGCTAGCTCTGGCTGCCGGCCGCCATGTCCAAGGCCTTCATCAAGTCTCTCCTCCTCTACAACAAGATCCTAGTCCGGCGGCTCAGATCCGTCATCACCCGCGCGGCGCCACCTTTGGCCACCACCACAGAGAGGCAGCCACCACCGCACAAGAACGCGTCGTCCATGGCGCCGTCGCCGCCACTAGAAGCGCTAACGGCGCCGGAGACGACGACGGACAGTGACGCCAGTGCCGGCACTGTGGTCTGCGCGGTGGAGGGCGGCCTGCTGATGTCCGCTTCCACCTTCCCGTACTTCATGCTCGTCGCCCTGGAGGCTGGCGGGCTCCTCCGGGGCCTCCTCCTCCTCATGCTCTACCCTCTCCTCCGCGTCCTCAGCCACGAGATCGCCACGAAGGCCATGATCATGCTAACCTTCGCCGGGCTCCGGAAGGACGCGTTCGGCCGGATGGGCATGGCCGTCATGCCGAAGCTGTTCCTGGAGGACGTGAGCGCCGAGGTGTTCCAGGCCGCGACGTCGTCAGCCGCCGCAGCGCGGCGAGGAAGGCGGAGGCGGTGCGTGTGCGTGAGCGGCATGCCGAGGGCGATGGTGGAGCCGTTCCTGAAAGAATACCTCGCCATCGACGCCGTGGTGGCGCCCGAGCTGAAGGAGCTCGGGGGCTACTACCTGGGCCTCGTGGAGGACGAAGGCGATGTGGTAAGGAAGATGGACGTGGACGAGGTTATCGGGGACAAGGGCGGGGCCGTCGTCGGTATTGGTGGACAGGGGTGCCCGTTTCAGCAGCTCTTCCAAAAGTACTGCAAGGTGAGCAACTACCCGTTGAAGACGTTGACTACTTCGTTTCAAAACACAAATGATTGTAAAAACAAAACTGGGTGAATCACACGAATATACAATTATGCATGATAAACACGAAAAAAAATAGTCAAGTCAAGTCAAAGTTATAAATATGCAAAAGTAAGATGAGGTGGTATGCAATCTGGCATTTGCCTTCTTCTTTGTGCACATCAATGGAAAAAAAGTACTGGGTGAATTTTGAATTCTTTTGTTTTTTTTCCTCTGAAACCGGGTATAAAAATTTCTCCATTTTCCTCTCTTCCATTCATTTGAACCAAATGGGTGAATGGTAAAAATCTCTCATTTTATATGTTTTCCTTCACTTATGATATCAACCAAAGAGGTCTTTAAGTGTGACTGTCAAGTAGTAAATATTTAAAACGGAAAAAGGAGAAATACGGTACAATATATTACTTCTTCCATTTGGGAATAGAGGATGTTTTGGATGACTCGAGACTCGGTGGTAGCGGTGCGGCAAATGGTATTTTTAATATGAATTTACTAATAATATACAGAGTTTCACATAACCAAAACATGAGTCAAAGTTAACATAAGCTAGATTAACTACAAGAAGCTAGATTGACTAAGGGCATTCTAGGGTCGAAGTCCACGGATGGTTCTAGTAAAAATTTGCATCCAAACCCACCTTTTGTTAACGGAGATACCAAGACTAAATTCTCATGGAATAAATTTGGAAAGCCTGGCCAAGTTAGCTAATATCTTTAGGATTTATTGTTTTTACTATGCTAGTTCTTGGTTGCTTGATCTTTTTGTACATCTCAAGCAAACAAAAATGTGCATTACTAATTAAACCTACAGTTTCTGCATTACTAATTAAGGCTAAAATTGTCGTCCTCAAAGTGTGCACTTTTAGCAAAATGTTGGTGCAACTTAAGAGTATAGATACAACCCAAAAACGCATGTTGTCCTAGTCAAGTAAGACTATGTACTATTATTTCAGATGATTTGCTTTCCACCTACTTTAGTCATACGTGTTGGTTGATCTCCATGATGTTAATTAGCTAGGTTTGTGTCGACTTCAATGAGTCAAGCCTATAGGTATACTATATTTCTCCATGGATGCCATGAAGCAATTACGTAATCAACATGCTGCTATAGCTAGACCTCTCTAGGGGTGTTTTCCTGATTGTATGGTTGATCTTTTTCTCGGAAACAAGAAAAGAAAAGAAAAGTGGTTGAACTCGGGCCGTACGTGTCCATGTCGGCCATGAACTGCATGGATCATACGTCTACTTGACTGAACGCCACATGCACCTCGATCAGTAAATGCAAACCACCAGACAGATGCAGCTAGCTACACACAGTGCTGCTACAGTACGTGTAGTTTATATATACAGTTTTGTTGTACATGATCCTGCCGCACACGTGGCTAGAATATAGTACCTAGTATTTTCTAAGGGAAAGGCAGAATGAGAAAGAGAAGTCTTTTCTAAATTCTTAAAAACAATATTTTAAAGTTTAAAAATATAGATGTAGGAAATGATGTATGCTATCAAAGTGCAAATCTAAATTAGAATTTGAAGTAGTGAATAGTGTAACTTTTCGAACCTCTAAAATTTGTTAGATTTTTTTATTTTTTGTGTAGCCCAGAATGTAAGGTGTTTGGGTTGAGGTTTTGTACGTAAAATACGTCATTGTCAACATTTAGGATTTTTCAGAATTGTATGAAACTTTTGAATGTAGTGGTTTAAAATAAGGGAGCTTGATACGTTTGAAGTAGTGAATAATGCAACTTTTCGAACCTCTAAAATTTATTAGATTTTGTCATTCTTGTGTAGCCCAGAATATAAAGTGTTTTGGGTTGAGGTTTTGCATGTTTGAAAAATACATCATTGTCAACATTTAGGAATTTTTTAGGTTTTTTGGATAACTTTTAAATGTAGTAGTTCTCAAAAAAATCAAAAAAAAAGGAGCTACATGTAGTTCGGTTACGCTTGCAGTTTTCAGACTCGTGGTTGCAACTTGGTTTTGTTGTTTCTCGGACACCGAAAATAAGCTTCCCTAAACCGATGATCCGTGTAAATACAAAAGGAGTAACTCTAAGTCGAGTAAGCAAATACTCACACTTTTCGTTCAATTAGAACATATACTAGAACTCTTTTGATAGTAGCTTTGCGATCTTAGCACTCTGTCGGATTTTGCAAACATCAGATTTCAAGAACAGAAGAAACTAGATGTTAATCATCATATATGATCAGTCATGATTCAATACATACTGCCCGGTGGATCTATGTTGCTGTCCCCTCCAGTACATGAAAGCTAGAGATACTAGTTCTTCAACGCCTTTCGGAAAATGACATCTACAGCAGGCTGTACTAATTGACATCTGGTCCCTTAACTCGAGTACAACTGCAGTGTTTCTATAGCGCATATTATATTGAGACAAGATATATAGGTATTTTGGGACATCGACAAAAGGTGTTTTCTTTTGATCATCATGTTGTTGCCTCACATAAAAGTGATTCTACATCATTCAAGAATATGTACTATCTGAAAATTACTTGCCGTATCAATAATTTATGTTTCTTTTTTCTGTCAAAGTAGACATTTTTTCTGTCAAAATTCATCAAAACATTTAAAAGTTTGAAAAATATTTGAACATTTTTTGGTTCCATGTGTTATACTAAAATGACTGAAATATTTTGGCTGAAAGGTAATTATTCCAGTTTCTACCGAAATTACTGAAAGTCGGTGAATTTCGATGAAAACTGATCGACTGGAAGTTTTTTCCATTTCTAGACTAAACTTTTGGTATAAACGATTTTGCTTCCTACCGAAATTTCAAATTTTCGTTGAAAATGCTTCGATGGAAAATAGTTAACATTTTCTTGCTTCATCGTTACTCCTTCCTCGGTCACTCGAAAATAATCTTAGTGAACCGTCACTAACAGTCTATTGCACGCGTGCATATGCAGGAGGTGTACGTGCCGACCGAGTCCGCGCGGCGACGGCGTGGAGCGCTCCACCCCCGGCGGTACCCGAAGCCCCTCATCTTCCACGACGGCCGCACGGCGTTCCGGCCGACGCCCGCAGCCACGCTCACCATGTTCATGTGGCTCCCGCTCGGCGCGCCGCTTGCCGTGCTCCGCACCGCCGTCTTCCTCCTCCTCCCATTCTCGCTCTCCGTGCCCCTCCTCGCCGCCCTCGGCATGCACAACCGCATGATCGCTTCCTCGTCTTTTCCGTCTCCGTCGCCGGTGGTCGCCGCCGGAGGTAACAAGAAGAACAACAGCCTCTTCGCGTGCAACCACCGGTCGCTTCTGGACCCCCTCTGCGTGTCCGCCGCCGCCGGCCGGCGCGACCTCGCGGCGGCCACCTACAGCATCAGCCGTCTGTCGGAGCTGCTCTCCCCGATCCCCACGTTCCGCCTCACCCGCGACCGCGCCGCCGACCGCGCGGCCATGCAAGCCCAGCTCTGGCGCCGCTCCGGAGGCGGCGGGCTGGTGGTATGCCCGGAGGGCACGACGTGCCGGGAGCCATTCCTGCTGCGGTTCAGCCCGCTGTTCGCGGAGCTGGCGGCCGGCGGCGTGGACGTGGTGCCGGTGGCACTGCACCTGGCGGTGGACATGTTCCACGGCACGACGGCGGGGGGCAGGAAGATGCTGGACCCGCTGTACCTGCTCATGAACCCCGTGCCGTCCTACCTCGTGCAGTTCCTGGACCCCGTCGTGACCGGCGACGGCGCCGAGAAGGAGGGGCCGGCGCGCGCGGTGGCGAACGAGGTGCAGCGGCGGGTGGCGGAGGCGCTCGGGTACGAGCGCACCGGGCTGACGAGGAGGGACAAGTACCTCATCCTCGCCGGCAACGAAGGGGTCGTCGGCGGCAAGAAGAAGAATTAGTCGCTGCTGATCGACGCCGACGGACGGAGTAATCATACATTGACCGACTAGTAGTAGTGGAGTACAAGCTTTTGTTTGTGTCGCTGCATGCTGATGTTGTACATCGTGTCGTGGCTCGCGCAAGGGTTTATGTGTTTATTCTTGAGTTGTCCGGAGTTCTTTGTGCAAATGTCACACAGATATAATGTACTATACCGGTTTTGCTTAATTCTTCGAAATTTTCGAATTATCCTACTCCTAGTACTACAAAAAACGAATGTCACTGTGCATGCATCTGTGCTTAAAATCATTCAATTTGGTATCAACGAGAAATCTGAATAATGATGCTGACTTGACAAGGACGATGCACAGCTGACACACACACACACACACACACCAACACCAAGACCAGAGATGGGGGGACGAGAAGGATCGGATCGATGTGTTCTGGAATGCTCTCCAAAATTTCGAACCATTGCACATTGTGATGCTTGCTGACCAGATGATGCTTAGGGTTTCAAGGTATGCGTCATCGTCGACCTTAATCATGGCATGAAGCAGAAGCACGTCGGTGCCATGGTGGGCTAGGCAGAGACGCGTCACTGTTGCCGTGCCGCTCTGCTCCTCCACACACCTCAAATGGTACTGATGAGTGAAGGCGACGTACAACTTCAGCAGCTACCATTCTTTCTTTCTTTTTTGTGAAATTCCACCGATCTAATAATCATCAACAGCAGTATAGAGAGTCGAAGGCGTGCCGCCGTCCTCGCCCCTCTATCACCGGAGCCGGGAAAATTTGTCGTAGTAGAACTTGTTGTAGTAGACAGACGGAAAGTCGTCGTGCTAAGGCCCCAAAGGACCAGCGCACCAGAGCAGCAACCATCGCCGAAGATGACCAACGTAGATCGGAAGAAACTGACATCAAAACACACCAACAAAAAACGACCAGATTTCAAGGGATCTGTCGGACACACGACTCCACACGCCCTCCGTCAATGCTAGACGCACCACCGAAGCGAGGATAGGACGGGGAGTACCTTATTCTAACTTTAGGACGTAGTCGCCGCCTCAACATCCTAAAAAAACACTAAAAATAGTCTAAACAAAACACTGAAACCTCACCGGCAAGAAATCATGGTCCGCCACGTTGGTCTGCCACGTCTCCAAGGCCCTAAGGCCACTGAAGATGGGACAGACCGATGACATTGCCGACGAAAGGAAGGAACCTAGATGGATTTTGCCGCCGCCTATTGGGAGAGCTCTCAAGGTCCCGGCAAGATAAGCTGCGTGTCAGCAGCTACCATTCATCATGTATGCGACACAGTGTTCAGCCAGAGACGACGAGAAGTGCAGAAAAGTCGAGCTAAAAAGTCTAGATTTGCTTCAGCATTGATCCGCAGCAAATTCTCTTTCTTTCTTTTGTTTGCAAATTCCGCGCCTCTGTAATTAGGGGACCTGGCGCCTAGGTGAAAATCAACTAACCTGTAGAAAGGTGATAGTTGTGGTTCTAAGACCATGTACTATGTAGTCTTAAAACGGTTCATAGAGGTCTTTGAACCGGCTTCATACATAGCAGGGCATCTGTTCACGTCGTCTGACAAGAAAAGCGACTCAATATGTTGGTTCGACTCATACGCATAGAAAATGATTTTCAACCGATCGTGTGATGATGTGGTCCAGCTAGCTTTGAGACGGTCTGTTTCCCAAGGATACAAAGGAGAGTAAAGAAGTGTACTTTTATTTGAGTCGGGCCCCATTGGTGAACTTTGGTGCGGTTCTATACGTAGTAGGAAAATGACCATCGGCTCAAACCTGACAATGTTTTCCATTGAATCGGCGCGACGTAGTACATGGTCTTAGCAAGAACCTAGGCGCATGTGTAAATCTAGGTAGTGTGGCTCTCTGATACATACTTCGCAAATATAAGACATTTTAGCTATTTTAAAGTGGACTAAATTCATTTTAAAATGAGTGAACCATACATGTTAGAGAAAATCTTAAATGTCTTAGTGAATGGAGAGTACATGTTCAATAACCTCACGGAGATATGTGTAAATCCAGGGTATCCCAATCCATGATAATGTGTAAGAGCATCTTTAGCGGTGCATGTAAAAGGGAAATCGTAAATGTCCGAGTTCGGGACGCTGAATTCGCGATTGCCCGCGAAGCGGCGGCGGCGCCGAGCGGTCTCCGTAAAGTCAAACTGAAAAATTTAAATTTGCGATTCATAGGATGAACAGCCTTCGCGGCAAAATTCAGAGGAAGAACGAAGAAAGAACAACCGCGGATTCCAGTCCGATTTCAGTTTGATTTCAGCATTACATACTAAATAAGAACAGAGGAAGAACAATCGCGATACCCGGAGGAGCGACGCCGGCATGTGCGGCGAACTCACCCACCGAAGCGTGGCACGCTTCTTGGCGCCGATGGAGCGGCTGCAGGCGATCTCCTCCTCGGTTTTGAGGAGCTGGCCGCGCGAGCCAATGCGGCGCTTTCTAGACGAGTCGTCGGGATGCATGGCGGCGAGGCGGAGCATTTGGTGCCGGTGGCGTAGGGAATGGTGGCGGTGGCGAGCTGGATTTGACGGCTGGAGAGTTTCCGCCGGCGGCAGAGAGGGAGAGGCCGCGCGGCGGAGAGGGATAGGGTTTTACTCGGGTCGCCCTCTCCGACCGCTAGATATGCTGGTCGCAGCGTGCGTTTAACGGGCCACTGAAAAAATTATGGGCCGGGTGAGGTATACAGGCTCTGATCTATGCCAGAAACTGAGCATGGCCGTATTTCGCCAGAAAAGTTCAGTTTTGGCCCGTTTTACGGACACTGCTAGAGATGCTCTAAATCCATATCAATGGGCCTCACAGAGATGATGTGTAAATCCAGGGTATCCCAATCCAGTGCTCCTGGGCAAATTGTGGCCTTTCAAAAAAAAATCATATCATAATCTTGCCACTATGGATTCAACAAAGGGCTAAGATCGTTGTATCTCTCTAAAACACACATGTTCGATAACCCATTGGTGGATGTTAACAAACCTTGTGCTGGATAAGCGGGGATTACAAAATCATGCGTGGGTTTTGTATAAGAATAGGTCCCTATAAATAAACTGAGGCTGGGATGAGAACAGGAACGTGACTAAGGTTTCAAACTTGCAAATAGACACGTCAAGCAGATGATGATAATGACGGTTTAAGGTTTATTTTATCATGTAACTCAAGCGAAGCAGAGACGCGTCACTCTTGCCATGGCGCTAGCTACTCCAAGGCTCCACTGTAGTGTTTAGTGGATGTGTCTGATGAGTGATGGCAAACGTACGACTTACAATTCAGCAATTAGGGAATAGAGAAGTTTGCAGATACTGATGATATATTTCTTGCATTTGGGCTAACATTTTCCGCGATTCAACAAGTTGGTAAGAAAGTCATATATCCACCGCACATACATGCTCTTTTTCGTCTGAATTTCGATTCTCGAAATTTTGAAATCTTGCCAGGTTGAATCAGGATGCTCGATGGCGTCTCACCATACCAGCTGTTTCACCATACCGGCTGTTGTCTTGCATGGATATACTCAAAATCGTTTATTTATCTTCCCCCTGTCCCGAGGAGTGACCATCATCGACCTCCTTCAGTTACCATTGCTTCTTGCCCTTCTTCTTTTTCTTGTTACCACCGCCGCCGCCACTACTACTCTTTGCATTGCTTCCGCTGCCAGGAGATGGAGGGTCGCCGGAAGTTTCAAAAGCACCAGACTGCATAGCATTCTGCAACCACTCGAAGAACTCCTCGTCGACTCCATCCATGTTCGCACCGCTTGGGAACCCTCCACCCCTCGGCCCTGAGGTGCTCCCTTTGCCACTACCTTGCTTTGCCAAACTCGCGTTGACATGGAAGCTCGGCTTGTGGGTGTTTGCTGGACATCTCATTCCCTGGAGAAGAAAACAGAAATTTGTATGACAATTCAGAAATTTATTACTTTTCCATCTAATCACTAGGTGGAGTGCGATATCAAAGCATGGGAGTGTGCTTTACCCATTGGACACCTCAGATATGATGCATATTTTCTCTAGTCGTAACTACAGTCATTAATCAGTCTAGTGCTTTCCTATCCATGGTGTATATTTTTATCATCGATTACATGGAGAGCTGGAGACAGTCCAAACCAGATGTCTGGCTAAACTTCAAACTAATATTGGCAACTGGTCCCATTACTGAAATTAAGGCGAGTTAGCAAGAAGTCCTTGCTCACAGCTCTTAACAGAGGATTTCAGTGGTTGAAATAGGTAATCATTTACGGATACTGTATAGTAGTCATGCCTAACAAGTCACAACCCAAGAATATGTACAGACCAGACACCATATTTACGAGCATTCAATCTACAATACAGAAGTATTCATAGAAACATCTAAATTTTCATGAAAGATCTGAATCACCTGACAGCTGAACCACTCGGTGACATCAAAAATGTTGCTTTCAGCACAAACATATGCATGAGGCGAATCGGGCTGCATAACAGTATATATTATAACACGTCAGTCACAACAAATTTGTGATGGCTAAAATTGAAGTGTTTGCATCATGAGTTTCAATAAAATGGCATTACCTTGTGCAGCATCCCGAACAGAACGGGTTGAAATGACTGTTCAACCCATCCATCGCCATCTTTAGCCTGATGAAACTCTTTGCAATCCTGTGATGCAGAAAATAAAATAACTTTTAGAGAACATTTACTAGTAGCACAGAATCAAAAGCAACCACAACCATATAACAAAATAAAATACCTGACACCATCTACCCTGCAACTTCGCTCTTCCTGTGTAAATCCACAGATGGAAATCACCACATTTCTTGCATGCTATTCTTCTTGATAGACCAGAAGGTCCTTCATCAACACCTTCAGAAGGGCTAAACCCTTGTTGGAACGTACCATGTCCTCCTTTCTAGTAAAATTAAAATTAAACAACAAAGAAATCACAGCTATCAGATGACTACATCATATTCGTTGCTTTGTAAGGAGGATAAATTATAGCAGATTGTGAAGACTATGAAGCATTATTAGTGTGTAGATACTTTATATATTGCTGTCTTCTATTTTTATCTAAGAGCATCTTGATGGAATGGATTGTTAAACCAATATATAAATATTTCCTAAACACTAAACTAATATGAACAATTGATGGCAAATTTGCAAGAATTTTTTTTACATTTCTGACATAAAATGATTAAGAATATTACGAATGTCACATTATTCAGACAGAAAATATGGCTGCACTGAAAACACATGAACCTATCACGCATTCATCTATAAGATGATTTTATATTTATTTCCAACAAAGCAAACTCTTGCATAAAAAGCAACTCCATTTGCGTCCTGGAGGTCCTGGGTTCAAATCAGCTTCTTTGCATAAAAAGCAATGGCAAGACTAGCCAGAAATACCCTTCCCTAGTGCCTGGCTCGCCAGATTGTAAGTTGCACGGGGTTAACTGCATAATGCTCACTTGCATGCAATGACTTCAGAAAATAAGAATGGTTGTTCATATTAACAGGCTAGAGGAGCGACAGTGATAGGTCTATACTGCTCAAATTCTCCCGGCGTATCCTATTCATAGTAATTATAGCAACTGGATCACGGGATGTGATCCAGCAACTGTCATACTGTATCCAGACCCCACAATGTGTGGGAGCTTTCAGCACTGTGCACGCCCTTTTAACGCAAACTGTCTACTGTATAAAGTCATTTTCACATCAAAACCATGGCAGCAAAACCATCATGCAAACTGCATATTTGCATCCGAATAATCAAGGAAACTGCAGTGATGTTGAAAACAATTGAGTAAGTGTTTCCATTGAAACCATTAGGTGACCATGTATATATCAGTGCTCGAGGACAGCAAAATATGATGTTTTTCCAACACACGGCATGCACCCATAAACATTTAACTTAACAAAACTGACCAGTAAAATCCATACAAATTCCTCGGTCAAATCAACTTTCACTAACTATACTAAGAAAATTCCTGGGCCAGGCTTTTTAAATTCAAATAGGTCCTAGAATAATTGAGACCAAATGAAAATAACACATACTGTAATATTGCAAATCCAATAACCACAAATCAGCCAAAGCCTGATTCCGCTGGTTAGTCAAGTGACTTCTGCCGGTTTCATTTTACTCCATGCAAACTCTTCTCATATGCACTTCAAAAACATGTCAAACTAATCGAAACTTGACCAGAATTGGGTAATTCTTCAGTCCTGCTAAACTGGGTACCTTTACTCGAACAAGAGCAAACTAATGTGGACAGATTAGCAGCAGTTGAAGGTAGTTACAAGAATGATGCCTGGAACTACTTTGAAGAAAAGATTTAAGGGAAGTCAAGAAAAGCATGAATATGAAACATCTTCATTTGGTAAAGAATAACTAAGAAACCTTTTGAGAAGCACCCTGAAACCGCCGGAAGTAGTTTAATAGCTCCTCTCTTCTTAACTCATCGTCATATGTCTTTCGTTTCAAAGAATCAAGAAGAACCTGTGTGTTGAGTTGCAACCTCATGAATACATGATCTCTTACAAAGATGGATTTTAATTAGATACTCGACTATTTCAACAAGGAATAGCTGCAAACCTCGTATGCGTTTTGAAGCTTTTTAAATGCATCGGCAGCTTTATCATTGCCCATGTTCTTGTCAGGATGGACTAACATAGCCTGCAAAATCAGTAATCAGAATTAATAAAGGTATTGTCGAACCTTGCATCGGACGAATATTCATATCAAAATGCATCATTTGAGAAATAAAAGCACCCATACAGCTGACATCAATTTATATTTAGCATCACCTTTTTCTTGTATTCTCTCTTGAGTAATGACACGTCTATCACTTCGTACGGACGGAATCCAAATGCTGAATAGTGATCAGTGCAGTTCAATAAACGTGTCACTTCATCTTCAGAGGTTAACTCTTTCTCAACCCCGCTTGTTGACGGATCACCTGGGCCACGATCAGATGATTGGCCATATCCAGACTGTGAGGTGCTATCTTTTGATGATTGTTGAAATCCCCCAAAGAAGTTGCCTGATCTTTCTGGATTTGGCTCAAAATTCCTTGAAGAACCATTAAATTTTTCATTGTCTACATTTTTCTTCAGGAACTGGACTAGAACGTCACTTGAAAAGAAAGACAAGTTCAGGCTCAAAAGTAAACCAAGCCATCCAATGTAGCTTCTTGCACAATACATCGAATATAGGCAGGTCACAAAGAGAGCAAATCGTTCATGCTTCAACAAAAAGGAAGCACCTGTATTTGAAGCAATGTTAGAAAATTTCACACACTATGAAATGTTTAGTAAGAGTGGTCTCAGAGGAACAGTAAACAAGTTGTAGAATATGACCTCCAACAATTATTACAGTGCTTGTTATCCAAAAGCTTCCATACATCCACAAAATCACCACCGCAAGCACAGCGACAATCAGGACAGCAAAACCAAGACCAACAAAGGCAGTCACAGAAGCAGCAATCACCTATATAGATCATAAAGAGAAGATAGAAAATATGAAAACATCGCCAAGGCATTAAGCGCATCTGCTTTCGTTGAAAATTCAAAATTTCTAGCAAGGGAGTATAGTAAAAGCTTTAAAAGGCATTCGTCGCCTGCAGAAAAACATACATGTTACATGGACAAAACGGACCGGTGATCAGAATACAGAAACTACATTAACACTCATGAGAGGTAAGTGCAGAAAATAAATATTGACCAAGTGAAAAAAATACTGTAGACAGCCTCATAAACATTTAAATTGCCAGCAAGTTGACTAAAAGGAAGAAAGTAGTTGAGACATACCATGAATATGAGCATTTTGCTTATCCCGATCATTGCAAATATTGACAACATGCTGCACCAAATCACTGCAAGAAGGGAGTTTGTCCCCAGACGTAGCAAAGAATCGAAGCCCCTTATGTTGCAGTCTAACCAAATAGTCAATAAGAGCAACATCAACTTTCCAGCACTAAACATCCAGGCTCGAACAATAGGAGAAACATACTCAATTTTGCTAAGGACATAGGCACGCCCTTTCTCTGTCTTAGCCATGAAAGCTGTGATAGCTGGCCTATTTCTCTCAACCAATATTTTGCTTTCTTCCATCACATACATCATCGAGGCTCTAAAAAAGGATGCAGCCATGGAAGCAACCTGCCTGGTCTTCTCCTTGACTTGTGCTGTCAAAATACGCAATGGAGTTTTTTTACCAAAGCCACGCCGTGAGGATTTCTTGCTGTCTCTTCTTAATTTGGTACTGTTAAAAGGTAGATCATGTTCTTCTGAATTTTTCGTATCAGTACTGGTATCCGCTGGTTGCTGTTTACATGAAGCTATGTCATCTGATTTACCCAAGGAGGTGCCATTGCTTCTGTTATTCTTCTTGTTGCTTCTTGTTTTCTGGCCACTGTTCCCTCCAGAACCATCTGATTTACCTTGAAGATGTGAACTTGGATCTTCACCATGCACTGCATCTCTTTCTGGTGTATTTAGTATATCACCATTAGTTGTATTTTGTCGGTTAGGTGAAGTGTGATTCGGACCACTTTTACTTTGACTTCCTTTTCGAGCCATGATTTCACTCAAGACGCAGCAGATTCACAGTTTAGTTGAAGCGTCACAGCAGTTCACACGCAAGGATTTCCATCTTCCCTTGGTCAAAGCCTACCTGCAGATACAGAACAACGTATCAGAAATATTGATTTCAAAATTGATCCAGTAAAAGCAGCAATGATTATGCTAACACTCACATACTTCAGCAAGTAAAGGTCAAGACTCAAGATTATTTATAACTAGTATCGGGTTTTTTTCTTTCTCTTCTGAGTTGATCTTTCTCGATCCATACAGATTCGGTGCCAATGCCAACACAGCTTGACATTATCCACTGTGCTGATAATTTCATAATCATCCACTTCTTGTTACAAAATTGTATGTCATTAACATTGTTTTCTTATATTTCCTTTTCTTATTTGTTAGTTCTCGTGCATTATGTTGTTGCCTATGCCACCACACATCATGCCACTATGTCAATGTGAGGCTCCACTGCAACAGGACCTAGCGGAACTCTGCCAGATCTTCATTGGACTTTAAAACAGTATCTTACATGGATCGTCAATTTACAGTGGCACTCATAATTAGCAAAAAAAATGTATTGAAAAAATCATAGGGCTGGACTAATCGTGCGAAAAAGCAAGTGGATATTTTCCTTTGGGGTTTAAAATACGTGGTTTCAGAATCAGGATGGGATCAGACCTTGGTGAACTAATTTCCGCTAGAACTAGTCACTAGACAAGCCAACTGTTATTTATTATTTCACACCTGATAATACTAACTAACGTTCTATAGGATTTGTGTAATTTTTTCTTCAAAGTGAGTAGCGAAGCAAAATCCAAAAAGCAGCTGTAACCAAAAAGGTGCATTGCTCAAAAAGATGCTGGCACTTGCATGACAGCTATTTTTTTAGAGTGACAAATGTATAATCCAGCCAATCAGGAAACTTCCAGTACACGATGAGGACTTCTTCCAGAGACATTTAACCCTACATGGCAGGCCAACAAATAATCAAAGAAGTATGCTCCTACTCCCTCTGTGCCAAATTATAAGACGTTTTAGGTAGCAGAGGGAGTAGATGCTAAGGTGCAGTACTCATCCTGATACCCAGACCACGCAATATCACTTAAACCAAATTTTGCTTGCTAAGTTGCTTGCCTAATGGCATGGAGCTTGAGCTCATCACTTCCCCAAGAGCAAGCACATGACTCCAACTAACTCCAAATCGACAAATTCACTAGGCCATGGCACAGAAGTTCCCCCAAAACTAGACGACCAAAAATAATCTCTCTACTTGACATAAAAAGAACAGATCAGTTGATCCGAGACAACCCAGGAATACATAGCTCATGGAAATAACTTAGAACTATTCATTGACAAATAAATTCACTCTCAAACATGGGTTCCTCTCACAGGGGCAGTCGCATTCTAGAAAAAAAGTTCATGAGTCAACCAGATAAGTCTACGGGTCAGAAACAAAGCAGCTTCTCATCCCATCCACGTCTCCGATCAACCTCCACCGCAAAACCTAGGGTTTATTAAGGGATTGCAGAAATCACGCAACGGAACATACAGGGAAGCGAAGGAACGGCACCTGGAGCCGTGGTTCAGCGGCGGCAGAGCTCCAGGGGTAGGGCCGCGTGCGCCGGGGACGGGGAGGCGCGGCGCCGGGGCTCACACCGGAGGAAGCGGGGTTGCCAGGCGGCGTCGGGCCTCCGCGGTAAGGGCGTATTCGGAGCGCGTGAGCGGCGCCGGAGTTGTGCGGGGAGGGCGGCGTCGGCGAGGGCGGGGGCGTGGGCGGCGCCGGAGAGCGGGGAAGAGAGCGAGAAGACAGCACGGAAGGGGGACCAGAGCGAGATTGGAGGGGGTGCTAAGCGGGGGCGGACAGGGGTAGTCTTGTCTTTCCGCGTCGCAGCGATGATACGGTGAAACCGGGTTTACGTGGAACCTTATCCGACCGTCCATGGGATTCTAGTCCAAATCGGATCACCGGATCCCTCGTGTATAATTAGGCGTGCACACGTGTTGATCAACTCAAATCAAAAATAGTGTGGCTTGAAGAATCAGAGCATAAATGAGTGAAAAAAATTGACGCAAAAATGAGTGAAATTGCAGGATATCATCCTTTTTTTCCTTCCAATGGGCCTTCATCAGAATGAGACTACAGTCATAAAGTTCTATAAAAGTTACTGTACATGAAAAGGCACGCATACAAAAGTAGACATCATGAGTGCAAATTTGTTTCTTCAAAACCACACCAAGCTACTCTAAATTATATTACTCCCTCCTATCCATATGATTTGACTTTGATTTTTTAAAATTTGGATGAACCTATATACTAAATAGTGTCTAAATTTATCTAAATTTAGACGAATCTAAGTCAACTAATATAGGTCGAAGGGAGTACTATTAAAGGAAATAACTTCACTTCTATAGAGAAAAAGAAGCTAAAAAACTACCTTGAAATAATTTACGACGGCATGCTTAAGAACCGATTTACATGGAAAGCTATTGACAACGGGAAAAATTAGCCATGGTACATATTTTCGTCAGATGGTACAATCTATTTCTAATGGTTTTGAGCAATTATTGCCATCCTAGTGACAGACACTAAAGAGCACTTCTTAGTTGATAAATTTTTGATCTGGATGTTGACTTTTCTGAGGTTTGACTTTGGTGGGGTGTGATGGGACGCAAGCTCCATGTCGTCCTCGAGCACACAGAGGCCGGTAACTACCCTCGCCTCGAGTACCTGATGACGACGACGGTCTCACTCTCCCGTCATCGCGGCAGTTCTTGGCTGCCAAGGAGGATGACTGGCACGTCCTTATGTAAGGGTCGGTAATTGTTTATATGTGTGATTTTGGTAACTAATGACAATCCTCATGGTCTAATGTTTTCATTTGAGTTTTATATATAGGAATATTCTTTAGGTCATGCTTAGTCATGTGTTGGATTTAAGTATGGATGCCATGAAGATAAAGATGTACCTCGAGTATTGGCATCAAGATTACCAATCTCAAGAAAAGAATTCAAGATATGACTCTAAGTCGGTGTCATGATAGCCCCATGAGTTGAGCTATGGTTGACTAAGTTTTAGAGCATGCAATCAAATGAAGAATTATTTATGTATCTCAAGATATTGAGATAGAGTATGAGAAGATACATGGTTGACCAATACAAAAATTGAAGAGTGAATTCAAGTTGGTCAACACATGAAGTAGCATAAAGAATGTATCGCATGAATCTTGTGGTATGGTAAGCTTGTAAATTATGCTTCATGAACTAACACATCATATATGTGCCTTTGGGTTTTCTATGTGGGTTAGGTATCTTTCATGGGCATGCATCAAAAGTGGAGATTTTATATAGTCATGAGAGGATGACATCAAGTGGTGATCTCATCAAGGTTGAGAATTGTCTCAAGAAGATCATATGTTTGAAGCTTGTTGTCCATATTGGTGATAATAGACATGTGAAGATGTGCCTTAATGAAGCTATTTCATAATGGTGTATGGGGAGCAAATTATGAGTCTTCACGAAGCAACTTTGATCAAGTGATGTATTCCATATTGAATGGAGTTTGAAGTATTGTCATCAAGATCAAATGGGATGCGCAAGGAAATGGTATGGCCTTGCTAGGTTTTCCTTTTACCGGTCTCAAGGTGGTTGTTGGGATACCGGATTATAAGATAGATAACAACACTATCAAGAGGGTCTTTTAATTGGGCAACTTAATCACAACGTCTTAGGAAGCTTAATCCTTTGCACACTATGCATCTCCCTACTTTCAGGGCTGACCCTGGGGGGGACCGGAGGGGCCGCCGCCCTAGGCCCAAAATTTTTGGGGGCCCTCCCAGATATGTGCTGCATATATAGGCTATAATAGATTTTAGAAAAGATATAAAATAGCAGTTTCGAGTTTCTTATTGGGCTGGATTGGGCTCTCTACTTTGCTAGACATACACATACGATTTCAGATCTAGAGTCCATCATGACAGCACGTAACAAACCTGCGATTAGATCAGCTATCGATCTCTTTGATCGTATCGTACGAAGGCACGCCGCATGCCGGTTCCTGCCTTGACCTCGACTCGACGTTGCGCTCTCGATCGTAGGAAGGCCTACACGCGGCAAGCAGCAAGATGATGGCGTGTGGTAGCGCTTCGTTGGGAGACCCCAAGAGCAAGGTGTGATGAGCACAGCAGCAAGTCTTCCCTCAGTAAGAAACTGAGGTTATCGAACCAGTAGGAGGAAGGAAATGTCTCAAAGGTGTTGCTAGGAACTTGGAGACCTGCACAACACAAACTCAAGACTTTGCCCCAACGAACAGTGAGGTTGTCAATCTCACCGGTTGCTATAACAAAGGATTAATTGTATGGTGTGGAAGGTGATAGTGGTTTGCAGAAAGTAATTAGGAATAGTGGAAGATGTATCAATGGTAAAGATTGGACCGAGGTCCATAGTTCACTAGAGGTGTTCTCCTTAAGATAAACAAACATGGCATGCCGGGAAAAGAAATTATAGCAGGGCAATTGATAGGACTGAGCAAGGCATAATAATGCAATACTAGACATTCATGATCATATGAGATTCTATTGGGCAATACAACAAGATACATAGACCGCCATCCAACTGCATCTATGACTAGAAATCCACCTTCAGGTTATCTTCCAAACCCCCTCCATTATTAAGTTGCAAGCAACAGATAACTGCTTTAAGCAAAGTGTGTAAGGTAAACAATCCACTTGTTCCATGAACAAGAGACCGTTGTTTTCTCCCTAGTGGCAACAGCACATCTACAACCTTAGGGATTTCTATCACTTCCCTTAGATTAAATAGAGGCATGAACCCACTATCTAGCATAAATACCCCTCTTGGAGTCACTAACATCTACTTGGCCAAGATAGCTACTAGAAATAGAGATCATGCAAGATCACAAACAACACAGACATGATAGAATCAATAAGACAAGACCATTAATCAATCTTACATAGTAATCTCAATATCCATCGGATCCCCGCAAACACAACATGCACAATTACAAATAGATGATCTTGATCATGAACAGAGCTCACAAGATCTAAACATGGTAGCACAAAGGAGGAGATACAACCATCTAGCTACTACATGGACCCGTAGTCCAAGGTGGAACTACTCACACTTCATACTGGAGGCTGGCATGATGAAGAAGAAGTCCTCCGGGATGATCTCCCCTCCGGCAGGGTGTCGGGAAGAGATTCAGATCCCCCCGATCTAGGGACGATGGTGGCGGCGGCTACAGACGGTTTCGTGGAATATTGATCGGGTACTTAGGGTTTATGCATCGGGGGGTCTTTATAGGCGAAGAGGCGAGGCAGGGGGCGGCCAGGGTGGTCACACCCCCCCTAGGCGCGGCTAGCTGATGTCTACGCACTTCTATTCTTGTAGACAGTTGTTGGGCCTCCAAGTGCAGAGGTTTGTAGAACAACAACAAGTTTCCCTTAAGTGGATCACCCAAGGTTTATCGAACTCGGAGAGGAAGTGGTCAAAGGTATTCCCTCTCAAGCAATCCTGCAATCAGGATACAAGAAGTCTCTTATGTCCCCAACACACCCAATACACTTGTCAGGTGTATAGGTGCACTAGTTCGGCGAAGAGATAGTGAAATACAAGTGGTAACGGTGCCAGAAAATAGCTTGACGGTGAGGTAAAGACTAAAGCAAGCAAACATGCAACAGATCTAGATGCAAACGGTGTTTCAATGTTTAGAAACAAGGCCTAGGGATCATACTTTCACTATTGAATACTCTCTCATATAAATATCCTCTCTTCATGATACTACTCTTAACTACTCTCCGGTTGGACACTCTAATCATCGGTAGGGCTATAACAGCACTCCTCAAAGTCCGCCTTCCCCAATCTAGATAACCCCACACTGTCACCTTGAGCGCTAGATGGTTCCAACAAACACCACAATTTCATAGAGACATCCAACTCCAAATATAACTCATAGCAAATATTTAATCTAGCCAAAGTACCACACACGGTATGCACGCTGTCACTTTCACACACGTGGGGAAAAGCATAGATCTATTAAAGCACAAAGAGTATTTATGTAGACTCTAGCCTAAGTGTCACCATGGCGTGCACGATGTCACTTTCACACACATGGGGAGAGCAGAGACCTATTAAAGCACTTGAGTAGCAAGGTAGATCTACTTGATTACAAAGCTCATGATCACAATATGACCATGCATAGAGAGAGAGAGATGAACACATAGCTACCGGTAGAGCCCTTATCCTCGAGGAAGAACTACTCCCTCCTGAATCAACAATGGTGATGAAGATGGCGATGGAGATCGATGGAGATGGCTTCGGGGGCACTTCCCCGTCCCGGAAGGGTGCCGGAACAGAGACTTTCTGTCCCCCGAATCTCCCCTTCGGTGGCGACGGCGCTGTGCAGGTTTTCGTGGATTTTTGCCAGATGATTTAGGGTTTTGGGGTCGGAGGCTTCTTATAGGCGAAGGAGGCAAGGTCGGTGGGGAGACAGGGGGCCCACACCCTCTATGGGCGCCTCCAGGGCTTTCCCGCGCCTAGTGGGGTGCGGCCACCCTATGGCCCCCCTCCGGCTTTGCTTCGTGGTTCCGTGTTGCTCCGGGAAAAAAATGACTTTGGCTTTTGTACCGTCCAATTCCAAGAATATTGATTTTCTGCCTTTCTGGATCCAAAAACAGAAGAAAACATGCAACTAGCACTGTGGCAACTTGTTAATAGGTTAGTTCCAGAAAAGATATAAAAACACCTCAAAGTGTAGATAAAACATAAGACAAATGATATAAAACAAGCATGGAGCATCAAAAATTATAGATACGGTTTCAACGTATCAAGCATCCTCAAGCTTAACTCCTGCTCGTCCTCGAGTAGGTAAGTGATAAAAATAATAATTTTTTAGGTGACATGCACCATCAAAACCAAGATCAAACCATTTGCAAGCATTGAAAGCTGGGATCAATGAACTCTAAACATGAAAGATGGAGTTCTAACAATAGGACAAAGTAACTATGCATGCAACATGAGAGGCTACAAACAAAGATCATGAATAACATGCATTGAAAAATGTTTGTTTGTTTCACATACAGAAAACATGGCATAGTGGCAATCAGCTTGTCCCTCGTAGAATAGCAAATAGATGCATAGGACACCTTCAAAGTTCACAAGGGTGACTAGAAACAAGTAGCACAAGAACAAGTAATATCACAATATGCATCAATCAATAAGCTTTGGGACATTACACACAGAATGGCAACTATGCTCTCTTAATGGTGCCTACAGGTAGAAGGTGGAGACTCAATAATAGTGGAAGAAAGGCCCTTCATAAAGGGAAGCAGGTATTTCAAGTTTCAAAAAGAGCTTCCAAAAATTATGGTACTTGTTAGCTTTCAGCCCTCATTGCCCCTATCATAAGCATCTTGAAGTGATTAAGGTTAAAGTGAACTAACTATGGAGTATATGCTTGACAAAGTATAAGTTGGCAATCTCAAGTCCCTTGAATACGAGGGCCACACCTCATGCTACTCAACTTCAGTCACCTGTAAGTTCTTGTCATTGTAAGTATTTGCATATCATAGAGAACCGCCAACGGGGTACCCCTTGCACATGGTACAGGAGCTATCCCATAACCAAAATGACTAGGCAAGCATACAATGAGCATCTCAGCGATCTTTTTATTTACTATGTGGATAGCTTTTTATTGAGGATGCTTCATAGATAGCTCACTATGGTGATGCTGCAAGTTTCCACCATGATTAGGCATGGCTTAGGCTAGCGGCCCAGGTGTTTCTCTAACACAAAATACTTACTCCATGGACTTACAAGCTTCCTCTTTATTTCACACCGGTGACATCCATAGACAAAAGAGCATGATATCAACTGAATACAAAGTACAAGTGCAATGTTGAAAACATTCCCCATGACAGCATGGTTCTGCTAATTCCAGCGTATAAGTGCAAGCATATACAACATAGACGACACAATGGTTCAAGTTTATTAGGGGCAAAGAATATAAAGTGTGCCATCAAGGTCGTGAGGGCTTTAATCACTAAGTTTTCACATAACAAAACATTTTTTAATTGGAAGATATATGAAAACAAGAATATACTTGGAATGGTGTAACACACCATGCATAGGAATTTATAGTGGACACTTTGGAATGACTTGGTTTCTTGGGAGTTGGAAGCATGAGTAGAGCTTACACATACAAGTGGAGGCTAGCAAAAGACTGGGAGCAACCAACTAAGAGAGCATAATGGCATAATCATGCAGAGCAACAAAACATTACTAATCAAAGCATAAAGTGGTACCAAAAGTCGAGGACTAAATGATCATAGAGGCTATGGTGACTTGTCATAGTCATAACATGGTGTGAGCATGTTCCAAGTCAACCCAAACAAAGCATCAAAGGAGAATACCACAATACTATGCTTTTGCATGCTAAAACAACGCATGATTCCTTCAAGGCACATTAAGCAATCCTAATTGTTTGGAACAAGTCATGCTACAACAATAATCACTAAGCATAAGGTCAAAAAAACACCTACCATGTCATGCTAAAGTCTAAGTCACAGTCAATGCAAGCTCCTCTTGCACTTTCAAGCAGGAACTTCCTACTCCTTTCCAACACCAATCGACTTATTTGAAACAACTCACAAATATAATAATCAACAAAGATCAGTGACAATGTCTCACAACTCCACAAAGAAGAACTAAAAAGTTCTAAGCAATAAGCACAAGAAAACTAAGGCTGAACACAGTGCTAGCAAAAGAGAATACTCACAAGACAATAAGAATGAAAATTAGAGTGTTCTAGGCAATGAAAACAGAGTGTGTCTCTCTCCAGAAGAAGTGTGCTGAGCTCCAACCAACTTACTCAAGAAAACTAAGCAAACGAAAACCAAAAACGAAAACTAAGACACTCCAAGAACAACACAACAGTGCATGAAACAATAAAAACGAAGTGTCTAGAAAGACCTGAGATTTTTATTGATGAAGAAGGGGATGCCTTGGGCATCCCCAAGCTTTGCTGCTTGTACCTCTTGGATATTTCTTGGGGTGACACCGGGGTGGCATACCCAAGCTTGAGCTTTTGTCCATTCTTTATCTCATTACATCATTCTCTCTCTACACCTGAAATTTTTCCTTCATGCAAAACTTCACACAATCTTCATTAGCAACATTAGTGTATTCAAAAGATAATAGACCCTTGGGTTTAGCTTAAGAACAACAAAACTTTCACTAAAAACACAAGCTACTGAAGCAACTTCCTTTAAAAAAGCTCAATCCTTCAAAAGATAAATCAATAAGAAGCAAATGCAAATAATGGCAGAAATCTGTCAAAACAGACCAGCAGATAGAAATCAATTTTTTTGAAGACCTTCTGTTGCTCAAATCAAAAAACTGTTGAACTAATGAAAGTTATCTAACATACTGGGGGATTTATTCGTAAAATTTCAGCTCAATACGACTTACTGAGACTCCTCACAAATTTTTATGGTGGAGGACGGAAATCTGTTTCGGGGACAACAACTCCCCAAATCTTACTTCCCTCTCATTAGAGGTTATTCTTGGCACAAAAAAGCAAACAAAAAGGAAAAGGAGAGGTCATTACTGAAGTAATAACTTCCAAGACTCAAGAAAACTCTTGGGTTATCTCCCTACAAGTACTTTTCTTTACCGCCTTTAAGTTAGGCTTGATAGTTTGATAAGATGCTCACATAAGAAATATGAATTGAAGTAAAAGAGAGCATCAAGAACCAAATTCAAAACACATTTAAGTCTAAACCACTTCCTATGCATAGGAATCTTGTAAAGAAACAAGTCATGAAAGCACAAAGCACCAAGCATAGGAAAGCAAAACAAGTGCAACTTCAAGACTTTCAACATAAAGAGGGGAAACTTAATATTATTGAGATGCATAAAACCATGTTTCCCTCTCTCATAATAACTTTCAGTAGCAACATGAACAAAATTAACAATATAACTATCACATAAAACATTCTTATCATGAGCCACATGCATATAATAATTATTACTCTCCACATAAGAATAGTCATTCTTATTAATTGTAGTGGGAGCAAATTCAACAAAATAGCTATCACTATTATTCTCATCACCATAATCATCGAATACAGGAGGCATATTGTAATCCCAATTAACTTTCTCCTCAATTGTAGGTGGACTGAAAATATAATACTCATCATTGTAATCATCATATATTGGAGGTAAAGTATCATCAAAGAAAACTTTCTCCTCTAAAGCTAGGGGACTAAAAAGATCATTTTCATAAAAACTGGCTTCCCCAAGCTTAGATGTTTCCATAGCATTATCAACAAAGGTATCCAAGAATTCATACTAATAACATTGCTATTAGCATGCAAATAAAGTTCCATAGGCTCTTTAATTTTCTCTTCAAACACTTCATGTCCTAACTCAAGATAAATACTATAAAGCTCTCTAATTTTGTTGTTGTTTTCCATTAAGCCTAACTAGTGAAAACAAGAAACAAAAAGACAAGATTGCATAATCTAAAGGAAATAACTTTGATCACTCACACCGGAGGATGTGAGTACCTTTTACCTTACCTCCCCGGCAACGGCGCCAGAAAAGAGCTTGATGTCTACGCACTTCTATTATTGTAGACAGTTGTTGGGCCTCCAAGTGCAAAGGTTTGTAGAACAGCAGCAAGTTTCCCTTAAGTGGATTTAACATCCCAGCATTAGAGCCTAGAAATAATTTAAACTCAGATGTGTGCATTGCATTCATGCATAGAAAATCCGAGTAATTTTCGCGCTTTTGAACAAAACTTGACAAAGAGATTGAAGCTTCTCTCAACTTGATGGAATTGAAGTAGATCATCAAGTTGATTGTGAAAAGATTCAGAATGACCTGTGCTTAAACCTTATTTGGGAGAACATGATTTGATCTAAGGGTAGATCAAATATAATCAACTTCAATCCTAATGCATTGCTTAATGATTAATATCTGATCCTTAGGGGATCATATCATAATATTCATTACGATAACCCCAGGACTACCAAGTTAAGAATATAGTCCAAGTGATAAGAATGTAATGACTAACCTTGAATTATTTTATTCTTAACCAATTATATCATGAGTATCATGGCAATACTCAACCTTAACTCTTTAGTGAGTTTGAGGAGCAAGGAAATTAAGTCAAGATCATTCACCACATATCTTTCTTTCCATAAGAATCTTTATCATCGTTATTGAACCTTATTCTTATATGTATGGTTCATCAATGTTGAGTAATCAACTATTGAATCACCAATTCTTAACCTATCAACTCTTGTCCATATCAAAGTATTCACTTCAAGCTTATAAAGAAAATAGTAAGAAGAGGTAAGTATTAATGCTAGATTTGATATCATCTATAGGATGGGAGTGCTGGAAGTAAATAAGATCAATGGGATTATTGATGGAGTTAAATCACTTCTGAATGAATAGAAGAGTTATTTAGATTATATAATTATATGTTGATAAAGTAGATCATAGGGATAAACATTGAAGATAGTTATTAGGAGTAATCCTATTGGAATAAGTAGGTATAGTCCATCAATAACATTCCCTAATCCACTAGAGATATTAAGAAGATAATTATAATACAATTGTAGTGTGTATTGATGAAGCCTGGACTAGCTCATTAGAAACCTAAACCATAAGGGATCAAAGGAATATAATGATCATGCTTAGATCACCAAGATTGAGTGCTTATATCTAGTATAAGGTACATTGGTGGGTAAAACATGATTAAACTCTAATATGATATATAGGAGTTAAGTAAAGATAAGATTGTATGTTTAAAATAATGTTAGAGCAACATTGAATTATAGAGTTAGTATTTTCCTCTTGGGAAATATTAAACACTTGAGGTGAAGTAGAATTTGATACATATATAGTTATGAATTAATCTATTAGAGTAATGTTGGTGATGGAGGATAAAGGAAGGGTATAAAATTGAGGCAATTGTAACCATTTGTTGGATGGGAGATTATCAGCAGTAGAGTAGTTGATATCACCAAGTCTGGATAGGTGAAAATCATGAAAAGCTTTAGTGTCAAACTTATTGGATTCATCAATAAGTTTAGAAGAATAAAAGGTGGATAAGAATATTCTTATGAATAAAAGGTCATCATGATAGCACATGATGATGGATACGAAAGAGTAGAATATCTAGGGAAGGAATTCTTTAATCAGAAGTCCAGAATTATGAATTATGGAGAATGAGAATCCTTAATAAACCCTCAAACTTAAATCCATAATCAAGCTTAACATCCATCTCATCTATTGGTTAAATCATTTTATTTTCACAATGCTCTATAGGAATATTTTCCTACAGCAAATCACTTAAGCACATCTCTGTCATCATAACCATACATACTTAGGAGTTATTTCTAACAATCCTTTTTATAAGGCATTCCAGTTAACAACTTACTATATTAAAAGGTGATGTCATTAAAGACCACAAACAAGAGACAATAGGTTTAGCCATTAATCTTTATTCACGTCAATAGAAGAATATAAGTATATTAAGAACCCTAAACTCTAGAATAAGTAATTACAATTCAGAACCCTAAATTTATTAATGAGTTTTATCATCAACACCTCATAAATATTAAATCTATATTCATTAGGCAAATTCCTTGATCCATTTCCCTAACCACTTATTCCATGTGTGCATGGAATAAGTGGAGATACAATAATTATAAACTACCCTATACTTTACCATGTGATGAAACACATAAAAATAAACCCTATGACTATTACTAAACATTTTAAAACTTCATTACTCTAAATAAAAGTAAAAACAATGTTAAAGTTAACTTTTAAGATCTTGAACAAATCCTAAAGGCCCTAAATCCTACTTATTCTATTTAATAAAAGAATATCTTTACAATTATAAAGTTAGAAAATAATACATAAAGTATGCTATCAAAATACTAAATTCATACCAGAATTTGAAATACATTTTTACATACTGCAATTATTTAGAAAATAAATTCTATAAAGAAAACTCAATCAAATGTGCAATGTTCAAACCTGAAAACAAAAGAGAAAATGGAAAAAAATGAGAACAAGAAAAAAATAAAAAAGTAGAGGCAACAGTCAAATTTGGCCCACGGCCCATTACCCCTCTCTCTTATCCGTCGCTCTCGCGCGTCACATCATGACCCACTTGGCCCAAGTCTGGCCCGTACCGGTTCGTCGTCTGTCACCCCTTCGTCATCCTCACGCAGGCAGGCAGCTGCGTGGGCGGCGCCGATGCCGTTCGCCGTTGCCGCTGCGATTCCCGCCACCGCCGAGGATGCTTTGCGAGGATAAGACCACCACGGCGAAGCCCTCGTCCTCATCCTGTCACTCGCTCATCCCCACTCCTCCTTATCCTCTCTATTTCGAATGGGGCTGAAACCCTAGCTCATCGGAGCCATGCCTCGCCGTCGGTAGAGTTCGTACTGGAGGCCGTGAAGTTGTCGAGGAGAACCACCATGTTCCCCTCTTCATTCTAGTAGCATCAATTGATCGAGGAGAGCTCGGGTGGGTGTGAATTGGATCATTCCTTTCCATCGGGGTTCGCCGAAGAAGTTGACCATGTGCTCATCTCCGACCGCGCCGGTCCTCGTCGACCTCTCTATCGTCATCAGGGTGAGTTCCTTAACCTTCCAGTACCCCTAAATCGCCTTATCTCGTTGTAAAACGCCGTCCCACCTTATGCCACCGTCGTCCACCGTCGGAGCCGAGGCTCCGATGGCCATTTCCGAGCGGCGCCGCCACTTTAGGGTTCAGCACGTTGCGCTGATTCGAACTAGGCTAGTCTTGCTTGCTGGGGCACAGTGGATCATCACCGGCGACCACCCACTGACGGCGGTGGTTGTGCTAACGCCATAGCGACGTCATGCCAACGTCACCCTCTGCCTAGTCAGCCTATTTGACTTGGTCTTTGTCTCGCGTGGCAAATGACATGGCTTAGGGCCCATCTGTCATTGTCTGGGAGTAGAAATCAGGCCGGTGACAAATGTATTTTCTAACTTGAGTGATGATGTGGCCACTGGCCCATTGGTCAGTGACTTTGGGGTAGGATAGCTTCGGTACAAAAAGTCATTTCTGTTTAATAAATCGATAAAACAATATAAATACAAATATCAATATTTCAGAAATAAAATAAATGATTAAATCTTGTTAAATCAACAACTTTTGTTTTATAATTCAGAAAATATGTGTAATATATGAAAATGTTTAGAAAAATAAAATCTATCAATTAACGCTATTATCAAACATTATTGAAATAATTATTTAAATAATTATTGTTTAATAAAGATTTTATAAGTAATGAAATTTAGATAATCCATATTTTAAAAATAAAAAATAAAATACCAAAAATATTAGAAAAATAAAAAAATACTTTAAAACAATAATCATGCATTATTATTTCACTTAACTAAATATTTATTATTTATTAAGTATTTATAAAGTAATAAATCTTATAAAAATAATATCTTATTATTTATAAATCATAAAAATAAATGTAATATACCAAAATGATCACAAAAATAATATCTACATGTTAAAAATATAATACTCTACTATGGAGTTAAATAAAAATTCAAATACTTTAATAACTTGAAGTTAAACTTATTTCCTTAATTAATAATTCATATAAAGGTAAATAAAATTTGCTAATATTCCTAAAATTAACCAATTAAGTCTAAAAAAATAATATTAGTCTTAAGTGTTGATGCTATGAAATCATAATGGTTCAAAACATTATAAATACAATTTTATTGAATCATCCCTCAATTATATGTGTAATTTATTTTCTAAAATGATCTTTACCAATTCTAAAATCTTCAAGAATGATATTTTAATCATATACCACCTTATAATGAACAGAATCTAAAGATAATCCATGAGTAAGCACTAGTACTATTTACCATCCACAAATTATAGTCACACCTTTATAAGGAAAGAAATGATCTTGTTCCATTATAAAGTTAATAAACTCCTACTTAAATAGGAGAATAACCATTCTTAAGTAACTTCAAGAAAACATCACATGGTTCACAAGGTACAAATATCATAAGCATTACACTTTCAAACCATCCATGTTTTTAAAATTAACTTTAGTCCACAAAACTTTTAATATAAAACTAAAGACTTTGTTATATGTTTTATAGTTAACTTTGGTCTGTTACAATTAAGTTATAGAGCATCTCAAGTCCAAGCTATTCAAGCAAGCACAAACAACCTCGACCATGTTTGTCTAACCATAAAGATTGTTTAGACCTTAGAAAAGGAATCTTTTCTTCAAAAGTTATTCGTTTTGTCACTTCAGTCAACATATGACAATTAATTAGGATCACATTACTTTATCATTTTTTGTATACTTAGAATTGTTAACACTTAAGTTCCTTATAAATTACATTATTTGCAAGGTTAAACTTGAAGATAAGATAATTCTTATATAAGCATTCCTTGAATAGCGTACCTCAATGGTATATCTTATTATTGTACACCATTATGTTTACATGATGTTTCACACACACACACACTCATAAGCCTTAATAACAAGCACCAGTGTGAAACTTATCTAAAAGGATAACACATTCTAAAGAAATCATTTCTAGTGTCTAAACCCTAGAACAACGTTATCCCCGTGATTCGCGTTTATAAAGTGCATCACATTACTTATGCATAAGAGCATATTGCTTCTTTAAACATTAGTCCTTACCGGACCAATGATGCTGATTTCAGATATTGGATCTTATACTGTCTTGAAGACCGTGAGTGCATAATCTTGAAATCACAAAAGGCAAGTTCACACTTGCTCATGTCCTTTGATTATTTTCTGTAAAGTATTTTACAAATCCAGAGTTGTCATCACCTGCACTTGAAAAAGGTCTGAAACCACTATTTTCCTAAAAATGTGATATAGGCTATTTACCATGAGGTAATCACCTACTATGAAAGTTCCGATGGTAAAGGAACATAGCATTTAGGACTTAACAACCAATGTCGCCAGTGATTCTTGCGTCGTATATTACGCGTTAACCATGAGATTTGGAATGGGACGGAGAAGTCAGCTGTATCGTTTTCCTCTTGTATGGAGGCAAGACGACCTTAACGTGACATTGTGATTCCTTGTGCGGCTCCAACATATGGGTGGTCACCCTTACGCCCCACACTTTTGGTGTCTAGATTATCTATGAATGGTGTTTAGGGATATAGTCCATTTAAATGGTACTTGTCCGGACATCACTAGGTCATAGAGTCGTCGGGAACTCATCAGGGTTTTAGCCTGACCGAAAGGGGGTTTAACGGAGGTGAGCCAGCCCCGAAGGATCGTGCAGACATACGAGGTCGCGGAGAGGGCAGTGATTGGCTTGGATCATCTACTAGGCCCCGCAACATGGAATTGTGGACGGGTAATGCGGTGACCCAGCATACCACTGCATGTGTAGTACACTATAGTCGTTGACATGACATCCACAGAACACCGTTTTGTAAATATCACATCCCTCAGAGTGGTACAACAGAAACATTGCGGGTCCATATTACAAACATTCACATATTATTATTATTACAATACCAGAAATTCAAGACTTCAAAAGGATTCAACTTACAAACCAAAATATAAAGTGTTTCAGCGGAATTTAAAAGTAGCAACTCCAACTAAGAGTTAAGCTCAGCAGCTTATTCTATAGAGTTCATGCTGCTCGGCTCCGTTGGTTACTACTAACTAGGATACTTAGTTGGACTCGTTATCGTCAACACCATAGCGGATTTCGTAATCCACTCCTTCAACACCTCCTGACAGGTCAGGCTCTTCGTAGAACACATCTTCTTGACATTCAACTGCATACATTGGCACGTATTCGGGATCCTCAGAGTCTAAGCAAGGGATCAAAGGAAAGGATGAGTAACAGCGTTACCCAACAAGTTCATTATATGCAAGGTGGGAAGTTTGATGCTCTAACTACCACCTCGGATTATAAATCCTTGGCACTATGTAGTTTTTTGTAAATCTTTCTTCAAAGATTGATTTTATTATGAAAATCTATGACCATCAGCCTTCACAGGTTGACCAGAACTTTCATGGAGTTCCTTTTCTGCCGTGTTCGTAGCTCCTTCCCAGAACAGGGAGTAACAAGTTACAATTCTTACACTTTGCAGAGGTGCGTTACTTTAGCCATGAGAGATCAAGTCCTTGTTGCACAACCGGGCGTACTTTCCCGTCCACAATTCCATGACGTGGGGCCTAATAGTTGGTCCAAGCCAATCACTGCCCCTTCGTGACCTCGCATGACTCCTTGGTGTACACCATGCCCACATATTGAATTACGGCAATGGTTTGTACAAACTGTTAGATGCCAGAACTATCGTGGGACGATGAGGGTTCCCACCCATATGCTGCATATCCTCTACGAATTACCAATTAATATGCATGCTACAAGGATAACAACCACGACCTGCACATCCGACTTCATGCGAGAGGAAGAAGATACAGCTGACTTCTCCGTCCCATTCCAAATCTCATGGCTAACGCGTAATATACGGTGCTAGAATCACTGATGTCAGGGGTTATTAAGTCCCTAATTGATCATCATTCTTGCAAATAGAACCCTAAGTTCTATTGCTCCATTATATCATTACTTAGGGTGATATCTATGATTTCTTTATTTCTGAAAATATTATTTTCTTTCTTTGGAGTATATATAATAACACACAATTTGCAAATACTTTGATAAAGACTCTTCAAATGATATGAGCAAGTGACGAACTTGCCTTGTGATGGCAAGGTAGTGAAGTCTGATACTTGCACTGGACCTTGAGCTTCTATGTCTACAAAAACATCATTATTGCCTCGTACGGACAATATTTAAAGAAGCAAAATGATTATGCAAAGTAATGTAATGCATCATTTAGCTTTATATGTATTCTCCCCCATTTATTTAAATTATAAAAATTCTTTTAATAGTAAAGAATTTATAAATATTAATTTTTTAATATTTATAGAATATTGTATTTATTTACTTTATTTCATTTTATTTGAATTTTTATTAACTTAATAATTCCTTTAAGAATTATTATGTAAATACTAAAAATTGTTATGAAATATTTCTTTAGTATTTTTATAAAATACTACAATATTAATATAGAATGAAAGTGATTTTTATTTATTTTTATCAACTTTCAATAATTTTGTAAAATTCCATAAGGAATATATAAATTACAAAATTCTTAATAAAGTTTATATGTCTCAAATTTTATCTCTTAATTTATTTCGATAGTTTGGATTATTGTGAATCCAAAAATGTTTTATTTATAATTTTTGGACTTTTATTTTATTTTCTTGAATTTATTTAAATTCAGGGGCATTCTGGTCTTTTTCCAATTATTGAAACAGACTTTAAATAGTTTTGGGCTGGCTGTTTGGGTTCATTGGGCCCTTGTGGCCCAATAGGGCAAAGGTAATACAATACCTGGCCCAACCCATCCCAACACTCTCTGTTCTCTCTCGAGCTCACCTCTCTCCTCTCCTCCCCCGACCCCGTGGTGAGCGATGTTGTCGCCGGCGATTCGCGCCGTCGTGGACCTTCCTGTCCGCCGCGGTGGTGCAGGATGAGGTTGTTGGCCCCGCTCTCCCCTCCTGTCCAATTGGATTTGGACCTGGAGCCCTCTGTGATCAGATCGATGCCGTCCCGAATCCTAGGGTTTGGGGTTGGAGTTGATCTGACGCCGCCGCCGCTGTCGTGTGCCGTGGAGATCCTCCTCGCCCCCAGGCGTGGCTATGGTTGCCACCGTGATGCTGTGTGGGTTGCAGCGCCCCCTTAGGGGTGCTTCCCGTGCCGCCATGATCGCCGGCCCCTCTGCTTCCTCTTCTATCCTAGAGCGAGGACCTTCAGTGAGCGGTTCCTCTCCCTCTCATGCTCTCTGTGCGAGGACTTCTCATGCTAGATGTTGGTAGTGGCCTTCTTGGTTACTGTCCTGTCCTGATTAAGATGATTGGTTCTGTTTAGGGTTCAAATCCCTCTGTTGATTAAATATTTGATGAATTGAATCATGTGTTGATGATCCTGGAACTTGTTAAGTGGTGACTTGCTGTCGAGTACTGCTGGTTAGCTGTGGTGATGCTAGTGGTTTGTCAGATGATTCTATGGATTAATTTTATATGATTCAAATGGTAAAGTTGCTTTAGAAGCAATACTTGGGAATCTAGTGGTTTAATAACACACCACTATCATTTCTTGGTTAATGACAGTGAGTGTTGTGTGATGAAGTCACTGTATTAGCATTGTTGGCTTAAGAATTTATATGTAGTTTGATATCAAATGGTTTCAAACAGTGAAGATATACATAGGGATTTTCTTAATTATGATTCCTGTGATGACAGGAAAATGATTTATAGTTGGTTGTTTGAATCTGTGAAGATTGAATGCTTAACCTGATTAATGTAGAACTGTTCTTGTGACACCATCTTTGTATGGCACACAAGATTAGATTATATTTCTTGGTTTGGTTTGGTTCAAGCTTAAGATGAGTTTGGCATTAAAGATAAGTAGAGATTTTCCTTTCTTAAATCCCTAAGACCCATGATGTTGGTCTGAGGTTTACGGATTAAACCTTTATCTTGTTGATTCACATGGATGGGTTCTGGTAGTGATACCAGCTACTGTTTCTTGAATCAAACCTTGGGAATGATGGTAGGCTTGATTACTTATATCCATAAGATTAAATTCTAAGGTGCTACTCTTATCCTTAGAGATGTGCCTAGAAGTTTAATTCTTAGCTATATCCATTCTTGAATTGAAATATAGCTTGATAGCTAGGTCATGATGTTGTTCTGAGATATAGTTGGATCCTCATACTTTTCTGATTGCCTTTAGTGTTTTTAAAAACTTTAGTGATGGATTCACCCCACTTGGGTGCTTTCTGAGAATTTGAGTAATAGACAGATCATGAGTGCTTGTCTAATCCTAGATAGATAGATCATGTGATGGTCTATTTTACTCACCACACTTATTTGATGTTGTGGTTGCTAGTGGTTGATCTTGTGGTAGCTTGATCTGGTGCTCCCCTGGTATTTCCAGCTCCTGGCTTGTCCTTGATCTAGCCTTTCATCTCCTGATCCTGATGGCTTGATCTTGGTCTTGCTATCCACCTGATCCACCCCCTCCTTATGTCACTATTTTGGTGGTGTGATCCAAGGTTTTGATTGGTGAGATTTAGCTTGGCCTTGGCTGGGTTTAGCTGCTGGGTGTTGTGCTTGGTGTGTAAGAACAATGGAATGGTGTGGGGATTGGCTTCCCACGACTGTGTTGATGGTTTTGTTTGATTGTGCTGTTGTTGTGGTGCTGACAACACACCCATGCAGTTTGGTGTGTGTGCTGCTTGTGTGTCTGCTGCACAGGTTATGGATATGTTCCGAATTTCAGAGTTACTTTCATCAGGTTACCATTTACCTAGCTGGTGAAACTTGCCCCTCCTTGCTGATTATTTGACTTATGGCTTAAATTTATGAAAGATATATTCTTTCGTAATGGTGAAACTTGCCCCTTAAATTACTCCATGATGAAAAAATGAATAGTGCACTTCATTGTCAATTCTGAGAGTAAATTGAGTCTAATCCTAACCTTCTTTTTCTTTCAAGTTTATTTTTATTTTGCAGGTACCAGATTTGAAGATCAAGATTTTTAGTTTAGGTTTTTTGTTTCTTTTTTATAGAACAGTCACTTGTAGTAACTTTATTATTTTATAATATTTTTATTATTATCCTTTTGTAATAAAGATTGTATTATTATTCAATAAATAAAGATTATTCTTTTATTTCTTTACTATTGTAAAGTTTGTTTCTTATGTGCATAAGTTACATTTGTGTAACTTATTTATTGAATGAAGTTTTGGAATATTCATTTATTGATTATCTTCTTTTATTTAAAGTTTGAGTTATTATTAGTTAACTCTAAATTAAATCAAATACTCAAACATCATTCAAAATCCTTTTGAATTATAATTCAAACACTCAAGTTTTAAATTCCAATTTAATTTCCCAAAACACTCTAATCCACAAAGATCATATCAAAGTCTATAGCAATCATCCTTCAAGACTATACCTACGCTCAAAGCATGAAAGAAACTTTGATCACTTTAAGTTTTTATTTGGCAAAAAATTTACCCATATTTTCACAAATGAATGCATGCAACATCTCAAATTCCTAAATCTACCCTTCGTTAGTTCCTAAATGCTGGGATGTTACAGACTTCCCCCCCTTAAATTAAACTTCATCCCGAAGTTTGTTGAGATGTACCTAAATAGTTCTGGATAGGCTTTTCTTAAATCCTCTTCTTTCTCCCAAGTGGCTTCCCTTTCAGGGTGATGTTCACACTTTACCTTGCAATATTTGATTGCCCTATTCCTCAACCTTTTCCAGTTTTCTTCCAAAATTTATAGGGTTTTTCAACATAGGTCAAGTCTGCTTGTAGTTCTATCTCCTGATGTGTGATTGCATCATCCGGAACTTTCAAACATTTACGAAGTTGTGACACATGGAAAACATTATGCACTTGAGCCAATCTTGATGGTAACTCTAAAGCATAAGCTATAGTTCTGTTCTGACTCAATATCTTGAATGGTCCGATGTATCTTGGACTCTCCGAACCTTTTCACCCCTTTCATTGGACTTACTTTCAAGTATACCATGTCTCCCACTTCTGGATGGCATGATCTTCGACTTTGATCAGCATAACTTTTCTGCCTACTTTGAGCTATTTTTAGTCTATCCCTGATCTTATCAATGATATCTTGTCTTTCCTTGATATAGTCTGGTGCAAACTCCTTGCTGCTTCCAGGTTCATACCAACATATTGGTGATCTACACTTCCTTCCATACAGAACCTGATATGGAGCTGCCTTCAGACTACTCTGATAGCTATTATTGTAAGAAAATCCTACCAATGGTAGATGATCTTCCCATGTACCTCCAAAATCTAATGCACAAGCTCTTAACATGTCTTCTAGTATCTGATTTGTTCTCTCTGTTTGACCTCCTGTCCCAGGATGATAGCCTTGTAGGGGTTCGTAGCATGGAAAACAAAAAATTTCTATCGCATACAAACAAACAAGCCAAGATCTATCTACTTGATTGTAGCAACGAGTCGATAGAGGAACTCACCCTCGAAGATTCCAAAGCGTTTAATGAGAGCAGATTCTCGTGGGTGATGTAGTCGTACACTTGCCGATCTCAAGATCGCGTAGACGATCCTTCCGGCGCTGCGTTCCGGCAGCGCTCCCGCAGTCGGTCACACGTTCGGTACTCGACGAAGACCTTCCTCTCCCTTGTTCCAGCAGGCAGCGGAGGTTGTAGCACTCTCCTCGCGATTCCGGCAGCACGACGGCGTGGTACCGGAAGTAGAGGGGAGATCTCGCAGGGCTTCGCCTTAAGCCGGAGCGAGTATGGTGGAGTATGAGAGAGCTCCTCGGCGATCTAGGTTTTAGACACACCAAGGAGGAGAGGATAGAGCCGGCGGCTAGGGTTTGGGGCACCCCAAGTCGGCGGCTAAGGCAAAACCCTAGGGGGCGGCGGCTATGGTGGTAGGCGCCAAGCTAGGGTTTGGAGGAGAGGTACTTGTGTGTTCTAGGAGGGAGCCCTGCCCCTCCTTATATAGGTGGAGGGGCCGGCGGCCAAGGGGAGGGAGTGGAGTCCCTCCCCAACTCGGCTTGGGTGGTGCGCCGTCTTGGGGAGGAGGACTCCCTCCCCAACTCGGTTTCACCTCCTCCTCCTCTTTTCCACTTTCCAAATTTAGCCGTTTTGACTTTTCAATTTAGCTATTTGACTTTTCAAACTAGGATTCGATTAATCCTTTATTTGGAACAGTGATGACACTTAGTACATGATGCAATCATTCCAACTTGCAATGACACATTCATGTACCCCTTCCCCTCCGGAGTGCCGGACATTCCGGAACCTTCTAGAACATTCCGGATGAAAACACCGGAATCATTCCCCAACTCCGAAACGGGACTTTCCTTATATGAATCTTATTCTCCGGACCATTCCGAATCTCCTCGTGATATCCCGGATCCCATCCGAGACTCCGAACAACATTCGGTCTCTTTCTCATTCATTCCATAACTACTCAAACAACGTCGAATCCTTAAGTGTGTCTCCCTACGGTTCGTGAATTATGCGGACATGATCGAGACACTTCTCCGAACAATAACCAATAGAGGAATCTGGAAATTCATATGTCTCCCACATATTTCTACGATTACTTTGCGATCGAATGAACCACTTACATACGATACCAATTTCCCTTTGTCTCACGATAGTTTACTTATCCGAGGTTTTGATCGTCGGTATCTCTGCATACCTATTTCAACCTCGTTACTGATAAGTACTCTTTTCTCGTTCCCGTGATATGTGATCCCTTGTGAGCCAGTCACATGCTTGCAAGCTAATTGGATGACATTCCACCAAGAGGGCCCAGAGTATATCTATCCGTCATATGGATGGACAAATCCCACTCTTGATCCATGTGTCTCAACCGACACTTTCCGAACACTCAATGCCACCTTTATAGCCACCCAGTTACGGTGTGGTGTTTGATGTCATCAAAGCATCCTTCCGGTGAAGGTGATATGCATGATCTCATGGTCGAAGGATTTAGGTTACTATGTATCAGAAAGCTTATAGCAAATGAACTATATTAAATGACTTGATCTTTATGCTACGCTTTAACTTTAGGAGTATGTCCATCACATCATTCTCCCAATGATATGACCCTGTTGTTAATAACATCTCTATGTTCATGATCAGGAAACCATGATCATATATTAACCAACAAGCTAGTTTAAACAAGAGGCTTTACTAGGGACTCTTTTATGTTTACAAATCACACAAGTATTAATGTTTCCTGTTAATACAATTATAGCATGGTATGTAAACATTTATCATAAGTATGAATATATGATAATAACCACTTTATTATTGCCTCTTGGGCATATCTCCAACAGTCTCCCACTTGCACTAGAGTCAATAATCTAGTTTCAAACCTTTGTGTATTCAACACCTATGGCTTTCTGGTGTCGTATGTACACGATTGCTAGTGGTCAACTGATCTCCGGATCTGACACTTCTACGTCCGTGTGTAATTGCATGTCTTTGCGTCTCTACGCATCACTCATTCTCTAATGAGATGGCTTTGTATAAATTTGGTCCTTTGGTGAGACCTTTAGTTCTTTAGGGTTAAAACATGTTGATAATATTGTCGCACAATATATCTTCATAGTATTATCCCGCTGTGAACTACACCTAGTTTGATAACAAACTACTTGACACAAATGCCCTCTTTAGCTGCTATAGTAGCAGTCATATACTTAGCCTTTTGTTGTAGTATCTGTCACAATGTCTTAACTTTGGAACTCATCCAAATCCATTATGGAACTTACTTTCCATTATATTGTGCCACCCTTAGTTTAGATTGAGATAAACTTAATTTGTATTTTGTGAAAAAACTAGTATCAATGTAGTACTTTTACAATGAACTAACCATCTATTTGTCACTTCTACAAATAATATACTCTTAGTTCTTCCAAAAGATCATAAGAATATCCTTACTATTGTCCAATGATCATCTTATGAATCATTCTGGTATATGCTCATAACATTTAGAGCATAGGACATATCTGGATTTGTACATATCACAGTATGATTGATATAAATATTCTTTGTGATTTCATAAATCAAGTATCAATCTATACTTGAATCTTTGTTTCACTTACCATGTGTCAATACACTTGAATATATCATCAATATTGAACTCATTCAATACATCGTCTATGTACTTTCGGCACAACCATATTAGCGTCTATTGATGCCAAATATTTGGGTTTTGCCTAAGCCTTTCATCGAGATGAAATTCTTATCTTGTGTTAATAAAAGATACATCATTTCCAATAAACAATATGTATTCCACATAATGTATTAGAAACATGTATTAGCGCTCCCACTTAATTTCTTGCAAATGCAAGCATCTTCATCATCTCCGACAAATTTAAACTCCTTTAACAGTTTTATCATAGTGAAGATTCCAACTCCGCAATGCTTACTTCAACCATTGAAGTTTGCATATGCATTTAGCATCCTTTGAATTAACAAAACCCTTTGGACCGCGTTATGCACATGTCCTAGGTAACAATTCTATTAGAAGAACTTGTTTTGTTTATCCAACACATAACAAAATTATATGTCGTGGTTGCTACATTAATCCGTCTAGACTAAATATCGCTATGAAAGATCAAATCTTGTCATAGTCAACCCTTGAACATTGTTGTGAACTCTTTCCCAACATGTCAACCATTTCATAAATGCGAAACATCCATGTCTAATTCTTTATAGATCCAAACACAACTGTAAGGTCTTACACCTTTCTCGAGGGTCCTTCAAGTTCAAAACTTGATTTCTCGTGTATGGAACTATCACGGATTTTATGTCTTCAAGCCATTTGACGGAGTCAGGGCCCATCATCGCTTCTTTGCATGTAGTCCATTCATTATTCTCAAATAATGATTCAACCCTCAAATCTTGGTATTTGATTGTTTACTCGACCTACTTGTTTCAATAGAAACTTTGACCTTCGTAACCACAACCTTTGAGGCACGTGAGCCATGAGCATTGTTGCTGCCTCCGGAACACTTTTCGGCGCTGCGCAACTTTGCACATATAGCTAAGGTTCCTTTAACCTTATCAACGTTCTATTGTCCTCCCACTTATCTTTTCACGAAAAATTCCTTCTCAAAGAAACTTGACGTTCTAAGCGACAAACACTTTTGTCTCCGGTGTTTATGGAGGAATACTTAACAGTTATTTGAAATAACATACAAAGACAGGTTCCTCCGACTTTGGTTGCAAACATCCTTTTTATGCATAGCATGCCAATGTTTAAGAAAGGACAACCTGGGTTTTATCCCAAACCATAACTTTATATGGTGTCATTTCAACGGATTATGATGAAGCTCTTTTCAGTGGAAAAACGGTAATCTCTAAAGCTTTTAATCTTTAAAATACAATGGCAGTTTTATGAATTACACCTTCGATCTTACCATGTCAAACAAGGTTTAATTACATATCTCGAACGCTCCATACTCTTATGGTGTTTCGGGAAAATGCAAATCCACGAAACGATTCCTTAAATCTTAGGTATTATGCTAAACTTGTAACTCAAATATCTTCCTTTATGATCTTATCATAAACTATTTATATTCTTGTTACAATGATTTTGCACTTCATCTTGAAAATCTTTGAACTTTTCAAATATTTCACACTTCATCCTTATTAAGTAAATATTCATATATTCACTCAAATTTTCGGAGAAAGCATATGAAGTTGAAATCCATCGCTCTTGACTACATATAATGGATTTCGTACAACAATATGTACAAGTTCCAATAAGCTAGTCATTCGTTCCCTTTTGGCCTATGAACGAAGTTTTAATTATCTCTAGGAAAGTTTCACAGGCGTCATTTGATCAAAAATCAAAAGACTCCAAAATTCCATCCACATGGAGTTTCTTCATGTTTTCTTTCCAATATAATTTAAACGGCGATGTCACTTCCTAAGTGATCTTTCAATCAATTTGTCTTTCGACATTTTTAGCACTAGTTTTATGGATGTGATTTCTCCAACAAGATTTGTGAATCATCCATCTTTTATAGATTACGGCAATTATTTGAACAACCCTTTTGTTCTCATAATACCTGATAAAACAAATCTTGAAGGCAAGCTTTGATGTTTAACGAGCAACACAATAACCCTTTATTTTGTTCTCGATGAACATCATCACATATTCTTTTGCTAGTTACTTAGGCCATTGTAGTTCATGAATTGTGTTGTTTCGTATGACGTTTCACACCAACAAATTCAGTATCAAATACTTAAGAACCACATTGTTTAATAAGAAAAGAATATAGCCATAACATGTATATCATCTATATACTTAAACTGAACAATTCTAGTCTTTTCTTTTCTGCCATATATTTATGAGATTCTCTTTCAGTATTTCCTTTTCTGTCTGAAAGAATCTATCAACATCAATAGTGGAGTCATACATATGACACATAGTCCAAAGCGTGTGTAGTTAAATACCAATGTCTTTGGACTTGCACTTTGAAGTAGATCACCATTATCAAATGTTTGGTGTTCTTTCAAATTCCTTTCTTTAGTAATCTCTTGGTGTACTAAACATTTTACCTACATCAAATATTCACCCTCATCATGGATTTATCCATGATCAAGCTACTTTTAGCTTGTATCGGTGAATCGCGAGTATAATGTTGCTCTCCAAAACCTTTTGGAGGATTAGGACAACTAGTGTCTCCAACCTTTTGCAAATTCTAATCAAATATGAGAACATGACTTTTGCCATATTATACTCTATCATGTTGCAACCAAAACTTCGTTTCAGATATCACAATATCTTCCACACATCATGGTTTCTGAAACAACTCTTTCAGATCCTAGAAAACCTTGATATTAAGACAATCCTTTGAATATCAAGAATCATGGAGACAAACATGATACTCATACACTAACACTTGGAATTGTCACTCTCGTTTTAATACCAATTATTAAACTTCATGGAGTGACCGGAACTTACTGAAAGTTTGCAATAGGACTTTTAAACTTTAGATTAACACTTCAAAACAATACGATACCAGTTCGTAAAGTAACTAACCAGAATTATATAGTTCTATCATCTCAATTATAACTAAGCGTAAGGTGGTAAACGGATGCCAATGACTACAACAACTATGCAAATTCACTTTGATTTAATTTATGATAAACAGTGTTCAACTTTTAATCATATTGTCGTTGAACTCCCACTGAAAACAATATCCCTCACATTGTTTTAGTGATCACACGAACCAAATCCACCACATCAAAACCGATCATCACGAGAGTTGATGTAGCTTCAACGGCGAACAATCAACATGTTCATCATATCTACTATATGACTCATGCTTTACCTTTCGGTGATCCGTGTTCCGAGACCATGTCTGTACATGCTAGGCTCGTCAAGATCAAACCTTAGCTTCTGCATGAGCAAATCTGGCTTGCTCATGTTGTATACACTTGCAGAATCTAACACACCCGATCATCACGTGGTGCTTCGAAACAACAAGCTTTAGCAACGGTGCTAACTAAGGGTGAACACTTTATGACTTGAAATTCATGTGCATGAGGGATCATCTTATAATGCTACTGTCGTCTACTAAGCAATACAATATGCATAAAGGATTAACATCACATGCAATTCATAATATGTGATATGATATGGCCTTTCTTCTTTGTGCTTCAGATCTCCATCTTCTAGCACGAACATGATCTCCATCATCACCGGCATTGCATCAAGGTCAATGACGCCTCTCCATGGTTGTCGTCCACCGGCTTCAACTATTACAACTACTTTGAATAGACACGCGAGTCTTAACATAAATTAAAGACAACCATATGGCTCCTGCCGGTTGCCAACTTACAATAAGGAACATTGCATACATCAAATATAATCACAATCATGGCCATATCACATCACAGCACACCCCTGCAAAACAAAGTTAGACGCCTCTAATTTTCTTTGCATGTTTTACGTGGTTTGGGGCTTTCAATAAGTGTAGTTCTAACTTACGAACAAAAACCACAACATTGATACTAGTATTGTCAATCACCCGTTGTAAATTGAATCTTAACTATGTTGGGAGAAACAGGCACCCGCAAAGCCACTTATGCAATACAAGTTGCATGTCAAGCGTGGAGCAAGTCTCATGAACGATGTCATGTAAGGTTAGCCCGGGCCGCTTCATCCCACCATCCCGCAAGATGCAAAGTACACAAAAAGCAATCGACAACAAAAGCATCAACGCCCACAATGACCATTGTGTTCTACTCGTGCAACCGATCTACATATAGACACGACTCTGATACCACTGTAGGGGTTCGTAGCATGGAAAACAAAAATTTTCTATCGCATACAAACAAACAAGCCAAGATCTATCTACTAGATTGTAGAAACGAGTCGATAGAGGAACTCACCCTCGAAGATTCCAAAGCGTTTAACGAGAGCAGATTCTCGTGGGTGATGTAGTCGTACACTTGCCGATCTCAAGATCGCGTAGACGATCCTTCCGGCGCTGCGTTCTGGCAGCGCTCCCGCAGTCGGTCACACGTTCGGTACTCGACGAAGACCTTCCTCTCCCTTGTTCCAGCAGGCAGCGGAGGTTGTAGCACTCTCCTCGCGATTCCGGCAGCACGACGGCGTGGTACCGGAAGTAGAGGGGAGATCTCGCAGGGCTTCGCCTTAAGCCAGAGCGAGTATGGTGGAGTATGAGAGAGCTCCTCGGCGATCTAGGTTTTAGACACACCAAGGAGGAGAGGCTAGAGCCGGCGGCTAGGGTTTGTGGCACCCCAAGTCGGCGGCTAAGGCAAAACCCTAGGGGGCGGCGGCTATGGTGGTAGGCGCCAAGCTAGGGTTTGGAGGAGAGGTACTTGTGTGTTCTAGGAGGGAGCCCTGCCCCTCCTTATATAGGTGGAGGGGCCGGTGGCCAAGGGGAGGGAGTGGAGTCCCTCCCCAACTCGGCTTGGGTGGTGCGCCGGCTTGGGGAGGAGGACTCCCTCCCTAACTCGGTTTCACCTCCTCCTCCTCTTTTCCACTTTCCATATTTAGCCGTTTTGACTTTTCAATTTAGCTATTTGACTTTTCAAACTAGGATTCGATTAATCCTTTATTTGGAACAGCGATGACACTTAGTACATGATGCAATCATTCCAACTTGCAATGACACATTCATGTACCCCTTCCCCTTCGGAGTGCCGGACATTCTGGAACCTTCTAGAACATTCCCGATGAAAACACCGGAATCATTCCCCAACTCCGAAACGGGACTTTCCTTATATGAATCTTATTCTCCGGACCATTCCGGATCTCCTCGTGATATCCCGGATCCCATTCGAGACTCCGAACAACATTCGGTCTCTTTCTCATTCATTCCATAACTACTCAAACAACGTCGAATCCTTAAGTGTGTCTCCCTACGGTTCGTGAATTATGCGGACATGATCGAGACACTTCTCCGAACAATAACCAATAGAGGAATCTGGAAATTCATATGGCTCCCACATATTTCTACGATTACTTTGCGATCGAATGAACCACTTACATACGATACCAATTTCCCTTTGTCTCACGATAGTTTACTTATCCGAGGTTTTGATCGTCGGTATCTCTGCATACCTATTTCAACCTCGTTACCGATAAGTACTCTTTTCTCGTTCCCGTGATATGTGATCCCTTGTGAGCCAGTCACATGCTTGCAAGCTAATTGGATGACATTCCACCGAGAGGGCCCAGAGTATATCTATCCGTCATATGGATGGACAAATCCCACTCTTGATCCATGTGTCTCAACCGACACTTTCCGAACACTCAATGCCACCTTTATAGCCACCCAGTTACGGTGTGGTGTTTGATGTCATCAAAGCATCCTTCCGGTGAAGGTGATATGCATGATCTCATGGTCGAAGGATTTAGGTTACTATGTATCAGAAAGCTTATAGCAAATGAACTATATTAAATGACTTGATCTTTATGCTACGCTTTAACTTTAGGAGTATGTCCATCACATCATTCTCCTAATGATATGACCCTATTGTTAATAACATCTCTATGTTCATGATCAGGAAACCATGATCATATATTAACCAACAAGCTAGTTTAAACAAGAGGCTTTACTAGGGACTCTTTTATGTTTACAAATCACACAAGTATTAATGTTTCCTGTTAATACAATTATAGCATGGTATGTAAACATTTATCATAAGTATGAAGATATGATAATAACCACTTTATTATTGCCTCTTGGGCATATCTCCAACAAGTCTGTGCTGAAATCTAACTTTGAACCAAGTGATTCATGCAATTGCTTCCAAAATGCTGAAGTAAACACTGATCCCCTATCAGTTACGATCTTTTTGGGCACTCCATGCTTACTTACTATCTATTTGACGTAAACTTCTACTAACTTCTCGGCATTATCTTTTTGATTTATCGGAATAAAATGTGCACTTTTAGTGAGTCTGTCCATAATAACCCATATCATATCCTTCCGTTTAGGTGTCATGGGCAATCCTGTGATGAAGTCCATACCTATTTCCTCCCACTTCCATTCGGGAATTTCCAAAGGTTGTAATGGTCCTGCTGGACTTTGATGTTCAGCTTTAACCCTTTGGCAAGTATGACATTCTGATACATATTTAGCAATATCCCTTTTCATGTTATTCTACCAGAATAGTTCTTTCAAGTCCATATACATCTTAGTACTTCCTGGATGTATAGAATATGGTGTTTCATGGGCTTCTCTGAGTATGACATCACGAATTTCAGTCACATCTGGAACACAAAGACGGTCTCGGAACCATAAAGACTCATAATCTCCAAGGCGAAAAACTGATTTTTGTCCTTGACATATCCTCTGAATTCCTCAGCAATAAAAGGGTCTTCTACTTGATGTCTGAAAATCTCGTGCTTAAGATCATTGTCTTGCTCTTTAACTACCTGCATAGTAGCTAATCCTCCAAAAACCTCTGTTCTAATGAATTGAAGCTCTAATCTTTCCAAGTTCATTTGTAACTCTTTTGGTAGCTCCTGATTGCTAGGTTGAATGTCTGCACTCTTTCTGCTTAAAGCATCTGCTACAACATTTGCTTTTCCTGGAGTATAGTTGATTGTTAAATCATAATCTTTGATTAATTCGAACCAACGCTTCTGTCTCATATTCAATTCCTTTTGGGTGAAGAAATATTTGAGACTTTTATGGTCAGTGTATAACTCACATCTGGCTCCATAAAGAAAATGCCTCCATCCTTTCAGCGCAAAACCACTGCTGCTAACTCTAAATCATGGGTTGGATAATTGACTTCATGTGGTTTCAGTTGTCTTGAACCATAAGCAATCACCTTCCGATCTTGCATTAACACACAACCCAAACCTTCTTTATATGCATCACAGTATACTGTGAAGTCCTTCCCTGTTTCTGGAACTGCCAAGATTGGAGCTGTGGTTAATCTAGTCTTCAACTCCTAAAAACATGCTTCATATTTCTCATCCTAATTGAATGGTGTATTTTTTCTTAGCAATTTGGTCATTAGTCCAGCTATTTTGGAGAAACCTTCAATGAATCTCCGATAATAACCATCCATTCCTAAGAAACCTCGAATTTGCTTCACATTGGTTGGTGTAGTCCACTCTAGTACTGACTGAACTTTAGATGGATTTACAGCAATTCCATCCTTACTAATCACATGGCCGAGGAATTCTACCTCATATAGCCAAAATTCACACTTACTGAACTTAGCATAAATTTTATGTTCCCTTAGTGTCTGCAATGCTATTCTCAAATGATCAGCATGCTCTTCCTCATCCTTGGAATATATATCAGAATATCATCAATAAAGACTATGAAGAACTTATCCAGATATGGCATGAAGATTTTGTTCATAAGATTCATGAATATTGCTGGTGCATTGGTCAAACCAAATGGTACTACCAGATACTCATGGTGTCCATATCTTGAGACAAATGTTGTCTTTGGAACATCTTCCGGTTTGATTTTTATTTGATGGTATCCAGATCTTAAGTCGATCTTTGAGAATACTCGGACTCCTTTCACTTGATCAAACAAATCTTGAATTCTTCGTAGAGGATAATTATTCTTGATAGTAATGTTGTTCAGATTTCTATAATCTCCACACATCCTTCTTCCACCATATCTCTTATCCACAAAGATTACTGGTGTTCCCCATGGGGATACACTTTCCTGAATAAATCCTTTTCTGGCTAACTCATGAACTTGCTCCTTGAGTTCTTTTAATTCTTTGGGTCCCATCTTATGTGGTGCTTGAGCTATTGGTGATGTACCAGGAATTAGATCAATAGTGAACTCTATCTCCCGATCTGGTGGCATTCCCGGCAGCTCTGCTGGAAAAACATCTTGAAACTCATTCACTACAGGAATATCTTCCAATTTGACCTCTTTCATCTAGTTCAACTACAGATCCACCATAATATGACCGTGCTTATCTGCTTGGTAAACTATCCTTGCTCCACTTGGAGTTTTGATTGAGACAGTTTTCTCCTCACAATTTATCTGAGCTCCATGTTCCATCATCTAGTCCATACCCAGCACTACTGCAATTCCCTTCAAAGGAATCACATAAAGGTCTGCAAAGTATGTACAACCATAGATCGAGATAACTTGATCTTGTTTAATGTGGCGTACTATCACATTTCCCCCTGCCGTAACTACGGTCATAGGGCTTTCTAACGTTGCCCTTCTAATCCCGAACTTATCACATAACTCTTCAGAAATGAATGAAGTAGTTGCACCAGTATCAAATAGAACTTTGCCGGGATTGGTAAGGATATTGAGCGTACCTATCACTGCATGCTCCGAATTATCCACCTCCTCGAGTGTTGCACAGTTCAGCTTCCCGGTAGGCCTATTCCTCTTGCCATTGCTGTTCTTACCATTATTTCCTCCTTTATTGGGATGTCCATTCCCTCCACTGGTTTGTCCTTCTCCCTTGGTAGGCCAACCTCCTAGTGGTTTGCTCGGACAATCGGGCTTGATATGCCCCTTCTGACCACAACCATAACAGATCACCACAGGCTTTTTGCATTCCCTCTGGAAATGCCCTGGAATTCCACAATTGTTACAAATAACATTCCTTCTGGGATTGGATTGATTTCCACCACTGCCCTTGTTATTGTTATTGTTGCCATAGGTCTTGTTCTGGGGTTTGAACTCCAGATTGGGTTTAGGTTTACTTGCCTGAATTCTCTTAGTTTCCTTCTTGGCTCTCTTCCTCCTATCCTCTTGGACATTCTTGTAGTCATCTTCGAAAGTAATAGCCGCATCTAGAAACTGCTGATAAGTTTGATTATTAGCCAACCTCAACTGCATCCTCACAAATGGATTTAATCCACACAGAAAACGCTTTTTCCTCTTTTCCTCCGTGTTAACATCCTCCTCAGCATAACGAGACAATTGACTAAACTCCCGGATGTACTTCATGACACTAGTATATCCCTGCTGAAGCTCCTCAAATTATCTCCGCTTCAACTCCATAACACTTTCCGGAACATGATATTCACGGAATCTCTGCTTGAACTCCTCCCATGTAAACTCCCTTCCTACTTGTTGCATGGCCAACTGATTCTCCCACCATGATGCTGCAGGTCCAGTCAGAAGATGAGTTGCATACCTCAATTTCTCCTCATCATTGCAACCTACAGTCTTCAGCTTTCTTTCTGTATCTGCTAGCCAATCTTCTGCTTCCATTGGTTCAGGAGCTAATGCAAAAGGTAACGGCCTTGCATTCTGGAAGTCAGATAGACTCACTCCTCCACCTTCAGGTGCCCTCTAATTTGCTCGTCCCAGCAACTCCTCCATGAACTTGTTTCGGGTCTCTTGCATCATTTGCATGCACTGCATAAAGTTCTGTTCCATTAACGGCATCATTGGTGGTGGTGGTGGCAATGCTCCCTGATTTGATGCATCTGCATCGGCCTTATCTTTGGCCTCATGTTCCATCCGCTGCTGCTCAGCTTCGGTTTCTACACCCGTATCCATGACCCTCTAGTCCTGCAACATAAAGCGAATACTCATAATTACATCATGCACATGTGTTCTGAGCTCGACTTTACGCACAGAACCGGTCACACAATGAAGATCCAAAGAAAATCCAAATATGCATTTCACATATTATACATAATATCATAATAATACAAAGTCATTACAACATATACCATATAGGTATAATCACAACACTACCTTATTTATCTAACTGTCTTATTTCGTAGAGTATAATACACGATACTTGATACCTCTAAATAGTTGCCTACCTCTAGTAGTAACTACGCTCGTCATACATGCCTAATATCCAACCGTGATGACGTGTCGTTCGTCGCATAGTTTGTGGAACAATTGGCCTTCCAGACGGAACATACTCAGTATCTGAAGTGTCATGACTTGAGTCATTACTCAACCTGAGCGCATTGACTCCCTCCAGATCAGCTGAAAACTCTTTAGAAACATATTCAACATTATCCCCTGCCTGCATCCCCTGAGCTTCATTCCTTGAGTTGTCAATAGGATACGCAGATCCTGCTGATCCCCAGGTGCTCCTTTGGGCAAGATAGTTAAACACTGGATAATGTATATTCCCTGGGTTTTGAGAAGATGTTGATGATTCAAACACTCTCTCCTCAGGATCTTCTTCTTCATCCTGATTATTTATTGACACGGTATTTCTACTACTGTTACAAAGGTTAATTCTTGCACCCATCCAGCTAGATTGTCCAACATTTCTGTCAGAACCATCTGTGGACATCTGGTGTTCATGAGATCCTTCATATGATCCCCTTCTCCAACCATCAGAATTCTCAATAGGAAGTTCTGAGTCAGAACCATCCTCTGAACCCTGTGGTACTGCATACCTCATATCCATAGTAGGATCATGTATAGGTTCAGGACTTGGTGAATAAGGATATGGTATAAAAGATTCAGGATCTATAGGTATATCCTTAAAGATAGGTGTTGCACTACTACTTGCTTCCTTCTCTAATTGGAATGCTAACTACTTCCTCCTTTCCGGATCAGTTAGATCCTCTAACATGTCATTTTTATCTTCGACAATCACTTGATGTGTCTTATAAAAAGACACAACGAGTGTTCGGTATCTATCCATAAACTTGGAAGCTAACTTAGGATGCTTCTTAACCAAAGTAAGATGATCCGGTATAGGCTCCGAGTCTATAGAATCATGAGGTATCACAGAAAATGTGCTACCTTCTAACTCCTTGGCTTTATGCTCCTGGATATTAGCTACCGCCTCCACAACAGCAACATGATATGCTGCTAAGTGACTCCTACCTTCACCTATAGGTAGATCGTGATATAATCCAAGCTCCTCTGAAAGTTGGATACTCACACGATACTTGGATAACATCCGACCATCAAGGTAAGTTATAGTATTCACTGGAATTCTAGTTGGACAACTAAAAATCTTTAAAAGTTGACGAAGTTGGTATGTGAATGATCCTTGATAATCATCAAGAGTCTCTTCTTTCCTTACCAAAGTCTGTTTTGGAAACTTTGGTGCCATAGCTCTGTATATCAGAAAAATAATTTTTATTAGTAACCAATAATATATTGCATCATAACAAAGAATTATCGCACTAAAACATATAACGGAATATTCTCATTTGAATACCCATTATATTACTTTTAGAGAATTCTTTATTGTTGCTAAACTTTCCTACAAGTAATACCCTTTACTAGGTTTCCAACCTAAGGTCAAAGCAATTTGCTCTGATACCAACTGCGGTGACCCAGCATACCACTTCATGTGTAGTACACTATAGTCATTGACATGACATCCATAGAACACCATTCTGTAAATATCACATCCCTCAGAGTGGTACAACAGAAACATTGCGGGTCCATATTACAAACATTCACATATTATTATTATTACAATACCAGAAGTTCAAGACTTCAAAAGGATTCAACTTACAAACCAAATATAAAGTGTTTCAGCGGAATTTAAAAGTAGCAACTCCAACTAGGAGTTGAGCTCAACAGCTTATTCTATAGAGTTCATGCTGCTCGGCTCCGTTGGTTACTACTAACTAGGATACTTAGTTGGACTCGTTATCATCAACACCATAGCGGATTTCGTAATCCACTCCTTCAACACCTCCTGACAGGCCAGGATCTTCATAGAACACATCTTCTTGACATTCAACTGCATACATTGGCATGTCTTTGGGATCCTCAGAGTCAAAGCAAGGGATCAAAGGAAAGGATGAGTAACAGCGTTATCCAACAAGTTCATTATATGCAAGGTGGGAAGTTTTATGCTCTAACTACCACATCAGATTATAAATCCTTGGCACTATGTATTTTTTTGTAAATCTTTCTTCAAAGATTGATTTTATTATGAAATCTATGACCATCAGCCTTCACAGGTTGACCAGAACTTTCATCGATTTTCTTTCCTTCCGCGTTCGTGGCTCCTTCCCGGAACAGGGAGTAACAAATTCCAATTCTTACACTCTGCAGAGGTGCGTTACTTTACCCATGAGAGATCAACTCCTTGTTGCACAACCGGACATACTTTCCCGTCCACAATTCTATGATGTGGGGCCCAGTAGTTGGTCCAAGCCAATCACTCCCCCCTTCGCGACCTCGCATGCCTCCTTGGTGTACACCATGCCCACATATTGAATTACGGCAATGGTTTGTACAAACTGTTAGATGCCAAAACTATCGTGGGACGATGAGGGTTCCCACCCATATGCTGCATATCCTGTACGAATTACCAATTAATATGCATGCTACGAGGATAATAGCCACGACCTGCACATCCGGTTTCATGCGAGAGGAAGAAGATACAACTGACTTCTCCGTCCCATTCCAAATCTCATGGCTAACGCGTAATATACGGCGCTAGAATCACTGATGTCAGGGGTTATTAAGTCCCTAATTGATCATCATTGTTGCAAATAGAACCCTAAGTTCTATTGCTCCATTATATCATTACTTAGGATGATATCTATGATTTCTTTATTTGTGAAAATATTATTTTCTTTCTTTGGAGTATATATAATAACACACAATTTGCAAATACTTTGATAAAGACTCTTCAAAGGATATGAGCAAGTGATGAACTTGCCTTGTGATGGCAAGGTAGTGAAGTCTGATGCTTGCACTGGACCTTGAGCTTCTATTGCCCGGTAAGGACAATATTTAAAGAAGCAAAATGATTATGCAAAGTAATGTAATGCATCATTTAGCTTTATATGTATTATCCCCCATTTATTTAAATTATAAAAATTCTTTTAATAGTAAAGAATTTATAAATATTATTTTTTAAATATTGTATTTACTTACTTTATTTCCTTTTATTTGAATTTTTATTAACTTAATAATTCCTTTAAGAATTATTATTTAAATACTAAAAATTGTTATGAAATATTTCTTTAGTATTTTTATAAAATACTACAATATTAATATAGAATGAAAGTGATTTTTATTTATTTTTATGAACTTTCAATAATTTTGTAAAATTCCATAAGGAATATATAAATTACAAAATTCTTAATAAAGTTTATATGTCTCAAATTTTATCTCTTAATTTATTTCGATAGTTTGGATTATTGTGAATCCAAAAATGTTTTATTTATAATTTTTGGACTTTTATTTTATTTTCTTGAATTTATTTAAATTCAGGGGCATTCTGGTCTTTTTCCAATTATTGAAAGAGACTTTAAATAGTTTTGGGTTGGCTGTTTGGGTTTATTGGGCCCTTGTGGCCCAATAGGGCAAAGGTAAAACAATACTCCGAAGGGGTATTGGCCAAACCCAGCCCAACACTCTCTGTTCTCTCTCGAGCTCACCTCTCTCCTCTCCTCCCCCGACCTCGTGGTCAGCGATGATGTCGCCGGCAATTCGCGCCGCCGTGGACCTTCCTGTCCGCCGCGGTGGTGCATGATGAGGTTGTTGGCCCCGCTCTCCCCTCCTGTCCAATTGGATTTGGACCTGGAGCCCTCTGTGATCAGATCGATGCCGTCCCGAATCCTAGGGTTTGGGATTGGCGTTGATCTGACGTCGCCGCTGCTGTCGTGTGCCGTGGAGATGCTCCTCGCCCCTAGGCGTGGCTATGGTTGCCACCGTGGCGCTGTGTGGGTTGCAGCGCCCCCTTGGGGGTCCTCCCCGTGCCGCCATGGTCGTCGACCCCTCTGCTTCCTCTTCTATCCTAGAGCGAGGACCTTCAGTGAGTTCTCCCTCTCATGCTCTCTATGCTAGGCATTCTCATGCTAGATGTTGGTAGTGTCCTTCTTGGTTACTGTCCTATCCTGATTAAGATGATTGGTTCTGTTTAGGGTTCAAATCCCTCTGTTGATTAAATATTTGATGAATTGAATCATGTGTTGATGATCCTGGAACTTGTTAAGTGGTGACTTGCTATGGAGTACTGCTGGTTAGTTGTGGTGATGCTAGTGGTTTGTCATATGATTCTATGGATTAATTTTTATATGATTCAAATGGTAAAGTTGCTTTAGAATCAATGCTTGGGAATCTAGTGGTTTAATAACACACCACTGTCATTTCTTGGTTAATGACAGTGAGTGTTGTGTGATGAAGTCACTGTATTAGCATTGTTGGCTTAAGAATTTATATGTAGTTTGAGATCAAATGGTTTCTAACCGTGAAGATATACATTGGGATTTTCTTAATTATGATTCATGTGATGACAGGAAAATGATTTATAGTTGGTTGTTTGAATCTGTGAAGATTGAATGTTTAACCTGATTAATGTAGAACTGTTCTTGTGACACCATCTTTGTATGGCACACAAGATTAGATTCTATTTCTTGGTTTGGTTTGGTTCAAGCTTAAGATGAGTTTGGCATTAAAGATAAGTAGAGATTTTCCTTTCTTAAATCCCTAAGACCCATGATGTTGGTCTGAGGTTTAGGGATTAAACCTTTATCTTGTTGATTCACATGGATGGGTTCTGGTAGTGATACCAGCTACTGTTTCTTGAATCAAACCTTGGGAATGATGGTAGGCTTGATTACTTATATCCATAAGATTAAATTCTAAGGTGCTACTCTTATCCTTAGAGATGTGCCTAGAAGTTTAATTCTTAGCTATATCCATTCTTGAATTGAAATATAGCTTGATAGCTAGGTCATGATGTTGTTCTGAGATCTAGTTGGATCCTCATACTTTTCTGATTGCCTTTAGTGTTTTTAAAAACTTCAGTGATGGATTCACCCAACTTGGGTGCTTTCTGAGAATTTGAGTAATAGACAGATCATGAGTGCTTGTCTAATCCTAGATAGATAGATCATGTGATGGTATATTTTACTCACCACACTTATTTGATGTTGTGGTTGCTAGTGGTTGATCTTGTGGTAGCTTGATCTGGTGCTCCCCTGGTATTTCCAGCTCCTGGCTTGTACTTGATCTAGCCTTTCATCTCCTGATCCTGATGGCTTGATCTTGGTCTTGCTATCCACCTGATCCACCCCTCCTTATGTCACCATTTTGGTGGTGTGATCCAAGGTTTTGATTGGTGAGATTTAGCTTGGCTTTGGCTGGGTTTAGCTGCTGGCTGCTGTGCTTGGTGTGTAAGAACAATGGAATGGTGTGGGGATTGGCTTCCCATGGCTGTGTTGATGGTTTTGTTTGATTGTGCTGTTGTTGTGGTGCTGACAGCACACCCATGCAGTTTGGTGTGTGTTGCCTGTGTGCCTACTTCACAGGTTGTGGATATGTTCCGAATTTCAGAGTTACTTTCATCAGGTTACCATTTACCTGGCTGGTGAAACTTGCCCCTCCTTGCTATTTATTTGACTTATGGCTTAAATTTATGAAAGATATATTCTTTCATATTAGTGAAACTTGCCCCTTAAATTACTCCATGATGAAAAAATGAACAGTGCACTTGAGTGTCAATTCTGAGAGTAAATTGATCCTAATCCTAACCTTCTTTTTCTTTCAAGTTTCTTTTTATTTTGCAGGTACCAGATTTGAAGATCAAGATTTTTAGTTTAGGTTTTTTGTTTATTTTTTCTTTATAGAACAGTTTCTTGTAATAACTTTATTCTTTTATAATCTTTTTATTATTATACTTTTGTAATAAATATTGTATTATTATTCAATAAATGAAGATTATTCTTTTATTTATTTACTATTGTAAAGTTTGTTGCTTATGTGCATAAGTTACATTTGTGTAACTTATTTATTGAATGAAGTTTTGGAATATTCATTTATTGATTATCTTCTTTTATTTAAAGTTTGAGTTATTATTAGTTAACTCTAAATTAAATCAAATACTCAAACATCATTCAAAATCCTTTTGAATTATAATTCAAACACTCAAGTTTTAAATTCAAATTTAATTTCCCAAAACACTCTAATCCATAAAGATCATATCAAAGTCTATAGCAATCATCCTTCAAGACTATACCTAAGCTCAAAGCATGAAAGAAACTTTGATCACTTTAAGTTTTTATTTGGCGAAAATTTTACCCACATTTTCATAGATGAATGCATGCAACATCTCTAATTCCTAAATGTACCCTTCGCTAGTTCCTAAATGCTGGGATGTTACATGTAAGCTGCCCGGTTGTGCAACAAGGAGTTGATCTCTCATGTGTAAAGTAACGCACCTCTGCAGAGTGTAAGAACTGTAACTTGTTACTCCCTATTCCGGGAAGGAGCTGCGAACGCTGCGGGAAAGGAACTCCATGAAACTTTTGGTAAACCCGTGAAGGCTGACGGACATAGCTTTTCAGAATAAAAGCAACCTTTGAAGAAATGTTTATGAAAACTTACATTGCCTACGATCTACGGTCTGTGGCTGTAGATATAGTGCATCATACACTCCTTTTCCAATGAACTTGTTGAGTACGCTCGTACTCAACATATCTTCTTAACCCTTGCTAGATTCCGAAGCCAGTGCAGGCAACCTCTACATCAATTATGCCCCAGGAATCATCATCCAAAGCTGAAGCTCTTCAATGAAGTCAAGAAAGTCAACATAGACATCAACTCAAGTGAAGACAAAGTTATTGATTAGATAGGAATATACTCTCTAGACAAGAAACCTATTTCTGTAGTGCATTGCAATAGCAGCAATGTCAAACCCTTAGTTAAAATACTAGTCTTAACAGTATAATAGTTTTTGCAATATTTATCTTTGATTCTTCCTTGTAAGAAGTTCTTTCTCTCTCTTTAACCTAGAGTGTTCTCTGGATCTTGTGTATAGAGCAAATTGTAACCTTTATCCATGTGTTGGACCCATTGTGTTTCTGTTGTACCACTCTGAGGGATGTAATACTAGTGAACATGTGTTTCATTGGTGTTATGTCAACGACTATAGTGTACTACATCATGCAGTGGTATGCTGGGTCACCGCAGTGGATCACCCAAGGTTTATCGAACTCAGGGGGAAGTGGTCAACGGTATTCCCTCTCGAGCAATCCTGCAATCAAGATACAAGAAGTATCTTGTGTCCCCAACACACCCAATACACTTGTCAGGTGTATAGGTGCACTAGTTCGGTGAAGAGATACTGAAATACAAGTGGTAACGGTACCAGAAAATAGCTTGACGGTGAGGTAAAGACTAAAGCAAGCAAACATGCAACAGATCTAGATGCAAACGGTGTTTCAATGTTTAGAAACAAGGCCTAGGGATCATACTTTCACTAGTGAACACTCTCTCATATAAATATCCTCTCTTCATGATACTACTCTTAACTACTCTCCGGTTGGACACTCTAATCATTGGTAGGACTATAACAGCTGAAAGTACCGACTTGAAACGACTAGAGGGGGGGTGAATAGGCGTCTACCAATTTTAATTTGTTTCACACTTTTAGGCTCAACGAGAAAGAAAGTTATCTAGAGATGCAACTAAGTGAGCAACCTAAATGCAAGAAAGCGAACACAAACCACAAAAACAGTAAATAGCAAGGAATAAAGGAAGGGAACGAAGTAACCAGCGAGGGGACACAGAGATGTAATTCCCGTAGTTCACTCCCAAGGAGCTACGTCTACGTTGGAGAGGTGTCGGGGCCACACAAGGTCACCCGAGCGCCACAAAGGCCTCACCTTCTTCTCCGGTGAGCTCCCCCACAAAGGAGGCCTCACAAACCACTAACCGGTGACCTTGAAGGCGCCAACCGAAACCTTTACACCAAGGTTGAGGGGTAGGCTCCACAACTCAATTGGAGGCCCTCAACGACACCTCGAAGCTTTACAACACATGCCTCAGCTCCGGGGATGCCCTACACCGTCTAGGGTTCCAAGAAACCCAAGAGTAACAAGATCCACAAAGGATGGGTGTGGGAAATCAAATCTTCTTTGGTGGAAGTGTAGATCTAGGTCTCCTCCCTCACCTCTCAAAAGATCAGGTCGTTTGAGTGGCTAGAGAGAGAGATCTAGTGAGGTGAAGCTCAGGTATTAATGGAGGAGAGAGAAAAATACAAGGAGGTGGGAGGAAGAAGAGGGGTGCCTTAAATAGCCCCCCCCCTCGCACTGAACCGTTACAGCTCCCGCGACCTCACCGGAAGTTCCGGTGAGAGGCCGGAAGTTCCGCCTGAGCCTGGCTCCAACGGTCATCAGACCGTTGACGCCCGCTCCAGAAGTGCAACCGGAAGTTCCGGTCAAAACAGACCGGAAGTTCCGGTGAACTTCCGAGCAAGTTCCGATCAAGTTCCGGCAAATAGCATGTTTCAAAACAGAAACTTTCTGAGCCTTCACCGGAACTTGGGGCGGAACAGGGGCGGAACTTTTGGGTCGCGAAGCGAGCCAGACCGGAAGTTCCGGCCTTAAGGCGGAAGTTCCGCTCAAGCACTTTTGCCAGGGAAAAATTCCGAGCAGGTTCCGGTCAAGTTCCGGCCAAGTTCCGACAAATAGCACCCTTCAACACAGAAGGTTACTGAACTGCCACCGGAACTTGGGCGGAACTAGCGTCGGAACAAACTGCAGAACAGCTCGCAGAAAAAGGTTTGAGCGGAACTTCCGGTCTATGACCGGAAGTTCCAGTGAGACTCAAAAGGCCCCAACAGAACAGGAAAAACTCTCTCTCTCACAGAATAATGGGATGGCTGTGGTGGTGCATATAGGTTTGTGCAAAAACAAGTGATTTCCCACAGCCCTCCAACATGGACCCCCTCTTAATAGTACGGTGACCTAAAACAACAACCAGAAAGAAACTAGGAGAAGACTAAAAAGGGCCACCGTCTTCAACAGATCACAAGAGAGCATCCATCACAATACAATGAGACAACAACGACGTTTCCCCTGAAACTCAAGAGCACAGTTAAAAACAAGGTTGGGATTGTCATTTATCACCAAAAAAAAACATCATGAGAAGATATAGTCCTTTCAATCTCCCCATTTTTGGTGTTAGATGACAATCCCATAGATTTGCATAGAAACAAAGCAATCTTTGCAATGGACGGGACAGACTCCCCCTGTATGTGTGCAAGGTAGAGAGAAGACCCCTAAGGATTGAACTAGCACACATACACGGAGGCTCCCCCTAACAATTGTAAAGATAGCACAAGAACAAAAGGGATAGGGATCATACCAGAACCAACTAAACAGTGGTGGAGACAACCGAAGTAATAATAGTAACAAGATCAATGAGGCTCCACCACCAAAACAACAGCCCAGGGGATGACAAAAGGATACCACAAAGATATTACATAGTCTCAAACATAACATATCACATGGTCCACAAACACACATAAGTTCACGGACATAAAACCATAAGCACACCAATAAACTAGAGAGTTCACGAGTAAGAAAAGATCAAAGTCAAGAACAGGCTCGCGACTCAACCCATGCAAATCCCGTAGACAACCTAATAGACATCTTTCTCCCCCTTTGGCATCGAGACACCAAAAAGGAAGAAAAGATCAAACTACTCGTCCCAGCCTTGAGAAGGGGAAGGAGGAGAAGAAAGAATAAGAGTAGGGAGGGAAGTTGGGGATAAGTGCACAAGTTCGGAAGAGGAAACAAAAGAGTTAGATTGGAAAAATACAAGCAGGAAAAGAAAATGCAGTGTAGCCGGAACTTCCGCTGAAACGTCGGAACTTCCGGTCTAGAACGGAAGTTCCGGTCGGGGCTCACCGGAACTTCCGGTGAGACCACGAACTGACAGTTTCAACAGGAGTTCCCTAGATGTAGATCTAAAGACCACCAATGCACATATTTTTCCAAGGATGTATTTGGACCAATCTACTCTAGCATGATACCCTAGGCCTACCAAGATCTCCCAACAAGTTCTAGCCAAAGAACTAGCCTAGACAAGGTGTGCCCTAACTCAAGCCATGGTGAGAGCAAGATCTCCATTAATGGAGGGAGTTAAGGGCAAATACCGGAGTCCATGGCGGGAGATCGAGGTGGGGAAGGATCCCACGGAGCAGATCTGGAGAGGAGCGGTTGGAGAAGAGGGGGCCGGAGCGCCCTCTTGGAGACGTCCTGGCCGGCGGCGCTCCTGATAGAAGATGGGTCTTGGGGGAAAAAGGAAGAAGATCCCGTTTTTCCCCCAGGGCCCACCTTATATAGGACAGGGAGCACCACCGGAAGTTCCGGTCATGGACCGGAATTTCCGGTGGACCGGAACTTCCGGGTCAGACTGACCGGAAGTTCCGCTGACACCGGTAGGAACAACTCAGGATAGGATAACAAGGAAGAACTTGTGCAGGGAATAGAGAGGGCTTGAGGTAAGGAAAGGCTTAGGATAGATAGCTCAAACTGTGAAGAACCAAAAACACTAAAACAAGAAAACACAAATAAACACGAAATAAAAGCGAACCAAAAATAAAAATAAGTCGGTGGCCGAAGCCACCTTATATAAGAGTAAATGGCTTGACACCGCGAAGATATATCTTGGGTTCATTACCAACACTCATCATGAAGCTCAAATGGTCTCCTTTAGAGACAATAGAGTATGAAAACTTTAATGTGTGCATAATAGGGATAGTGTTTGTTCATAAGAGGAACTACACTCCCTCTAAATCCATGCCTACATCCAAACAAGATACACATTGAGACACGGGTAGGTGTGCAAGGGCTCAAGCAACATTGCTCGAATCAATGATATTTAGCTCATGCCTTAACTCTCGGAACCTTGCTTCATCAAGAGGCTTCGTGAAAAGATCCGCAAGATTTGCCTTGGTGGGAACATACTCCAAGGAAATGTCTCCTCTAGCAACATGGTCCCGAATGAAATGATGGCGAATCTCAATGTGCTTGGTCCGGTTGTGTTGCACGGGATTGTGAGCAATAGCAATTGCACTCTCATTGTCGCAAAGAAGAGGCACCTTGTCAAAAGATAGTCCAAGATCCTTCAAGGTTTGCTTCATCCATAGCAATTGAGCACAACAGCTTGCGGCAGAGATATACTCAGCTTCGGCAGTAGACATAGACACACAGTTTTGCTTCTTCGAGGACCAACACACCAAAGATCTTCCGAGAAACTGACAAGCTCCGGAGGTTGACTTTCTTCCTACTTTGTCACCAGCCCAGTCCGAGTCCGTGTAGCCAATCAGATCAAAGCTGGCTCCCTTGGGGTACCACAACCCAAAGTTTGGGGTATGAACTAAATATCGAAAGATCCTCTTGATAGCCACCATGTGACTTTCCTTTGGTGCGGCTTGAAATCTTGCACACATACCCACACTCAACATAATATCCGGCCGAGATGCACAAAGATAGAGCAAAGAACCAATCATCGAACGAAAGAGTTTTTGATCCACCTCCTTACCCTTGGGATCGAGATCAAGATTAACCTTAGTTGGCATGGGAGTCTTGGCACCTTTAACTTGATCAAACTTGAACTTCTTGAGCATGTCTTGGATGTACTTGGCTTGATTGATGAAAGTCCCTTTCCTCAATTGTTTGACTTCAAATCCAAGGAAAAACTTCAACTCCCCCATCATGGACATCTCGAAGCGGTCGGTCATGAGCTTGGAAAAATCCTCATTAAAAGTTTTGTTAATAGACCCAAAGATAATGTCATCAACATAGATTTGGCATACGAACAAGTGGCCTCCAACTTTCTTAGTAAAAAGAGTGGGATCAATGAGACCCACTTCGAAGCCACGGTCTAACAAGAGCTCCCTAAGGCAATCATACCACGCACGTGGAGCTTGTTTGAGACCATAGAGTGCCTTATTGAGCTTGTAGACATGGTTCGGAAGAAGTGGATCCTCAAAGCCCGGAGGTTGCTTGACGTATACCAACTCTTTCAAAGGACCATTAAGAAAAGCACTCTTAACATCCATTTGATACAATTTAAAGTTATGATGGGTAGCAAAGGCAAGGAGCATGCGAATGGATTCAAGGCGAGCAACGGGGGCATAAGTCTCACCGTAGTCGATGCCCTCAACTTGTGAGTATCCTTGGGCAACTAACCTTGCCTTGTTGCGCACGACAATTCCATTCGCATCGCACTTGTTCTTGAAGACCCACTTGGTTCCAATGACGTTTTGACAATCTTTGGGCCGCTCAACCAATGTCCAAACATTGTTCCTCTTGAAGTTGTGAAGTTCCTCGTTCATAGCATCAAGCCAATCGTCATCTTCAAGAGCTTCGAAGACTTTCTGTGGTTCCACAAGGGAGATAAACGCATGGTGAGAGCAAAAGGAAGCTAGTTGCCTCCTAGTAGTGGAACCTTTATTGAAATCTCCATAGACATTATCAAGGATATGGCCATCTCGAACAAGCTTGGCGAGACGATAGGCTTGACGACGGGCTTGTGCTTCAATTCGAGATTCTTGAGCGACCACTTGGTCATTACCACAAATTGAGCCATCCCCTTGACTATAAGCATGAACACGAGGGTCATCTTCATCAATTTCCACTTCGGGGGAGTCATCACTTGGAGAGGATACTTGAGGATCATTGACTTGATCTTGATCTCGACGAGCTTGACCTTGGGGAACGTGGTCTTGAGGAGGAGCCCCATCTTGGGGAGGTTGATGAGGTTGGTGAAGAGCTTGTCCGTGAGAGGTGCCTTGAGGAGGAGCCCCATCGTGGGGAGGTTGATGTTGTTGATGAAGAGCTTGTTCTTTAGAGCTTGAAGAGTCATGAGCATGGGAAGCTTCGGAAGAGCTTGAGGGAGCTTGTGCCAAGAAAGTAGGTCCTTGAGGTGCAAGATGATCTTGTGAGAGTGAGGGCTCCACTTGAGTAGAGCTTGGTCCTTCTCCTTCGTCCATAAGGGGATCTTCAATGGGGAGGTGGAAACCCACACCCATTCTTCCTATGGCCTTGGGAGGAATTTCATCACTTGGATCACAAACACCATCTTGCCTAACAAGAGACTCATGATTTTCATCAAACTTCACGTTGCTCGTCTCTTCAACTCTTCCATTGGCTTTGTTGTAGACTCTATAAGCATGGGACTGATTTGAGTAACCAACGAAAATTCCTTCTTGAGCCTTGGATTCAAACTTTGACAACCGAACTCCTTTCTTGAGTATGTAGCACTTGCACCCAAACACCCGAAAGTAGCTAACATTAGGCTTTTTCCCGGTGAGAAGTTCATAGGGGGTCTTGTTCTTATTCTTGCGGAGATAAAGCCTGTTGGTTGCATGGCAAGCGGTGGAGATGGCCTCGGCCCAAAAGTTGTATGGAGACTTGAACTCAGCTAGCATAGACCGAGCCGCATCCATCAAAGTGCGATTCTTCCTTTCAGCAACACCGTTTTGTTGAGGGGTGTAGGGAGTGGAGTATTGATGCTTGATTCCTTCATCACTGAGAAACTCATCCAAAGTATAGTTTTTGAACTCGGTGCCATTGTCACTTCGAATTGAGAGAATAGTTGCATTGTGCTTCCGTTGAACCTCATTAGCAAAGTCAATGACGGTTTGTTGAGTCTCACTCTTGTACTTGAAAAAGAACACCCAAGTGTATCTTGAGAAATCATCCACAATAACCAAGCAATACTTCTTGCCTCCAAGGCTATCATGAGAGGGAGGACCAAAGAGATCCATATGCAAGAGCTCCAAACATCTCTCGGTAGTGATTTGATTGAGCGCTTTGTGAGGAGTTTCATGCATCTTCCCTTCAATACAAGCCCTGCAAACACGATCTTTGGCAAAGGAAACATCGTTAATCCCAAGGATGTGGCCCTCGGAGTGAAGTCTTTGCAAAGTTCTCATGTTAACATGGGCTAGGCGGCGATGCCACAACCAGCCCTTGTCGGCTTTAGCATAGAGACATAGAGCATGAGGAGTAGTGGTCCCTGAAAAGTCCACCACGTACAAGTCATGTTCTACATACCCTACAAAAGCCACCTTGAGAGACTTGCTCCACATGAGGACCACGGAATGAGAATTGAAGAAAGAAGAAAGACCCATAAGAGCAAGAGCACGAACTGAGAGTAAGTTGTAACCAAGAGTTTTGACAAGCATGACGTCAACCAAGGATACATCCGGGGTTACCACCACTTTGCCAAAACCCAAAACCTGAGAGCTTGTTTTGTCACCGTAGGAGACCATGGTGTTGGCAATATTGGGTCTCAGCTCGGTCATGATAGACTTGCTTCCGGTCATATGACTCGTGGCACCACTATCAAGCACCCATTTTGATCCGCCGGAAGCATAGTCCTACAAGAAAATCAAGCCTTGGTTTTAGGTACCCATTTTGCAATGGGTCCCCTTTTGTTAGTGACAAGAACCTTTGGCACCCAAATGGCCCAATGATAATCATGCGTGTAAGATGTCCCCACATATCTAGCATAAACATGACCATCATAAGATTTGCAAAGAATATAAGAGGGATTGTTCTTTCCAGCAAAGTTGTCACTTTGCAAGAGGGTTAGGCCATTTGGAAATCCTTGGGCCATGTCCTTGTTCTTTTTCTTCCTCTTGTTCTTCTTCTTCTTCTTAGTCTTGGCAAGTTGATCCTTCAAAACCTTGACCTCCTCTATGAGATGCTCATGCTTGCAACAAGGGTTAGGAGAACTAGACAAGTCTATAATTTGCACAGCGGAAGACTTAGAAAGATCACAAGTTAATTGAGTTTGAAGCTGTTCATGAGCCTCAAAAAGACTTGAGAATTTACTCTCCAAGGCTTTGTGTTCCTCTTTGAGTTTCTCAAGATCCTCTTGAGTCTTATCATGACCACCCACAAACTCAGCATTTTCTTTCTTGAGAACCTTAATCAAAGCAAGAGCATGGTCACGTTCTTTAATTGTAGAGGTCAAAGTGTTGTTATGATCATCTACAAGCTTAGACACATTTTCTTCAAGATTAATTCTCATATTTTGTTCATCCTCAAGACTTTGAGTGAGAGAGGCAATTTCATCAGCGGCATCTCTTTCATTTTTACTTAGTAAGTCAAGAAGTTCTTCCTTTTCATCTAAGGCATCTCTAGCATTTTCAAGTTGTGCAAGTAAGGACTCAAAGCAGTTTTTAGTTTCTTCATCTAAGGTAGCAACAAATTCACACATGTCAATCATCTCTTTCTTCACCTCTAGACCAACAAGATCAAGAGAGGAAGGCTCACTAGAGATGGGTTGAGGAGTGGGTTTCGATGATACCTCGGTGGCCTTGGCCATGAAGCACTTTTGGTTGGAGTAGATGACATTTTCATTTGGCGAGTCGAAGAGGGATAGACGTGGAGTTGAGGTAGTGGCAATAGTAGCAACCCCCACAATCTCTCCACCATGACCTTCATCATCATCATCTTCATCCGTGCCCAAAAGATATTCTTCATGGACCACAATTGCTCGTTCCTTGTTGGTGGCGTTCTTGACGGTGTAGTTCTTGTTTATGGGATGAGAAGATCTTGACTTGAATTTGCGAATGAGACGACCACCATTGTCTTCACGATTCTCAAAGGGACACTTGGCCACAAAGTGACTCTTGTCGTTGCAATTGTAGCATGATCTTGCTTTGGGAGACTTGTTGGGTGAGTTGAATCTTGAGTTGTCCCTTGATCTTGACTTGAATCCGGACTTGTTCCAAAAGGCCCTTGAAGCGAGAGCAAGATGTTCGTTGAAGGCACATTTGAGATCTTCTTGAGACCACTCACTTGATGTATCATCATCATCAACTTCAATAGCCTTGGCCTTCAAAGCAAGGTTCACTTTTGTTGATCCAATGGCTCTAGCTCGAGCGGACTCCGCATTCTTCTTGGCAATGGTCATGGCAATTACTTCACTCAAGACTTCTTGAGAAGTCATTAAGTGAAAGTTGGTTCTTCCCTTGATAGAGTTGAGCTTTTGTTCTTCAAATGGGAGAAGAGCTTGAATGAACTTTCTCTTCATAAACTTGTCATCAACATAGAGATCCCCAAGGTCCCTCATAGTAGAACAAAGGACCTTAAGGCGCCTATACATGTCTTCAGGGGTCTCATCATCTTGCATTGCGAAACCATCGCACTCGTTGTTGATCTCGTCAAACTTGGAGCTTTGGATGCTAGCATTCCCAACGAAGAGCTCGGTGAGTTGATCCCAAGCTTCCTTGGCAGTGTCAAATTGGCGAATGTGAGCAAAATCCTTTGGGGTCAAGGCCTTTTGAATCATTCCCAAAGCTGTAGCATTGAGTTGCTTGTCCACCACTTCACCTCGTGTCAACTTCTTTGGGTCAAATGGAGAAAATCCATCCTCCACAATCCTCATTAACTCAATGGATGAGCTGGAAATATGTGAGCGCATTAGATATTGCCAATTGGCGAAATTAGACGTATCTAGCATGGGTGGTGCTCCTTGAGGTATAATGTGTGGCATGGGAATGGGTGGATCCGGAGTATACTTCGGCGGTGGGGGCACCGCCGAGTAGTCCTTTCCTCCATTATCCCCTTTGGAAGTTGGGTTCTCGGGCTCCTCGATGTTCTCACTTGGAACTTTGGTAGAGGTTTGAGCAACAAAACCAAGTCCCAAATGAGTGGTGGCAGCCGCGGGAGTTATCCCTGGGGCGGACACCGTAACGGTGGGAGGAACCTCGTTGGACTGGGGTGTGTCAACAGCAATCATGGGGTTTGGCTTGAGGGACTGCAAAAGAGTCATCATTTCCTCGAACTTGGACATCATGGATGACTCCAATTGCTTGAGGTCATCCATAGTGGCCAAGTTCTTGGCTTTTTCAGTTTCACCACCCCCTTCGTCGGCCATAGTCTCTTAGGCGGTAAAGCCCGAAATAAGAGCCTGGGCTCTGATACCAATTGAAAGTACCGACTTGAAACGACTAGAGGGGGGGTGAATAGGCGTCTACCAATTTTAATTTGTTTCACACTTTTAGGCTCAACGAGAAAGAAAGTTATCTAGAGATGCAACTAAGTGAGCAACCTAAATGCAAGAAAGCGAACACAAACCACAAAAACAGTAAATAGCAAGGAATAAAGGAAGGGAACGAAGTAACCGGCGAGGGGACACAGAGATGTAATTCCCGTAGTTCACTCCCAAGGAGCTACGTCTACGTTGGAGAGGTGTCGGGGCCACACAAGGTCACCCGAGCGCCACAAAGGCCTCACCTTCTTCTCCGGTGAGCTCCCCCACAAAGGAGGCCTCACAAACCACTAACCGGTGACCTTGAAGGCGCCAACCGAAACCTTTACACCAAGGTTGAGGGGTAGGCTCCACAACTCAATTGGAGGCCCTCAACGACAGCTCGAAGCTTTACAACACATGCCTCAGTTCTGGGGATGCCCTACACCGTCTAGGGTTCCAAGAAACCCAAGAGTAACAAGATCCACAAAGGATGGGTGTGGGAAATCAAATCTTCTTTGGTGGAAGTGTAGATCTAGGTCTCCTCCCTCACCTCTCAAAAGATCAGGTCGTTTGAGTGGCTAGAGAGAGAGATCTAGTGAGGTGAAGCTCAGGTATTAATGGAGGAGAGAGAAAAATACAAGGAGGTGGGAGGAAGAAGAGGGGTGCCTTAAATAGGCCCCCCCTCGCACTGAACCGTTACAGCCCCCGCGACCTCACCGGAAGTTCCGGTGAGAGGCCGGAAGTTCCGCCTGAGCCTGGCTCCAACGGTCATCAGACCGTTGACGCCCGCTCCAGAAGTGCAACCGGAAGTTCCGGTCAAAACAGACCGGAAGTTCCGGTGAACTTCCGAGCAAGTTCCGATCAAGTTCCGGCAAATAGCATGTTTCAAAACAGAAACTTTCTGAGCCTTCACCGGAACTTGGGGCGGAACAGGGGCGGAACTTTTGGGTCGCGAAGCGAGCCAGACCGGAAGTTCCGGCCTTAAGGCGGAAGTTCCGCTCAAGCACTTTTGCCAGGGAAAAATTCCGAGCAGGTTCCGGTCAAGTTCCGGCCAAGTTCCGGCAAATAGCACCCTTCAACACAGAAGGTTACTGAACTGCCACCGAAACTTGGGCGGAACTAGCGTCGGAACAAACTGCAGAACAGCTCGCAGAAAAAGGTTTGAGCGGAACTTCCGGTCTATGACCGGAAGTTCCGGTGAGACTCAAAAGGCCCCAACAGAACAGGAAAAACTCTCTCTCTCACAGAATAATGGGATGGCTGTGGTGGTGCATATAGGTTTGTGCAAAAACAAGTGATTTCCCACAGCCCTCCAACATGGACCCCCTCTTAATAGTACGGTGACCTAAAACAACAACCAGAAAGAAACTAGGAGAAGACTAAAAAGGGCCACCGTCTTCAACAGATCACAAGAGAGCATCCATCACAATACAATGAGACAACAACGACGTTTCCCCTGAAACTCAAGAGCACAGTTAAAAACAAGGTTGGGATTGTCATTTATCACCAAAAAAAAACATCATGAGAAGATATAATCCTTTCAACAACACTCCTCAAAGTCCGCCTTCCCCAATCTAGATAACCTCACACTGTCACCTTAAGCGCTAGATGGTTCCAACAAACACCACAATTTCATAGAGACATCCAACTCCAAATATAACTCATAACAAATATTCAATCTAGCCAAAGTGCCACACACGGTATGCACGCTGTCACTTTCACACACGTGGGGAAAAGCATAGATCTATTAAAGCACAAAGAGTATTTATGTAGACTCTAGCCTAAGTGCCACCATGGCGTGCACGCTGTCACTTTCACACACATGGGGAGAGCAGAGATCTATTAAAGAACTTGAGTAGCAAGGTTGATCTACTTGATTAAAAATCTCATGATCACAATATGACCATGCATAGAGAGAGAGATGAACACATAGCTACCAGTAGAGTCCTTAGCCTCGAGAAAGAACTACTCCCTCCTGAATCAACAACGGCGATGAAGATGGCGATGGAGATGGCTCCGGGGCACTTCCTCGTCCCGGAAGGGTGCCGGAACAGAGACTTTCTGTCCCCCGAATCTCCCCTTTGGTGGCGGCGGCCCTGTGGAGGTTTTCGTGGATTTCCGTCAGATGATTTATGGTTTTTGGGTCGGAGGCTTCTTATAGGCGAAGGAGGCAAGGTCGGTGGGGAGCTAGGGGGCCCACACCCCCTGTGGGCGCCTCCAGGGCTTGCCCGCGCCTAGGGGGTGCGGCCACCCTATGGCCCCCCTCCGGCTCTGCTTCGTGGTTCCCTGTTGCTCCAGGAAAAATAATGACTTTGGCTTTTGTCCCGTCCAATTCCGAGAATATTGATTTTCTGCCTTTCTGGAACCAAAAAAGGAAGAAAACAGGCAACTGGCACTGTGGCAACTTGTTAATAGGTTAGTTCCAGAAAAGATATAAAAACACCCCAAAGTGTAGACAAAACATAAGACAAATGATATAAAACAAGCATGGAGCATAAAAAATTATAGATACGTTTTCAACGTATCACTAGCCCTAGCCCGCGCCGCCAGGGGGTGTGGCCCCCTGGTGGCTCCCCTCCGTCTCGTACTCTGGCTCCGTGTTTCCCACGGTAAAAATTGACTTTGGCTTTAGTCCCGTCCAATTCCGAGAATATTGATTTTCTGCCTTTCTGAAACCAAAAACAGAAGAAAACAGGCAACTGGCACTGTGTCATCTTGTTAATATGTTAGTACCAGAAAACATATAAAAACACCTCAAAGTGTAGACAAAGCAAAGCAAAGTAGATACTAAACAAGCATTGAACATCAAATATTATAGATACGTTTCTGACGTATCACAAGCTGTCCCCGTCGGCTGATTGTCGCCTATCGCCTCACACCCTCGCCCTCTACATGTGCCTGCGGCCTGCCTCTCGTCTCGCTTTGGCCGTTCAACATCTGCATGTCTGAATTCTGAATTTCCGATCTCGATCTTCTACGGTCTAATGCTACCCCAGATTTTTTTTCTAATTAGTAGTTTTTCTTTATATTTATTAGTGTGGTTAATTGGTTATGGGACCTTATTCCGGTGCTAAGAAAATAAAAAAGAGAAAGGAAGAACAAAAGTTGATTGGCTCACAGAGAGGATCCCTTCATAATTTTTTAAAGAGTAACACGAGCACTTTGAGGAATCCAGTTGAGTTAACACTAGTTCTTGTTGGGGAATAAAGTAATGTTGATCTAGAGGATGAGATTGGTATAGAGGAGAATGATGCCATCAACGCGGGTAATAACAATTTAAGTGATCATGATATCACATTTGATTCATCTCCTACAAAATCTGCTAGTGTTGATGATGAACCAATTAGTGTGGTTATTTATGATCCGACATCGAGAAGAAGTTATTAAACGAGATTGATATCGATTATATTATCACTGAATTCACTTCTAAGAATATACAGAGAAATTTTGAAGGTAATATATAAACATTACATTGTCATTTTATATGAATATTGCAAATGGGTATACTTGAAGTATTTATTCTTTATCATTTCATTCTTGTATATCAAAAAAAAGGAAGGGACCCTAAATTTTAGTTTCGCCCCGGGCCCCTGAAATCTCAGGACCGGCCCTGCCTACTTTGTTGCTTCTTGGTATTTATCTATGTGAGGTTCTTGAGCTTGTTGCTAGATCTTCAACAAGCCTAAGTTTATTCAAAACGGAATTCGTATGCATCTTCTATTGCGTTTTCGGGTTTGGAATTTTTACTGGTTCGTCTCTTAGGGAGGTTTCATACCTCTCCTTATTTCTTACCTTACCTCTTGATATTTCTTATGTCTTATAGTATCTACTAGATAGAGATTGTTTTTAGCTTTTCAAAAAGCCCAAGTTTGCTAAAATCGAAGTCCAGACGTAAAAGTTATCATCATTTTCCTAAACTATGTTTTCATTTGAAAAAACGGGCAGGCAAACCGGCGCCACAGGCTTTGTCGCCAAACCACGCCATGGGCTACCGGTTAAAACTAGTTCCTACTGAATAGTTATACCGAGTTGTAGTTCGGCAGGGCACCGATTCAACTGGCGCAGTGCTAGATTGTTCCGGTGTACAACCCAGCGGTGCCGAAATTTTTGCCAATATGGACTAGACTGCACATTTTGGTCCCTAACGATTATATTTGCTTCTTCTATAAAAGGGGATTCTTTCCCAACAGGTTTCTAAGGTTCTTGAGTACAAAATCGACCTCCATTGTTGACCCCTTGAGCTTGCTTCCTCTCTATTATCTTCTATGATTTTTGCATCTTTTTGTGAGCTTTGGAAGAGGAGATCTAGATCTACAATCCCTACCAGTCATTTCGCGAAAACCATTAGATCTAGATTTTGGAGTCTTTTTTTGATTTTCATCATTGTTCTTTCTCTCTAATTCCTCCCTAGCACTTGTTGCTTTGGTGGGATTTGAGAGCGAAGAATTTGAGCACTCTTGGTGTTCTTTCTTTGCATTCTTGCATAAGTGTTGATTTCTCCATTACAATTGATTCGAGTGAGAGACCTTGAGCTTGTTATTTTTGGAGGGTGACCTCCTAGTTTGCTTGGCGGTTGGTGCTGCGGTGTCCTCTTCATGGAAGAATGTGAAGAGGCCCGGACTTCTCATTCAAGGAGCGTGTGAAGTGGTTGTGGAGCTTGCCATATCTAGAGTGGAGGAAAATCTAGCCATAAGGAAAGTGTTTATTCCTTCATCGGGATAGCCTCGGAGATAAGGTGCCCTTCGTGGCTTGGGAAAATCCTTCGTGGGATCTCACACCTCTCTAAACGTGACGTAACTTACTTGTAAGAGAACACAGAAATACATCTTCGTCTCTGTGTGCCTCGGTTATCCGTATGCCCGAGTTTACTTTCCTTGTGTAGCCATCGAGATTAAAGTAGTTATATATTGCATGCTTACCACTTGTGGTATCTATATATATCTTGTGATATCTTACTTAGCTTAACTTGTTGGTGAGTTGAGCCTAATGCATTTAGGTTTTGTGCTTGAAAAATAAACATTAGTTTAATTCCGTGTTATTTTAAGCCAAAATCATAATAGTTTGAAATTTCCTATTCACCTCCTCTCTAGGCGACATCTCTATCCTTTCACCTCCTCTTTGTCAGCCTCCGCTTCCCGCTCTTCTGGCTCGGCACCAGCGTCAAGCTTTCCCCTTCTCCCGGTGAAGCGTGAGCCGCCTTCACTATCGTCGTGGGTCGTGCTGGTGTCAACGCGCATGTGCTCACGTGCAATCACCATCAACGAGCCTTGGGCTCCCTTCTCCCACGCAGTCGTCTCGAGTGGTCTGGTCGAAGCCAAAGCCGGTGAGCACGCCGGAGGACGACCAGGACGCCTACACCCTAAGGATGGCGATTGAGGCGTCGTTCAATGATGTCCCGCCGAGGCTCTCGCCTGGTCCAAGGCGGAGCACGAGTGGGAGGAGGCCGAGCACCAGCGGCAACTCCTGTGCACCGCCCTATGCCATCCACGTGCAAACTTGGTCATCCTCGATGACATCGACGGGGACAAGGCCGGGCCAAGCACACCTCAGTGCATCGGCGACACCGGCCAGTGCAGAAGTCGTAGCCCTGTGAAGGATGAGCCGCGGCGACAGCGATGACGACGACGACTACACAGAGTTCTACCGGCGTGTCGGCATCTACCAGGCCACCCTGCCGCCGGCGAGCCTTTAAATATTTGTTTTAAGTGTTTTAGTTAACTATCGTCCGATCCCGTCTATATATGAACTAATTTCGTCTAAATAGTATGAATGTCCTCTACTTTGTATGAATTTTCCCTAAATTTGCACGAATTTCGCCTACATTTCTACGAATTCGATTTTGTTCGCCGACAAGCCCTGGGCTCGCAACTGGAAACATATAGGCCCCAAGGCCAAATGTTCACCCAATTCAGCTTTATGAAACGCCAGATTTTGGTATGGGAACATCAAACGAGTGAAGATGCTCTTACAAACAAGAACAAAAGAAAGAAAATGAGTATATACAAGGATTTTGACCTTGTAGAGCAAATCCTGAATGGAAAAAAATTGAGTGGATCCGAATCCCCACGATCAGAGGATCCCTAATTCCTAATTTTGTAGGCATAGCTTTGTTTGGCTTTAGGATACTTTTAACGAGTAGGAGAATGGAGTTCCACGATCACAATATTCCTTCCCTTACATGAACTCCCGTAACGTCTCTATTACATGCCTACTTATTTGCTTCATCAGCTTACATAGCATTGCTAACCATATTTTTCCGCGGCAACGTATGGAGAATCATCTAGTTTTATGCAAAGGGCACACCGGAAAATACAAGATAACACCAATCTCCGCTGTTGGATGAAAAATAAGGTCACACCAAGACCAAAGCAAGGTTTAGACATATAGAACAACAACGAAATTTAGCACACACATGCACAGTACATTTGCGATCCAAACTTTGAATTGTTTCTCTCCAGAAAATGAAACCTAATCTGGTCATCATCGAAAATACGTCGGTAAACAATCAATCGTAGACAAATAGTTACTTTAGTAAATACACATATATGCAAATCCTGAATGGCAAAAATCCAGTGGATCTTAATCCCCACACTTAGAGGAGCCCTGGGAGAATAGCAAAATGGAGCAGGACTTCCTCGGCCCCGGAGATGGGGGACGTCTATGATCGCCGTTCAGGTGAGGCAAGCACCGCCTTACCAAGAGCCGTTGTCGCCACCGTCGACCACAACCGTGAAGCATTCACGTAGCTCGAGCTCCCGCACCATCGTCGTCCGCCTCAGAGTACTCGCTCCGCCATCGCCTAGGGAGTCTGTGCCCTTGCCTCAGCCTATGGTGTCGCAACCTTCATCTTTGCAGGAGTGAGAGCGAGCGGGGGGGGGGGGGGGGGGGGAGGGGGGGGGGCGAAACAAGCGAAATCCACTTGGACCAGGTGAATACCGGTCATTCCCTAGCCAAGTTGGCCTGACGTGTGGGCTCGAGGTGTCGGAAACAGTGTGGGTATTTTGTGCAAAATGTTTAAGGTGGACCGGTTGTTTTGTGCTAACAAAAAAAAGGAAAATGATACTATTACCCGAGGGATCGATCGAATTGATCCTCCGGGTCGGTCGTAGGCTCGTAGCTCTCGCGTGCGCGCTGAAAAAGATAAAAAACAACCTTATCTCTACCAGGAAGGCAGGAACCGCTTATCTCTACCTGGAACCGTACAGCCAGAAATAAACACGCGCGTGGTATGCTCCTCCTCCTCCCATCGTGCCGTTGGACCGCCGCTGGAGCGCCGCCGCGCCCCTTCTGCTAGCGCGCTGGAGCGCCGCCGTGCCGAGGAGCCCCTGCTGCTCCTCCCTCCCGGAGCGTCAGCTCGTCGGGAGCCACCGCTACTCCTCCCCCGCTGCTACTCCTCCCAGAGCGCATATGGTAGGCGACGCTGCCCCCGAAGGCGTCCGTCGTTGCTCTCGCGGCGGCATCGTTTGCTACCTACGGCGACAATCGTTGCTATCTGCGACATCCGAAGTTGCTACCTACGACGAGCGGCAATGCTACCTGCGGCGAGCGGCCCTGCTACACATGCCTTCTGGTGTTGCTACCTGCGGCAAGCAGAGCTGCTATAATGATATATTTTTTTGCTACAAGTTTTTTCTCCGACGATGGCTCCGGTGAACTCGGATTTTGCTACATTAGCATACTTATTTTGCTACATTTGTTATCTGATTTTGCTACAATAGCGTAAACTTCTTGCTACAAGGTCTTCGGCGAGGTCTCCGGCGAAAGTCTCCGGCGAGTCTTTGACGAAGTCAGTTTTGCTACATTAGCACAAATATTATGCTACATAGTCCCCGACGAGTTGTCCGGCGAGGTCTCCGGCAAGATCTGTCTTTTTTATTGTCTTGTAGACGAACTTTTTTGCTACAGTGTAGCAAAAGTGTAGCAAAAACAGAACTGAATGTAGCAAAAACAGAATTTGAGTAGACACATGTCAACACGAGGACTCGGGATTAGAAGTTTTGATCTCGGGGAACGCGTAGCGTTCACCAATAAAGAAAGGGTGGTTTGAAGGAGACTCACCAGAGGGTCAGGTGGTTAGCGGAGCACGAGAGTTTGCACGACGGCCTCCTTTTCCCTTCCTTCCCTGCATTCTTGATCCTCACGCGCGACGTCGGCCGTCGATCGCCACAGCCGGCAGGATCGCCGAATCGGATTGCCGCAGCCCGAGGACGGCGCCGGCTAGCAGGATCCCCGAGCAGTTCCGGCCGTGAGTTCGCCCCCCGCTCTGTCTCCTCCCCCTCCCCGATTTATTAGACTATGCTATTGCTAGTTAGCTAGTTCTACGATGTACTAGTGTGACTTCACGCACCCAAGCAGTTCCTTGCCTCCTCACACAGGCATCGGCCGAGTTCCTCCCCTCACCCAAGCAGTTCCTCACCAATTTATTTCAATCGCGGCAGCCCTCCTGCAACCTCAGCTACTCCCAAGCTTTAGCTTCCTGCAACTCTCCCTCCAATGAGGTCACTGATTGCTTATCCACTGTTAGATTCGCCATCGTCTAATTCACGATTCAGAAACGCCCACAACCTTGCATGCTTAGCTTGGTCGTGCTGAACATTGGATCCATTTTCCGCGGCACCGGAAGTTTGCTAGCTAGTTCATCGTGTAGCTTCAAGCAGCAGCTCATGCGTTGACATACAGTATTTGTAGTTCAGTTACCGGGTTATGCATTCAGACAGTTTATCACTGCATTTTACTACTCCATTTGAGCGCTTCGAATACAATTTGCAAGGCTGACTTAACTACGACTAGGATCGGGCTACTGAAACTGATTGGATGCTCTATACCGTCTGTAAAAGTTCACTAAATATGCTCTATACTGAATTTTTTAAGATCTTGCTAGCTTATTGTCTAGTAGTAGAATTGCTACACGCCATCTTGTCATGCCTCCACGCAGCAGTAGCAGCAACATGGCGCATTTCTGTCAGCTCTTGAAACAATATTATTTGCTTGCCATGGACTAAACCACTGAACCAATCAGGCTGAACGAATAGATTCTGTACAAAATATGGTTGCTACAAGTTAAAATGTTACTGGGTTATTATGCTAGGTTCACATAGTTTATTTCTGCATCTTACCGCTCAATTCAAACCTTCACACGTGTATACGAATCCTTCTTAAGTAATGATCTCAAATAAGCCCTGTGTATTATTACTAGGGACTCGGAGATGAGATGCTTCTCGGCTTCCCCTAGCTACCATGGACTACATACATACCTTGTAGAGCAATATTTTTGCTACCTGGACAGTTCATCCTACTGTGGCTTCAAGCAGAAACAGCAGCAGCTCATTCCTGTCAGCTGTTTATCAGTGTTTGAAGTTCAGTTACTGGGTTATATATATTCAGATAATTTTTCACTGCTCCATTTCAGACCTGGACACAAAACGTTCCGTCATGTGGATCTCAGATAAGCCTTGTGTACAAGGGAGATGAGATGCTTCTCCTAGCGGCAATCACCTACATAGATATTTTAACCGGAAGGGAATGCCATTGAACACACGTCTCTTTCAAAGTTTCAGCATTTTCAAATCACTTCACAGACTTAACTACTGCACACTAGGAGTTGGGGCTATCGAAATTGATTAGCTATGGATGCTCTATACTATCTCTGAAAGTTCACTAAATGCGCAGCGTATCCACTTTGTAGCCCTCTACTGCATTTTTCAACATTCACACTTGTATACAAATAGTTCTTAAGTATTGGTCTCAAATAAGCTTATCATGTAGTATTAGACTTGCTACATGTCATCTTGCCATGGCTCAAAGTAGCAGCATTTCTGTCAGCTGTTATTGGTTGAGTGACTAAACCATTGAAATAACAGACGCCATGCATTTCTGCTACCACTTACTTTCTTATCTCAGTTTATGCTAATCGTGATACATGCTTTCTTCAGCAGACCACCCTCTTCTTCAGCGATCACTTGCAAGATACTGTCCATTGCTGCTATCAAGATTTCGCTAGTGAGCCAAGATATCTAGCTAAGGAGATGGTGGGAGCAGTTGTGAGTGTGGCGACTGGGGTGATGAACCCCCTCATTGGGAAGCTCACCGCGCTCATGGGCGACGAGCACAAGAAGCTCAAAGGGGTGAGGAGGCAGGCGTCCTTCCTTGAGAAGGAGTTCAGTGCTATGAACGCTGCCCTTCACAAGCTGGAGCTCATGGATGAGCTCGATCCAGCGGTCAAGGATTGGAGAGACCATGTTAGGGAGATGTCCTACGACATGGAGAACTGCATCGATGACTTCATGCGTCAATTCGGGCGTGAAGATGCCGAGGCAGGTTTTGTCAAGAAGACCACTCGACATCTAAAGAGGCTGCGGCAGCGCCATCGGATCGCCGCCCGGATCGAAGAGCTTAAGACTCTTGCGATAGATGCAAATGCTCGACGGGAGAGGTACAAGATTGATGATTGGAAGCCTAGCTCTGGCTCTGTCGCTGTTGACCCGCGGCTGCGAGCAGTTTACAAGGAGGGAGCCATCCTTGTGGGTGTTGATGTCCCAACGGAGCATCTGGCTAGTTGGTTGATGGACACTCAGGAGAAACTCAAGGTGTTGTCCATTGTGGGATTCGGAGGTCTTGGAAAAACTACACTTGCCAAACATCTGTATGACAAGTTCAGAACGAGTGATTTTTCTACCGTGCACGCTAGGTAACGTGTATGTACCATCCATTGATTTGCTGTGATTTTCTGCTTTGAGATTAGTGCATTGTTGTATCACCATGTTTCATCATATTTCACAAAAGCTAAACATGTTGACACAAAGTAAATCGGGATGAAACTGTGCACGCTACCTAGCGTGCACGGTAGAATCTCTTTTCTGCAAGTTCAGAGGGCAATTTCATTGTGAGGCATTCTTCTCTGTTTCACAAAAACCTGATATAAAAGTGCTTCTCAACCGTCTAGAAGCGAAACTTTATATGACTCAGTCTTCCCATGCTCGCGGGATTGAAGACATCATTGAAGACATAAGGAAGCATCTAAAAGAGAAGAGGTAACTGTTTACTTCCAATTGTCACGTAATTGTTTTGGCACCTATGCCAGCAGTGAGAATACTTGTTTCAACTTTCGAATGCAATGTGTTTGGTATGTGCTAAACATGCCTGAAGTTTTTATTTAGTTTGTTCATTCAGTATGATAACTCCTAGGGTACTGTCATCATTATATCCCTCCTGTCAAAAGACTAGTTACTTTAAATGAAAGTTTAAAGTAACTGAATACAAAGAGGTAACTTTTGCTGAATACAAAGAGGTAACTTTTGCTTCCAGTAGTGACTTGCATGGGCGGCTTGTCATGTTAAATGTTGAGTAGTATCTATGCCTACTACTTTCGACTCTGGAATGCTATGTGTTCCAAACATGTGTGCTAAACAGGCGTGAAGTTTTTTATATAGTTTTTTCATTCAGTATGGTAACTCCTAGGGTACTATTGAAACACAATAATGTATCCTTTAAGTCAAAAGACTGCTAGTTATTTTAAATGGAGACGCTTCCTTCCGATGCAACATAGTGCACGTGGAAAGAGCATAGAGAGGGAGGGTCGGTGAGTGGTGGGAGCACAACTGTCCTAGGGGAGGAAGGTACAGCGAGAGAAATACAGGCATATACGCATGTCAAATGATGATGAACAGTTCTTTGCTAAACAGTGCGAGTACAAGTCGATAAAATATTATATGATCCTCCTAGTTTAGTTATATTAAATTTCTTTCCTTAAATTTTAGTCACATTTTACTGTATAATTTGTATAGGACCCATGCAAACAATTCTACAGGTACCTTATTGTGGTGGATGACTTGTGGGATCAATCGGTATGGAATGTTCTCAGTCGTGCCTTTCCAAATGAAGGTAATGGGAGTAGACTGATACTGACAACAAGAGTGGAAGGTGTGGCCGGCATGGCTTGTCACAATGATCAGGCATGCATCTACAGAATGAAGCCCCTCAATGAACAACACTCAAGAATGCTATTCTTCGACAGAGTATTTGGGTCCGGTGATGGATGCCCATTTTATCTCGAAGATACATCAGCTGACATTTTGAAGAAGTGTGGCGGGTTACCACTTGCAATCATCACTATAGCTAGCATGTTAGCTAGTTAAGAAGTGTCAAGGAGTGGTTGGGAGAATATAAGGAATTCTCTGGGTGTCCGTTCTACCATAAATTCCACCTTGGATGATATGAAGAATATACTGAATCTTAGCTACATGCATCTTCCTCTTCATCTCCGAGCTTGTTTTCTACATCTTGGTATGTATTCTGAGGATGAGGAAATTTTGATGTCTGCTGTGATTCAGGAATGGGTAGCTGAAGGCCTTGTCAACAATTTGCATGGACCCGATTTGATGGATGTTGGCAAGAGTTATTTCAATGAACTAATCAATAGAAGCATGATTCAGCCTGTAACAAACTACGAAGGAGAGATGATGTTTTGCAGAGTACATGATTTAATGCTTGATTTGATCCGAAGCAAGTGTGCAGAAGATAATTTTTTAAGCGTGGCGTCCAGTTCTGAAGACATCGCAAGGCTACAAGGCTGCAAATACAAGGTTCGACGGTTATCCCTGAGGTCCATGGCTGGTGGTGCAATAGCTATTGGTGCTAGCTTGCTGTCAGAAGTTCGATCATGTGCAGATCATGTGCATGGGCCAGGAACTCCATGCCCCCTCTGTTGTTGTTCAAGTATCTCAGGGTGCTCACCCTTGAAGGCGGTTATATGGATTTGACAGTTGACCTCACTGCTATCAACCAATTGTTTCAGCTAAAGTATTTGAGGGTTGTAGCATCCTATGGTAGCATAGAGCTCCCCTGTGCACTTAAAGGGCTTGTTTACTTGGAGACGCTGGATATTTTTGGCAGATTGAAAAACAACCTCCCGTCAGATATTGTTCACTTGCCCTGCCTGTCCTATCTGCGTCTCCCAAGTGGTGCACTTGTTATCCAAGGAGTCGAGAATATGAAATCGCTGCGGACTCTGCTTCGGTTTGACCTCAACAAGAACTCGACTAAGAATATTAGGGGTCTCGGCGAGCTGACCAACCTGAGGGAATTGGAGCTGTGCGGCATCCGTGTGGAGACGTCAAAGATTGAAGCTTTGGTCTCCTCTGTTGGAAAGCTCCATAACCTGAAACATTTAGACATCAGTACCGACCTTGTTACAGATGAGAGTAACCAGTTGGGTTTATTATCCAGCTGTCCTTTTAAACATCTCGAGAAACTTGAGCTGTTGCGTTGGGAATTACCTAGAGTCCCCGAATGGATGGGTGATCTCCATTGCCTCCGTGTGCTCTATTTGTGTGCTATGAAGACGTCGGCCGAGGATGTCCGTGCTCTTGGAAAGCTGCCTTCCCTCGTCTGGCTCAACTACAGCGTGACAAGAATCGCCGCTGCTGCAGAGCGGGCTGTATTGGGCAAGGGGGCATTCCCTGTTCTGGAGTATTTCGGATTCTGGCCTTCTAAGGGAGACGCTACGGCGTTCTTGGTGTTGGAGGAAGGTGCTATGCCCAAGGCGCGAAGCCTCTGGCTCCAGGTGAATGAGTGGGGTGGCAGTACACCAGTCGGCATAGAGCGCCTGATACTGCTGGAGAGAATTCGTTTGCATGTGGACCGTGATGCCAAATCCTCATGGACCAAAGATGATGTACTCTCTGCTTTCAGGAAGGCCTCACAGCTGCACCCAAACTGTCCTTCCGTTGAAGAATTGTAATTTCTGTTGCGGGAAGGTCTTAATTTCACAGGTTCTCCAGGCACCTTTTTTGTACGGAGTTGAGCCTATTAATATGGACCGGAGGGAGTATTATTGAATCTTGGATCAACAAACTTGGTTGCCTCACTCATCGGTTAGCTCGAGCACAACTTTGACAAGGATGAGGCCGTCATGAAGGAGACGGCAATGTGCGATATGTCCGTGGCCGCAGAGCAAAGGAGCACCAAGATGAGTTGGCAACGCGGTGGCGCGGTTGCGAAGACTGGGCGAGCGCTCCCCCGGTCGAACAACATGAGGAACCACGGATACCGGTCAGGGACGCGAGCCAACATGAGGAACCACGGATACCGGTCAGGGACGCAGAGCCGACGTGACGAGAAAGGCGGGCTATCCCGCGGCCTCGTGCCACTGCCGGAACAGGTCCTGGAGGCGGAAGAACCTGGCGGGAGTGAGGCGTGCGATACCACACTGGCCGAGCTCAGGTGCAGGCCGGTTGCGTACTTCGGTTTCTAGCTTAAGCGGTGATGAACCTCTTCAATATGTGCCGATTTAGACGGCCAACAACCTTATCAACACAGTTGTGACCCACACCCACACCCACACACGCGCGCAAAAAAAAATATTACATGAGTTGAAACACATATCTACTTGTTAACACGCCCCCTCAATCACAGCTTACCTATGTTGAGATTGTTTCTAAAGGCTTCGAGTTGGCGTACCGTAAAATCCAGGTTTTGGTGAAAGCTCTTAAGTCAAACTCCCATGAGCTGGCTGAAGTTGGTGTTCTTTTGCGTGAGATAAGGAGTAGCTGCATTGGCTCCTTCGACTCCTTCGAGTTCAACTTCTGTCCACGAAACTGTAACAAAGTGGCACATTCTCTTGCCCAATTTGGGTATAGGGATGCATCCGAATGTAATGGTTGGGTAGATGATGCCCCCTACTTTGTATCTGAGCTTGTCGCTAGCGACATAGCTTCGTACTCTGGTTAATAAGTTATATGTTTACCCGTAAAAAAAAAGGCTTCGAGTTGGCGTACTGTAAGATCCCATCTGCAACTTGATCTTCTATTGACATGAACTTGATTTCTAGCAATTTTCAAGCTACTCTTTCTCGAACAAAATGGTAATCAACATCTATGTGTTTAGTTCTTGCATGGAAAACCTGGATTAGCTGAGAGGTAGGTTGCACCCATGTTGTCACACCATAGCCGAGCTGCTGGACGACGCGGAATCCTCAATTCATCAAGAAGGGTTTGTACCCACATGACTTCAGTTGTGGCATTAGCGAGGGATTTATTACTGTACTGAGAGCCGCTGAGGTGTTGCATGTAGGCTACGGCATAAAAAAGGTTGGTAAACCATGGTGCTCTAGGACAGCAAGATAGAGAAGCTGATAGAGTATATGCTTGAACAGCAGCGGCACCAGCAGCCTGTCGATCATGACAATTTAAAGATTACATCACAAGCAATAGAAACAATTTGAAGATTACATCAAATAAGTACTAGTACTTGTACCAGTCAAAGCAATGTTTCAAAAATGGTTTTCAAAGGGGCAATATACACTCCTGCAGCAGATTCTCGTTTCCTAAGCTCTGCGTACACATTTCCAGATACAAAAGCGTGGGTTTTGTGCATAAAATTGACAATTCTCTGGATGAAGAGGGAAAGGTTTGACGACCTTTCTACACAACTAGTTGGCGTGCATTTGACGACCGACAAGCACAGAAATCTATAAAACAGAAGAGATAAACTGAATGGGCATGGACTGTGACAATATATATATATATATAGGTGAGGGAAACCCTAGTATATAGCCAGCTACACGGGGGAATAGCCAGCTACACAGGGGAATAGGTGCGCATAGCATATCCACCGTTAATTATCTCCCTTTTGATATAGGGAGCACATGTTTTCAGACCCAGACGTTGGCTCAATAGTAACGCCGTTAGTGGTTCTTTTGATGCATGCATGAGGCCCTAGCAAAACAAAGCTTATTAAATTTCATTTAGGTGAGGAAAACCCTAGTATACTACATGAGCTAAACCCTAACCAAACTAAGCCTTATTTCATTTCGTTGAACCCAATGTGTAATACCAACAACCGTAAACAAAGTAAGCTGCTCGGACGTCATAAAACCTAGGCATTGCATGCATGCCTTATTCCATTGCGCTGAACCCAATGTGTCATAGTCAAAGACATGCAAAAACCCTAAACCAACTTAGCTTCTTAGATTTTGCATGCCCGTTGCTTTAGGTAGCTATTGCATGTAAGGATCTCAAGTTATATCCTGTTGTACTAGTTGTTGGCCCTAGCCTGACTTATTTAGTCTCTCTTCAACTTTCCTTGCTCATTTGATAAATAAGGTGGAACCGGTTTTTGCTTTCTTCCTTCTACCTCATCCCTGCAGTTGCATTTCTGCAGCACTATAGAAGAAGAAAAAAAGAGGTTTAGAAAATCAGGTACTAACCCGTCCGCAGGAACTGGACCGGACATTGTGTGGAAAATTAAATTTTGTGTTCCTCCACATAAACGGGGAGCAGAACGACATCAGTGCAATGCTAGGTACAAGAACTGGTATAAGATGTTATGTCCAAGAGTGTATTCTATCTTTTATAGAGTAGCATAGTACTATGTGGTGGGAAAACACAAAAAAATGTGGAGGGATGCGCGACAAGTAACTCTCTCCCGCCAAAAAAACAAGACACTAAACCACTTAGATGAAAATTTAGGGTTTGCATAGTACCACAAACCTTCACTAGGGTTTGCATACTATGTAGAACTTATTTTAAGCCTTGTTGACTTATCTTTCCATTTTAGATGTTAAAAGTTTCTTTGCCAAACAGCGAGCTAAAATTTTTAGGGTTTTCACGAGCCCCTAGGCATTGCATGCATGTACACACACGCGGTGCTGCAAACGCCGTTAGGAACCGTTACTTCTTTTAAGAGCCAGCCATTGCCATCTAAACTAGTAGTGTATGTGATCTCTTTATCCAACGGTCCTAAGGCTATGCGCAGCTATGCCTGTGTTTAGCTGGATATATATATATATATATATATATATATATATCCAGCTAAACACAGGCATAGCTGCGCATAGCCTATCCACCGTTGATTCTCTCCCCTTTTGATATAGGGAGCACATGTTTCCTGATCCAAAACGTTAGATTCTCATTTGATGCTAAGTAACGCCGTTACTTCATGACTTGCACGAAAACCGAGCAAACTAAGCTTATCCGATTTCATGCCTTTTTGAGTCAAACCCTAATGTACGACAAAAGCAAAACCCTAACCCAAATAAGCCTTATTTTCGTTTTGTAACACTAACCCAAACAAGCCTTATTCCTTTTAGGTAGCTATTTCTTTTTGAGTCAAACCTTATTTCGTGTTGTAACCCTAACCCAAATAAGCCTTATTCCTTTTAGGTAGCTATTGCATGAACTTAAGATTTTTTCACTTTATGTATTGTTTTACGAGCTGCCGGCCCAAACCTCACTTATTTATTCTCTCTTCAAAATTCCTTGCTCATTTGATAAACAAGGCGAAATAGGCGATTGCTCTCTTCGTTCTACCGAATCCCTCGTCGTGCACGGCGCTGCCGTCGGCACATTTTTTTGGTACGTACCATTGCTTTTCCTAAGCACAAGGAAATTTTTTATGCCAAAAATATAAGGCACTAAACCACTTACATGAAAAGTTAGGATTTGCATACTACCACAAGCTTTCACTGGGGTTTGCATAGTACGAAGCCTTTGCATGCAGAACTCAATTTAAGGCTTGTTTACTTTATCTTTCCATTTTAGATGCTAAAAATTTCTTTGTCAAACAGCGTGCTAAAAAATTAGGGTTTGCTCAGGAACCTAGGCATTGCATGCATGGACACAAACAGTGTGGTACAACCGCCGTTAGAAACCGTTAGTCCTTCCAAGAGCCAGGCACTACCATCTAAAGTAGCATTGCATGTGATATATATATATATATATATATATATATATATATATATATATGCTATGGTAAACCGAACCTTGCATCATTCCATGGCCGTTCAGAATTTTCTTTGTCGATTTGGTATAAGAAGCAATCTCACGTGTGCTTATGCTCTGAAGTCTGAAATGCTTGCGTCTAGAAAAATTATTCTTATCAAAACTCTGGTTTGCATAAAGCATAGCCTGTAAATGTAAAGTATGAGGTGAATCTAGGTAGACTGGATAACACGCTAAAACAGAGGATAAATACTCAAACTATATTCAGGTTGTAAATAATATAAATACATACTTTACTTATACTCCGTACCTGTTAGGTTTCTGGGCATAAAGAAACAGATGCCCTTGATTGATCTAAACCTGAGGCTTGTTTTCTACTAGCCATATAGACCAATAGTACCTTGAGGAGATTCAGATGTTAGGCGGCATACAATACTGCATTATTCAGTTCTGAAATCAGTTGTCCCTATAACTGAAAGTATCAGCCAGTTAGGACATTCAGGAATACGAGAAATGTAAAGGAAAAACAGATATAAACTAGTAAAACATGAATTACTTTCACAACATTTAATCTAATCAGACTGCAGAAAGAAAGATGTTCAGCTTACAAGAAGCTAGCAACCAACAAAGTAAATCAAAACTGCACACTCGGCAGTGCTCAATATATTGTGATCATCGATAAGTTCAAATTTGTTCCCCACAAAATAAAAAGCTCCAGAGTTATTTCAGATGAAACTCTCATCTCCATGGCTAAATTGAACAGCTTCTTTCGTGGAAAGAAGATCAGAGAAATGCACTCGAAACTGCAAGGACCATTCGAGAACACTCCGCTGCTTCCACATCAGTATCCACACAGATATCAATAGTGCAGACATACTGCTACTCAGTGATACTTTGATGCATTTGCAGAATGGCCTGATCTCACGCTCATTTAGTTCCAATATTTATCCATATTACATGGGGATTAATAAGTTCACAATCATATCACACTCTCTTCTCTACTGACTGATGTAATGGACATAACACGACTCACAAATCAAATATCCACTTTCAGTTAGCCACGGGCGAACCAGCATGTACCAGACCTACAATAGCAGACAACCAACATCCAGTTAGGCGAAGAACAATGGAACATGAATGACCAGCTTACACAGCAGAGAGAAACCTTTGTTGTGCAGTATGCATTCTAAAAATTCAATACCTTATTCTTGGTTCAAGCAAACACGAATCTAGCAGGCACTTGTCCTCTGCAAGCAGTTGCATAGTCTTCAGCAAGGTGCGGTGCAGCTTCACAGTGAGGGGATATGTACTTCTCCATGAAGACCTTCTCGGTCATCTTGGCAATTGTATAGTACCCCAAATTGCGATCTAGCAATCCCTTTTCCTTAAGAAACTTTAGAACATAGTACCGGGGCCTGAGCCGTCCCTCTAGGCTAAGATTGAGTATTACCGGCCGATGAGCAATGTACGCCGGTTCCAGCCCCACCACAGACATAAGAAACTCTGATTTTCTCTGCAGCATATCCTTAGAGCTCGTCAGCAGCGTTGGAGCCCTACAAACAGCAATGCGCACCTCGGCATCGGACCACCTGAAAGTCTTTTTCATGTACTCCATTTTCACGGCGATCTTTTCCTTGTCGAGAAAGGCAACAGCGTGCAGCGCGTGCCTGAACATCGGCGAGCTGGGGGACAGGCCTAAGCCTTCGGCGCAAGACACAATCATCCGGATACGCTCCAGGCTTGTGCTGAGCATCCTGGGCATAGCTATGCTCAGCTTGGCAATATCGCAGTCACCTAGACCGCGCTCCTGCAGGACCGCGATGTTGGGCTTTACGATCCTCTCAATGCTGTATGCGAGAAGATTACCGTCATATTTCAACGCTCGGAGGAGATTCTCGAAGGAGCCGCAGAGCGACAGGTAGTACTGTAGATTGGGGACGACGGATCTACGGCGGAGGCTGGATGGGACGAGCGCGGCGAGGCGCGCGATCTCGGTATGTGATAGGCCGATTCCTGCGAGGCCGGCGACGGTAGGTGCCAGCGTTCTCTCTACGCCGGTGCAGAGGAACTTGGGGTCCAGGGCGACGACGGCGGTGACGTCGGCGCTGGAGAGGCCGAGGCCGGTGAGGAAAGCAAGGACGGCGTCGGGATTTGTGGGGGACTTGACGTGGGAGAGCTTGGTGGAGGCCTTGAGGGCCTGGGCTCGGGTGAGGCCGCAGGCGTCGATGAGGTACTGCTCGACGGCGAACGCGGGGCTGGGGGATGCAGCAGGCGTGGCCGCGGCCGCGGAGAGGAGTCGGCGAAGAGGGGAGATGGAAGAGGTGGCGGGAGAGGAGAGGAGACGGGTGAGGACGCCGCTTCGCAGGCTGAGCATGGCGGTAGCAGACGGCGCGGCGGCGCCGGCGGCAAGCGGAGAGATTTTTTTTTTTTTGAAAGGAAGCGGACTGCCTGAGTTGGAAGCTGAGAAAGGGGAGAGGCTTCTTCAGTTGTGTCGAGAAACGAAGAGATGGGCCTCCATCGTCAACTTAGATGAGGTAGATGGGCTCCCGTAAGCATGGGCTCCATTCTCTACATAGGCACTTTATACCATGTACTATATATTTTGGTATCCCCTTCACCTAAAAAAAAGGACAGCCCTACGCGTCCCCCGGGGATATGTGCTTTTTATCCCCCGGGTCCCCAGCCAACCACGTGTCTTTTTTTGGATTCAAAATCCCGTTTTTGCTACATTTGTCCTGCTTTTGCTACATTGTAGCAAAAAACGGTTCGGTCTAAAAAATAGAAAATTAGACTGTACCTCGCCGGAGATCTCGTCGGTGACCGTGTAGCAAAAAAGTTATGTTAATGTAGCAAACTCGACCTCACCGGAGACTCGCCGGAGACCTCACTGGAGAATTTCGCCGGAGATCTCGCCGGAGACCTTGTAGCAAAAACTTTACACTATTGTAGCAAACCCACAAAACGGTTGTAGCAAAAAAAAGTACTAATGTAGCAAAAAGAACGACCTCGCCGGAGACATCACCGGTGCCTGCCGTAGCAAAGTCGTTGAAAATGTCGTAGCAAATATTTTGTGTTATTATAGCAAAAACATAGAAGAGAAATAGCAAAAACTTGCTACTATTTGTAGCATCACCTTGTAGCAAAACCAAAGACACACTTATAGCACCACCGCCAGCCACACGTAGCAAGAACTATATACTATTATAGCAAAACGATAAAACTAATGTAGCAAAAATTGTACAAGAAACCGTATAGCATATAGAGAACACGAATGTATCAAAGACGAAACGAATACATAGCAAAATAAAAACAAGTATGTAGCAAAAAAAAGTCTTCGGTTCACCCAGGGTAGCAAAAAAATTGGACTATATTATAGAAAAACATGGCGCTCCAACAGCAGCGTGTAGCAGCTACCATAGCAGCGTGTAGCCGGCTCCGCTCCCACATGTAGAAGCTTCTGCCTCCACCGCCGCCATGTGTAGCAGCCGATGCCCCGTCGTATAGCAGCAGTCGCCGCCGTGTGTAGCAATCTTCGTGGCCACCATCTTGCAGCACGCGCGCGGAAGCTGGGCAAATGGCATGGTAGCCGCGCCGCAGTGCTACAGTAGCACAAGGGCATCCAGATGTGGGAACGACTATATGGGGACGGAGGTTGAGCTGCGATGACCTCGTGCTTGCTGGTGATCGTGCTCGCCTCGCCCTCCTCCTCGAGGCCGCCGAGCTACATGAGGGAGAAGATCTCCGGTCGCCACCGGAGACGGTCCGCTCGGGTAGGGAAACAAAGCGGCGCGCCCGGGCAAAGGTAGCGTCGGCCCGCTGGCGAGAGTAAAGGAAGGAGGTGCAGCAACGCCGCCCCACCGGAGCCAGAACCACCGCCTAGCCACTTGGACATTGAGGTGTGCCCCATGATTTCAAATCGAGAGCCGCTGACCCAAGAAATGGAGGGAGTGAGGAAAAGGAGAAAGAAGGAAGGAGGTGGCTGCCGCCACCAGAGTTGAGGGAGGAGGAATTTGGTGGCCGTCGGAGCTGGGGAGGCTCACGGCGCGGGAGGAGAACGGGAGGTGGGGAACTCTCAGTTTCCATCGATCTATTTGGGTGCGGGTGGATAAGGCAGAGACGTTTTGAAGGTGGAGTCCACGCGGGACACGCGTCGCCACGAGGAGGCGGATGATACGAATCACGTGATCCCCCGGGGGAGTTGTATCATTTTCCTAAAAAAAAATGTATATTTTGGTTATTTTTTCACAACTGGTATGCATTTTGGGTATGAGAAACTATTAGTACTCCAGAAACCCTCAATTCAAATTTGCATAGGAGAGTATCGGACCAAGAGAGTACATAGATTCTCAATAATCTTCCACATTGGAAGGCCAGATCTCACAAACAGTATTACACGCTACGTCGAAAAGTTTTATCGATTTTCTGTGCAGGATCAATTTCAATGAGCTGGAGATGACTGCAGGGTGTACTTCTCGGTGAGCTTCCCTTGTCGGCCTGGACCAGCATCCACGCTGATAGAGAGAGAGAGGGAGACAAATTTCTGGTACTCCATTAGAGCTGGTTTACAAGGTAGCAAACAAACAGAGTATGTAGATACTGCGGTGGTATTTCCAGATTACAAGGTAGTATCACACCAAAACACAACAACGACAACCAAAGCCGCGAAAGTAGGCACTGTGATCCACTCCCTCAACACTCATGAGCTCTCCGCACCGCATTGCGTCACGCTCATTGCTTATTAGAACAGGATATGCAGATAGACATGGGCACTTGAAAGCAACACAAAATATTTTCAGACAGTCACTGCGCACCTTACCCAGCTACCATAGCTAAGCAGGCAGGCAGTGGAATTTGTTGAGCTGCAGTGCTCTGTAGGCTGGCAGTAATCTAGTCTAGCCAGCGAACCAAAATATATACAGTAACAGATGCTGAACTTGCTTCTCCAAGAGGGGGTTTTGCTACTACACACCCAGCTGCCAAGAAAGAAATGCAGGTCTGCCCACATTTTCTTCGATCCAAGGTCTTGCAAGGCGTCTCTGCTCCATGCAAAACAGACAAAGAATCAGGATGGAAATAATTAACCGTGACAAGATCAAAACGACTGGACTGTACAACGGAAGTCGACTGTCACACGGCACTCAAGTCAAAGTGCTGGATGAAGATCACACACTCCTGGCTGGGTTAGGTTTCTACATACAACACATAATATATAGTACTACTTTTCTTCTCGTTTTCCTTGTGGATGCTGCTAGCTATTAAACATAAAATTGTTTTTACCCGGTACATATTCTCTCCTGTCCAATGTAATGATAAGAATTTGGTAATGAGCAGAGATGCACTGGAATTTGGAATGACTTTTAAAAACAAATCGGCCATTTTTATTTTCGAACACAGTTTTCCAGACAAAAACAAAAGAATCCGAACACTGATGTTTTTTCAAGTAGAACAATGTTTCACTTATTCCAGTATCATTTGTACGACCGAGAATGCAAACTACAAGCAAAGCATTTTCTATACATGATACTGACAGCAGGCTTCACTTCGATCATGTACATACTAGCACTTGGGTAACGCAAAACTGTGGCAGCAGTAGCAAATGACACACTTATCAAATTGCATGACTAAGTCCTACAAGTCCATTTCACAGGTCACGTCGTGCAAGACAGAACAACCTAAACACTACATAAAGCATCAATTTCAGCGTCGGCCACACCATACATAACTGGAAGATCCTACAGCTTTTATGGAATGTAAGAACTAGCCTGTTAGAAATGTATCATACTCATGCGTAGAGATCTCAAACAAAAGATCACTCATCATCTTCTTGATTAACCAAACAAAAACATATAGATACAACAGATAGATAAATTTATATCACCTGTTCATTCAACATTGCATATTAGCAGATCTCATGTGTTAAAATTTACAGCTCCACCACTACCTCCACCAGCATCGCCTCTAACTGTTAGCAAAAGAAGTCCAATAAACCGATGTTAAAAGGTGAATCGCTAGGAAGACATAGGTGCAAACCGCCATATATTCTGTATAAGATGTAACTTGAGGGGGAAATCCTACTTTTTGCGACAAAGGTGCAGTATGTTAATGAAGCCACATATATTTGTTCCAGTTATGCCAAATGGACAAAATAAAAGATGTTCAAGTTGAGAAAGTTCAGTGGAAAAATGGACATTATGTAGCATTCTAAGGATTTATGATTACTATCATGATCAAATGGAGATAAATATTACTAGATATGCCAATCAAATAACTAATTCACAAGAAAAAATATTGACTGAATTAGAATGAATCTTGTTACACGAGGAAAAAAGTATTACCTGCAGTATAGAAATTTCTGTATGGATAATGGATCTTGATACTCCAGCAATTTCTTTTAGAAATAGTTTTGAACTGCATCGACTCAAGTTGGAGCATGAAGTCGCCAATATACGTAGCCAGAACAATCACATTTGAGTCCTCGTCATACCCCACCATTTTTGCCACTTTGAGGCCGCTATACATTTCCCGTGGAAATAACCCCTCCAGTTGAACGATTTTCTGCAGCAGCACCCATTCGACAACATCATCGCAGTTCAATTTCCTCTTCCACAATTGGATGCTCAGTTCTGACAGAACTGCGAAGCCAAGGGCACTATCATCTGTTCGTAAGAGCTGAAAGGAAAAGCAGTCGGTAGCGCGGGCATCCACTGGCTTCTCAATCACACTGAGGCTCTGACTTTCAGTATCAAACATAAGGACACCGCCTCCACGTAACAACCAGAAAAGTGCATTCCCAATGAGGATGCTGGGCCTTATACGAAGAATCTCATCTGTAGTCACCGTTGAGACAATATTTCCCCATACACCAGATATCGACTCGTAGAGGCAAGCGAATGTCTGTATTTCTCCAACAGATACCAAAACCAACTTAAAGGGGCTCGAGAAGCAATCGCCGTGCACATGCCCATCCTCGGCATCAGCGCACAGCACCGCAGCGTGCCGGAACTTGCTTCGAAGGCCCGGTGGAAAAGTAACACGGTGCTGTTGGGCGGAGAGGGGGTCCCACACAACGGCCTCGCGCTTCGACCGGTTGATTACGGCAGCGAGACCGTGGCGGCATCCCATGAAGTACCAGTCCCAGTGGCGCAGCCAGAGGGAGAAGCGCTGGGCGGGGATGCGGTCGGGTTTCGTGTCCAGAAAAGGAACAAAGTGGCTGCCTGTAATCCCTGTGAAGAAGCCCAATAGAGGAGGCTCGTGGTGGTGCTTGCGGAAGCGTGTGAGAAAGCCAGGGTCAGAGAGGATGGTGTGCCAGCGCTTGCAGGCGACGGAAGCACGAGGTAGTGAGGATGGCTGCGGAGGGAGGCGGAGGAGGATCTCCTGAAGAAGATTCTCGTCGTCAAGCGGGGGTGTCGCCGCCATTGAGAAACTATTATTGTCGTCGTCGTCGAGTGCCTTGGATATGGGGTCAGCCGGCATTGTGGAACACCACATGCTCTTGGCATCCACACATGTTGTACTTGGAATGGGATCAGCCCTGAAACAGCAGAAGTAGCGGCAGAAAAATGCAATAATCAGTGGACATATTTCTTCAATCAATGTGGTTGCAAACACAAAAAAAAAAATCCAATCAACTTATGTTAGAAAGCATCCAACACATAAAAAAGCAAACATCCATCTAAACAGCGCGCTGTGTATGATAGAGAGAAATGGGTGGCCTTTAATCAATGTGGTGGCAAACAAACAACAGGAGCGTCATCCAAATGCAATCAAACCTACTGATTTCTTCAATCAGTGTAGTTTCCTAACACATCAAATACAGTCAATGTGTGTTGCAAAAACATCCAACGAGAATACATCATCTATTTCCCCCTTAGACACAAGACGCGGTGCGCAAAACAAAGAGAAATTGGGTGGCCTTACCCGTGGGCAATCTCAGCGGGATCCATCATCTATTTTCTTTTTCTCCCCCTGTTGCAGCACCCTCTTCTCTGTCCACTATCTCAACAATCAAACATTGGGGTTAGTTATGAGGAAAAATTGTATTCCTACCTAGGGTTTTCCGCAAGAATATACTAGAAGAGAAGAAAAGGAAAAACGCCGACCTCGAATCGTCCGTGGCTGCCGAGGACGGAGTGGCTGAGGTCGCCCGCGACGCAGCTCCTCCTTTCTCTCGCTCAGGCGGTGCCGTCGACCGCCGTTGTGCACTGGAGGCTCTGGGGAATGAAGAGATATGTGCTGCGTTGGGGAATGGAGAAAGGGGCACCTCGAAACCCTGCTGGGGCCTTGGAAAGGGGATCTCGCCGGCGCCGCCGCTCCTCTGGCTCGGCTCCGGCCGCCGCCGTGCCGTGGAGACTTGGGTGACCGGCTAAACGGGAATGGGACTATCCTATCCTATCGTGTACCTATTTGTTTCGCCCGATTGAAGCCCAGCCCAACCCAAAATCTGAAGCCCATCTACAAACTTGAGAAATAAAAAGCTGAAGCTCATTTCCGTCTCTTATGGCTGTTTGTTTGGACAATGGCTGGAGCTTCTTCAGCTTTTGGGTACTCAGAAGTTTTACTGAACAATCAACCTCTATCTATGTTTTTGGTAGTACTAGTATACTCGCTCCGTTTGGAAATATAAGATGTTTTAGTTTAGTCCGTTTGGAAATATAAGATGTTTTAGTTTAGTGAAGCTGTATCTAGACACTTTTTAGTAATAGATTCATTTGAACCTACGCACTAAAAGATGTCTAGATACATTTATTTTACAAACCTAAAACATCTTATATTTCTAAACAAAGGGAGTATATAAGTAATTGCATACTGAGTCGAGTTCTCTGAGCTACTTCAAATCATATTCTGCATTTGTCCATCACCAAAACCATGCCTTCTCTCAACGCGATTCACCCCTGCATAACGCACCTGCAGATTGTCAGTAGTCTACGACATCATCATCATCTACATCAGAATTCATCAAAGCATGATGGCATCATATCATCCGCAGCATAATTCATCAAGGCATAAACGCTGCCATAACATAATATAATTAATGCATCTCTGATACCACGATTCTCAATTCTCAGATGTTCCGACACTTCTCTCCTGACACTTCAAGTTCAAAATAAAACAAACTGTTGCCAAAGGCAATAACACAGATACCATACGACACGACACGACCTTGTTGTTCTGACCCCTAGTCTAGGTACGATAGGAGCTATCCGCTAGCATGACCGACATCACCGCGCAAGTGGCCAGTAGGCCAGATTCTACAGCACTAGGAAGGGGCACTGGTTCCTCGCATGCTCCGGGACCAGCTTCGTCGCGACCTCCATTGGAAGCCCCTTCAGCTCTGCCAAACATGATAGACAAAACGGTTAGAAACTCAGTGATCGATCAGTGCCGGTGATTCTCTAACGCGGATAACAAATGAGTGTAATTACCGTGAGCCTTGAAGTTGAAGAGCGGAGGCAGGAACCGACCGTTGGGGAGGCGGCTGTTTGGGTCACGGAGCTCATCAAAGAACGGATGAGTCAGAGCATCCAGCTGCAAGAACATCAGAACACAGCGTTAGAGAGTTAGACATACGAAAACTGTGTTTCGTCTGCATGGAAGAAAGCTTGTGGTAAGTAGGCACTCACAGCTGAGGACCGCAGGTGTGGTGAGTACTGAAGAAGCCTGGAGACCAGATCCACTGCTTCAGGTGGCATTCTTTTGCTGAACACCTAGAGTTAAGAATTGTCAAAATTTCAGCATACAGTAATTACCTAGGGAGCACCAAAGTTCCATTTACAAAGCCATACCTTATGCCAAGGATGAGCTTTGATTTGGGGAAACTTGAATTCTGTGTAGTTCGGGTTCATGCACTTAATTTCTTCCCTTGTAGGTGTGCCCAGAATCTGCACAACAATCACAAACTCGCGCATGAGTGACCTATAAACAGTATGAATTGATAGCAAGATAAAGCTGCAGAATCACCTTGATAATTTCAACGAGCTGATCAACTCCACTTTCACCAGGAAAGAGAGGCTGTAAATCAAACCAGATTTAGATGTGAGCTTCATAATTTCTACTTAAACAAGATTATCTATTCACGGTGGCTTTTCCAAGAGAAAGATAACAATCAGGACTCCTGGTTTTTTAAGTTCACCTGTCCTGTTAGAAGTTCAGCAAGAACACATCCAGCAGACCAGACGTCAATTGCTGATGTGTACTCAGTGGCACCAAAAATAAGCTCAGGTGCCCTATAGTACCTAGAGCAGATGTATGATATATTTGGTTCACCTTTCACCTATAGAAGAGTGTAAAATAGCATATATTAAGCTCAAATACAACAATATCGAGAAGACTCGAATACAACAGTACCAAGAGGGGTCAAGATAAATACCAGAACTTTTGCACTTCCAAAATCACAGATCTTTAGCTGATGAGTGTGTGGGTTAACCTAGTAAAAAGAAGCAAAGTTGTGAATACAGCAGGAAGCATGGGAAGCTGATGAAGTATATTGAAAATAATGCCTAGATACATCCAGGTGCCTGAGATGCTTGATATTATCTTCATGGACTATTGTGGATTGTGTATAGCTGTTAGAGTTAACTAAAAGGCACAGGACAACACATCTAGGGCCAGATATAGTCAGGGTCATGTGCTTATTAAAACTAGCATGGAAAAAGTTTTTGTGTTTTAGATCTGATCCTGAACTTTCAAATGAACCATAAACAACAGGAGAAATGAAATTACAGTAGATATTGTTACGAGCAGTGTGGAGTTATCAACATAGGACAGCACAGACATACCACATATTGATCTTTGGTATTTGAAATGAAAGGGGAATGGGGAGGTTCAAATACGAGCCACATCTTTTGCAGAAAATGAAATAATTTATAACCTACAGAACCACTCAAAAGAAGCTCAAAGAAAGGATATGATGTCTTAAATTTACCAGAAGATTTTGTGGTTTTATGTCCCTGTGACAAACACCAACAGTCCGATGGATATAGGCCAGTGCCCTAAGAATCTGTCAAGGTAAATAAATAAGAAAATCATCCAAATAAAAATGGTCAGAGAAACTATATTTAAATAAGGGTATTCACATATGTTCATACAAAAGTAAAGCCAGGTCCACTTGAACTATGTATGAAGTTTGACATATTACAGGTGCAATGCAGACAGTGCAAAACTAGGAACCACTCAATCCGAATAGATCGAAAATCTGCCTATGAAAGTAGTAGATAGTATCCTTGTGAAGTTCATCAAGTAAACCAAAAATCTAAAATAGGACCCATAATCTAAGACTAAACTGTATCAAAATCAATTTAGTGCTTGCAAACACTATGTGCTCACTCAAGTTGCATCAGCAAGTCAACATAACATATCAAGCGAAAGAAACATAACACTGAAGCTAATGGTTACCTGATAAGTATATAGCTTCACATAGATGAGTGGCATGCGTTGGTTCATCTTGTTGTAGTGTCTGATGACACGGTGGACTGTCTCAGGAACATACTCAAGCACAAGATTCAGATAGAGTTCGTCCTTTTCAGTGGTTGAGAAGAAGCAGTGTTTCAAAGCAATGACATTTGGATGGTCAAGCAGACGCATCATCTGCAACTCACGGTTCTTGTATCTCTTATCCTGAAGGACCTTCTTGATAGCTACTGTCTCACTTGTCTCCAAACATTTTGCCTGTCAAGACAGAAGTAAAATCATGCATTTATGCTTAAATTGTGTGTTCCATGACAAAGTAAGAGAAGGAGCAGCTTTAAATGCCCTCGATAGATGTTTATTTTGCAAAGATACCTGAAACACAGTTCCAAATGACCCTTGCCCAATAGCTCGCTCGGCCATGTAACTTATGGTCTGCCATTCACAACAATTGAATACTAGTGTCAGAAGCTGTAGAAACCTAAGTCAAGTAATAAGCAATAATCAAAGAAAATTAAGCTCCATCCACCTGCTTCATTTGGCCATCTTTGCCTCCAATAGTTGTGACTATGATATGACCAGTTTCTGTTCCATTCCCATTGATGACTGTTGCCTCAACTTCCTGCAACAAATAAACAAGTTAGATCAAGCGTAAATTTCCAGAAAATCTGGTCTAACAACGTCAACAGAGAGACCATAACAGATAGGTCATACCTTCTCATCTCTTAGTTTCATATTACTCATTGCATCCGGCAGTTTATCCGCTGCGAGAGTACTGCCACCAGCATCTCTCAGCCCAGATGCCGCTGCGACACCAAGTGAGGCCATTGCTAGCTGACTTGGAATCACAACACTGAAACCAAAAGAAGCACAAGCAAGGAACTTGAGTTACTATTACAAGTCTGTCAGTGCAAAGTATAAAAATCAGAGGTGCGTATATCTGACATGACCAGCAATAGACCCCCAACTTCAGAATAACTAGCATCAGAAGGAAAGCAAGGCTTTCTTATTGCTAAACCAAAAAAACGTGAGTGAAGGGTTGCATAATGATTCATAGATACTTAAGAGGGTAATTCCTGAACCGAGAATACTACATACAGAATGGATAAATGCAGACGCAGGTACTACTGAATATAATAATAATAAAAAATTAAAGGATGGACCTAGTTCACTTGCTCGTTAGTTTTTCCCAAATTAAGAAACTCCAACGAGTAATGCCTCATTATTAAAAGAAAACTCCACGGTACCAAATTTACTTTCACTCTTTTGTATCGAACTCTGAAAAATCAAAGGATGGACAGATAATTCATAAGTGGTAGCTGCGAGCTATGCATCTGCTACAAATGGACTGTAAAATTAATGCTTGCAAACTGCAATTCCATGGTTCTGGAAGAGAACACGGACGAGACAGCAGAAAATCACAGCCGTGAGAACTCAAGGACACGCTCCTCTCTCCCCATGCCGCTTAGCCCAGGAACCCAATGCTGCCCCAGCCGAACGCAGCGATCGCGCCTTCCCCCTGCCTGCCTGCCAAAACAAAAGGCCCGCGGAACCTACGCGAAATTCGAGCGGTCTGGAGCGATCCCTCCATGGATCTGGCTGGTTGCGGGTTTCAGCGAGGCCTGGTTCGGGGAGCGTACCGGGTTGCTGCTGCGGCGGCGGCGGCGCTCCGGCGGACGGGACCATAGGGCTGCGGCCGCGGGCGGATCGGAGAGCGTCGATCGAGGAGGACGAATGGGCTGCTTGGGTTGTCTCCACTGCCGTCCGCTCCACTCCAGTCCAGTCGCTGCGGGTGCGGGGGGGTCGCGTCGCGTGCTGTGGTGGTCGGCGTGGGCCGGTGGGTGGAGAGAGAAGAGAGAGAGAGAGGAAAAAACAACGATTCCGCCTCGCTCTTTTTCCTTTTTGTTTTTTTCTATCCAAGTAAAAGAGTTCTCAAAAAAAAAACAAGGATAGGGACCCGAAGGACCTAACAAAAAAGAAAAAAATACAACCATGCCCTTTCAATTTGCAAAAAAGATCTAAAAAGATATAGCAAAAACGCCATCAAGTCCCTAAGCAAAGAGTTCTCAAAATAACCTAGCCTTCTCAAATGACTGTCTTGCTTGCACCAAAAAGAGTGCATTTAGATCCACGATGACCATAGATCCATGACCATAACCTCCGACCATGATCATCTTTGTAGCACACACCGACCACGACAACTTCCACTGAGGGCCAGATCCATGAGCAAGGGAATCGGATCCGCCGGTGGCGACCTATGCAAGGACTACAATAACAACCCATGTAACCACTCTCTTCCCGCAAGCGGCTTGACGACCACCAACAAGCGGAAAACATTGACATAAATTTAAGCGAAAGTTGATTCGGATAAGGAAGCATATCATTCTCCAAGCTATGCTTCCTACCAAACCATGTTGACCCACCGCTATCGTCACATGAACAGCTGATGTCTGGACATAGATATGCCAGCCACCAAGAGACAGATCCATGATTGTCTAGCAACCTCTAACCAGGATCATTGTTGTATCACACATTGACCACAACAACTTCCATAGAGGGTTAGATCCACGAGCAGAGGCACCAGATCCGCCCATGGCGACCTATGCAAGGACTACGATAGCAAGCTGCGTAACCATAGCACCCCCACCCCCACCCCCCACCCCCACCCACACACACACTCCCAAGCGGCCTGACAACCATAGTCACCTAGAAAACATTGACATCAGTTTAAGCAAAAGTTGGTTTGGAGTGTGTACCGGGTTACTACTACGGCGGCGGCGCTCCAGTGGAAGGGCGCTAGGGTTGCAGATTGGATGGGTCGAGGAGTGCGAACCTACCGCTTGAATATATATCTCGGTTGCACTCCACTTCAGGGAGTCGCTATGGGTGAGGGGGTAGTGAGGGTCAGGTTTCGGCACTCTTTATCATATTCCTTTTCTCTTTCCTTAGATAGAAATAAAAGAGTTCCAAAGATAGCATAACCTTATCAAACTACATGGCTAGCTTGCAGCAAAAAAACGAGGGATATATCTAGATTGAACTTTTATTTAGGAAAACATTGAAACAGCGAAGCGCTCCTCAATTCGTATAGATGGAATAGATCTGATTACAAGGAAAACGTGCCAAAATGCCTAATCACGAGGATTGCGAGGAAAACATGTCGAAATGCCACAGAGACAATGAAGAACGACTTGCCACGTCATGCGGCCCGGCGGCTGAACACACATCCTGACCATTTGCGGGTTTCTGAGTGATATTTTGCCATGCTACCATTCGGTTGGTTCATTTAGAATGATATGTATCCACACAACCACGCAGAAAAATCGTTCAAATAGTCAGCATAACAGCTAAGAGGTTCATCGTCTCTCAAACTTCGTGTTAGCAGATCATGTTGGTCATTTTTTAAGATGGTGTTATACTTCGACACTATACTTGCAGTAGCCAGGCACATATCCCTGAGAGGATTATGCTCATGAATCAATGTTGGTTTCAGACAAAATTATGCATTTTTATTAATTCTAAAGTTTTATTCTCTCGTGGTTTATTTGTAGGTTCCAAGTGTATCCACATGTAATAGCTGGAAAAAAATGTCCGAAAATCATCTTGGAGCCCGTCCACCATGGTGGAATTTTTTGAATTTTTGAAAAATGTTAAATATTTTCAAAACAAATATATTTAGGTAGTCAATAATACAAAATACAAGTGTGCAAAGCAGCAAAAAAGATAGATATAACAAATTTTGAAAAAGTCTGAGGCCCATAACAAAGTTCCACCGTTCACATCCAAATCTATACTTTTGTCTTTTTCGCAGAGAGCAGAATACAAAGTTTTTCACATGCTGTTTTTTTGTGCGTGTATTATAAATTATTATCTACATCCTAATATTTTTTTAGATTTTTTAAATCTTTAAATTTAAATTTTTGAGAAAATAAATATATAAAGTCCGTCATAGTGGACGAGCACCAAAACGACGCTGCCCACTCTTTGGCATAAAAGAGATGATCCTTTGTTGCATTTTTGCTCGATGAGGAGTTAAGCACATGGTATCTCGGTGGAGCTGTCTTCGCGGTGGTCGGGTCGGCAGACTATATCGGCATATGTGGCCTGTGTTGTAATTTGGTGTTTTGTTACGTGTTGCCCATAACACAAAGCTTTGGCCTATTTATGCATGACATAGTATATGATTGTGCCATGGAGCTAAAGTTTAGTCTCATATTACGTTAGTAAGAGTTGCACCTTGTTATATATTAGACTATTCTACCACTCACTAAGACGTGATAAAAAGAGCAGCTCTCCCACACTCCTCCAACGACGACGTCCGCCACGCCATGTCACGCCTCGCCTCGTCATGACGATGCGCGTTGCGGGAACAAGCCAAACTCGTTTTTTGCATTATATTTATATTTTGCTATTTGGGAAAATTAATTATACGAGTCATCAACAAATGTGTTAATCAATTGTTTTCAATTTTAAAAGTGCAATGAACGTCTCCTAAAGAGGGGTGAATAGGCTTTTAAAATTATTATGGTTTAGACTCAAACAAATGCGAAATAAAACTAATGTTTAATTTATTGAGCACAAAACCTAACCATTAGATTCACCTAAGTGCATCAACAACCTATGCTAAGCAATATAAGCAACAAAGTGATAGCCAGGTAAAATACTTCAAGCATGATGGTATCACAATATAAAATGCATAATTAAAGGGCTCGGTTGAGAGATAACTGATGGACGCGGAGACGAATTTTTGTATCCAGGAGTTCATTTCCAAAGAAGCTACGTCTCCGTTAAAGAGGTGTGTTGGTGCAATGCTCTCCGAACGCCATAAATGGCTCACCTCGGGGTGTGGTGGCTCGATGTTCACCCAACGTCACACAAGGCCTCACCCCGGATGCGGAAACACGCAACTCACCAACGCCGCAAAAGGCTCACCCTATTCTCCCGTGAGCTTGTCACAAAGGCCTACTCATGATCCACTATGGGACACTTGAGGGCAGTCACCGAACCCGTGCAAGATTGGAGCAATCTCCACAACTCAATTGGAGGCTCCCAACAATAACGCCACAAAAGGCAACAAAGCCACAACAGGCAACAAAGACCACAAGAGGTCAAGACTCCAACCACACAACCGTCTAGGGTTCCAAGAACCCAAAAGTAACAAGTCCACGAGCTTGTACTCGCCGAATCTCCAAGGATAACTCAAACCTATGCACCAAATGCAAGGGCAAGTCCTTCACTCCCAAAATTCCAACAAAGCTACAAAAGCTATTGTGGGAATAATGGAGAAAGAACAAAAGAGGAGAACACAAAACTCTCCAAGATCTAGATTCCAATGATTCCTTCACAAAGAAGGGATTTGGCTTGAGGGGGGTTGTAGATCTAGATCTCCTCTCTCAAATCCCTCAAAAAGATGTAAGGATCGTGGAAGGGGGAAGGAGAGAGGACAATCTCTTCAAGGTCAACAATGGAGAGAGAGAAAGAGAAACGGACCAAAGAACTCGTACACAGGAAGGGGAAGAGGAGCCCCTTTTAAAGGGCTCCCCGATCTGCCCATTATGGGCATTTACAACCCTGGCCGGAACTTTCGGTGGGAGGCCAGAATTTTTGGTGGCATGAAGCCAACGGTCAGAAAACTACAATGCGAAAGACAGGAAAAAGAGTCTGGACGGAACTTCCGCTGAGAACGGTACTACCGGTAGAAATTCCGACCGAAGTTCCATCAAATAGAACACCCAAAAACAGAGAGGTTATTGAGCGTGAGCGGAACAAGAGCCAGATTTTCAACCGGAACTTCCGATGGCAACTAGGCCTGAGCGGAATTTCTGGTGTGATACGTCCATTTTGCATCACTATTCTATATCATAATTTTTTGTTATTCATTGATATATTTCATATTAAGAGGTGATACTTATGTTGTTTCATCTATTTTTGCATGTTGGATGATTCTTGGAGGATGAACTGCCGGAGTCAGGATTCTGATGGAAAAAGCGGAGTTTTGATGCAATTTTCGTGAAGATCGGAAAATACCAGAAAATACATGGAAAATCATATTTTTCCATAAGACGAAGGAAGCCAGAAGGGGAGGCTGAGATGGGCCACAGGGGGCCCACACACCCCATGCGCGGGCACCCTTGGCCGCGCCACCAGGGGGTGGCCACCCTGGCCCACCTCCTGCTCCGCCCTTTCACCTATATCTTCTCCTCGAAACCCTAATAAACGGGGGGCGACCACATAAAGATTATGTTGCCTCTGCGGGGCGAAAACTATAGAGAGAGAAAGAGCTCTTCGACAGACAGATTTCTGCCAGGGAAATTCCTTCCCGGAGAGGGGAGATCGTCGCCATCAACATCGTCATCAAGCTAGACTTTATCGGGATCATCATCATCCACACCACCATCTCTACCAGCACCATCATCACCACTCCATCCTGCTGTAAAAATTGTGTTGAATTTTGCATAGTTCTTAGGGGAAACTTTCGCGGTGTTGATTACTTTTGTAGTTGATGCTTGTGAGTGGAACCATTGAATTATTGTTTATGTTCAGATTGTTATTCATCGTCATATCATCTCTGATCTTGATTCATATAATGTCTCGTGAGTAGTGTAGGCGTTCGTAGCATGGAAAACAAAAAATTCTACCGCATGCACACAAACAAGCCAAGATCTATCTACTAGATTGTAGCAACGAGTCGATTGGAGTACTCACCCTCGAAGATTACAAAGCGGTTAACGAGAGCAGATTCTCATGGGTGATGTATTCGTACACTTGATGATCTCAAGATCGCGTAGACGATCCTTCCGGCGCTGCGTTCCGGCAGCGCTTCCGCAGTCGGTCACACGTTCGGTACTCGATGAAGACCTTCATCTCCCTTGTTCTAGCAGGCAGTGGAGGTTGCAGTTCTCCCCTCGCGATTCCGGCAGCACGATGGCGTGGTGTCGGAAGTAGAGGGAAGATCCTGCAGGGCTTCGCCTAAGCCGGTGCGAGTTATGGTGGATCTAGGGTTTTTCCAGTGATCTAGGTTTAGAAGGCTAGAGAGGAGGAGGAGGTGTCGGTGGCGGCTAGGGCGATGGCGACGTGCTGAAGGCGGCGGCGTGCGGCGGCGGCGGTGCACGGTGGGGAGGACTAGGGCTTGTAATCTTTGGGGCAGCCCTCCCCCTCTATTTATGAGAGGGAGGGCAGCCTTGGGAGATGGGAGTTTGAATCCATACCCAAACCCAAGTTGGATAGAAGGAGGACTCTTTCCTTCTTCCACTAGGAAACTATTGTTCCAGTTTGACTTTTCAAACCTCCCTTTTGACTTTCAATTTAGAGCTTTAATTCTCTCTCACAAATGCCCAACCAAGTGACCTAGGACATGATCCAATCATTCCACTTACCCATGACACATTCATGGACCATTCCCCTTCCGATCCGGTGAACCTTCTAGACCCTTCTAGAACCTCTCCAATGAAAACATCGAAATCATTCCCGAACTCCAGAATCGGACTTTCCTTATATGAATCTTATTCTCCAGACCATTCCGGATCTCCTCGTGATATCCCGGATCCCATCTGAGACTCCGAACAACATTCGGTATCCCTACTTACATTCCATATCTACTAAACAACATTGAATCCTTAAGTGTGTCTCCCTACGGTTCGTGAATTATGCGGACATGACCGAGACACTTCTCCGATCAATAACCAATAGAGGAATCTGGAAATTCATATGGCTCCCACATATTTCAATGATTACTTTGCGATTGAATGAACCACTTACATACGATACCAAATTCCCTTTGTCTCGCGATAGTTTACTTATCTGAGATCCGATCGTCGGTATCTCTGCATACCTAGTTCAACCTCGTTACCGACAAGTACTCTTTTCTCGTTCCCGTGATATGTGATCCCTTGTGAGACAGTCACATGCTTGCAAGATAATTGGATGACATTCCACCGAGAGGTCCCAGAGTATATCTATCCGTCATATGGATGGACAAATCCCACTCTTGATCCATGTGCCTCAACACATACTTTCCGAACACTCAATGCCACCTTTATAGCCACCCAGTTACGGTGTGGTGGTTGATGTCATCAAAGCATTCTTTCGGTGATGGTGATTAGCGTGATCTCATGGTCGAAGGAATTAGGTTACTATGTATCAGAAAGCTTATAGCAAACAAACTATTGAAATGACTTGATCTTAATGCTACGCTTATCTATAGGAGTATGTCCATCACACCATTCTCCTAATGATATGATCTTGTTGTTAATAACATCTCAATGTTCATGATCGGGAAACCACGATCATCTATTAACCAACAAGCTAGTATTACAAAGAGGCTTTACTAGGGACTCTAATTTAGTTTACAAATCACACAAGTATTAATGTTTCTGGTTAATACTATTATAGCATGAATGTAAACATTTATCATAAACACAAAGATATAATAATAACCACTTTTATTATTGCCTATAGGGCATATCTCCAACAGTTTCCCACTTGCACTAGAGTCAACTAATCTAGATTATATGGTAATATACCGAACACCCATGGCGGTTTGGTGCTTGTCATGTTTTGCCCTCGGGAGAGGTTTAGTCAACGGATTCGCCACATTCAGATATGTGTATACTTTGCAAATCTTTATGTCACCATCTTGGACATGCTCTTGAATAGCGTGAAAATGTAGCTTGATGTGCTTCAGCTTCTTGTGTGACCTTGGTTCTTGCGCATTGGCTATGGCGCCCATGTTATCACAATATATAGACATTGGGTCCAGCACACTTGGAACCACACCGAGCTCTGTAATGAACTCCTTCATCCATATCGCCTCTTGTGAAGCCTCCGAAGCAGCTATGTATTCCGATTCAGTTGAAGATCTCGCCACAACGCTTTGCTTTGCACTCCTCCAACTAACTGTTGCACCATTCAAAGTAAATACGTATCCAGATTGAGATTTAGAATCATCCGAATCGGTGTTCCAACTAGCATCGGTGTAACCATTAACAACGAGTTGTTCATCACCTCCATAAGAAAGAACCATATCCTTAGTTCTTCTCAAGTACTTAAGGATGTTTTTGACCGCTATCCAATGATCCACTCCTGGATCACTTTGATATCTGCTATTCAAACTAACAGCATATGCAATGTCGGGTCTAGTACATAGCATGGCATACATAAGAGATCCTATGGTTGAGGCATAGGGAGTCTTACTCATCCTTTCTCTATCTTCTGCCGTTGCAGGACTTCGATTTTTACTCAAGGTCATATTGGGCAACATGGGCAAGAATCCTTTCTTGCTATCTTCCATTCCAAACATCTTTAGAATTTTGTCCAAATATGTACTTTGTGACAATGATATTAGGCGTCTCGATCTATCTCTGCAAATCTTTATGCCTAATATGCAAGCTGCTTCGCCAAGATCTTTTATTGAAAAACTATTATTAAAATAACACTTGACACTATTAAAAAGGTCTACATCATTCCCAATCAACAATATGTCGTCTACATATAGTATTAAGAATGCTAAAGAGCTCCCACTCACTTTCCTATAAATACAAGCTTCTCCATAAGTTTGTATAAAACCAAAGCTTTTGATTACCTTATCAAAACGTTGATTCCAACTCCGGGATGCTTGCTTCAATCCATAAATGGACCGTTGAAGTTTGCATACCTTGTTAGCATCTTTAGGATCGACAAAACCTTTGGGTTGTACCATATACAACTCTTCATCAATGTCTCCATTGAGGAACGCCGTTTTGACATCCATCTACCATATCTCATAATCATAATATGCAGCGATTGCTAACAAAATCCTCATAGAATTTAGCTTCGCTACTAGTGAGAAAGTCTCATCGTAGTCAACTCCTTGAATTTGTCGAAACCCTTTTGCGACAAGTTGAGCTTTATAGACAGTAACATTACCATCAACATCTGTTTTCTTCTTGAAAATCCATTTGTTCCCGGCAGCCATCCGGTAAGTCCACCAAAGTCCATACTTGGTTTCAGTACATGGATCCAATCTCGGATTTCATGGCTTCTTGCCATTTATTGGAATCTGGGCTCATCATCGCTTCCTCATATGTCGCAGGGTCATCGGTGTTGTCCACCAACATGACACTCATAACGGGATCATACCAATCAGGAGTGGTACGAGTTCTCGTTGACCTGCGAGGTTCCGTAGTAACTTCAACCGAAGTTTCATGATCACAATCATTAGCTTCATCTCTTATTGGTGTAGGCGCCACACGAACTACTTCCGGTGCTGCGCTACTCGCAAGTTCAAGAGAAGGTTCAACAACCTCGTCGAGTTCTACTTTCCTTCCAGTCACTTCTTTCGAGAGAAACTCCTTCTCTAGAAAGGATCCATTCTTGGCAACAAAGATTTTGCCCTCGGATCTATGATAGAAGGTATACCCAATAGTTTCCTTTGGGTATCCTATGAAGACGCATTTTTCCGCTTTGGTTTCAAGCTTGTCTGGCTGTAACTTCTTTACATAAGCTTCGCAACCCCAAACTTTTAAGAAACGACAGTTTAGGTTTTTCCCAAACCATAATTCATACGGTGTCGTTTCAACGGATTTAGATGGTGCCCTATTTAAAGTGAATGAGGCTGTTTCTAATGCATAACCCCAAAACGATAGCGGAAAATCTATAAGTGACATCATAGAACGAACCATATCTAAGAGAGTTCGATTACGACGTTTGGACACACCATTACGTTGTGGTGTTCCCGGCGGTGTCAATTGTGAAAGTATTCCGCATTTCTTCAAATGCTCGCCAAACTCGTAACTTAGATATTCACCTCGATGATCAGATCGTAGAAACTTAATCTTCTTGTTACGTTGATTCTCTACTTTACTTTGAAATTCCTTAAACTTCTCGAAAGTTTCGGACTTATGTTTCATGAAATAGATATACCCATATCTAATCAAGTCATCCGTGAAGGTAAGAACATAACGATAACCACCGCGCGATGCTACACTCATTGGACCACACACATCGGTATATATGATTTCCAATAAGTCCGTAGCTCGCTCCATCATACCAGAAAATGGAGTCTTAGTCATTTTACCCATTAGACATGCTTCGCATCTTTCAAGTGATTCGAAATCAAGTGATTCAAGAAGTCCATCGGAATGGAGTTTCTTCATACGCTTCACTCCAATGTGACCAAGACGACAGTGCCACATATAGGTTGAGTTATCGCTTAATTTCAAATGTTTAGCTTCAATGTTATTAATATGTGTATTACTACAACCGAGATTCAATAAGAATAGACCATATATCAAAGGTGCATGTGCATAAAATATATTACTCATATAAATAGAACAACCATTATTCTCGGACTTAAACAAGTAACTGTCTCACAATAAACATGATCATGATATAATGTTCATGCTCAACGCAGGCACCAAATAACAATTATTTAAGTATAAAACTAATCCCGATGGTAGATGAAGAGGTAGCGTGCCGACCGCGATCACATCAACCTTTGATCCGTTTCCAACCCGCATCGTCGCCTCGTTCTTTGCTAGTTTCCGTCTATTCTGCAGCACCTGTTTCGAGTTACAAATGTGAGCAACCGAACCAGTATCAAATACCCAGGAACTACTACAAGTACTAGTGAGATACACATCAATAACATGTATATCGGATATACCTTTCTTCTTGATGTTGCCGTTCTTCAAATCCGCCAAGTACTTAGGGCAATTCCGCTTCCAGTGACCTTCTCCCTTGCAGTAAAAGCACTCAGTATCAGCCTTAGGCCCATCCTTGGTCTTCTTCGCCGGCGCGGTAACTTTCTTACCGCCCTTCTTGAAGTTTCCCTTTTTCTTAGACTTGCCTTGCTTCTTGAATTTGGTGGTCTTATTGACCAACAACACTTGGTGCTCTTTCTTGGTCTCCACTTCTACAGACTTTAACATGGAGAAGAGTTCGGGCAACGACTTGTCCATGTTTTGCATATTGTAGTTCATCACAAAGTTCTTATAACTTGGTGGTAGTGATTGGAGGACACGGTGAATCCCCAAAACATTAGGAATCACTATACCCAAGCTTTGAAGCTTGCTTGCGTGCCCAGACATCTTAAGCACGTGCTCACTGACGGAGCTGCCCTCTTCCATCTTGCAGTTAAAGAACTTTTCAGAAGCCTCATAACTCTCAACTATCGCGTGAGCCTCAAATATTATTTTGAGTTCACAGACAATATCATGTGGGTCATGGTTCTCAAACCTTTTATGAAGCTCTGATTCCAAACCATACAAGATTGCACACTGAACTGTGGATTACTAATTCTTCCGAGCAAGGAAAACATTCTTTACCTCATCGGTAGCATAAGCTACAGGTGGGTCACCCAGCGGTGCATCTAGCACATAGGTCAAATTACCAGCATTGAGCACAATCCTCAAGTTGAGGAACCAATCCGCGAAGATGCTTCCATTGTTTTTCAACTTTTCTTTCTCTAGGAACGCATTAAAATTGATGGTAGGGGCCACCATTGATCTACAACATATTTGCAACAGTTTAGACTAAGTTTATGACAAATTGAGTTCTAATTAATAGTTAAATTAATCTAGGTTAACTCCCACTCAAAACAATATCCCTCACATTGTTTTAGTGATCACACGAACCAAATCCACCACATCAAAACCGATCATCACGAGAGTTGATGTAGCTTCAATGGCGAACAATCAACATGTTCATCATATCTACTATATGACTCATGCTTTACCTTTCGGTGATCCGTGTTCCGAGACCATGTCTGTACATGCTAGGCTCGTCAAGATCAAACCTTAGCTTCTGCATGAGCAAATCTGGCTTGCTCCCGTTGTATACACTCACAGAATCTAACACACCCAATCATCACGTAGTGCGTAGAAACAACGAGATTTAGCAACGGTGCCTACTAAGGATGAACACTTTATAACTTGAAATTTTGTGAGAGGGATCATCTTATAATGCTACCATCGCGAACTAAGCAATACAAGATGCATAAAAGGATTAACATCACATGCAATTCATAATATGTGATATGATATGGACTTTCTTCTTGTGCTTACGATCTCCATCTTCAAGCACGAACATGATCTCCATCATCACCGGCACGGCATAAAGGTCAATGACGCTGCTTCATGGTTGTCGTCCACCAGCATCAACTATTACAACTACTTTGAATAATAGACACGCAGGTCTTAACGGAATTAAAAGGACAACCATATGGCTCCTGCCGGTTGCCGACTTACAATAAGGAACATTTCATACATCATATATAATCACAATCATGGCCATATCACATCACAGCACACCCTGCAAAACAAAGTTAGACGCCTCTAATTTTCTTTGCATGTTTTACATGGTTTGGGGCTTTCAATAAGTGTCATTCTAACTTACGAACAAGAACCACAATGTTGATACTAGTATTGCCAATCACCCGTTGTGAATTAAATCTTAATTATGTTGGGAGAAACAGGCAGCCGCAAAGACACTTATGCAATAGAAGTTGCATGTCAAGCGTGGAGCAAGTATCATGAACGATGTCATGTAAGGTTAGCCCGGGCCGCTTCATCTCACCATCTCGCAAGATGCAAATTACACAACAAGAAATCAACAACAAAAGCATCAACGCCCACAATGACCATTGTGTTCTACTCGTGCAACAGATCTACATATAGACACGGCTCTGATACCACTGTAGGGGTTCGTAGCATGGAAAACAAAAAATTCTACCGCATGCACACAAAAAAGCCAAGATCTATCTACTAGATTGTAGCAACGAGTCGATTGGAGTAATCACCCTCGAAGATTCCAAAGCGGTTAACGAGAGCAGATTCTCGTGGGTGATGTAGTCGTACACTTGTCGATCTCAAGATCGCGTAGACGATCCTTCTGACGCTGCGTTCCGGCAGCGCTTCCGCAGTCGGTCACACGTTCGGTACTCGATGAAGACCTTCCTATCCCTTGTTCCAGCAGGCAGCGGAGGTTGTAGTTCTCCCCTCGCGATTCCGGCAGCACGACGGCGTGGTGTCGGAAGTAGAGGGAAGATCCTGCAGGGCTTCGCCTAAGCCGGTGCGAGTTATGGTGGATCTAGGGTTTTTCCGACGATCTAGGTTTAGAAGGCCGGAGAGGAGGAGGAGGTGTCGGCGGTGGCTAGGGCGACGGCGATAGGCCGGTGACGGCGGCGTGCAGCGGCGGCGCACGGTGGGGAGGACTAGGTCTTGTAATATTTGGGGTAGCCCTCCCCCTCTATTTATGAGAGGGAGGTAAGCCTTGGGAGAGGGGAGTTTGAATCCATACCCAAACTCAAGTTGGATAGAAGGAAGGACTCTTTCCTTCTTCCACTAGGAAACTATTGTTCCTGTTTGACTTTTCAAACCTCCCTTTTGACTTTGAATTTAGAGCTTTAATTCTCTCTCGCAAATGCCCAACCAAGTGACCTAGTACATGATCCAATCATTCCACTTACCCATGACACATTCATGGACCATTCCCCTTCCGGTCCGGTGAACCTTCTAGACCCTTTTAGAACCTCTCCGATGAAAACATTGAAATCATTCCCGAACTCTGGAATCGGACTTTCCTTATATGAATCTTATTCTCCAGACCATTCTGGATATCCTCGTGATATCCCGGATCCCATACGAGACTCCGAACAACATTCGGTATCCCTACTTACATTCCATATCTACTAAACAATATTGAATCCTTAAGTGTGTCTCCCTACGGTTCATGAATTATGCGGACATGACCGAGACACTTCTTCGATCAATAACCAATAGAGGAATCTGGAAATTCATATGGCTCCCACATATTTCAACGATTACTTTGTGATCGAATGGACCACTTACATACGATACCAATTTCCCTTTGTCTCGCGATAGTTTACTTATCCAAGGTCTGATTGTCGGTATCTCTGCATACCTAGTTCAACCTCATTACCGATAAGTACTCTTTTCTCGTTCCCGTGATATGTGATCCCTTGTGAGCCAGTCGCATGCTTGCAAGCTAATTGGATGACATTCCACCGAGAGGGCCCAAAGTATATCTATCCGTCATATGGATGGACAAATCCCACTCTTGATCCATGTGCCTCAACACATACTTTCCGAACACTCAATGCCACCTTTATAGCCACCCAGTTACGATGTGGTGTTTGATGTCATCAAAGCATTCTTCCGGTGATGGTGATTAGCATGATCTCATGGTCGAAGGAATTAGGTTACTATGAAACAGAAATCTTATAGCAAACGAACTATTGAAATGACTTAATCTTAATGCTACGCTTATCTATAGGAGTATGTCCATCACACCATTCTCCTAATGATATGATCTTATTGTTAATAACATCTCAATGTTCATGATCAGGAAACTATGATCATCTATTAACCAACAAGCGAGTATTACAAAGAGGCTTTACTAGGGACTCTAATTTAGTTTACAAATCACACAAGTATTAATGTTTCCGGTTAATACTATTATAACATGAATGTAAACATTTATCATAAACACAAAGATATAATAATAACCACTTTTATTATTGCTTCTAGGGCATATCTCCAACAAGTAGTTCGTTTAGTTCTTGAGGACATGGGAGAAGTCATGTTGTTAGTAGTGGAATTGTGTTGAGGTATTATTCAATGGTTGATATTTAAGTTGTGGTGCTATTCTTATAGTGGTGTCATGTGAACGTCGACTACATGATACTTCACCATTTATGGGCCTAGGGGAATGCATTGTGTACTTGGCTACTAATTGTGGGGTTGCCGGAGTGATAGAAACCTGAACCCCCGTTAGGAAACCTTTGCACAAGGGAGTGTAGGATCTTAGAGTTTAAGGTTGTGGTTAGGTTTTTATCTTAATTACTTTCTTGTAGTTGTGGATCCTTACAAGGGGTTTAATCACAAGTATGTATTAGTCTTAGTAAGGTCAGTACATTAGCACAGGTTCACCCACACAACACTTATCAAACCAAATAAGATTAATCAACTATATGAAGCGAAAGCACTTGACAATATTCCCATGTGTTCTTGAGAACGTTTGGTCCTCATAAGCATTACAACCGGCCTGTCCTTTGCTAAGAAAGGATTGGGCCACTTGCTGCAATTATTTGATGTCTTTATTTACTTGCACTTTATTTCCTTGCATTATCAAAAAAAAACCTAAAAATCCGTTTGCTAAGTATTTACAAATATTTCCTGCTCCAAACCACTAGTCAACACCTTCTTATCCTCGTTAGGATCGACACTCCTATTCATCAAAAGTACTACGATACACCCCTATACTTGTGGGTCATCAAGACTATTTTATGGCGCCGTTGCCGGTGAGTGAAGCGATATTGAAGAGTGGAACTTGTAAAGGAAACTTCTACTGTGAGTATTGCTTTTTATTTATGTTTATTACTTTGTTTCCAATATGGATAACCCACTTGGTTTCCTATTTGGGAAAGATACTACAACTGCTAGGGTAGTAGATGAACCACCACTTGTTGAGATAGATCCTTTCAAGGTACCTACGAGAATTGTTGATTGTCTTATGGATAATTATTATTTTGGGGATGGAACTGTCCATCCTGGTGATCACTTGCTTTTTATCCATGAATTATGCGGGTTGTTTAAGTGTGCAGGTATCACAATAGAACAAGTTAAGAAGAAGTTACTCTCTATATCGTTGAAAGGAAGAGCTCAAGAATGGTATAAGCTGCTGAAGAATGGACAATCTATGGTATGGGAGGAAATTGTACCTCTCTTTTATTCTAAATTTTATCCTCCCAGTGAGATTCATAAGGATAGGAATCAAATATATAAATTTTGGCCTCGTGATGGAGAGAGTACAGCCCAAGCTTGGGGGAGATTGAAGTTACTAATGCCTAAATGTCTTATTCATGAACTCCCTAATAATATTATTATCAATAACTTTTATGCAAGGCTTTCTCTTCATGATAAAGATTTATTAGATGCTTCTTGTGCTAGATCATTTACACGTATGAAAGAAGAAGCTAAATGGGATCTTCTAGACCGTATTAAAGAGAGTACTGAAGCATGGGAGAATGACAAAGGAAGAACGTCAGGTATAAATTATGATTATGAATGCATTAAATCTTTTATGGGAACTGATGACTTTCATGATATTAGTACTGAGTATGGTCTTGATTCTCAAAGTATTGCCAATTGTTTTAAGGCCTTTGCCTCTTATATTGAAATTCCCAAAAAGAAGTGGAACAAGTACCATGCACCTTATAAAGATATTGTTAATCATGTTCCTGTTAGAAATACTGAAGTTTGTATTGTTGATCCTATTTTGCTTATATTGAGAAAATACCTTTCCCTGCCAAGGTAAAGGAACATTCTATTATAGCTAATGTGGTTAGCAAAAGTACAAAGAAAGCCGTTGAACCTGATGAACAAATAAATATTGAACCTATAGTAGCCATTGTGAAAGATCTTGTCACTAAAAATGTAGAAGATGGGCACATTATATTTTGTGAAGATGCTTCTAATATTGTCTCTCATCCTAGCAAAGCTAGTGTCCATGTGCTTTCTGTTAGTATTTGTGATCATTGCTATTATGGTTTATGTGACATCGGTGCTAGTTCTAGTGTTATTCCTTATGAGCTTTACAGGAAATTATGCATGAAATTGGTCCTTGTGAACTTGTGGACATTTATGTGGTTATTCACCTTGCTAATAGAGAGACAGTCTGTCCAATTGGCATTGTGAGAGATGTGGAAGTTCTTTGTGGTAAGATTAAATATCCTGCTGATTTTCTAGTGCTTGGTAAGGAAGCTAGTAAAACTTGTCCTATCATTTTTGGTAGACCTTTCTTGAACACTTGTGGAGCTATTATAGATTGTAAGAATGAGAAATTTTTAACTAAGTTTGATGGAGATTCTTATGAGTTTAACTTTTTCAAATTTTCTAAAGCTCCTGATGAAAATAATTTGCCTAATGAGGATTTTAGGGTTGAACAACTTGCTTCTATTGATCCAGTTTATGACCTTAGACCTCTTTTTGATGATTGTAAGTATGCTCATTCTGATGATAAAGTTGTTTCTTGTGACAGTTATATTGTCAACTTTATTCAGAATGCTACTGAAAGTTATTATGAGAGAGGGAAACATGGTTTTATGCATCTCAATAATATTAAGTTTCTCCGCTTTATGTTGAAAGTTTTGAAGCTGCACTTGTTTTGTCTTCCTATGCTAGTGTCCTTTTGTTTCAATAATTTCTTTTCTTATGAAACTCCCTTGCATAGGAAGTGGGTTAGACTCAAATGTGTTGGATATTTGCTTCTTGATGTTGTTTTTCATTTCAAATCCATATCTCCTATGTGGGCATATTTGAGATTATCATGCCCATCTTAACGGCTATAGAGAAAGAGCTTTTGGGAGACAACCCATTTTAGTTTGTTTTGGGTCTTTGTTTTTTTGAGTCTTAGAAGTTATTATCTCTGTAATAACCGCTCCTTATCCTTTTTATTTGGTTTTTGTGTAAAGATCAACCTCTTTTGAGAAGTAGAGGAGTTGTGAGAAGTTGCTGTCCTGAGATAGACTTTTGTGCTGCATTGTAAAAATGCGTGAAAGATCCCAGTACGTCGGATGGAGCTGTAATTTTCTGTGCTTGTGCCCCAAGTTGTTATCCAACTTTCGTTAGTTTTGCACTTTTTGATTTGAGCAACGGAAGATTTTCGAAAAAATCAATCTTTACCCGCTGGTATGTTTTGACAGATTTCTGCCATCATTTGCATCTGCCTCTTAAATCAACTTATTTTTAAATTATTTTTGGGATTTTGAAAGGATTTGCTACGGTAGATTTTGTTTTGATGGATTTCAGTTGAAGTTTGAACCCAAAGATTTATTGTTTTTGCATACACTAATGTTGCTAATGAAGATTGTGTGAGGCTTTGTATGAAAAGAACTTTCAAGTGTTGTAGAGAAGGAATCTGCAGAGTCCGTTCCCGAATAGGTAAAAGTGCTGAAAACAGAAGGTTCACGAAAAACTTTTCTTTTTATATTTTTTGCAGTTTTTATTCCATATGGAAAGTAACAAGACAAAATAGGGGAGGAAATGGAGCCCGGGTGGGCCACACCTCCCAGTGGCGCGGGCCCTGCCTGGCCACGCCACCAGGGGTGTGATCACCCTGGAGCCAGTCTCTGTCCCGTTTTTTCCCAGTAGCATCCTTATGTCGTAAAACTTCGTAATATATAACCCCCCCGGATCCCCCGAGGTTCATATATCGTGTTCTCGTCGTGTTTTCGTTTAGATCTGTTTCTGTCAGGAAATATTCTCAAGTTTAGAGGCACCATGGTCTCCGCCAACGACAAGGGCAAGAAGCCCATGGAAGATGATCTTCGAGATCCCAAGAAGGAGGAGGAGATCTTGGTTGAGGATGAAGAAGTGAAGGGAGACAAGCATCCGGACACCCACGCTACCGTTGCAAGCATTGGAGTGGTGGAAAACCCTATCAAGCTCAGGAGGACAGCATGGATGTCTACATGAGGGAAACCTCCGCTTCATTGCCTCGCTCCACAGTCACTTCCTCCATGCGCCAAGAACCCCTTCCAAACTCTTATACATGAGCAGCAATTCCAAATGTTGCCCAAAGGGAAGTTGCTCTCTAGTTGGGATATGCCTCGTTCTAACCATGCGGGGAAAGAACACTCTAAGGAGGAAGAGTGAGGAAAGAATAACAAGGACTGGGATTCTCGGTCCAACATGATCATGAATTGCATTGAGCATAATTCAGAGTTGATTCGTACTCTAACCTTCGAGATTGAGGATTTGAGGATGCTGATTGAAAAGCTTATCAAGGGAACACCACCACCACCTAAGGAGTGATTCGTCATCGGGTTTGGCATCCCCTTGGTTTGTTCTAAACTTGGGGAGTGTCGCGGTATCACATCATCATATTTCATCTTTTTACCTTTTTCGTAAAGTCATATCTTGAATAGAGAAGTTGTCATATATGATGGTTTGCATTATGGAAATATCTCTCCTTTAGTTGGTTATCTATGTATCCCTTGGTGTGAGTGCCTTTATGGAATATTAATGAGAAGTTTCATCTTTTACCTTTTGCACATCTTATTTTAGTTTGCAATATCTATTATATGATTGATCTTATTGATTAGTATTGGTATCACTTTGGGAGCATCAAGTAAATCTAAATTGGTTTTGGCAAACCGAGCTCTGGTCAGTAGCAACACCTTTTGAGGTTTGAAAGGAAAATAGAAAAGCATGTACAGGTATTTTATATCATTTTCTTTCTTTCTTGATTGGCTCATAAGCTTAGTATTCTTTAGTTAAGATCTTTTGTGTTTTCAAGGAAGATTGCATGGTTGACTTTATCACTTGTATGTTTGCTTGTTTACTTCAACTCTTTTGCTTGCTACCCAGCCTTGCTAGCTAAAAACCTGTACTGAGAGGAAATACTTCTCGTGCATCCAATCCTTAAAACCAAAACTTATGCCATATGTGTCCACCATATCTACCTATTAGAATTATTTGCTATTCCAAGTAAATTCTTGAGCTTCATCTACCTTTCAAATTCAAAATTCTTTTGTTATGTGAAAACTAGTTAGTAAAGCTCTCACGAACTTGATGGCACACCTTATTTTTCTTGCCCCTAATAAACTTGAACCATTGTGTCATCTATGTTGTATATGCTTGCACCTATAAGTTGGGATTAGAAGAACTATGCTGTCACGGGGAACACTTTCAACACCTGTAAATATCTACCCCGTTGATATCATTCTCTTTTGTTTATGGATGTCGGCGGTGTGAAATAAAAAGGGAGATTGTAAGTCCATGGAGTTATGTATATGTGTTAGAGAAATGCCTGGGCCGCTAGCCTAAGCCATGCCTAATCATGGTGGAAACTTGCAACATCACCATAGTGAGCAATCTATGAAGCATTCTTCTTATAAAAAAGAGAGAGATAGAAAAAAGAGAATAAAAAAATAGGAAAGAAGAGAAAAAAGCACCATTTTCCCATGGTAAATAAGAAGATTGCTGAGATGCCCACTGTCTGTTGCCTTGTCGTTTTGATATGGGATAGCCCCTGTATCATGGGGCAAGGGGTACCCCGTTGGCGGTTCTCTATGATACACATATATTTACAATGACAAGAACTTACAGGCAACTAAAGTTGAGTAGCATGAGGAACGACCCTTGTACTCAAGGGACATGAGATTGCCAACTTATATTTCGTCAAGCATATACTCTACCTTTGTTCACTTTAACCTTAATCACCTCAAGATACTTATGATAGGGGCAATGAGAGTTCAAAGCTAGTAAGGACCATAATCTTTTGAAAGCTCTTTATGAAACTTGAAGTCCCTGCTTACCTCTACGAAGGGCCTTTCTTTTACTTCTTAGTTGAGTCACTAAACCTATTCCTCTATATATCCAGAAAGCATTTGAGTTGTTGTGTTTCAATCATTCATATGATAATTTATTCAACCATGTTTCTTATCTTCCTTGTTTTGCACAAAACTCTTATCTGAATGAGTATTACTTAGAAAGCCATCATTGTGAAAAGCCTTTTATGTTTGAGCAAAAAGGACTCCTGTTATAAACTTCTTTACAAAAGCTTTGCTTGAAAAACTATGATTTGTCAACTGTTCTCTGACCAAGAACAAAGTTTGCCATTACCAATTATGATTTGTCTTTATGCATCTCTATTGTGACTCCCATACTCATTGCAAGTTAAGTTATATAATGGTGAGTTGCTTTCTATTATGAGTTGTGTATTGGTAAATGTGATGCTTCTTGTCCATATTCTTTTTATTGACACATCGCTCCATAAACCTATGGACATGTTTACTGAGCTCAGTTTTCGCTTGGGGAGAAGCGAGGTCTAAGCTTGGGGGAGTTGATACGTCCATTTTGCATCACTATTCTATATCATAATTTGTTGTTATTCATTAATATATTTCATATTAAGAGGTGATACTTATGTTGTTTCATCAATTTTTGCATGTTGGATGATTCTTGGAGGATGAACTATCGGAGTCAGGATTCTGATGGAAAAAGCGGTGTTTTGATGCAATTTTCGCAAAGATCAGAAAATACCAAAAAATACATGGAAAATCATATTTTTCCAAAAGACGAAGGAAGCCAGAAGGGGAGGCGGAGATGGGCCACAGGGGCCCACACCCCCCTGCGCGGGCCACCCTAGGTCGCGCCACCTGGGGGTGTGGCCACCCCGGCCGACCTCCTGCTCTGCCCTTTCGCCTATATCTTCTCCTCGAAACCCTAATACACGAGGGGCGACCATAGAAAGATCCCGCCGCCTCTGCAGGGTGGAAACTACAGAGAGAGAAAGAGCTCTCCGGCAGATAGATTTCTGCCGGGGAAATTCCTTCCCGGAGAGGGGAGATCATCGCCATCAACACCATCATCAAGCTAGACTTCATCGGAATCATCATCATCCACGCCACCATCTCCACTAGCACCATCATCACCACTCCATCCCGCTGTAACAATTGTGTTGAATCTTGCATAGTTCTTAGGGGAAACTTTCCCGGTGTTTTGTAGTTGATGATTGTGAGTGGAACCATTGAATTATTGTTTATGTTCAGATTGTTATTCACCATCATACCATCTCCTATATTGATCCATATGATGTCTCGTGAGTAGTTCGTTTACTTCTTGAGGACATGGGAGAAGTCATGTTGTTAGTAGTGGAATTGTGTTGAGGTATTATTCAATGGTTGATATTTAAGTTGTGCTGCTTGATACGTCATAAACATATCTTTAATTTTTTTATGTTCCATGCTTGTTTAGTATCTACTTTGCTTTGCTTTGTCTACACTTTGAGGTATTTTTATATGTTTTCTGGGACTAACCTATTAACAAGATGCCACAGTGCCAGTTGCTTGTTTTCTTTTGTTTTTGGTTCCAGAAAAGGCAGAAAATCAATATTCTCGGAATTGGACGGAACAAAAGCCAAAATTAATATTTTACCGTGGGGAACACGGAGCCAGAATACGAGATGAAGGGGAGCCACCAGGGGGCCACACCCCTGGCAGCGCGGCCAGGCCTGCCCCGTGCCTGGGGGTGCGGCCACCCCGGGTGCCCCCTGTCTCGCCTCTTCGCCTATAAGAAGCCCCCGGTACCAAAACCCTAAGTACTCGATCAATCTTCCACGAAAAAGTCTATATCCGCCGCCACCATCGTCCCTAGGTCGAGGGGATCTGAAGCTCTTCTCGGCACCCTGTCGGAGGGGAGATCATCCCGGAGGCCTTCTTCATCACCATTTCAGCCTCTGGTATGATGCTTGAGTAGTTCCACTTTGGACTACGGGTCCATGTAGTAGCTAGATGGTTGTTTCTCCTCCTTTGTGCTACCATGTTTAGATCTTGTGAGCTCCATTCATGATCAAGATAATCTATTTGTAATCATGCGTGTCGTGTTTGCAGGGATCTGATGGATATTGAGATTACTATGACAGATTGGTTAATGGTTCTATCTTATTGATTCTATCATGTCTGTGTTGTTTGTGATCTTGCATGCTCTCCGTTTCTAGTAGCTATCTTGGCCAAGCAGATGCTAGTGACTCCAAGAGGGAGTATTTATGCTCGATAGTGGGTTCATGACTCTATTTAATCTAGGGAAGTGACATAAATCTCTAAGGTTGTAGATGTGTTGTTGCTACTAGGAGAAAACAACGATCTCTTGTTCATGGAACAACTAGATTGTTACCGTACACACTTTGCTTAAAGCAGTTATCCGTTGCTTGCAAATTAATACTGGAGGGGGTTCAGATGATAACCTGAAGGTGGATTACTAGTCATAGATGCAGTTAGATGGCAGTCTATGTATCTTGTTGTATTGCCCAATCAAATCTCATAGGATCATGAATGTCTAGTATTGCATTGTTATGCCTTGCTCTGTCATGTCAATTGCCCTGCTGTAATGTGTTTACCCAGCATGACATGTTGTTTATCTTAAGGAGAACACCTCTAGTGAACTATGGACCCCGGTCCAATATTTACCATTGATACATCTTTCACTGTTACTGTTTACTTTCTGCAAACCACCATTACCTTCCACACCATACAGTTAATCCTTTGTTTTCAGCAAACCGGTAAGATTGACAACCTCACTGTTCGTTGGGGCAAAGTCTTGAGTTTGTGTTGTGCAGGTTTCCAGTTGCTAGCAACACCTTTGAGTCGTTTCGTTCCTCATACCGGTTCGACAACCTTGGTTTCTTACTGAGGGAAAAACTTGCTGATGTACTCATCATACCTTCCTATTGGGGTCTCCCAACGAAGCTCTATAGTGATCTTAGCTGCATCAGTGCTATTCTTCTAGTGGTGTCATGTGAACGTCGACTACATGATACTTCATCATTTATGGGCCTAGGGGAATGCATTGTGTACTTGGCTACTAATGTGGGGTTGCTGGAGTGACAGAAACCTGAACCCGTTAGGAAACCTTTGCACAAGGGAGTGTAGGATCTCAGAGTTTAAGGCCGTGGTTAGGTTTTTACCTTAATTGCTTTCTTATAGTTGCAGATGCTTGCAAGGGGTTTAACCACAAGTATGTATTAGTCCTAGTAAGGTCAGTTCATTAGCATAGGTTCACCCACACAACATTTATCAAACCAAAGAAGATTAATCAACTATATGAAGTGAAAGCACTTGACATTATTCCCATGTGCCCTCGAGAACGTTTGGTCCTCATAAGTATTACAACCGGATTGTCCTTTTCTAAGAAAGGATTGGGCCACTTGCTGCAATTATTTGCTGTCTTTATTTACTTGCACTTTATTTCCTTGCATTATCAAAAAAACCCTAAAAATCTATTTGCTAAGTATTTACAGAGATTTCCTGCTCCAAAACACTAGTTAACACCTTCTGCTCCTCGTTGGGATCGACACTCCTATTTATCAAAAGTACTACGATACACCCCCTATACTTGTGGGTCATCATGGTGCAACTTCTAATCCAAATTCCGTCAAATACAACAAACCAGACAGAGAGGATACAATATGTGAGCGAAAGAAGAACCGGATCTTCCACCGGAACTACCGGCGGAAAAATGCCCTAACGGTACTACCGGTGGCTAGCCGGAACTTTCGGTCAGTAAAACTTCAGAAACCAAAATTGCAATAACTTTCGCGTATGAACTCCAAACAAGATGAAACCACTTTTGTTGGAAAGATAATGACGAATATAATCTCTCCCAAGGTGTGGCGAAAATTTTATTGGAAAGATAACGACGAAGGGGGAAATATTGGGTATCACCTAGGGATAAAATACCATGAATATATATGTGAGGTCTCTCCCAAGGTGTGGAGCCGGAAAACTCGCAAGATCAAAAACCGCAATAAGAAATGCAAGGGAAATCCTTATTTGATGAACTAGAGCTTGTTATGATGATAACCACAAGCTCTAGATCCTCTCATGGACAATAACCAAACAACAACCAAGAAATATGATGCTAAGTATGCAAAGGTTTGAACTCTCTCCGGAAGATGTGAACGAGTCACTCACTCGAGAGCCCCTCTTGATAGTACGACTATCTATCCTAAACCCGGTCTCCCAACTAACAACACGAGACCGATAAAAGAGAAACCCTAACAAGATCATACATTTGCCTTGAGCATTCCACTTGAGCTTGATGTAGACCGTCTTGTCCTTCTCAAGATGGAACTCCTTTCTCGATTGCTCTTGCTTGCTCTTGCTTGATGAAGACTTTCATGCTTGATACCCCATAATCCTTGGGGAGGCCTCTTATTTGAACTTGTCTTCATCACTCCATGATCACGAGGATGTCAAGCTTCAAGTATGGTATCTTCTAGAGATGGCACATCTTGAGCTTTCCCTTCTTCATTCCTTCTTGAGGTTGATCCATCTTGATACGAGTCTTTGAACTTGACTTGATCAACCTTCAAGATCCTTCTTTCTTTAGGATTCCAAAGGGCACAAAGCCCTTGGACATTTCTTCTTCATCTTTAAACCTTGAGACCAATACATGGCCCAAGCGATGCCAATAGACAAACCTACAAGTGAAGCTCAATTTATACATTAGTCCATAGAGATTGTCATTAATTACCAAAACTACACATGGGTGCATGTATGCCCTTTCACATTTTTTTTCTAAATCGTGGGTTGTTATCGAATTAGACGTGGGATGTGCCACACGACTTCCCCGACCTGCACTATATAAACCCAATCACGAACCCTAATCGGTATCCATCACACACACCTACTTTCAGAACCTTGCGTTGTCTCCTTCGTCTTCCTCATCCCGGCTTGCGACGTGCACCGTAGACCGAGACAGTAGGCCTCCGGAACCCTGCCTCTCATGAACTTGTAAAAGTGAGGGGCGATCAGGTTTTTGGGAGCGCTCTAGCGCGACTACTGACAACCACGACGTCATATAACGATGAGTTCCCTAATGACGACTTCGTTCCGGACGTCAGCGACTTTTTCGGCAACCTCGACATGGGCGACAATACGAACGATGTTGCTACCGCTACGGCTAATGTTGCTGGCGCTGCTACTGCTCAGGCTACACCGCGATTGATCCTAGAGTTTCTCTCTCGGATTTTGCTAGAGTTTCTTATTCTAGCATTTAGAGTAGACGTGATCAGTTTATCATGTTTAGATGTAATCTGTTCATCTACTTTTTAAATATGCATGCTTAGTTTAATTACTATTTTATAACAATGTTGTATCATTTTATTATTCGAGTTAAATCAAATGGATTTTTTATTATATTTTCAGCAATGCAAAACCCTGATTATAGGCAACTCAATCGCAGTGGCATTGCCACGGCTAATAGGCGGACTCTTTTTGATGGTATGCATTATAAGAGATGGTGCACAGGAGCATTTCTTTGGTTTCAAAACTTGAACTGCTATAGCACAACTCTTGGCAAACCCGAGGAAGAGCTTTCTCCTGAGCAAGAGGAAGATCTTTAGAAAGCCAACACCATTTTTAAGGCGGCTCTCTTCGGTGTTCTTGTGGATAACATTGTTAATCCATATATGTCATTTTATAATGACAAGGATGCGTGGGATGCCCTCGAGGCCAAATTTGGGGTCTCGGACATAGGCATGAGTTGCATACCATGGAGCAATTCTATGACACAATAGGATGGTCGATGAGCATTCCATCGTTGAGCAACCTCATGATATACAATCACTTGCCAAAGAACTTGAGAAATTCAATTTTGTGTTATCGGACAAGTTCGTTGCCGGAGGCATCATTGCCAAGCTTCCTCCCTCGTGGAGAAATTTTGCTACTTCTCGAAAACATAAGAGACAAGAGTTACTATTACGTATCTCATTGGGTCTCTTCATGTTGAAGAAAAGGTGAAAGCAAAGGACACACATTATCGAGTATTTGAGGGAGGTTCTAGTGCCAACTTGGTATATAAGAAAAGTTTCACATCCCACGAGTTAAAGAATAAGAACAAATTTGAAGGCAAAGAAAAGTTTGATGGAAATAACAAGGTCACGCACTCAACTAACTTTAAGAAGAAGAATGATAAGAAGAAAGGCACTAGCCACGTCTGTGGTGATCCTGATCATTGAGCTCCGAGCAACCCTAATCGCTTGGCAAGCGTCAATATGGGAATAGCGGCAAGACCGCTAATATTGTTATTGGTGATACTGAGATGAAGGATGTTGGGCATGGTATTTTCCCTAATATCCTTTCAGTATGTCAATCCCATAAATGGTGGATAGAAACATGTGTCAATACACTTGTATGTTTTGATATTTTCATGTTCTCTTTTTATCGGGTCACAAGTACTTATACCGTGCTGGTGGAAAACAGCTCGCGTGCTTCCGTTTATGGTGTTGGTATGGTAAATCTGAATTTTACTTCGGGAAAGACCGTACAACTGAAGAATTTGCAACACGTTCCCTCGGTCAATAAGAATCTCGTCGACGTATCGCTTTTATATCAAGATGGTTTTAAGTTGGTTTTCTAGTCCAATAAAGTTGCAATATCTATGTACAGACAATTTGTTGGTACATGTTATGAGTGTAGAGTCTTATTTTGCTTATCTTTTCAATACTCATGTACTAAAGTTATTAACCATGTCTTTAGTGATAATGAGCTCAATATTTGGCATTTACGACTCTGTCATATTAACTTTGATTGAACTACGTGGCTAGCCAATATGAGTTTAATTCTGAAATTCACCACTGTTTCAATACCCAAGAAGCGAAAGCTTGGACCCAAGACTGTGAATTGTTTTTTCTAGGATATGCTTTTCATAGAATTGGATATATATTTTTTATAATAAAATCTTAGGTATCCTACCCACATGTTGGTACAATTATGGAGTCGAATGATGTGACTTTCTTTGAGGATATCTTTTTCATAAAAGGTATGTCTAGATCATCAAATCAGGAGATGACTAGTTCATCTAGTCAGGAATTTGCTATAATTCTTGAATCAACTACAATGATATAAAGATCCAAAAATAAACAATATCTAGAGGGCTACAAAGTCCTTTTGTGATGATGTTATTGTGTACCTTGTGGATGATACACCTACTTCTATTTCAGAAGCCTATGCATCTCAAGATGCTGACTAGTGGAAGGAAGTTTTCCGTAGTGAGATGGACTCCGTATTAGCTAATGGAACTTAGGAGGTAACTAATCGTCCTTATGAGTGCAAACCTATAGGATGTAAGTGGGTGTTCAAGAAAAATCTTAGACCTGATGGTACTATTGAAAAGTATAAGGCATGTCTTGTGGCCAAGGGTTATGTCGAGAAAGAAGGTGAAGACTTCTTTGATACCTACTCACATGTTGCCAGATTTACAACTATTTGAGTATTGCAATCCTTGGCTCCCTCACATGGTCTTATCGTTCATCAAATGGACGTTAATACATCTATTCTAAACAAAGAGCTTGATGAGGAAATTTATATGGAGAAGCCTGGTGGATTTGTAGTAGATGGTCAAGAAGGAAAGTTGTGCAAGTTAGTGAAGTCATTGTATGGTCTTAAGCAAGTTCCTAAGCAGTGGAATGAGGAGTTTAAAAGAACTTTAACTGTTGAAGGCTTTATTGTTAAAGAAGTTGATAAGTGTGTGTACTATCCCATAGTGGGGCGAGGGAGTTATCCTTTGTCTCTATTTTGATGAAATATTGATATTCGATACCTACCTCACTATTATTGAGGAGGTCAAATAGTTCTTTTCCATTGCTTTGAGATGAAGGACTTGGGATTAGATGATGCAATCTTAAACATCGAGCTACTAAAAGAAGACAATGGTGGGATTACACTGTTTCGGTCCCACTATGTGGACACGATATTGAGTCGCTTTGGTTATAGCAACTACAAGCCTTCTCCAACGCCTTATGATACGAGTGTGATACTTCAAAAGAACCAAATGAATAAATATTAATTGATATATTCTCAAATCATTGGCTCGCTCGTGTACTTAGCCAGCACTACGAGGCATGGCATCTCCTTTGCTATAAGCAAATTGAGTGGATATGTGTCACATACTGTATATGATCATTGGCATGCTCTCGAGAGAGTCTTAAACTATTTGAAAGGCACCAGTAGTAATGATATTCACTATAATGGGTATCCACGGGTACTTGGTGCTGATGAGATAAAGCCTGAGGAAAGAAGTCAAAAGGATGCAACATGGAGGAGTTACATGCATCCGACTTAGCCATATGAGGAGGGGAAAAGTGATATTTATCCATAAACACAAAATAAAGATCCAATACAATGGTTTTTTAGCTCCCAACCATACGAATCCAATGAGCCAAAGAACACCTCATTCAGAGTTCGTATGAAGAAACAACAACCAAAATACCAAAATTACTAAAGTTTTAACGGTCATCGGTATGGGAAAGGCATGTACACATTATGCGCTCGTACCACCATCCGTTGGCCCCAGAACATCGAAGGACCAAAGGTCATATTCACTATGGATCTCCCTAGAACCACCTCACGAGCCACCAAAAGCCTATTTCAAGTGGGGAAATACTAGGCGCCAAAGGGGGAAGTCATCCAACATCCATATCTACCACACACCATCTCCACGACGGAGCCCTGTCGCCATAGCCATTTCCACCACCATCTCCACCATTTCCAAGCCAGTACAAGATCCATATCAACCTTGAAGGAATACTAGGGAGGAAGACACCGAGGATCCACCACTGGGATGCACCTGATGCATCGCCACCATCGTCACGCCATCTCCATCACTACCACCACTACTCCTTCCTTATACATCATGGTGTCCTTGAAGGGTTGCATTATGGCTTGAACCCTCTTTTAATGTTATGATTACTTAAGTATATTTGATTGGTGTTGTGACCCATTATCTATGATTGAGTTATTGGTTGTGTGATTCTAATCATGTTATGATATATCTTAGTGGTTAGATATGTCCAATCCATCAGTGTAGTTGGAGACATCCAACTCTCCAAGTACAAACATGTATTGGATGGGTATTTTGTGAGAATTATTTGAGCTTATTAGTGACAGGTTTGATATATCTTAAGATGCACATATATGTAGGAGACCGGTTGTTTATAAAACTTAATGCCTTTTGTTCTGGTCTTTATGATCTTAATATCTTCCATGGCTGGTGTGTAATGGAGGGAGGACAATTGAGTTTTCTTATGCCATTCGCATAGGATACAATGGTATTTGAGGGACCGCCACATGTATAAGATGAAACTCATAGATGTTGATCAACACACCTAGACATCACTTTATTTGAGAACCATAGTATTAAAACTCTCTCATCGCATTCACTCCTTTTAGTATTTACTTCTACTCTAGTTTACTTCCAGTCCTAGTAGTAGTTGTTTACAAACCCTTTCTTTAAATATTTACCCTAGCAACTTATAAAATAGCTATTTTAAAACACTGTTTTGGGTACGAACATGGCCACACTAATAACGTGGTCACAGTATTGAGTTATTTCCATTCTACAAAAAACTTCCAAGGAATGATACATACTGGGATATATTTGCGGCTACAAGTATTTTGCAATAACGATATGATAAAAATGTATTGCAATAACCCTGATACTGTAGTAGATAAAACAACAACACAATTTTTTTTTTGGAAAGGAGCATATATTAATATCAGAGGATACCAATTACACCTAGCCTTTGTAGCCATACGGATGCACACAGCCAAAAAATAAAGAGAATTACAAAAAATAAAAGTCCCGCTATAGTGACTCATTCATTGAAACAACAGTACTACCACCACCAAGATAACACCATAAGTCCATCTTCTCCAAAAATGATGCCTCCAAGAAGGGAACAGTGCACGGGAATCGTCATCGCCCGATCAAAAGATCTAGGTTTTCACCCTGAAGAAAGTCCATACTCTCAAAACAATACCTTCAACAAGGCCATTGCCGGGCACAACTAACTAAGGCTAGACCCTGGGTTTTCACCCTGAAAGGTAGGACCATGAACCTCTCATGTGCAGTCGCCCCCCACCTGCATGCCACTGCTCCAAGTCACGAGTCACCAAGCCAATTCCTTATCACCACCCAGACTCGAACCCCCATTGTTAGTTCTCAGATCTCGGTCTCCATGACTTTTTCCGTCGACACCATGGAACAGGACACATGCCCCATGATAATAATAGCCAATAGAGCTTTGAAGCGCACCCTCTGAAACCAAACGGTTAGAGTAAAACATGGGTGCACAAGACCAAATCCCATCTGATCCAGTAATATCTCGGCATGAGCGCACTATGGAGTTCGCCGGTGGAGGCTTCCGGAACACGACACATAAACCATATCAATGGAGACAAACATCAGGCAGATATTCGTCTTGGCTTGAGAGGGATCCAGGACCGCCACCTTTATTGAAACTGGGCCAGTAGCCCCCATGCCACCCACCGGAAACTAGTGTGATCCGCTGCTGAACGGCAAGACCACTCGACCGACCACTCCAATGGAGAAAAAGGTCACCACCACCATGCCAGGGGCAGAAGCCCCAAGCGCCCTAGTGTCTCAAACATGGCCCGAGAATCCTGGGCACCGACGTCGGGCGACGAACGAAGCAGATTGAGGCCCGTAGGCCTGGATCCCTGCCACCGCTTGCAGCCATCTGGACCAAGGACCTCCGTTCGCCGCCAGCCACGCCGCCGCTGTCGAACCAGCGTGGGCGCGGATGACGCTGCCATTCCCCTCCAGATCGTAGCCAGGGACACCGCCGCCGCCACACCACCAGGTCTTTTCTCGGCGATGCTTTGGGTGGCGGCGGGCGGGGGGTCGCGAGAGGGATGTCGACCGGGGATCTAGATATGAATGTATCTAGTCAAGTTTTAGTGTTAGATACATTCGAATCTAGACAAAATTGAATCAACTAATATGGATCGGAGGGCAGCAACACAACTATAGCTCATCATGTATCCAGAAGTGTACACACGATGGAGTTAGTGTCAAGATCAAGTGACATGTTACTCCAACAACAACTATGAAGGGTTTGACATTATGAAGGAGGCATATGAGGCTCTCAACAACTTCCAGGTTGATGAGATCAACTACTACCGGCTTCATGGGAACAACAACGATCATGGAGAACATCAGGTAGAGAATATTGTCGAGGGAGGACAACAGGTGCATATTGTTGCCGAGGAAGAACATCAGTAGGGAATGTTGGCGAGGGAGAACTACAAGTGCACATTGCGGAGGGAGAACAACATCACGCTCGACATGATCGCCTCAAGGATTTCATAATGGTCGTTCTCCTGGTGGTCATCGTCAAGTTGATATTGTACTAGGGTCGTGTGTATAATCGGATGTAGTTGTTTCTCCTTATGGTTACCACACCCGAATTTTAGCAAGGTAACCATAATGGATCAAATGCAGGCTACCAAACATGTTGTTCTTGCATGACAATGGACCAAAAGCGTTGTGTGCAGGCAACGAAATAGAGTGGGGGGAAGTAGCCCAACCCATGCACCCACCCATCACGCGGGCTACCAAACGGGTTGCAAAACATAGCGCAAAGGTTGTTTTCAGCTAGCCCTGCTACTCTTGGCACCGCCAGTCCGGGCCCAAAATCGAGTGTAGGCTACCAAACACGCCTTAGGTATTTGTCGGCTGATCGGGGGGAGGGGGTATTAGTAGGCTCCCTAGTCGTTCAATTTATTTTTGATGAAATCTCATGCACCCAATCAATGCAACACCCTCATGAAACATTTTTTTAGGAATGCAACTTAGAAAGTGCAATATCTTTCCGTAAATCTACAAAAAAAAACTTGAATTATAGCAACAAATGGTGTAGCATTTTGAACACACCAATATAGCAAAAAAGCAACATCGTATGCGACAAATCCTTATTGTTTGTAGCAAAACACTTGTAAATCGTGTCACCGGTTGCAACAAAACAAATTCAACATATCCAATATATATGCCCAGCTGATCTGACATTATAGAAACGCATCCACCACAATGAAGAAACTCTTTGTAGCATGCATGCATGCATGCACAAAAACGTTGCAGCATTTACACGTGGGTTCACAAGAAAAATACATATGAGTTTGCAGCAATTGACCAAATCACACCTACATCCATAATCAGAATGGTGGCACCTAGCTCATCATCTCTGACTTGCCGACGACGAATCTGACTCGCCGAAGTACCACTGGCGCTAGATCGATCACCCCAATTCGTTCCTAGCAATCCTTGCATCTCCTTGAAACATGGTGGGGAAAAAACGCGTTCATCACATATACCACATGGAAACCACCGCTTTATTAGGGCAGGAAGGAGGATGGACCCACTCGCCAGAGTGGGATAAAAATGACGGGAGGGTGTCACTTGCTGGAGAATGGGGGCTACGAACAGTGAAGGCGGAGATGCGTGGAAGAAGCGGTGGAGCTGTCAGAAATAATGCAGAGCGAGCAAGACGTGACTATGGAGCAAATCCTTTTGGTTTTTTGTTATCATGACTAAAACATCCAACGCCAATGTATAGTTACACTTACACTTTGCAACTTTGTAAATACTACCACCAAGTTTCTGTTCCTCAAAAAAACGACTCGTAATTCCAAAAATACCTAATTTTCAGAAGAAGAAGAAAAAGGGCAGTTTATAAAGCACCAAAGATTCCAGTCAGAGGTCACCTGACATCACATGCACCGCGGAGACGAGAGATGCAACGATACACGTCCGGAAGAAAGGAAAAACGCGGCGTGCTTTGATCAAGGGGGAGGCCAGACACTGAGGACCGTCAGAGAGATTAAATCAAACAAACGCATCAAGCAGCAGAGCTTTAACCACCCATTTGACTTTGTACATAAACCCCGAGATCATGACGACGACGAACGACGATGATGATGGCGCGAGATCCGATGCGCAGGGCCGTTGACCGTCGCCGTCGATCGGGCAGACAAGCAACTCTGTCTCTTCTCTGGATCGGAGCCGTGCGTGTACGACCCTGGGGCCGGCAGGCGACCTGTCGCCATCAGGTAAGCAGCCGCGCGAGGCGCGACGGACGACGAAGTGCCTGAAGCAAGCAAGCGCAGAAATTCCAGCGCGGCCGGCGCCGCACGCCGCGCACCCTTCGCGTTTTGATTTGGCCGCGCGAAACGTAGAAATGGGGGAGAGAATTTGAAGCTCTCCCGCCGACATGACTCGACGCAGGATTCAAGCCACCATAGATTTATTAACTTATTATTATCCAAACTTCTTTCTAGAACAGAGCAGAAACTGGTTGGATCACAGATCCAGCCCCAGATTTATCCATCGATTATCCTATCTCAGTAATCAAGCAAAACATATGAGACGACATGATAATGCTGTAATGTTACTGCTGCGTGTGTCTTGTCTAGAGCAGCTGCTGGCACAGGGAGAGCATGCCAGGCTCAGCCGAGGAAGGTGTGTGTCCATGGCCACTGTATCCACATGCTCCCCATCAACCACTGTTCCTGCCAGCCGCCTCCACAGATTCCTCTTGCTTCAAAAGCTGTCCCTCGACAGCTCCCGATCTCCATTCAACGCTCATCCAAATTCTTGCTAGCCAGTAGTTTAGTACGAATTGCAGACGTAGGTCCAACTGCTTATCTGGATTAAACATTGCTTACTTTACTGATCTGTGTACAACGCCGACACGGCTGGATTAGTTTGAATAAATTAAGCCCTATATAAACGCACCCGAAGCACATCTTTCCGGGCAATATGTTATATCCAGGCAGTGCAGTGCAGTGCAGATCAAAACAGCTAGTCGGCAACATGTCGAAGCCAAGGTGAGTGCTCTGCTCTCGTTCTGCAATCCTTCCTTTTTCTGGCTCGATCGAGCTGTTTGATTTGGCAAGACGTGCGATCGATGGGCGCGATAATGATGGTGCGATGGTCTGCGCAGGTTGGACGGCAAGGTGGCGATCGTGACGGGCGGCGCGAGCGGCATCGGGGAGGCGATGGCGCGGCTCTTCGCGGCGAGCGGCGCCACGGTGGTGATCGCGGACATCCAGGACGCGCTGGGCGAGGCCGTGGCGGCCTCCATCGGCCCGCCATGCACCTACACGCGCTGCGACGTGACGGACGAGGCCCAGGTGGAGTCCACGGTGGCCGCGGCGGTGGCGGCGCACGGCAGGCTCGACGTCATGCTCAGCAACGCCGGCGTGCTGCTCCTCACGGGCTCCGTCACCGACATGGACCTCTCCGCGCTCGACCGCGTCATGGCCGTCAACTTCCGGGGCGCCGCCGCCTGCGTCAAGCACGCGGCGCGCGCCATGGTGAGCGCCGGCACGCGGGGCGCCATCGTGTGCACGGGGAGCGTGGCGTGCGTGCAGGGCGGGTACGGCCCGGCCTCGTACACGGCGTCCAAGCACGCGCTGCTGGGCCTGGTGCGCGCCGCGGCAGGGGAGCTGGGCCGCCACGGCGTGCGCGTCAACCTCGTGTCCCCCGGCGGCGTCGCCACGCCGCTCAGCATGGCCGTGGCCGGGATGGGCGCCGAGGAGATAGAGGCCAGCACGGAGGCACACAGCGTGCTGCGCGGGAAGGTGCTGCGCGCCGCCGACGTGGCCGAGGCCGCGCTGTTCCTCGCGTCAGACCAGGCTGGCTTCGTCAGCGGCCACAACCTCATCGTCGACGGCGCCACCACCGCTGTCAACCCCGCCGTGATGAGATCCGTCGGGCTGTGATGCCATCTTTGTTGCTCCCCGCACGTCGGTCGTCGTGCCGCCGCCTCTCTTGCATTTTTATCTGTTCATACTACTCCGTACTACAGAAATCAATGTATTTTGTAAGCTCGTGATATTCAACAGCAGAATATGAATACATGTTATACTGGAGAGCATATCGAATTATTTTCTCCAAGTGGCAAAAAGGCTGTCAGAAAGAGAGAAAAAAACTTATGCTCGACCGGACTCGGCTCACTTATAGTCTCGGTAGGTTCAAGCATGGCTCGAGTCATGTCCCGAGCCTCTCATTGTAGATGTAGCATGAGCTCGAATAGCTCAACATTAGCACATGAAAATTGGTTTAGGCTACCACCTTTTGGATTTCATGGCATGAAATTTAGGCACCCGTTTCAGATGATGCAAAATAGGGCTTGGCCTAGTCTTTAGATGATGCAAAATATCAGAACTTTGTTGACACATTCGAACACAGAAACTTGACACATTCGAACAAAGGAACTTCGACAATAATACCTCGACACGTTCAAACACAAAAGCTACTCGTAGGAACTACTGGAGCTTCGATTCTTATTTTTATATGACTGTTGTTCAATTAAGCATCTTTTATATATATAATAGAAATAAGCAATTGGTGCTTGAGAAAAAAAAGATTCATTTTTATAAGTATTTCTCTAAGCATCTTGCTCTGTACATGCTGTTGTGCATCCTACTATCGATGTATCCAAGTGGGTTGCATCATTCTAGCTTGTGTGGGAAGCGTGTGCTGGAAGGAGTTCAGCGACAAAGAGGTGAGATAAGATAGACCAAGAGTGAACCTGTACATACACTTTTCTGTGTTTACACTTGTGTTTTCCATGAGGATAAAGAGTATGCTTTGCTGGCAAAAATAAACTAATTTTTAAAAAATCGTTATTGAGTTTAAACAAACAAACAAACAGTTTTTTTTTTTTTTTTGAAATCAAACAAACGAACAGTTCGTTATTTAGTAGTTTCAGTTAGCAATAAACCTGAACCTGGAGATGTCACTGTTAACCGTAGCATTTCAGCTGTTGTCCACACGGCAGTTGTTAGCTGTTTTCTAGCTCTTTATAGCTGGTTGAAGATGTTCGTTATTTTCTAGCCCTGTGTAGCTGGTTGAGGACGCGGTCTTGTGCCATCCCTTCCGATCAGTTAGGAGGTCATTTTTGGATATATTCAGTTAGTTATTTTCTAGCTCTGTCTAGCTGTTTGAGGAAACAGTCTTGTGCGATCCTTTCGGAAGGATCATGTCGTCTTGAGCACCCTCGGTCGTGCGACCCAATAGTGGAGAAAGCTCCACGATCAGCACACAGAATAAAACGGAAAGAAACCGAGAAAATCGCACAAAATACTATCTCTCGGCTGTTCTTCAGTTTTGTAACAGAACTTCAGAGACAGGGAGAGAGCTACACACTACAGCCACGAAAAGGATTAAATGAGCCTTAACAATGCTCAGATGACACAAAACATTATACTGATTACTTGATGTTTCAAACATGCCGTACATTTTTTCACCAGAACCTACTTTCTTATTTCTGAAAATACAGTGCCTGGCATCTTTCACTTTCAGCAGACTGCAGAAAGAAAAAAAAAGCAAGGGTACTATCTAGCCAGACCTGCTAAATCCGCCCCAAACTCAACTGCTTTAGGGTATAAACCACATTGGAAGAGAGCAGCACTCTGAAGTAAATTCATACGGAATCCCGCACCTAGCATGACGCGTCACATCGAGTGTTTTGCGGAAGCCGTGCACGCCCATGTCAGTACTGGAATTCGTACTCCCGTTGCTCAACGCCAAGGAAAGGCTGAAGCTTGTATCGTCCAGATAATAGATGTTACCCGCTGGGAGCCTGTCGGACTGCGACACCTCGAAGGCCCTGGAGCAGCCTCGGCCAAGCAAGAGCACCCGGCCAGGAAGAGCGTCGAGCTCCACCCAGGAGGCTTCAGAGCCCCCAGCACCGGCAAGGTTCATCTCAAAGATCCTGAACTCGCGACGCTGCTCTGGCCTGAAGAGCCGCAGGACCATTAGCAGTTTTCCACGGGACTCCACCAGATAGCGGGACATTCTGAACGACTTGGGAAGGCGACTATCGGGCTTGTAGTCATCGCGCTTCTGAATCAGGCAGGAGGTACGGGACATCACCAGAGAGGCGCCGTTGATGACGTTGGGAGTGTACACCACGACATCCTCTGTGTTGGAGAGGACATGGAAACCTCCCTTGTAATAGATGATGTCCTGGATATGGTCCACATCGCCCCTGTATGCGATCCAGTGCCGGTCCATCCCCGTCCGCCAGAACGCTATGCTGCAAGTGCTGGAGACGTGCGCGGCGGCAAGGCAGCCCTCTGCCGACGGTGTGCCCGAAAAGGTGATGGTGCGGATGACCATAGGGTGCTCGCGGTCGGCGTCGATCCAGCGCGAGCTGGGGATCCTGAGCCTGTCAGGGAGAGGAACCTTGGCACCGGAGCAGAGGTTCACGGCTGCGTACCCTCGCCACTGGTCAAAGGCGAGGGCAACCCAGCCGCCCTCATGGGAGCCGCATAGGCGCGCGGCACGGACGCTCTCCGGGAGGTATAGGCGTCGGGTGGCCCCAGAGTGGAGGCTTAAGAAGGAGGGTGCAACAGGGGACGGGAGAAGGAGCCATGGAAGCTTGCACCGCAGGGCTTTATGGACATGCGCCGCAGAGCGCCACGCGCGGCAGACAGCAGCGAAGTAGACACGATCGGCGTGGCAGGTGAGATAGCGGAGGATGATGTCGAGAAGCTCAGGTGGGAGGCCATCCGACCATGGACAGCAAGGTTCGCGGGCGCGGGGCATGGCAGGATTTGGGGGCAGGCGCAAAGCGCTTCTTTGATTTGGCCACAGCCTCGATACCAATGCCAAAAATAGATTTCCAGTCACGTTCAGCAGTTGAAACAAACCGGATCAGCTCTCCAGCTGCCACAACAAAATCTCGATTTTCACGAGATGCCGCAACAAACCTGTAAATATGGATCCCTGTCAAAAAAAAACATGAAAATATGAATGCGTACATACTTTAGTGTGGCAAAACAGAAACAAAGGTTGCGTTTGGATAAATAGAGAAACCAAGTTCCAATCTCCACTCATCAGAGAAAAGAAAAATGAGTGCTAGTCACATTTCTTATAAGTTTCAATCTCACACGTAAGCTTGCAATGTTCCAATAGTCACAGAAATCAGGTCCAGAGAACAAATACAGAAACCAGGATGATAATGACGAACAATCGAAAAGATGTACTCTAAAATCCACATTTTGTCTGACTGTATTCTTAAGAATTCTTCACAGACCGAAAGAGCTAGATAATGTAAGAGTGCAAAGGATAATACCATGTACTGGTGTGTCCGTGCTTTATCCAAAATGGACTTCACAGTGGCTGAAACGACAACCACAGGAGTCTCTCCGAGTTCAGTTCAGTCAGGATAGATGTCCATGGCTGCAAGATATGTTAACAGAGTTAACAATGTACTCACAGTCACTTGGTAATGAATTTAAGAGAAAACACAGAAAACCAAGAAAAATGGCTAAGTCATATGAATGTAATGGGTGAGGATAATGCAAATAACTTGTACCATACAATACATTGTATGACAATAAACGATCATGTCTCTCGAACATTAGCTGTTTGCGCTGTGACAATAAATGATGAACCGAACATGTTGATATACTTTGTGTGCCGAGACATAAATTCTCCCACGTATGCCCACATGATTAATGAACTAAAGAGATTGTGCCTGCAATTTCAACATATCCAGAACTAAGCAAGCCATACTCTTGCTAATTATGCTAGAGAGGTGAAGCCAATTGCTGTTTGGTTGTTGCACAGGTCCAAGCCAAGCATTGTTTCTCAAAGTACGTGGTCCAGATCCATCCCCTAGGAAAGAAGCTACCATTGCCCACTACTGAAGAAATTGGTGTAAACTTAGGCAGCAACTATGAGGCATGAAACATGCATTTTTTGTCAAAACCAAAGGCCATGGCTTTTAAGGCGGTAAGGCATTTTATCCACGCTCTCACACTTGCCGCGTAAGCGCCTAGTCAAGATTCCAAGGCGAGGGGGGCTCTATCGCCTAAGCGTGTCCTTAGAGAAACCTTATAAACCATGCTAAAGAAAAATGGCATATGAAGTCCATAACTTAACCTATATAGGTACTGGTGCTGGATTGCACTCACTCACTGTGCCACCGGATGCTTACAAAAAACTCAAAATCGAAAAGGGTAGGAAAAACATGAATCAAATCTAGTTATGAAAGACTATATGCTTTTGTCTGCTTCAGGGCACTATGAGGAGAGACGAGGAGCCCATGTCATGTACAGAAGCACGCCATCTTGATTGAAATGTATTCTAACTGAACTAAGATACAGTAATAATCAGAATGAAAAACATGCATGAAAACATTAGAAATAATAGGGGCTGCTACTCGCATTTCTTACAAGTTCCAATCTCACTCTGTCCAGCGCAAATAAATTAGTCTGACAATCGTATGCGTAGTGTCGCTGCGATCCCTCTCATCCTCTCTCTGAATTTCTCTGACGAAAGAAGAACAGGCAAGAGACAGGGTTTTGGCGCAGTGTAATGCTTACTGCTTTTCTTGGGTTTCTTTCCTTTTATTCATAGCGGCGCTCACCCCATTACCGAGTCATGCCGTCCGCCTGTCCCACGACTGAAGTGTGTGCCGATCCGATCCTACAGTGGTGGAAGGAATCGCACAAAGTCGGCGTCCTCATCCGGCTAAGCAAAGAGCTAACAGGAAAAAACGACCTGAGTCCTAACTGAACCTGCCACGCTAACAACAGACAGGTGCAGTGTTATTGCTTAACTGAAACTAACTAACCATGAGCTTAGACAGGCTAACACGTAGTACCTCCCATTGTTACTTTAAAATAAAAACGCGCATCAATTCTGAAGAATGATTGTTACACCTCCCAAATAATATGTCAATTTACTAACTGAATACGAACTCCCAGGAACTCATCGAAACCATACTGACTGAAGTAAGAGCACAAGGTAGGGCAGGATGACGTGCAGTACCTTCCCTCTTGGGGATTTCCGAGCGGCTCACGGTGATGGTGCCTGATAGGTCGTTTTCCGTCGGTGCGGAGGCCAATGGCGACCTGGTAAAGCGGCCTAGGGCGGTTCCTCTCTGGGGGTGGGGTACCGGCTAGTGCTGGACGTCTTTGTGCTCCGTCACGAGCTCGTTTAGCTGGGCGATCACCGGATCTTCCACCACGCCGCCGGGAGGGTTCAGCGGGAGCACTTGGAGGGCTCTGGATCTTCCTCCACGCCGCCGGAGGGCTCTGAATCCGCTTGGAGGAGGGCTGGGTATCGGAGGGGAAGGAGGCGTGTGAGCGGGCGTGCCTGTTTGTTTTTCTTTCGAGATTGACGGGGATCGGGGAGTGAGATTCCCACCGCTTCGTCCGGGCAGATCTGGGTCGGGCTCGGGCGGGTCCCGGCTGTCAGTCACTCCCACCGTTGGCGACCGTCCTTGCCGTGGGTGCTTTTTTGTTTTTCAGCTGGGATGCCTCGTCCTGGTTGCGGCGCGGACGGTGGCTATGCATGTAGAGAGAGAAAATTGCACAAATCATCACCTTTTTTTTTTTGTTGCGTCTTGTGTTCCACGAAACACTCACTTGTCTGTTGTTTGCACAGAACATCAGCTATCTTTATTATTATTATACTAGTAAGCATGCACGTACTTTGCACGTATTATCTTTACTATTATTTTCAAAGATGCGAGTGCCTGGTGTCACACTTCAACAAATTACACTAAAACTGCCACTGCCAACAAACTTTCTAAAACTCTCCCAACTGAAATACACACTTATCCATCCAGAGCATTTTTTTTGCATGTCGTATCCGGCACTCGTACAAGGCCTCCAAAATACTGGGTTCCCAAAAAAAATTAATCCTTGAGTAAGCATTTGGTAATACAAAAATATGTAGCATTTACTCATAGGAATCTGCACGCGGTACAAACTTTTGGCATTTACTTGTAAATCTAACGTTAGGGAGTAAATAGAATCTCAACTTATTTGAGTGACTACTATACGATGGTGATATGAAAAAAAAATCATTGTGATTGCATGTTAATGCCTCTATCAATGTTCCACTTTGGTGCCGTCTCTTAGCACTTCACCTTCGATTTATGTCTACATGGCGCATAAATATTACCGAGTAGAGAAGATAAATCATCTCATATCTATAAATGATCTTCATATAATCGAATACATATAGCTTTAAATATTTCATAAAAAATTCAAACTTGCCGTATCCGGTGTCAGACTTAAAAAATTACACTCAAATTTCTACTCCACACCTCATATTTACTATGAAATTAAAAACGGTGGTGTCACACTTCATGCTAATTCATACCAAATGTCATCTAACATCTATGCATCTCTCGTCGAGTCGTGTTTCTACCTCAACCGCCGCCTCTCTCTCTCTCTTCCTAAACATAGCCACCTCCACCCTCCGCCTCCTCCATAGTCGGTTCCCCCTTCTCCAGCCGGCCTCACCGGCGCTGGGAGGAGTGGGGAACCTTATCTCTGAGTTGAGTTTTTGATAAAAGTAGTGTTTTTAATAAATTAGATTAGGGTTTTGCCGCTTCTCCGTTGTTCCTACCGGCTGCGCTGCAATCCGCTATTGAATCCATATTTGAAAAAGTGTACTTCTTGGTCTCTCGCAGTAACATGTATATGCTCGAGCCAGGGAGCATCCATGTGCGGTCCTCTCCGATGAGTAAATTCAAGCGGCTGTCGACGAGAACGACGCTTAGCTGTCATAGCATCTGTCATGCCTAGGTCACCGCTCTCTCATACGACAATTCCGGTCGACCACCATCGGTGTGCCATCAACAGCCACAATGGCCCCATGTTCTTTCTCCTACACCATTCTACAATGTTCACCACCACAGCACAAGCGTGGTCGCTTTCCTGCACTAAAAATGGCGTCGTGCAGCGCCCTCCGCTGTACTAAATGAGGAACATCATCACTACCAGTTCCATGAGGTGCTGCACGACCACGAGTCGGGGACGTGGGACCTGTGTTGCCGCATAGAACTAGATGTGACATTGCTAGAGGTCATTCAGTTCATGTGCTGCCACATCAGTCCAATCGCCTCCATATGGAAAATAGTCGCCTGCTCGCCGCCTCCTCTGGAGGGTGATTTGCCGGGGCTCATCGTCTCCTTTTCTGAGCTATGAGTCGTCTTCCGTTGAAGCACGCAGTCAGAGGCATGGCGTACATGCCGAAGACTAGGGACAGGGATCTCCTGCCGTCCGCTAGAGTCCTGATCATCTCTCACACCTACAAGTCTACAAACCACATAAATGGCTGGCCATGATCTGCACAACCTACCAACGTCATCGACTTGTGAATGAGCATGCAACATAGCAACCAAGAGTGAATCAGGCGGGTGTGTGACTGCTCAAGCCTGCACTAGGGAACACCGAGTGTGCCTGTGGACGACTAGGTAGGCCTCAAGCCGGCCATGGACGGCTCACGGTGGGATCAGCGTAGTCTCCTATGCGGCGAGGAGGCTAGAGTGATAGTGGCGCGCGTGGTGCTTCCAGTGAAGGTTGCGTCCAACTGAGCATGCATGTGCTACCCCACTACCCCAACCTAGCGGAAGCTCTCCCTCCTCGAGTGATGACTAGCACGACACTCATCTGCTCTGTTGTTCCTCCTCCCACCTCGTAAACCGGAGCCATTAGTCGTATTAAAGGATCACCCTCTTTATTTTTTACCATCGGAAAAGATGAGCGGCCAACATATTGATGTGATGTTCTTGTTTATTTTTTTACCATCGCAAAATTCGTCATTTTTTGTTTACATATTAATTTTTATATTACCTTGCATACACAAACGTGTATCCGAATTTCCATACAAAATAGTATGAGATGCCGCTTCACTAAAAGCCAAATAAATTTCACATTAGTGGCCTTGAGTAACTAAAATAGTTTCACATCAACACCATTGTCAAATTCTCGGCATTTTTTGTTTACACAATAAGATAAGACTAATTTCTCCATTGTACCTTGCATCTTTCCTTATCAACACAATTTCTTATTATAATTAGTCAATTCACATTTTTGAGATGATAGTAAGATATAACCCATAGTACGACCTATTTTTATTGCCTTCTCTAAATTATGTGGAGGACTAAGAAAGGACCCGCCTTCTCTACCACTATACACACCCTTAGTAGGGAAAAGCATGGTGGAGTGGAGTCATTACCGTAAGGGTCCGTTCGGCAACACTCCAGCTCCCTACTCCACTACCGGAGTGTGCGGAGCCGTGCCGAACACCTCAGCTTCGAGGATCTGGAATCAAAGAGCGGAGCGATCTGTAGTAAAAAATGGCAGAGCGGCTCATTCCTCGCTCCTCGTTTAAGCAAAAGCCGGATTTTACATAAATTACAAAAAATACCACCGCTAACTGTACATCGAACCGGTACACTTTCTATTTCTCTCATCTTCTCCATCGTCCCCAACAGTCCGAGGCCGTGCACACCTGCTTAGCATATTCGTCGGCTGATTCGCGCTCGCAGCCGTCGAATCGAGCCCTCCCGTTGTCTAATCTTGCTCTCCACCGCCCATCCACAATCCCCGCCATCCGAATCGAGAACGAGCTCCCTGCCTCCTTTGGGACATTGTCGCCGTCGCCAGGACCTCACTGCTGACGCCATAGATCACAGCGGCCGCGCCCAGACCTCCAGCGTGAGCCGTTGTTCAATGCCAAATCGATCCCAACCCCGTCTATGTTCGATCATGTAAAAAAAGATCTGGCTGAATTGACTTTTTGCATGCCAATCGGGATCCATTTGGCTGGAGTGGGCCGGCAGCCCATGCACTGACGGAGTGGAGCGCCCCGAACGATTGTTGCTCCCTCATGTCGATCAGGAGAGCTGAAATTGCTCGGAGCGGAGCGGAGCGCTGAAATTACACGGAGCGGTGGGTTCCCGAACGGGCCCTAAGTCGAACAATCCACCTTCCTCGTTGTCAACTAATTAAGATGGACATCTTTTTTGTATGGCATATCATGTTTCATTATCATGTGAGGGGTCTAATGCAGTGTCATTTCTCACATGTAGTGAAAGGTACCAGTATTATCAAAATGATACTAAACTGACATGCGACAAAAGAACATAATGACCATACAAGGTGTCAAAGGAACCATAAAACAATAGACAGCTAAGGGGCGAAATTAGGGTTCTTGAGAGAGATAATTGATAAAAGAAAAAATATGATTCATTTTTTATACTCTCGTGGATGTGAGATTGATAATGATACACGAAAAAGAAACTGAATAAAGAATGTACGATAACCACTAAATCTATGTACAACTTGGGTGCTAACATTTGATGCCAGGGTCGATTTCCTGGCCATTAGGCCCGTCGATGATGTGATTTTGCTTAGTGACACTACTAGGTGAGTCATCGGGCACTCCATCTTTTTTTGCTGCTCAAATCGATTTTTCTAGCAATCGGCACTACCCAGCCCAACGAATAAATCTTGTTAAACCCCTCAATTAGTGCTTTACATTGCAATGGGCCCTTGAGTATACGCTAGGATTATAGTCATGTTTTATAAAACATGACTACCTTTTATCGACTTTTGCTCTTTTAAATCTTTTTATTGAGAGCCGTAGCAACGCACGGGTATTTAACTAGTAAATTGATAATGGTAACATGTTTTTCATATACTATTTTTTTATGGTGTAGCTGCTACGACCCAATGGTGTAAGCTTTTCCGATATACCTTAAACACCAACTACCAAAAATAAGAATTCAATTTTAAAGACATTTAGAATCATCAACTAATCATAATATGAACTTTTTAAAGAAACGTGATACGTAAAAGAGGTCTAAATATATTTCTTTCACAAAAACTAAAACATCTTATGTCAGAGAGAGTATTTTTCATTCAAGGATGATCAAGTTACAAAGCAGATTTTCTTTGCAAACTTTCTGTACACACCTGAATTGGACACACCCCCAGCTCAAGAAAAAAACGGACAAGCCCACCAGCGAGGGCTGGTGTGTGGCCGTGTGGTGTGGGCTCCCTGCTGCCCCGCGAGTCCCCACCGCCCCCGCGAGCCACGAGCTGCTGCGCCCCCTCCATTGTCCCCCTGCAGCTCCCCGTTCGCTTGGTTCCCAGCTCCTCTCTCCATCTCGTCAAACTGCCCCCGTTTGTCGATTCTGGTCGTCTAATAGCCCGAGGAGGCACTCGAGATCGGCATGCTCGCGGGCGACCCAGAGCTAGGCGGCGACGGAGGCACGGGCCTCGTCTCCACCTGATTGGCGGCCTCAGAGATAGTCTCCTCATCCTGCAGTTGAAGTCGATGAATCAGAACAATCGATGAGGGACGCCGGCGTGGACGCCCTACTCCGGCAGGCTGGCCGCGCCGCGAGCGTTCTGGCCTCTGGGCATCAGAACCGTGTGAAGATAAGGAGTTCCCCTCTTCAGCAAAACATATTAAGGTAACTGATGAAAACGCCAGGACCTGTTTCCCACAAGAACCTGGCTAATGGAAATAGTCATTATTGGTCCTGCCAAGTATCAGGTTTTTTGTACACCAAACTAAGTCACCAACAAATACTGATCTCATTTGGTCCGGAGGGCATGTTTATCTAGACAGTGGGCAGGTTCAGTTAGATCGAAGCTTAATATGTTATACTCCCTCCGTTTAGAAATATAAGATGTTTTAGGTTTGTGAAGGAGATGTATCTAGATATGTTTTAGTGTATAGGTTCAAATGAATCTAGACACTAAAAGATGTCTAGATACATCTCATTCACAAACCTAAAACATCTTATATTTCCAAACGGAGGGAGTAGTTGACTGGGTGTTTCAACTTTTGTCACTCCGTTCATTCATGTTTTGCAGGACCTTGTTCTTTTGATGTAGGACTCGACCCTCTCTTTACAAGTCTTGTATTTCAGCATTAGAAATTGGCAGATATATTGTGTTTACTTGGCATGTATTTTTTTTCAATTCTTGAAGCTATGTTAACAGTCTTCCATATTCTCCTATAATAATTTATCTCATTTTTTTTGAATTATGAATATTTGGCTAAAGGTTTTTGCTAAAAAAAATCTGGAGGTGATTAACCTGGTTTTAAAATTTCAACCAGTATTCTCAACTTACTTTATCTTGTCAAGGTTTTTCGCACTTGTGTGGTTACTATACAATATATTCTTACCGCTTATCCTCCACGGATCACCATCTAAATATGGTGACATACAGTGGACTCTTATTTTCAAGCACTCCATCCTGATACATTCTACAAAGCAATGATGTGACAGACATCAAGAAGGTACTGTAATCCTGAAGTCCTGTAGGGGAGTTTTTGCTCTATGTTTATTTTTCCGTGACTTATATCTCACTTTCCAGCTGTCTATTGCCATTGCTCTTTGTAGGCAGATAATATATTCCTAGAGATTGAATGTCAGAAACAGGAAATTGCTCACGCTAAAGTTGTCTATGCAGAGTCAAAAACAACAACAAACCTGAGGGTGGCAAGCCTACTCATAGTACTGGATTACTTGGCCTTATCGCTGAAAAGGTTGACACTAACATGATTGAGTATTATAATGAGAAGATCAAGGAATTGCTGCCCAAGCTGGAGGACGAACAAAAAACGGCCTAAGTGAGAAAGAACAACAGGCTGCCATTGTGTCTTCAACAGCAGAGATGCTGCAGCCTCTGCATCTAATACTCTCGATGCTCAAATGTTTGATGAATGTATAGTTATAGAAGCTCCTGAACCAGGTGAGATGATACGGTCCAATCTTCCATGAAAAATATATGACAGGTAAACCAGACAAAGTGCGGTCTATTTCATTGTCTTCGTAACGGTTTGTTACACTATTCCTATCACTGCTATCTCTGCATTTGTGTTTGTGTTTCATTTTCTTGGACATCGCTATGGGTAGGAGCAACAGACATATGTTAATCATCATTGAGTAGGGCTGTTGAAACCTGTGTTTTCATAGGCTTCACACCGTCTTTTCCGAATATCATCTGTATGTCGTGCATAAATATTATTTGTCCCTAATCCTCTTCAATTCTTGAGGGTCTGCATAGATACATAACATCCGTTATCACTACAGCAACAATATTGTTCATCTCTACTAAAACAAACATTAATAGAAGTGGCCAGTAGTCATTGGTTGCAGATAGTTACCCAAAGAGTGGGTGTTGCTTATATCCTGAAATGAGGCGCGCCTTCACACGTGATTCGGAAATGGCATACCAATTTGTTGTCCCTCTTTCCCGTGAATAAATTTAAAAGAACCTGGATATTGTGGCAAATAACTACGATGAACATGGATGAAACTATGGATGGAATGATAGTACAATATTAGGTGGCTGTAATATTCTTCACAGCCTTTCAAGTGAGTTATTGACTGAAGCTGGAGGGGTATATATATATCACCCACTTTTGCTTTTTTGATATAGGCACATTTACTTCCGAAGGAGTCCACACCATAAAAAGTACTACCAGGTTGATTAGTTTACTTCTCTGCATAAGAAATAATTCCCTTGAATTTATATGCTCAATATGAAATTATCCAGATTATCATTGTGTTTGGCTGAATTTCTCTACTCTGTGTATATGCAATATGAAGGTGGTGTTGAGTAGGGAACTGAAAAGTACTAACTGGGTTGATTGCTTGCAAAGTACTAATTGGGATAATTTTTTAATAGCAAGTTAAGATTCTATTCCCATCCTATAAGAATACTTTATGGCAGCAGGTACAATAGAGTATCAGAGTTGAGTTTTTGTAGTTCAATAATTTGTAAATGCAGGCAAAGTATATTCTTGAGAGCTGGAAAGAAGATCGGGATTTTTTTAATACATGGGCGATCATACATACATACATAGACTAAATGTTCGTGGCTTCCTTATGGTGCATATATGGCAGTGGCGCATATATATTTTTGTCTCAATGCAATGCTTTTTACTAATCGTGAAATGTTGAAATATTTCTTACTCCCAGATTGTTACCGAGAGAAATTCTGTTCAGATGTCATATTTTAATGCTATCAAGCTACCTATTGGGTCGAATAAAAAAAATGAATTCCCGATAAATAATCACTTCTATGAATGTTGTTCTCATTGTTACCGACATTGCGAATGGCGAGGCACTGGCTGACGGCAAAATCGCCGTCTGGAAGACAAAGATGATCCTCCTGCCGTCGAGGTCGAAGTCCAAGAAGTTGGTGATGACGACGGTGACAGTGATGTCCAAGGAGACTGATTTCGTGTGGCGTCGGGTGCGGTGTCTCATTGTTACCCACGGTGTGATGCAGGAGGGCACGGTCCATGACGGCGAAAAGCTTCCTGGAGGTGAAGGTGACGTTCGGAAAGGCAAAGGTGATCCTCTGGCCATCGAGGAAGGTCGGTGATGGTGACGGCGAGGGGGGCGTCCAAGGAGACTGTTATTCCATGTGGCGTCAGGTGCGGCGGCGACGCAGAAAGGCAAAGGTGATCTTCCGGCCGTCGAGGAAGGTCGGTGATGGCGGCGGCGAGGGGGACGTCCAAGGAGACTGTTATTCTATGTGGCGTCAGGTGCGGCGGCGACGCAGAAAGGCAAAGGTGATCCTCCGGCCGTCGAGGAAGGTCAGTGATGGCGGCGGCGAGGGGGACGTCCAAGGACGTGTGGTGTCAGGTGCGGCGGCGACGCAGAAGTCTGGAGCCGTAGGTTTAGGGAGGGGATCATGGGGCACATGCAGTTTCCTATTCTCTCGCATGTGAAGAGTTTTTTTTGGCCTGCGGAGGCGGAGAGCAAATGTGAAAAAATTCCGGCGGAGAGATGCCTTCAGTTTCCTATTCTCTCGCATGTAAAGCGTTTTTTTCTGGCCTGCGGAGGCGGAGGGATGGCGTGGACAGAGTGCTAGTCCGTCGAAGTTAATCGCTATGTGCACCCAGGAAATCATTAGGCTAATGATACATGGTTAGATCGTGTGGGCTGGCCTGATCGTGTGGTTTTAGAAGACCCTTCTGTGTTTTATGGGGGTGCGCGTAGATAAATTCATGTTTGCTCCTTTATAAGTAGTAGAGATAGTAGAGATAGAGATAATTTGTCTAGAGGTGATTTTCGCACTAGACGGACGATTTTCTTTGGACAACTTTGCCCTTAGTAGCTTGGAGAAATAACATCACTGCCACCGCCAAGTACCACAGCGGCACAACCCTATCCACTCGAGCATCCGTGACCATGGCCGATCCCCTCCCCCCTCCCGATCTCTCCCCGGCTACTCCGCGGCTCCGCGTCGATCTCGAGCCCGCCATGGCCGCTAGCCCCCTCCCCCGCTCCTCTGATTCGATCTCAAGCACCAACGCGTTCGCCGGAACAAAGAGGCCACGATCTGAAGGAACCGGCGGCCGTGGCATCGGTAAGCTCCTCCCTACTCCCTCTCTCCCCTTCCCCTACATCCTCTCCCTCTCCTCTCCCTCCTCCGAGGCCCGGTCGTCGAAGCCCGTAATTCCCCTCCGTTAGCCGACCTGCCCTAACCCTAGACTGACCGGGCGGCGGGTGGGGAACCGCGGCGGCAGGGGAACATCGTCGGGGGCATGGCTATCCCTAAGCCGGCCTCTACCCTAGCCCTCTTCCCATCGGATGAGTTGTTCCTCCTGATGGAGCTGTTCTCAAAATGTTATATTTCCTAATATGTGATTTGTGTGATCTACGCAGCAGAGTCTGGCCTCCACCCGAGAGATCCATCCCGGTAACTCCACCCGAGAGATCAAGCCCTGCAACGTTGGGAGCTCTCCCTCGCTCTCGGTGCCACAACAGCCAACCAAAGGAAGTGCGGCAAGCTCCAGGTTGATTCACGTAAAATGAACATGGTGTTCATTCAATGAGAACGCCATGAAGTGGCATCTATCTGTATTTGTTCATTTAGGCTCCAATTGCTGGTGTTGACGGATAGGGATCAGACCGGTGCAACTGTTTTTGTGAAAGGTGTCACTACTGCCGTTGTGGTAGGTTGTTGTGCATGTTTTGTGAGGCATGAACAAATATATAAAATCAGATGCAATCTGGCATGTTTGAGTATACTATGTTTACTTACCGGGTTGTAAGACTTTACATGGACTAGGTCATGCTCTACTAAATATGAAGCTACTGTAGTTTACATATAATATCTGATCTTTTTTCACTTCAAGAGCTAGCTATATCTGTACAGTTTTAAGAACTAGCCAACTAATTGCAGCCTATACATATCTATAAATCTAGGTTATGATCTGTGAGTATGGTTATCTGTAAATCTCTATAAAATAACACCTATGAGCTTGTAGAGATGTTTATACTTTTTATAAACATGTATACTGTAGTCACCTTTATAGCACTCTAGGTGTTAGTTGGTTAACTTTTACACGTTTTCTTCCCATGTGTAGGTCTTAAGTGAAGCAATTCTGGTTTTACTTGTGCTACTCACTATAGATTATTTTTGCTTAACCTGAAGTCTAAAGGGAAGTTACATAGGTAGTTTGCAGACAAATGCATTCATATAATATTAGCAATTTGTTTTGGGGACTTCTTTCCTTAGTCCATTACTCCATTTCATAGTGTTTATTGTGTATTCTTGTGAGTTCTAACTTCTTGAGAAAAACGAGTAGCGCAAAACTATGGCACCGCAGGGTGACATACTTTTGGTTATCTGATTGCATAATGCGATCACACACTGTTAGTCACTCAGAGTGAACTATAACATATGCATATTTATAGTTGATAATGCTTGTGGTGCTAGCAACTTTTTTATTCCTCACTAAAATTTTATATGTTAAATTTAATTTTACACCTTCTCAGATTCAGTTTTGTGATGATATTATTGATCAAGTAATATACGGTCTTTTTTCGCAAAAAAAGAGAATACTTGGCACCGAGACGTTATTTATACAGTAGGTTTTGATGTTTGTATTTATACATTATTATTTGTTTAATTATTAATTATGTGGTACATGCACACTCTTTACTGTTGTTTGGTGGATGTTATAAAATATCTGAGCTAATATAAGGCTAAGGTTTCTGAACTGCCAAAATTTGGAAGACCAGTACGTATAAATGACTCTTCACTGTTGACATTCTAGCTTAAAAAAACCTTTCCTGCATGACTTGACTTCATGATGTCCACTTCACTGAACTTGAGCTAAACAACTTGAACACATTTCATGCTCAAGGTCCAGTAAGGAATCATATAAATCACTGTAGAGTTCGTGTTTAACCCTATAGATTAATAATGGCTCGGAGGTATTTGTTTATCCTTAACGGCATCAGTAATCTTGCTTATTTGAAGTTTTTTCTTAGGATACATCACATCATAGTTGTACTCCCTTTGTTTCAAAATATAAGATGTTTTAGGTTTGTGAAGAAAATATATCTAGACTTATTTTGATGTTTTACGGAATCTACACACCAAAATAAGTCTAGATATATTTTTTTCACAAATCTAAAACATCTTATACATGAGTGAATCTACACACCAAAATAAGTCTAGATACATTTTCTTCACAAACTTAAAATATCTTATATTTGAAACAGAGGGAGTATCTGATTATCTCATATGTTAACCAATGTTTTGTTTTACTATTACACAACAGTATTGCATATTGCCAAGTTTCTTAGGCTGTCCATTAGTGTTAGATATTTACATATAGCTGATGTAGTGCAAGTATTCACATGTTCCAGAACCAACACAACAAATTGTACCCGAGACTAAGGCTGTGAGAGCGTGAGATTCCGTTGATACTTTGTCCCACCTAGCCACATAGAGCCCTTCACTAACCAAACATGTTGGATTTGTTGACATGCAAAGCTGCAGAGTAATTCATGGTGGACCCACTACTTCATCCAGACTGACTTGATAGAGAATGAAGGGCCATTGAATAAGTTTGAGTAGGCCCCTTCAAAGAGCAAATACAAACCTGATTACCAAATATTCCACCGCATAATTCAAGTAACTGCATGATATCTTGTATGAAAGGTTGTGTCAAATATATACTCTTATTATTGAGGGATTGTCCAAACTTCAATACCTGTAGAATACTGTGTGGCTATCTCATCTATATATGTAAAGTGGAGGTAATGACTAGAGTAAAGAGTGATTTGACGATTCTAAAAACTAGGTTGTGTGTTTTACAAAATGAATGATATCGTATGACCTACATGTGGATTTCAAAGTTATGTATTTCACATATTTGGTGTGGAATTGTTAAAATGTTTATATCTCCGTGCCAACGCACGGGTATTTTGCTAGTACATATAATTCATTGTAGAGAGGTCTAAATTTGGTAATAGTTTGCTTAACAACAAACCTGCCCGCTAGGGCCCACATGTCAAAGATGACGTGGCATCCACGTGTCATCGCTACTTTTTTTCAAACATTTCAAAAAATATATAAAAAAAATCAAGAACTAATATAATATATACTAGAAAATCTGGGAAAGTCTAAAACTGTTTAGATCATTGGGTTAAAATATTTATCACTTTTTGTGAGATTTGGCCTAAATTTGGTGAATTTTTTGAATTTTTCAAAAAAGTAAAGAAAATCTAGTAACAAAAAAATATGACTTAAATAATCTAGGAAAGTGTGTGCTTGGTTCGGGGCAGAGATGAGAGACCAGAGATGAGACAGAGACAAGCTAGCTGGTTGCCTGGTTCGATTCAACCATGTTCGCTGAGGAAAAAAGTAGCTAAAGAAAAAATAGCTTATGAGATGCCACATAATTTTTGACATGTGGGTCCTAGCCGTCAGGTTTGCTATTAATCGATTTATTACTAGATTTGGACCTCTATGCAACGAATTACACGTATAGCTGATGTTTTGTGCAAAAAACATGTAAAGTGAGTGTTTTGTATAACACACGCAACAAAAGGTGGTGGTTTATGCAATTTCCTCCATCTAGAGGCCTTGCGTGATGAGCATCTAGATGGACCCCTTTCCTTGGGGTGAACTGTTCAACGGCTAGGAGCATCTCCAGCAGAAGCTCAAAAATACAGCGCAAATCAGTTTTGGAGCGCGCGCTAACGCATTCGAACATTGTAGAATCGCGCAACCTCTGTTGGAGACGCTAAAATGTAGGGTTCACAACATAGAAAACAAAAAATTCCTACGATGGGAACAACTATATACCAAGATCTATCTACTAGATACAAACAACGGGCGGATGTATATCCGTAGAGAATATACCCTTGAAGACCGACAAGGCTTAACGAGTTAAACTCGTGGTTGATGTATACGATCTCATGCCGATCTCAAGATCGAGAGGAGGTCCTAGCGCCGCAAATCAGTAGCGCATCCGTGCTCACACACACGTCCGAGGCACCGAGCAACCTCCACCTCCTCGCTCCAGCGATGCAGCGGAAGCACAACTCTTTCTTGTCGAATAGCCACCGGAAACATGTATTTCGCTAGTCTGAGACCATGGGGGATAATTTCTAGAGGGGGAGAGAGATCCTTCACGAGAATGTGTGAGTGAGAGAGAGGGAGAGGGGTGCCTTTTATAGGAGGAGGGGGCACCCAAGGGGGTGGCCGCCGGCCATGGGGGCTGCCCCCTCCCCTCCTTCATTCATGTGGGTGGACACTCCACACAAAAACCTCTTTATTTCCCTCCACTCAAAATCCCACTCAAACTTGCTATTAAATTTCCACCAAATTTAATGCAAACTCTCATTAAATAAAACTCTTTTTATTTATTCAGAATTTTGTCAATTACTTTAATGACAAACATTCTCATATAACCCCTTTGTAGAATTCTATTTCACATGCAAAACACTTTCTGCAATTTCACCCGAAAACTTGTTTCGATATCTAGTGAAATAAATTCATGCGCTTGTTATTCTTTCCGACATGAAACTTTTGCTCCAATTGGATGTCGGTGTCTCTTAAGTGTGTCACCCTATGGTTCGTGAATAATGCGGACATGATCGAGACCTCTCTCAGATCAATAATCAGAAGCGGGATCTGGAGACCCATACTGACTCCCACACATTCAACGATGAATTTCTTGTGATCGTCGGAACCTTTTACGCTAGTATCTTAATCCCTTTGTTTCACGATATATTACATGCCTGAGACTCGATCATCAGTATCTCCATACCTAGTTTGATCTCGTTACTGACATGCACTCTTTTCTTGTTCCCGTGATATAACATTCTAGTGATCAAATCACTTGCTTGCAAGCTAACCAATGTGATATCACCGAGAGGGCCCAGAGTATATCTATCCGTCATCGGGATGAACAAATTCCACTCTCTATCCATGGGCCTCAACGTAACACTTTATTAGTTCTGAACCCATCTTTATAATCACCCTGTTACGGTGTGACGTTTGATGTTATCAAGGAACTCTTCAGGTGTTAGTGATTGACATGATCTCATGGTCTAAGGATTAGGATTACTTCGTAAGTTGTCATAGCAATATAAACTAAATGACTTTGATCGTAATGATATACTTCGGATGAATATTCATCACACCATTACACTAATGTTGTGATCCCGTTATTAACAACATCCAATGTCCATGATCAGGAAACCTTGATCATCTTGTTAATCAACGAGTTGGTTTATGAGAGAGACATAACTAGGAACTTTCTGTTTGTTTATTAAACACACATGTATTAATGTTTCCGTATTAATACAATTATAGCATGCAAAATAAACATCTATCATATACTTGGGATACACATAATAAACACTTTATTATTGCCTCTCAGGGCATATTCCCTTCAGTCTACCACTTGCACTAGAGACAATAATTTAGTTACATAGTGATGAATCTAACACCCATGGAGTTCTGGTGTTGATCATGTTTTGCTCTAGGGAGAGTTTTAGTCAACGGATCTGCTACATTGATATCCATGTGTACTTTATAAATCTTTATATCTCCATCCTTGGCATGCTCGCGGATGGAGTGAAACCGGCACTTAATATGCTTGGAATTCTTGTGAGACCTTGGTTCTTTGGCATTGGCAATGGCACCATTGTTTTCACAATAGATCACCATTGGGTCCAACGCGCTTGCAAACACACCTAGTTCGGATATGAACTCCTTCATCCAAACCGCTTCCTGAGCCGCTTCCAAAGCAGAACATATTCGGCCTCCGTTGTTGATCCCGCCACCACAGGTTGTTTGGAACTCCTCCAACTAACCGCTCCGCCATTCATGAGAAATACGTATCCGGATTGAGACTTAGAGTCATCCGGGTCGGTGTCAAAGCTTGCGTCGACATAACATTTAGCGACAAGCTCTTCTTCACCTTCGTACACAAGAAACATATCCTTAGTTCTTCGTAAGTACTTAAGGATATTCTTGACCGTTATCCAGTGTTCCGAACCTGGATCCGATTGGTACCTACTAGTCAAACTAATAGCATGTGCCACATCCGGTCTTGTACATAGCATGGCGTACATTATAGAGCCTATGGATGAAGCATAGGGGACTTTGTCCATTATCTCTCTTTCTTCCGCTATAGCCGGACTTTGAGTCTTACTCAATGTCTTGCCTTGCAACATAGGTAAGAACCCCTTCTTACTTCCGTCCATTTTAAACTTCTTTAAAATCTTATCAAGGTATGTACTTTACGACAACCCTATTAGGCGCCTAGATCTATCTCTATAGATTTTATGCCTAATATATATGACGCTTCACCTAGGTCCTTCATTGAAATTTTTTTGTTTAGATAACTTTTAACACTGTTTAAAAGATCTATATCATTTCTGATTAATAATATGTCATCCACATATAATATCAGAAATGCCACATTGATCCCACTCACTTTCTTGTAAATACAAGCTTCTCCATAAGTTTGGACAAATCCAAACTCTTTGATCACCTCATCAAAGCGGAGATTCCAACTTCGTGATGCTTGCTTCAATCCATAGATGGATCGCTGAAGTTTGCACACCTTATTAGCATCCTTAGGATCGATAAAACCCTTTGGTTGTATCATATACAACTCTTCTTCAATATTACCATTGAGAAACGCGGTTTTGACATCCATCTGCCATATCTCATAATCGAAATATGCAGCAATTGCTAACATAATCCTAACTGACTTTAGCATCGCCACAGGAGAGAATGTCTCATCGTAGTCAACTCCTTGAATTTGTCGAAACCCCTTTGCGACAAGTCGAGCTTTATAGACGGTCACATTACCATCAGCATCAGTTTTCCTTTTGAAAATCCATTTGTTTTCCACGGCCTTTCGGTCGTGAGGTAATTCCACCAAGTTCCAAACTTGATTTTGATACATGGATTCCATCTCGGATTTCATGGCTTCTAACCATTTGTTGGAATCCGGGCTCATCATCTCTTCTTCATACGTCGCAGGGTCATCAATTTCATCAACCATGAAATTCATAATAGGGTTTCCGTACAGCTCGGGAGCTACACGCGCCCTGCTAGACCTGCGAGGTTCGGTAGTACTCTCTTTCAGAGTTTCATGATCATTATCATTAGTTCCCTCTTCAATTGGTGAAGCCAACTCCAGAACGACTTTCGGTGTTGTGCTACTCGCCATACTATCTTCGAGTTCTACCTTCCGACTACTCACACCTTTCGCGAGAAACTCTTTCTCTAGAAAGGATCCATTCTTGGCAACAAAAACCTTGCCCTCGGATCTGTGATAGAAGGAATACCCAATTGTTTCCTTAGGGTATCCTATGAAGATGCATTTTTCCACTTTGGGTTTGAGTTTATCCGGTTGAAGTTTCTTCACATAAACATCGCATCCCCAAACTTTAAGAAATTACAGATTAGGTTTGTTTCCAAACCACAATTCATACAGTGTCTTTTCAACGGATTTAGATGGTGCCCGATTTAAAGTGAATGCAGCAGTTTCTAGTGCATAACCCCAAAATGACAACGGCAAGTCCATCAGAGACATCATAGATCGAACCATATCCAATAAAGTACGATTACGACGTTTCGACACACCATTTCGCTGTGGTGTTCCGGCGGGCGTGAGTTGTGAAAAAATTCCACACTCTTTCATGTGATTGCTAAACTCGTAACTTAGATACTCACCGCCACGGTCGGACCGTAAAAATTTGATCTTTCTATTACGATGATTTTCCACTTCATTCTGAAATTCCTTTTAACTTTTCAAAGGTTTCAGACTTGTGTTTCATCAAGTAGATATAACCGTATCTACTCAAATCATCCGTGAAAGTAACAAAATAACGATATCTACCTCGCGCCGACACACTCATTGGACCACATACATCAGAATGTATAATTTTCAATAAATCTGTCGCCCGTTCCATTGAACCGGAAAATGGCGTTCTAGTCATCTTGCCCATAAGGCATGACTCACATGTATCAAATGATTCAAAATCAAGTGATTCCAAAAGTCCATCCGAATGGAGCTTCTTCATGCGTTTAACGCCAATATGACCTAGACGACCACATATATGCGGATATATCATCATTAAGTTTAATCCTTTTAGCATCAATATTATGAATATGTGTAACATTATTATCAAGATCCAATAGAAATAAACCATTCATCATCGGTGCATGACCATAAAAGATTTCATTCATATAAATAGAACAACCATTGTTCTCGGATTTAAATGAATAACCACTTCGTATCAAACACGATCCATATACAATGTTCATGCTTAGTGCTGGCACCAGATAACAATTATTCAAGTTTATTACTAATCCCGACGGCAAGTGGAGAGGTAGCGTTCCGACGGTGATCACATCAATGCTTGATCCATTGCCGACACCCATCTTGACCTCACCCCTTGCTAGCGGTCGCTTGTTCCGTAGCCCCTGATTCGAGTTACAAATATTAGCAACTGAACCGGTATCAAATACCCAGGTGCTACTGCGAGCACTAGTCAAGTACACATTAATAACATGTATATCTTTTATACCTTTGTTTGCCTTGCCGACCTTCTTGTCTGCCAAATACTTGGGGCAGTTGCGCTTCCAGTGGCCAGTGCCTTACAATAGTAGCACTCGGTATCAGACTTAGGGCCAACTCGGGGTTTCTTTTTAGGCATGGCAACCACCTTGCCGCCCTTACTTCCCTTCTGTTTTCCCTTCTTGTCTTTCTTGAAACCAGTGTTCTTATTGATCATCAACACTTGATGTTCCTTTTTGATCTCCACTTCTGCAGTTTTAAGCATTGACAGAAGCTCGGGGAGAGACTTCTTCATGCCTTGCATATTATAGTTCATCACAAAGCTCTTATAGCTAGGTGGCAAGGACTGTAGAACACGATGGATGCCTAAGTCAATGGGAATCGATATTCCCAAGGACACAAGCTTATTGGCGTAACCCGACATCTTGAGTACATGCTCACTTACGGAGTTGTGCTCTTCCATCATGCAGCTAAAGAACTTTTCTGAAGCATTGTATCTCTCTACAGCAGCATGTGTGTCGAAAATCATTTTCAACTCACCCATTGTATCAAATGCATTGCTGTTTTCGAAACGCTTTCGAAGTTCCGGCTCTAGCCCATACAATATGCTGCAATGAACTAAGTTGTGGTCCTCCTGACGAGTCTGATAGACATTCTTCTCCTCGTCAGGGGCATCCTCAAAAGGTGGGGGGCCTAGCGGCGCTTCTAGCACATATTGCTTTTGTGCGGCGGAGAGGAGAATCCTAAAATTCATGGCCCATTTGGTAAAGTTGCTACCGTTCGTTGCAAGTTTCTCTTTCTACATGAACACATTGAAATTAAAAGCAGGTGGTGCCATCTACAACAGAATTTGTAAAGTTTAGACTAAGTTTATGATAGATTGAGTTCAACTAATCCACATTACGAATGAACTCCCACTCAAAAACGACATCCCTCGTGTCTTTTTGGTGATTACATGAACCAAATACACTACACCAAGTCCGATCATCATGTGAGTCAGTGTAGCTTCAAAGGCGAGCATCAAATGGGCATCATATATACTATATGACTTATGCTTAACCTTTCGGTCCGTGTTCCGAGGCCATGTCTGTACATGATAGGCTCGCCAAGTAAGAACCTTAGTATTCGCGTGTATAACTGTCTTACACCCGAAATATGGTCATGGATCCAAGAACACCCGATCATCACGTGATGTCTTGGAGCGACGAAAACATAATCGGTGTATACTAAAGAAAGAACACATTCTTATCTTGATATTTAAATGAGGGATCATCTTATTATGCTAATAAAACGCCAAACAAGCAATATAAGATTCTATCAAACATCACATGTTTATTAGTGGAATGATATGGTTCCCGCATATGATCTCTATCATGTGCATCGTGGTATGATCACTATCATACCTTTATGTGTAAGGCCAAGGTCTATGGAACTTACACGTTGTGTGTGTTGTAAGAGTATCATCTCATACTTCTACTTACAACATCACCATATCATAACACTAGCCCAGCAACATTCTAAACTAGACGCCTCTAATTTATCCATTGCAAGTTTTACGTGGCTTAGGGCTTTCGAGATAGAACCGTTCTTACCTACGAACATGAACCACAACAAGGATAACCAAATTGTTGATAACTCGTTGCAAAATAGATATTGACTATAGTAGGAGAGACAGACACCCGCTAGCCACTTATGCAAACTAGTTGCATGTCAAGCGTGGAACAGGTCTCATGTGCGAGGACACGTAAAGTTTGTCCGGACCGCTTCATCCCACTATGCCACCAATATCCAAAATTACAACTAAGGGGCAACAACATGATCATCATCGCCCACATACTCATATGTGTACTACCCGTGTAAAGCATCAAAGCATAGATCCGGCTCTGATACCACTATAGGGTTCGCAGCATAGAAAACAAAAAATTTCCTACGATAGGAATAACTATGTACCAAGATCTATCTACTAGATACAAACAACGGGCAGATGTATATCCGTAGAGAACATACCCTTGAAGACCGACAAAGCTTAACGAGTTAAACTCGTGGTTGATATAGACGATCTCAAGATCGAGAGGAAGTCCTAGCGCCGCAAATCAGCAGCGCATCCGTGCTCGCACACATGTTCGAGGCACCGAGCAACCTCCGCCTCCTCGCTCCAGCGATGCAGCGGAATCACAAATCTTTCTTGACGAATAGCCACCGGGAACATGTATCTTGCTAGTCCAATACCATGGGGGATAAATTCTAGAGGGGGAGAGAGATCCTTCACGAGGAGGTGTGAGTGAGAGAGGGGAGAGGGGTGCCTTTTATAGGAGGAGGGGGGCACCCAACGGGGTGGCCGCCGGCCATGGGGGCTGCCCCCTCCCCTCCTTCATTCATGTGGGTGGACACTCCACTCACAAAAACCTCTTCATTTCCCTCCACTCAAAATCCCACTCAAACTTGGTATTAAATTTCCACCAAATTTAATGCAAACTCTCATTAAATAAAACTCTTTTTATTTATTCAGAATTTTGTCAATTACTTTAATGACAAACATTCTCATATAACCCCTTGCTAGAATTCTATTTCATATGCAAAAACACTTTCTGCAATTTCACCCGAAAACTTGTTTCGGTATCTAGTGAAATAAATTCCTGCGCTTGTTATTCTTTCCAGCATGAAACTTTTGCTCCAATTGGATGTCGGTGTCTCTTAAGTGTGTCACCCTACGTTTCGTGAATAATGCGGACATGATCGAGACCTCTCTCGGATCAATAATCAGAAGCGGGATCTGGAGACCCATAGTGACTCCCACACATTCAACGATGACTTTTTTGTGATCGTTGGAACCTTTTACGCTAGTATCTTAATCCCTTTGTTTCACGATATATTACATGTCCGAGATTCGATCATCGGTATCTCCATACCTAGTTTTATCTCGTTACTGACATTCACTCTTTTCTCGTTCCCATGATATAACATTCTAGTGATCAAATCACTTGCTTGTAAGCTAACCAATGTGATATCACCGAGAGGGCCCAGAGTATATCTATCCGTCATCGGGATGAACAAGTTCCACTCTCGATCCATGGGCCTCAACATAACACTTTATTAGTTCTGAACCCATCTTTATAATCACCCTGTTATGGTGTGACGTTTGATGTTATCAAGAAACTCTTCCGGTGTTAGTGATTGACATGATCTCATGGTCTAAGGATTAGGATTACTTCGTAAGTTGTTATAGAAATATAAACTCAATGACTTTGATCGTAATGTTATACTTCGGATGAATGTTCATCACACCATTACATTAATGTTATGATCCCGTTATTAACATCCAATGTCCATGATCAGGAAACCTTGATCATCTTGTTAATCAACGAGCTAGTTTATGAGAGAGGCATAACTAGGAACTTTCTGTTTGTTTATTAAACACACATGTATTAAAGTTTCATATTAATACAATTATAGCATGCAAAATAAACATCTATCATATACTTGGAATACACATAATAAACACTTTATTATTGCCTCTCAGGGCATATTCCCTTCATAAAATGCAGCGTCCGAGTGTCCGCGAGTTTTTTACCCTCACCAGGCGTTGTAAAATAGAGTGCGCACTACAGACGCAAACACAAAAACAACAATTCCATACATTTAACATGATCAAATAAACACCGAAAAATTAACAATAAATTGTCTAGAAAATTTATTACAACAAGTTTTGCATCACCAATAGCACAAATAGTTTTACAACACATCAACAAATAGTTTTACAACAATACAACGATGTCGTTCATCAACAAATACAACAAATTGTTTCACAACAATACAACAAACATACAAATGAACTACCGGCCTCTAAACCATTTCCACCACTCCTCGATGAGATCATTTTGAAGCTCATCATGTGCGTCATTGGACTGGATTGCGTGATAAGAGGCCATGAACCGTGCAATCATATGTTCTGAGCGTTGAACTTGTACGGGGACACCCATCAAATCATAGTGAGTGGTTTCTTCTACATCTTTTCCATGGTCATCCTCTATGATCATGTTATGCATGATGACACAAGAATTCATGATATACCAAAGGCACTCTTGTCCCAAAATCTAGCCGGTCCTCTCACAATAGCAAATTGGGCTTGCAAAATCCCAAATGCTCTCTCCACATCTTTCCTAGCCGCCGCTTGCGCTGCGTGAAAGTTGGTTTGTTTCTTACCTTTGGGCTTGTGGACCGGATTCACAAATGTTTGCCACCTTGGGTAGATGTCGTCGGCAAGATAGTAGCCATAGTTGTACTTACAGCCATTTGCTTCAAACTCCACTTGTGGACCTTCACGCAACACGATCCTTGTCATAAGAGGAGACCGTTGGATGACATTGATGTCACTGCAAGACCCGGGCATACCAAAAAATGCATGCCAAATCCAAGTCTCGTAGTCGGCCACCACTTCAAGGATTATAGTTGAATCCTTTTTGTGGCCTTTGAATTGTCCATGCCATGCCGCATGGCAATGATACGTTGGAAATGTATCTATAAATTTTGATGCCCCATGCTTGTTTAGTATCTACTTTGCTTTGCTTGTCTATACTTTGAAGTGCTTTTTACATGTTTTCTGGTACTAACCTATTAACAAGTTGCAACAGTGCCAGATGCATGTTTTCTGCTATTTTTGGTTTCAGAAAAGTTAGTAAATAAATATTCTCGGAATTGGACGGGAATTACTTTCCGTGGGAAACAAGAAGTCCAGAGGGGAGCTGGAGGGGCCGGCCAGGGCGGCCAGACCCACCCTAGGCACGGGTGGGCCCCACCCTGCGCCTGGCTAGCGTTTGACCCCCCTGGTCACCTCCTCGGCCTCCCCCTTCGCCTATAAGAAGCCCCTGATGCAGAAACCCTAAGTACCCGATCAAATCTTCATGAAACCGTCTGTAGCCGCCGCCACCATCGTCCCTAGATCGGGGGATCTAAAGTTCTTCCCGGCACCCTGCCGGCGGGGAGATCATCCCGGAGGCCTCCTCTCCAGTATTATGCGTGAGTAGTTCCACCTTGGACTATGGGTCCATGTGGTAGCTAGATGGTTATATCTCCTCCTTTGTGCTTTCATGTATAGATCTTGTGAGCTCCGTTCATGATCAAGATCTAATCTATTTGTAATCATGTATGTCGAGTTTGCGGGGATCCGATGGATATTGAGATTATTATGTTGGTTTGATTAATTGTTTTGTCTTTATGATTCTATCATGTCTGTGTTGTTTGTGATCTTGCATGCTCTTCGTTGTTAGTAGATATCTTGGCCAAGTAGTTGCTAGTGACTCCAAGAGGGGGTATTTATGCTCGATAGTGGGTTCATGCCTCTAGTTTCCAATGGAAGTGACAATAATCTCTTCGGTTGTAGATGTGTTATTGCTACTAGGGAGAAAACAACGGTCTCTTGTTCATGGAACATGTGGACTGTTTACCTTACACACTTTGCTTAAAGCAGTTGTCTGTTGCTTGCAACTTAATACTGGAGGGGGTTCGGATGATAACCTGAAGGTGGACTTCTAGTCATAAATGCAGTTGGATGGCGGTCTACGTATCTTGTTGTATTGCCCAAACGAATCTCATAGGATCTTTCTGACTAGTAATTGCATTGTTATTCCTTGCTCGGTTCCTGTCAATTGCCCTGCTGTAATTTGTTCATCATTCATGCCATGTTGTTTATCTAAGGAGAGCACCTATAGTGAACTATGGACCCCGGTCCAATCTTTAACATTGATACATCTTCAACTGTTACTTGTTTACTTGCTGCAAACCACCATTACCTTCCACACCATACGTTTAATCCTTTGTTACAACAAACCGGTGAGATTGACAACCTCACTGATTTTTTGGGGCAAAGTCTTGAGTTTGTGTTGTGCAGGTCTCCGCGTTGCTTGCAACACCTGTGCGATGTTTCCTTCCTCCTACTGGTTCGATAACCTCGGTTTCTTACTAAGGGAAACTTGCTGATGTGCTGCTTCACACCTTGCTCTTGGGGTTTCCAACAAAGCGTTCCACGACAAGTGTTGGGCGCCATCAAGCTATTTTCTGGCGCCATTGACGGTGAGGCTAAGGACGTCTTCACTAGGGGAGTCATTCACTTCCATTCTCTTTACTTTGTTTTTAGTTTGCTTTGTTTCTTTTGCTTGGTTTTGTTTGCCTCTTTTCAAAAAACCCCAAAAAATTAGTCTAGTTTGGTTTGCTTGATTTATTCAAAAACACAAAAAAATAGTTTCTGCTCTAGTTGCCACCTTGATCTAGCTCACCATGTTGCTCCCCAAGTTCGCCCTAAAATATCTTGCAATAGGTAGTGGCTCCATAATTGGGAAAGATAATATTGAAGAATTTTTAACTATGTTATCAAGCATGAGGATATTGAGGAAAAAACTATAGCAGAGCTTGCTCCTAATTATGAGATTGTTGCAGCTTCTTTAGTTCATATGTTGGAGGCTAGGTTTGTTAGCCTTAACCCCTTCATACAATTCTTGTTCCTAAAACTAAAAGAAGAAAAGAATGTTGAAAAGAGAGAATTCATCCTTGAAACTTTATCAAAAGAATTTCATGATGTTGCTAGGGAGGCCAAAAAGGTTTTTGAGTGTTTCAATATGCTAGGTTCAAGTGTAGATGTTGTGGGTATTTCTGATAAAAATAAGCCTAGAGAAGAATTCAAAATACCCATACCCTTTAAGCTTGTTGGAATGCATGAAGCCTTTGAAAAGAATTTTGATTGGATTGCTCCTGAAAGTCTTTTTGATGAAAGTAATAGACCAAAGAGAGATGAGAAGGGATCCTCCAAAACTCATTTGGATGAGATACCTTTCATAGTTGAAGATTTTGCAAGTATGGATATTAATGCTTCTTCATTTGAAAATACTTGATTCTTCTTGCTTCTTGTGCCTAACTTAAAGGCGTTAAAGAAAAGTACTTGTTGGGAGATAATACAAGAGTTTACTTGAGTCTTGAAAGTTATTACTTCAGTAGTGACCTCTCCTTATCCTTTTTGTTTGTTTTTTGTGCCAAGAATGACCTCTAATGAGAGAGAAGTAAGATTTGGGAAGTTGCTGTCCTGAAACAAATTTTTGTCCTCCACCAAAAAAAATCGTGAGGAGTATCTGTAACTCAGATTGAGCTGAAAAATTACAAATAAATCCCCCAGTGTGTTAGATAACTTTCGTTAGTTCAACACTTTTTGATTTGAGCAACAAAAGATGTTCAAAATAATCGGTTTCTACCTGTTGGTCTGTTTTGACAGATTTCTGCCATTATTTGCATTTGCTTCTTATTGGTTCCTTTTTGAGTTCTCTTTAGGTGAATTGAGATTTTTGAAGGAGTTACTACAGTAGCTTGTGTTTTTAGTGAAAAGCCTTTCTGTTTCAAAGCTTTGCCAGAGGTCTAATATCTTTTGAATAAGCTAATGTTGCTAATGAAGATTGTGTGAAGTTTTGTATGAAGGAAAAAATTTCAGGTGTATAAAGAGAATGATGCAATGAGATGAAGAATGGACAAAAACTCAAGCTTGGGTATGCCACCATGGTGTCACACCAAGAAATATCCAAGAGGTACAAGCGTCAAAGCTTGGGGATGCCCATGGCATCTCCTTCTTCATCAATAAAAAGCTCAGGTTTGTCTAGACACTTCGTTTTTATTGTTTCATGCACAATTGTGTTGTTCTTGGAGCGTCTTAGTTTTCATTTGCTTTGCTTAGTTTGTTTAGTTTTCTTGAGTAGTTTGGACTCCCGTTCTCGCCGTGTTGCCTTTCAAATAAGTTGTTTGGTGTTGGAAAGGAGTAGTAAGTTCTTGCTTGAAGTGCAAGAGGAGCTTGCATTGACTGTGATTTAGACTTTAGCATGACATGCTCGGTGTTGTTTTGATCTTATGCTTAGTTATTATTGCTGTAGCATGTCTTGTTCCAAACAATTGGGATTGCTTAGTGTGCCTTGAAGAAATTATGCGTTGTTTTAGCATGCAAAAGCATAGTATTGTGGTATTCTCCTTTGATGCTTTGCTTGGGTTGACTTGGCACATGCTCACACCATGTTATGACTATGACAAGTCACCATTAGCCTCTATGATCATTTAGTCCTTGACTTGTAGTACCACTCTTTGCTTTGATTAGTATGCTTTGTTGCACTGCATGATTATGGCCATTATGCTCTCTTAGTTGGTTGCTCCCAGTCTTTTGCTAGCCTCCACTTGTATGAGTAAGCTCTACTCATGCTTCCAACTCCCCAGAAACCAAGTTTTTCCAAACTTTTCACTATAAACTCCTATGCATGGTGTGTTACACCATTCCAAGTATATTCTTGTTTTCAACTATCTTTCAATTAAAAACTATTTTGTTATGTGAAAACTTAGTGATTAAAGCCCTCACGAACTTGATGGCACACTTTATATTCTTTGCTCCTAATAAACTTGAACCATTGTGACAACTTTGTTGTATATGCTTGCACCTATAAGTTGGAATTAGTAGAACCGTGCTGTCACGGGGAACGTTTTCAACATTGCACTTGTACTTTGTACTCAGTTGATAGCATGCTCTTTTGTCTATGGATGTCACTGAAGGGAATATGCCCGAGAGGCAATAATAAAGTGGTTATTATCGTATTACTTATTTATGATAAATGTTTATTTTGCATGCTATAATTGTATTAATACGGAAACGTTAATACATGTGTGTTTAATAAACAAAAAGGAAGTTCCTAGTTATGCCTCTCTTATAAACTAGCTCGTTGATTAAGAAGATGATCAACAGTTTCCTGATAATGGAGATTGGATGTTGTTAATAACGAGGTCACAGCATTAGGGTAATGGTGTGATGAACATTCATCCGAAGTATAGCATTACGATCAAGGTCATTATGTTTATATTGCTATAACCTCATACGAAGTAATCTTAGTCCTTAGACCATGAGATCATGTCAATCACTAACACCGGAAGAGTATCTTGATAACATCAAACGTCACACTGTAATAGGGTGACTATAAAGATGGGTTCAGTGCTACGAAGGTGTTATGTTGAGGCTCATGGATCAAGAGTGGAATTTGTCCATACCGATGACGGATAGATATACTCTGGGCCCTCTCGGTGATATCACATTAGTTAGCTTGCAAGCAACTGATTTGATCACTAGAATGTTATATCACGGGAACGAGAAAAGAGTACATGTCGGCAACGAGATCAAACTAGGTATGGAGATACCGATGATCGAATCTCGGACATGTAATATACCGCGAGACAAAGGGATTGAGTTACATGCGTATAAGGTTCACACGATCACATAAGTCATCGTTGAATATATGGGAGTCAGTACGGATCTCCAGGTCCCGCTACTGATTATTGATCGGAGTGGGGTCTCGATCATGTCTATATTATTCGCGAACTGTAGGGTGACACACTTAAGGGATACCGACACCATTTGGAGCAAATAATATGCCAGAGAAAGAAAAAGGAAAGTGCAGGAATTTATTTCACTAGACACCAAAACTGTTTCGGTTGAAATTGCTGAAACTGGTTCTGCATGTGAAATTTAATACTAGGACGGGGTTTTATGTGAATGTTTGTTAATTAAAGTAATTAACAAAATTCTGAATAAATAAATAAAAGAGTTTTATTTAAATGAGAGCTTGGATTAAATTTGGTGGAAATTTAATGCATGTGAGTGGATTTTTGAGTGGAGGCTCTTTTATGGGAGTGGAGGCTTTTCATTTTGAGTGGGAGCTCCACCCACATGAATGTGTAAGAGGTGGGGGCAGCCACCATGGCTGGCGCCATGCCCCTTGGGGTGCCCCCTCTCCCTATAAAAGTCCCCCCTCTCCTCCTCTCAAAGCACACCTCCTCGCGAAGGATCTCTCTCCCCCTTTAGAATTTCCCCATGGTCTCGGATCAGCGAGATACATGTTCCTGGTGGCTTTTTCTGGAAGGATTTGTTGCTTCCGCTGCTTCGCTGGAGCGAGGGCGCGGAGGTTGTCGGGGTACCAGGACGTGTGTGCGATCACGGATGCACCACTGCTTTGCGGTGCTGGACGTGATGATGCTGGACCGGCTGGACCAGATGGACTTCATCACGATCTTGAAATCGGCAAGCGTTCGACTACATCATCCACGAGTACAACCTCGTTAACGCTATACGGTTTTCGAGGGTATGTATTCTATGGATGTATATCCACCCTGGAATGCCTTCAAAGATAGAATGAGCACACCTGATAAGCCTGAAATGCACTTTAAGCTTAGTGAGTTGGCAGGGGAATGCTTGGGTCAAGAGGAAAGAGATGTTTTAGAAGAACCATTCTCTGATAATGAAATTGAAGGTGTAATCAAGGAACTTCCTAATGACAAATCGCCTGGTCCTGATGGCTTTAATAATGAATTCATTAAGCAATGCTGGCCTATTATTAAGTAGGATGTTAAACAACTCCTTGTGGACTTCTATGAAGGCAGGACTTCTTTGGAAAGCATTAATGCTTCTTTTATCACCCTCATTCCAAAAAATGAGGCCCCTTTGACACCTGCTGATTTCAGGCCTATTTCACTGCTCAATAGTGTCTTCAAGATTATAACCAAACTTCTGGCTAACAGTCTTCAAAAAATTATCCTTAAACTTGTCCACAAAAACCAGTATGGATTCCTAAAACAAAGATCTATCCAGGACTTCTTAGGATGGGCTTTTGAATTCCTTGATCAATGTCACAAGTCCAAATAAGAAATTTTAATTCTGAAACTTGACTTTGAAAAGGCTTTTGATAGAATTGAGCATTCAACAATCATCAATATTCTCAAAGCCAAAGGTTTTGGTGAAAAATGGATTAATTGGATTTAGTTGATCTTTGGATCTGCTTCATCCTCTGTTTTGTTAAATGGAGTGCCTGGGAAGAAATTCTATTGCAGAAGAGGTGTAAGGGAAGGGGATCCTTTATCCCCACTCATGTTTGTCCTGGCTGCTGATCTTCTCCAATGCATCCTCAACAAAGCAATGAGCCTTGGGCTTCTCTCCCTTCCTCTTGAAGGTGTGTTCTGTCCTGATTTCCCTGTAGTACAGTATGCAGATGACACCTTATTAATCCTTAAGGCTGATTCAAAGCAATTAATGTGTCTTAAGGCTCTACTTCATACTTTTTCCCTTTCCACTGGACTCGAGGTGAATTATTCTAAATCTAGTATGATGCCAATCAACATGGATTCTGAGAGGCTAAGACACTTTGCTAGCACACTTTCATGCCTCACTGGTTCACTACCCTTCACATATCTTGGATTGCCTTTAAGCATCAATAAGCCTGCAGTGGAGCATTTTCTGCCTATTGTTCAGAGAGTGGAGAGAAGATTGTGTGGGATTGCTGATTTCCTAAACTATGGGGGAAAATTACAGTTGGTTAAATCTGTCTTATCCTCCCTTCCCATATATTATATGAGTTGTTTTGAACTTCCTGTCTCTCTTAAAGATCAATTGATTAAGTATAGGAGGCAGTGCTTGTGGAGGAAGAAAACCACTGATGTCCAAGCTAGAGGACAAGCTCTAGTGGCCTGGAATAAAGTTTGTAGACCAAATAATCATGGAGGTTTGGGTGTTCTTGATCTTAACATTCAAAACTCAGCACTTCTTTTGAAAAATTTGGATAAATTCTACAATCACAAGGATATTCCATGGGTTCATCTTGTCTGGAACACTTACTACTGCAATGGTAAATTGCCTAGTTGAAGTCTGGAGGGATCCTTTTGGTGGAAGGCTCATCTGAAATTAGTGGACATATTTAAAGGAATGGCAAAGTTCTCGGTGGGAGATGGAAAATCCACTCTCCTCTGGACTGACATGTGGAAAGATGAATGCTTACAGCACAAGCTTCCTCATCTTCTTTCTTATGCAAAAAATCCACACATTTCGGTTTGTGAGTTCTTACACACACCTAACATGCAAGATCACTTTTCTCTTCCTCTGTCACAACAAGCTTACTTTGAATACCAATGCCTTGAGCAAATTATCAGTGATGGAATGCAGAGAGAAATAGACAGCTGGAGCTATATTTGGGGCAGTGCTATTTTATCAGTCAAAAAGGCCTATTATTCATTATCTGGATACCAGTCAGTGCAACCACATTTTTCCTGGTTGTGGAAGTCCTCTTGCCAGCAAAAACACAAGTTCTTCTTCTGGCTTTTGCTCCTTGATAGACTGAACACCAGAAATCTTTTGAAAAGGAAAAGATTCGCTCTGGCTTCATATGATTGTGTGTTCCATGGTTGCACTAGTGAGGAAACTTTACTTCACTTATTTTGGGACTGTTCTTTTGCAAAAGAATGCTGGTGAAAGGGCATGTATGCCCCCATGTGTGGTTTTGGTAATTAATGACAATCTCTATGGACTAATGTGTAAATTGAGTTTCACTTGTAGGTTTGTCCATTGGCATCGCTTGGGCCATGTGTTGGTATCAAGGTTGGAAGATGAAGAAATGTCCAAGGGATTTGTGCCCATTGGAATCATGAAGAAAGAAGGAGCTTGAAGGTCAATCAAGGAATGTGCAAAGAGTTGCATCAAGATGGATCAACCTCAAGTAAGGATGAAGAAGGACGAGCTCAAGATGCGCCATCTCTAGAAGATCTCATGCTTGAAGCTTGCCATCCTCGTGCTCATGGAATGATGAAGACAAGTTCAAAGAAGAGGTTTCCCCATGGAATATGGGGGAGCATTTTGCAAGTCTTCATCAAGCAAGAGCGAGCAAGAGCAAACAAGAAAGGTGTTCCCACTATAGAAGAACAAGACGGTCTACATCAAGTTCAAGTGGGACGCTCAAGGCAAAGGTATGTTGATAGGGCTTCTCTTTTGCCGGTCTCGTGTTGTTAGTTGGGAGACCGGGTTTAGGATAGATAGCCGTACTATAAAGAGGGGCTCTCAAGCGGGTGTCTCGTTTGCATCGCTCGGAGAAAGCTCAAACCTTTGCATTCATATCATCATCTTTCTTGGTTATTATTTGGTTCTTGTCCATGAGAGGATCTAGAGCTCGTGGTCACCATCATAACAAGCTCTAGCTCATCATCTAAGGATTTCACTTGCATATCTTATTGCGGTTTTTGATCTTGCGAGTTTTCCGGCTCCACACCTTGGGGGATAGATCACATATATATTCATGATATTTTGTTGGATTCTATTCGTCGTTATTTTTCCAACAAAATTGGTTTCATCCCGTTTGGAGTTCGGATGCAAAAGTTATTGCGTTTCTGGTTTTCTGGTTTCTGGAATTTCCCTGACCGGAAGTTCCGGCTTCCCACCGGAAGTTCCGCTCAAACTTCTTTCTGCGGGCTGTTCTACAGTTTGTTCCGACGCTAGTTCCGCCCAAGTTCCGGTGGCGGTTCAGTAACCTTCTGTTTTGAAGTGTGCTATTTGCCGGAACTTGGCCGGAACTTGCATCGGAACTTGTCCTGGCAAAAGTTCTTGAGCGGAACTTCCGCGTGAAGGCCGGAACTTCCAGTTAGACTCGCTTTGCGACTCATAAGTTCCGCCCCTTGTTCCGCCCCAAGTTCCGGTGAAGGCTCAGTAACCTTCTGTTTTGAAGCGTTCTATTTGCCGGAACTTTGTCGGAACTTGCTCGGAAGTTCACCGGAACTTCCGGTCTGTTTTGACCGGAACTTCCGGTTGCGCTTCTGGAGCGGGCGTCAACGGTCTGATGACCGTTGGAGCCAGGCTGGGCGGAACTTCCGCCCCAGAGCCAGAAGTTTCGGCCATGATTCGTTTCTTCAGTTTCTCACTCCGCAGTTTTCGTCTGTTGGCTGGGTGCCACCGGAACTTCCTGCCTCCCACCGGAAGTTCCGGCCAGGTGTCGCGAATGCCCATAACGGGCAGATCTGGGAGCCCTTTAAAAGGGGCTCCTCTTCCCCTTCGTGGGTACTAGCTTTTCTTCTTGGTTCTTGGCTTTCTCTCTCTCCTCCATTGTCAACCTTGAAGAAGCTTTCCCTCTCCCTTTCCCCTCCTATGATTCTTGCATCTTTTTGAGGGATTTGAGAGAGGAGATCTAGATCTACAACCCCCCCAAGTCAAATCCCTTCTTTGTGAAGGAATCATTGGGATCTAGATCTTGGAGAGTTTTGTGTTCTCCTCTTGTGTTCTTCCTCCCTTATTCCCCCAATAGCTTTTGTAGCTTTGTTGGAATTTGGGAGAGAAGGACTTGCCCTTGCATTTGGTGCATAGGTTTGAGTTCTACTCTTGTGTTCTTCCTCCCTTATTCCCCCAATAGCTTTTGTAGCTTTGTTGGAATTTGGGGGAGAAGGACTTGCCCTTGCATTTGGTGCATAGGTTTGAGTTCTCCTCGGAGATTCGGCGAGTTCAAGCTTGTGAGCTTGTTTCTCTTGGGTTCCTTGGAACCCTAGACGGTTGTGTGGTTGGATTGTTGACCTTTTGTGGTCTTGTTGACCTTTTGTGGTCTTGTAGACTTTTGTGGCGTTGTTGGCCTTTTGTGGCATTGTTGTCCTGTTGTGGCTTTGTTGTTGGGAGCCTCCAATTGAGTATGGAGTTAGCCCCAATCTTGTATGGGTTCGGTGACCGCCCTCAAGCGTCCCATAGTGGAGCAAGTGCCCGCCTTTTGTGGTGTGCACTTGGGAGAATAGGGTGAGCCTTTTGTGGCGTCGGTGAGTTGCGTGCTTCCGCATCCGGGGTGAGGCCTTGTGTGGCGTTGGGTGAGCATCGAGCCACCACACCTCGAGGTGAGCCATTTGTGGCGTTCGGAGAGCATTGCGCCATCGCACCTCTCCAACGGAGACGTAGCTTCTTTGGAAGTGAACTTCGGGAAACAAATCTTCGTCTCCGCGTCCATCGGTTATCTCTCAACCGAACCCTTTACTTATGCACTTTACATTGTGATAGCCATCGTGCTTGAAGTATTTATACCTTGCTATCACCTTGTTGCTTGTATTGCTTAGCATAGGTTGTTGGTGCACCTAGGTGAACTTAGTGTCTAGGTTTTGTGCTCAATAAATTAAACGTTAGTTTTATTCCGCATTTACTTGAGCCTAAACCGTAATATTTTTAAAAGCCTATTCACCCCCCCCTCTAGGCGACTTCCTTTGTACTTTCAGCTGGGATGAAATTTGTCCTGTCCGAGACAATGTTCTAAATCTCTTCGAGGCGTTGACGAGTATTAAAAGCAGCCTAAAAGTCCCCTTTGCAATGGAAATCATTATTCTTGGGGCTTGGGGCATATGGATGTGCAGAAACAATGAAATCTTCAATAACAAGCATGCTTCCCTTGATGAATGGAGGGCTATTGTTTCTCAAGAATTAAGATGGGTCTTGTGTAGAATTAAGAAAAAGTATTATCAGGACCTCAAAGACTGGATTAGCAATAACTTAGACAGGAGATAGTTAGCCATGGAGTTTCTTATACCTCATTGAGGTGGCCTGGAACTTGTAAATATGCACTATTTGTAACTCTTTATGATTTATAAAAATTGCAGTGGGGTTTTTTACCCTACTGTTTTACCCTAAAAAAAATGTATATCCACCCGTTGCTTGTATCTAGTAGATAGATATTGGTGCTTTGTTCCCATCGTAGGAAATTTTTTGTTTTCTATGCTGCAAACCCAACAGTGGTATCAAAGTCGGATCTATGTGTAGATGCTTTGCACGGGTAGTACACATATGAGTATGTGGGCGATGACGATCATTTTATTGCTTCTTAGTTGTACTTTGGATATTGGTGGCATAGTGGGATGAAGCGGCCCGGACAAACTTTACATGTCCTCGCACATGAGACCTATTCCACGCTTGACATGCAACTAGTTTTGCATAAGTGGCTAGTGGGTGTCTGTCTCTCCTAGTATAGTCAATATCTAATTTGCAACGAGTTGTCAACAATTTGGTTATCCTCGTTGTGGTTCATGTTCGTAGGTAAGAACAGTTCTATCTTCGAAAGCCCTAAGCTACGTAAAACTTGCAATGGATAAATTAGAGGCGTCTAGTTTAGATTGTTGCTGGGCTAGTGTCATGATATGGTGAGGTTGTAAGTAGAAGTATAAGTCGATACTCTTACAACACACATAACGTGTAAGTTCCATAGACCTTGGCCTTACACATAGAGGTATGATGGCGATCATACCATGATGCACATGATGGAGATCAAGTGCAAGAACCATATCATTTCACTTATTAACATGTGATGCTTTATTGCATCTTATATTGCTTGTTTGGTGTTTTATTAGCATAATAAGATGATCCCACATTTAGATATCAAGATAAAAATGTGTTCTTCCTTAAGTATGCACCGGCAATGTTTCGTCGCTTCAAGACATCACGTGATGATCGGGTGTACTTGAATCCACGAGCATATCTCGGGTGTAAGACAGTTACACACGCGAATACTAAGGTTCTTACTTGGCGAGCCTAGCATGTGCAGACATGGCCTCAGAACACGGACCGAAAGGTTAAGCATGAGTCATATGTTTTGATATGATGACCATATGGATGCTCGCCTTTGAAGCTATACTGACTCACGTGATGATCGGACTTGGTGTAGTGGATTTGGTTCATGTAATCACCAAAAAGACACGAGGGATGTCGTTTTTGAGTGGGAGTTTATTTCTAATTTGGATTAGTAGAACTCAATTTATCATAAATTAAATCCAAGTGGATTTGCATAATTTGTTGTGGTCATTGGCATTCGTTCACCACCTTATGCTTAGTTGTAATTGAGATAATAGAACATTAGAATTCTGGATATTTACTTTACGAACTGGTATAGTATTGTGTTGAGTGTTAATCTAAAGTTTAAAGTCCCATTGCAAACTTTTAGCAAACTCTGTTTACTCCGTGAAATTTAATAATTGGTATTAAATCTAGAGTAATAATTCCAGTGTTAGTATCTTAAGTATCATGTTTGCCTCCATGATTCTTGATTGTTTTAATATCAAGTTTATCTAGGAGTTGAAAGAATTGTTTTAGAAACCATCATGTGTGACAGATATAACGATATCTGAAACAATGTTTTGGTTGCAATATGATAGAGTATAATGTATGTTCTCATATTGGATGAGAATTTACAAAGGTTGGAGATGCTAGACATCCTAATCATCCAAAAGGGTTTTGGAAAGTAACGTTATACTCACGATTCGTCTTTATAAGCTACATTAGCTTGATCATGAAAGTCGTCATGATAAGGATAAATAGAAGATGTATGTAAAGTGTTTACTACACTAAAAGATTACTAAAGAATGGATTTTGAAAGAATGCCGATCATTTTGATGATGGTGATCTACTTCAAAGTGCAAGTCCAAAGGTATTATTATTTGAATATACACGCTTTGGACTATGTGTCATGTATATGGCGCCACTGTTGATGTTGATAGATTCTTTTAAAAGGAAAAGGAAATGCTGAAAGAGAATCTATAAAATATATTTAGCAGAAAAGAAAATATTGGAAATATCCAATTTAGGTATATGGATGATATATATGTTATGGTTGTATTCTTTGCTTGTTAAACAATGTGGTTCTTGGGTATTGGATACCGAATTGGTTGGTATGAAATTTCATACGGAACGACGCAATTCATGAACCACAATGGCCTAAGTAACTAGCAAGAGAATATGTGATGATGTTCATCGGAAACAAACAAACCGTTGTTTGTATTTCTCGTTGACATCAAAGCTTGACTTCAAGATTTGTTTTAATAATTGTTATTTAAATCAGGTATTATGAGAACAAAGGTTGTTCAAATAATTACCGTATTCCATATAAGATGGATGATTTACAAATCTAGTTGGAGAAATCACATCCATAAAACCTAATGCTAAAATGTTGCAAGACAAATGATTAAAAGATCACTTACGAAGTGACGTCGCCGTTTAAATTATATTGGAAAGAAAAGATGAAGAATCTCCATTTTCATGGATTTTTGGAGTCTTTGATTTGATCAAGTAACGCTTGTGAGACTTTCCTCGGGATAATTGAAACTTCGTCCAAAGGCTAAAGAATAACAAATGACTAAATATTGAAATTTATACATATCGATGTATGTAGTCCATTATGTATAGTCGTAAGCGATGGATTTCAACTTCATATGCTTTCTCCGAAAATTTGAGTGAATGTTCACTTAATGAGAAAGAAGTATGAAATATTTGAAAACGTTCAAAGACTTTCAAGATGAAGTAGAAAATCATTATAACAAGAAAATAAATGGTTCATGATTTTATCATAAGGGATTTATTTGAGTTGCAAGTATAACAAGAAAATAAATGAATTATGATTTTATCATAAAGGGATTTATTTGAGTTCAAGTTTAGCAAAACACCTAGATTTATATCTCCTGAAACACCATAGGAGTATGGAGTGTTTGAGATTTGTAATGAAACCTTGTTTGACATGGTTGGATCAAAGGTGTTATTTATAAAACTACCATTATATTTTAAAATATTAAAGCTTTAGAGACTACCGCTTTTACACTGAAAAGAGATCCATCTTGATCCATTGAAATGACACCATATGAGTTATGGTTTGGGGTAAAACCCAAGTTGTCATTTCTTAAATTTTGGTATGCTAAGCATAGGTAATATGTTTACAACCAAAGTCGGATGAGCATGTCTTTGTAGGTTATTTCGAATAACCATTGGATATTCCTCCATAACACCAAGGACAAAAGGGTTTGTCGCTTGAAATGTGAAGTTTCTTGAAAAAGGAATTTTTTCGCAAAAGTTAAGTGGGAGGAGAATAGAACTTTGATAAGGTTAACCAACCTTAGCTAAATATGCTGAGTTGCGCAGCGCCGGAAATCGTTCTGGAGGCTGCCATAATGCTCATAGCTTATGTGCCTCAAAGGTTGTGGTCACGGAGATCTAAGTTCTTATTGAACAAAGTCGGTCGGATAAACAATCAAATACTGAGATTTGAGAGTAAATCATTATTGTTTGACAATGATGAACCGACTACATGCAAAGAAGCGATGATGGGCCCTGACTCCGTCAAATGGCTTGAAGCCATAAAATCTGTGATAGTTCCATACACGAGAAATCAAGTTTTGAACTTGGAAGACCCTCCGGAAAGGTGTAAAAACCTAGCAGTCGTATTTGGATCTATAAAGAAACAGACATGGATGTTTCACATCTATAAAATAGTCGACATGTCGTAAAGTATTTTACGACAATGTTCAAGGAGTTGATTATGACAAGATTTGAGCTTTCATAACGATATTTAGTCTGGACGGATTAAAGTGGCAACCACTACATATAATTTGATATATGGTAGATGAATAAACAAAACAAAATTCTTCCAAAAGAATGGTTACCTAAGACGTGTACAAGACACGGTCCAAAGGGTTTTGTTAAATTCAAAGTATGCTAAAAAGGCATGCAAACTTCAATGGTTTAAGTAAGCATCGCGGAGTTGGAATCTTCACCGTGATGAAAAATGAGTTTTCATATGGAGACGATGAAGATGCTTGCATTTGCAAGAAATTAAGTGGGAGCGCTGAGACATATTTCTAATACATTATATGGAGGACATCTTGTTGATTGGAAATGATGTATCTTTTATTGACAAAAGGTTAATAATTTCATTTCGATGAAAGACTTAGGCAAAAACCGAATGTTTAGCATGAATGTCTATAGTGGATAGACTGTGACGCTAATATGGTTGTGCCAAACGTACATATATGAGATATTGAAGGAGTTCAATATAGAAACGACAAGAAACAGTTCTTGTCTCATGGAAAGGAATTGAATCAAGATTCAAGTGTATCGACACTTGATAAGTGAAACAAGATTCAAGTGCTTTGACACTTGATGAGTGAAATCACAAGGATGTTTTGATCAATCATACCATGATATGCATACATCCAGATATGTCATATGCTCTAAGTGTTATGAGCATATACCAGAATGAATCATAAAATGATCATTGGACGATAGTGAGGATATTCTTATGATCTTTTAGAAGAACTAAGAATATATTTGTGTAGAGATGACAAACAATTACAAATAGTTCATTGTAAAGCGTTACATCGATACTAGTTTTGTCACAAGATACAAATTAAGTTTATCTCAATTTAAACTATGGGTGGCACAATGTAATGGAAAGGAGATTCCATGATGGATTTAGATGTATTCCAAAGTTAAAACATTGTGACAAATACTACAACAATAAGGCTAAGTATATGACTACTATAGTAGCAGCAAAGGAGGAAATTTGTGTCAAGTAGTTTGTTATCAAACTAAGGTGTGGTTTGCAACGGGCTAACACTAAAGATATATTGTACGATAATAGTATTGACATGATATAACCCCAAGGAACTAAAGGTCTCACCAAAAGACCAAATTTATACATCTCATTGGAGAATGAGTGATGCGTGGAGACGCAAAGACATGCAAATACACATGGACCTGAAAGCGTCAGATCCGTAGATTATGTTAACCACTTGCAGTTGCGTATATGGAACACCAGAAAGCCATAGGTGTTCAAATACGCAAAGTTTTCAAACTAGATCATTGTCTCTAGTGCAAGTGGGAGACTGAAGGGAATATGCCCGAGAGGCAATAATAAAGTGGTTATTATCGTATTCCTTATTTATGATAAATTTTTATTTTGCATGCTATAATTGTATTAATACGGAAATGTTAATACATGTGTGTTTAATAAACAAAAAGGAAGTTCCTAGTTATGCCTCTCTTATAAACTAGCTCGTTGATTAACAAGATGATCAAAGGTTTCCTGGTTATGGACATTGGATGTTGTTAATAACGAGGTCACAACATTAGGGTAATGGTGTGATGAACATTCATCCGAAGTATAGCATTACGATCAAGGTCATTGTGTTTATATTGCTATAACATCATACGAAGTAATCTTAGTCCTTAGACCATGAGATCATGTCAATCACTAACACCGGAAGAGTATCTTGATAACATCAAACGTCACACTGTAATAGGGTGACTATAAAGATGGGTTCAGTGCTACGAAGGTGTTATGTTGAGGCTCATGGATCAAGAGTGGAATTTGTCCATACCGATGACAGATAGATATACTCTGGGCCCTCTCGGTGATATCACATTAGTTAGCTTGCAAGCAACTGATTTGATCACTAGAATGTTATATCACGGGAACGAGAAAAGAGTACATGTCGGCAACGAGATCAAACTAGGTATGGAGATACCGATGATCGAATCTCAGACATGTAATATATCGCGAGACAAAGAGATTGAGTTACATGCGTATAAGGTTCACACGATCACAGAAGTCATCGTTGAATATATGGGAGTCAGTACGGATCTCCAGGTCCCGCGACTGATTATTGATCAAAAGAGGGGTCTCGATCATGTCTATATTATTCGTGAACCGTAGGGTGACACACTTAAGGGATACCGACACCATTTGGAGAAAATAATATGCCAGAGAAAGAAAAAGGAAATAGCAGGAATTTATTTCACTAGACACCGAAACTGTTTCGGTTGAAATTGCTGAAACTGGTTCTACATGTGAAATTGAATACTAGGAAGGGGTTTTATGTGAATGTTTGTTGATTAAAGTAATTAACAAAATTCTGAATAAATAAATAAAAGAGTTTTATTTAAATGAGAGCTTGCATTAAATTTGGTGGAAATTTAATGCATGTGAGTGGATTTTTGAGTGGAGGCTCTTATATGGGAGTGGAGGCTTTTCATTTTGAGTGGGAGCTCCACCCACATGAATGTGGAAGAGGTGGGGGCATCCACCATGGCTGGAGCCATGCCCCTTGGGGTGCCCCCTCTCCCTATAAAAGGCCCCTCTCCTCCTCTTAAAGCACACCTCCTCGCGAAGGATCTCTCTCCCCCTTTAGAATTTCCCCATGGTCTCGGATCAGAGAGATACATGTTCCCGGTGGCTTTTTCTAGAAGGATTTGTTGCTTCCGCTGCTTCGCTGGAGCGAGGGCGCGGAGGTTGTCGGGGTACCCGGACGTGTGTGCGATCACGGATGCACCACTGCTTTGCGGTGCTGGACGTGATGGTGCTGGACCGGCTGGACCAGATGGACTTCATCACGATCTTGAGATCGGCAAGCGTTCGACTACATCATCCACGAGAACAACCTCGTTAATGCTATACGGTCTTTGAGGGTATGTATTCTATGGATGTATATCCACCCGTTGCTTGTATCTAGTAGATAGATCTTGGTGCTATGTTCCCATCGTAGGAATTTTTTTATTTTCTATGCTGCGAACTCAACAGTCACCGGTGTGAAATAAAGAGGTAACTTGTAAGTCCATGGATTTTGTATCCTGTGTTAGAGAAACGCCTGGGTCGCTAGTCTAAGCCATGCCTAATCATGGTGGAAACTTGCAGCATCACCATAATGAGCTATCTATGAAGCATCCTCAATAAAAAAGCTATGCATAGGGTAAATAAAAAAGATTGCTGAGATGCTTATTGTCTGCTTGCCTTGTCATTTTGGTTATGGGAAAGCTCCCGTACCATGTGCAAGGGGTACCCCATTGGCGGTTCTCAATGATATGAAAATACTTACAGTGACAAGAACTTACCTAGACCCAAAGTTGAGTATGCATGAGGTGTGGCCCTCGTATTCGAGGGACTTGAGATTGCCATCTTATACTTCGTCAAGCATATACTCCATCTTTTCCACTTTAACCTTAACCACTTCAAGATGCTTATGATAGGGGCAATGAGGGCTGAAAGCTAACAAGTACCATAATTTTTGGAAGCTCTTTTTTTGAAACTTGTAATCATCGCTTCCTTTATAAAAAGGTCTTTCTTCCACCATTATTGAGTCTCCACCTTCTACCTTTAGGCACCATTAAGAGAGCATAGTTGTCATTCCATGTGCAGTGTTCCAAAGTTTATTAATTGATGCATATTGTGATATTACTTGTTCTTGTGCTATTTGTTTCTAGTCACCCTTGTGAACTTTAAAGGTGTCCTATGCATCTATATTGCTACTCTATGAGGGACAAGCTAATTGCCACTATGCTATGTTTTCTGTATGTGAAACAAACAAACATTTTTCAATGCATGTTATTCATGATCTTTGTTTGTAGCTTTCCATGTTGCATGCATAGTTACTATGTCCTATCGTTAGAACTCCATCTTTCATGCACATGTTTAGAGTTCTTTGATCCCAGCTTTTAATGCTTGCAAATGGTTGGATCTTTATTGTGAGGGTGCATGTCACCTTAAAAATTATTCTTTTATCACTTACCTACTCGAGGACGAGCAGGAGTTAAGCTTGGGGATGTTGATACGTAGGAAACGTATCTATATTTTTTGATGCTCCATGCTTGTTTAGTATTTACTTTGCTTTGCTTGTCTACACTTTGAGGTGCTTTTTACATGTTTTCTGGTACTAACCTATTAACAAGTTACAGCAGTGCTAGATTCATGTTTTCTGCTGTTTTTGGTTTTAGAAAAGTTAGTAAAGAAATATTCTCGGAATTGGACGGGACAAACTTCAAAGTCAATTACTTTCCATGGGCAACAAGAAGTCCAGTGGGGAGCCGTAGAAGCCAGCCAAGGCGGCCAGAGCCACCACAGGCGCGGGTGGGCCCCACCCCACGCCTGGCTACGGTTTGACCCCCCTGGTCGCCTCCTCGGCCTCCCCCTTTACCTATAAGAAGCCCCCGATGCAGAAACCCTAAGTACCCGATCAAATCTCCACGAAACCGTCTGTAGCCGCCGCCACCATCGTCCCTAGATCGGGGGGATCTGAAGTTCTTCCCGGCACCCTACCGGAGGGGAGATCATCCCGGAGGCTTTCTCTCCGGTATGATGCGTGAGTAGTTCCACCTTGGACTATGGGTCCATGTAGTAGCTAGATGGTTGTATCTCCTCCTTTGTGCTTTCATGTATAGATCTTGTGAGCTCCGTTCATGATCAAGATCTAATCTATTTGTAATCATGCATGTTGTGTTTGCGGGGATCCAATGGATATTGAGATTATTATGTTGGTTTGATTAATGGTTTTGTCTTTATGATTCTATCATGTCTGTGTTGTTTGTGATCTTGCATGCTCTTCGTTGTTAGTAGATATCTTGGCCAAGTAGTTGCTAGTGACTCCAAGAGGGGGTATTTATGCTCGATAGTGGGTTCATGCCTCTAGTTTCCAAGGGAAGTGACAATAATCTCTTCGGTTGTAGATGTGTTATTGCTACTAGGGATAAAACAACAGTCTCTTGTTCATGGAACATGTGGACTGTTTACCTTACACACTTTGCTTAAAGCAGTTGTCTGTTGCTTGGAACTTAATACTAGAGGGGGTTCGGATGATAACCTGAAGGTGGACTTCTAGTCATAGATGCAGTTGGATGGCGGTCTACGTATCTTGTTGTATTGCCCAAACGAATCTCATAGGATCTTTCTGACTAGTAATTGCATTGTTATTCCTTGCTTAGTTCCTGTCAATTGCCCTGCTGTAATTTGTTCATCATTCATGCCATGTTGTTTATCTAAGGAGATCACCTCTAGTGAACTATGGACCCCGGTCCAATCTTTACCATTGATACATCTTCCATTGTTACTTGTTTACTTGCTGCAAACCACCATTACCTTCCACACTATACATTTAATCCTTTGTTATAGCAAACCGGTGAGCTTTACAACCTCACTGATTCGTTGGGGCAAAGTCTTGAGTTTGTGTTGTGCAGGTCTTCGCGTTGCTTGCAACACCTGTGTGACGTTTCCTTCCTCCTACTGGTTCGATAACCTTGGTTTCTTACTGAGGGAAACTTGCTGTTGTGCTGCTTCACACCTTGCTCTTGGGGTTTCCAACGAAGCGTTCCACGACAAGTGCTGGGCGCCATCAGACAATTCTTCCAACTCCAATGCATGCAATGTATGGAGCCAAGCATTCCGGGAAATCCCCGAGCCGCGTTCTCCTCCAAGAGCCTAGCAGTGTCCTTGGCATTGGGGGCTCTGAAATGTGTGGCTCCAAACACTTGCACAGTGACCACAAAAAACCGCTTCACGCACATGATAGCGGTGCTCTCACCCATGGCCAAGTGGCCATCAATGAGATCCACCGGTATACCGCATGCCAACATCCTCGAAGCGGCGGTCACCTTCTGATAGGTGCTATGCCCGAGCTCTCCGGCGGCATTCCTCCTCTACACAAAGTATGTATCATATTTTGCCACCTCCCACGTGATGTGCTTGAACAAACCGGTGCTCATCCGAAAACGACGACGAAAATAGCTCTTGGGAAATGTTGCATCGTCATTGAAATACATCTGCATCAACTTGTTGTGGCCTTCGATCCGTTCCCTCCATAATTTCAGCCTACCAAAAACCGGTCCACCTATCTTCGGCTTCTTGTTAGCTCGCCAAGCCAATAGCATGGAAATGGCCTCATCTTCCTCCATATCGAACTCATCATCGGAGTCATCGTAGGATGAACTCATCTACACGTGTGCAAAATAATTGAAATAACTTCTACCATCTAAAATGCACAAAAAATGAGCACGGGCGCGGCGGAACGAACCATGCGGTAATTTTGATGAAAACCTTGTGTGCGCCAAGTTGCCTCCCGGCTCGAGGAAGACATCGGCGCCGACGAGCTTCAGCGCGGCGCCGCGGCAGCACGCCGCCAGCGAATCGAGCCCGCACAGGTGCCAAGCTTCGGGAAATCCGACAGTTCCGCGCGGCGTCCGGGGCGATGGGCGGGGGCGGTAGCCGGGGTAGGTGAGCGCGGAGCATGGGCCAGCGAGCGGGGGCGGTGCTGGGAGGTGAGCGAAGCGCCGACGTGTGGGTTGGAGGTGGCGGCGGCGCCGACGGGTTGGTGGGCGACGCTGAAGTGGGTGGGGGGGGGGAGAAGAGAGTGCACGCGCGGGAGTGAAATGTCAGGTGGTTGGTTCTTCCCGCGCGTCGCTAGCGATAGCGCGCACTATAGCTGGAGCCCAATATTTTATGCTCCAAATAGCGCAAAATGCAGCGCCGCGCTAAAAATTTGCCACGCGCATCTGTTGAAGATATGCCCAAGAGGCAATAATAAAGTGGTTATTATCATATCTTCACACTTATGATAAATGTTTACATACCATGCTAAAATTGTATTAACCGGAAACATTAATACTTATGTGATTTGTAAACTAAAATAAGAGTCCCTAGTAAAGCCTCTTGTTAAACTAGCTTGTTGGTTAATATATGATCATGGTTTCCTAATCATGAACATAGAGATGTTATTAACAACAGTATCATATCATTAGGAGAATGATGTGATGGACATACTCCTATAGATAAGCGTAGCATAAAGATCAAGTCATTTCAATAGTTCAATTGCTATATGCTTTCTGATACATAGTAACCTAATTCCTTCGACCATGAGATCATGCATATCACCTTTTCCGGATGGATGCTTTGATGTCATCAAACACCACACCGTAACAGGGTGGCTATAAAGGTGGCATTGAGTGTTCAGAAAGTATTGGTTGAAACACATGGATCAAGAGTGGGATTTGTCCATCCATATGACGGATAGATATACTCTGGGCCCTCTCGGTGAAATGTCATCCAATTAGCTTGCAAGCATGTGACTGGCTCACAAGGGATCACATATCACGGGAACGAGAAAAGAGTACTTATCAGTAACGAGGTTGAACTAGGTATGCAGAGATACCGACGATCATAACCTCGGATAAGTAAACTATCGTGAGACAAAGGGAAATTGGTATCATATGTAAGTGGTTCATTCGATCGCAAAGTAATCGTAGAAATATGTGGGAGCCATATGAATTTCCAGATTCCTCTATTGGTTATTGATCGGAGAAGTGTCTCGATCATGTCCGCATAATTCACGAACCGCAGGGAGACACACTTAAGGATTCGACGTTGTTTGAGTAGTTATGGAATGATGAGAAGGAGACCGAATGTTGTTCGGAGTCTCGGATGGGATCCGGGATATCACGAGGAGATCCGGAATAGTCCGGAGAATAAGATTCATATAAGGAAAGTCCCGTTTCGGAGTTGGGGAATGATTCCGGTGTTTTCATCGGGAACATTCTAGAAGGTTCCGGAATGTCCGACACTCCGGGGGGAAGGGGTACATGAATGTGTTATATCAAGTTGGTATGATTGCATCATGTACTAAGTGTCATTGCTATACCAAATAGAGGATTTAATCAAATCCTAGTTTGAAAAGTCAAACGGCTAGTTTGAAAGTCAAACGGCTATTTTGGGAAGTGGGAAAGAGGAGAAGGAAGTTTGAAGCCGACTTGGGGGAGGAGTTCCTCCTCCCACCGCCGGTCCTCCTTGAGGCCGAGTTGGGGAGGGACTCCCCTCCCCAGGCGTGCCTCCCTCCACCTATAAAAGGAGGGGCAGGGCTCCCCTCCTAGACACACAAGTTCCTATCCTCTAAATCTAAACCCTAGCCACAGCCTCCGGTTTAGAGCCGTTTTGGTTTAGAGCTTCTAATTGCCCTAGCCTTCGGTTTAGAGCCTTCTAATTGGTGTGTCTAATCCCTAGACCACTAAAGCCTCTCTCATACTCCACCATACTCGCTCCGGCTTAAGGCGAAGCCCTGCGAGATCTCCCCTCTACTTCCGGTACCACGCCGTTGTGCTGCCGGAATCTCGAGGAGAGTGCTACAACCTCCGCTGCCTGCTGGAACAAGGGAGAGGAAGGTCTTCGTCGAGTACCGAATGTGTGACCGACTGCGGGAGCGCTGCCGGAACGTGGCGCCGGAAGGATCGTCTACGCGATCTTGAGATCGGAAAGAGTACGACTACATCACCCACGAGAATCTGCTCTCGTTAATCGCTTTGGAATCTTCGAGGGTAAGTTATTCCATCGACTCGTTGCTACAATCTAGTAGATAGATCTTGGCTTGTTTGTTTGTATGCGATAGAAAATTTTGTTTTTCCATGCTACGAACCCCTACAGTGGTATCAGAGCCGTGTCTATATGTAGATCTGTTGCACGAGTAGAACACAATGGTCATTGTGGGCGTTGATGCTTTTATTGTTGATTGCTTCTTGTGTACTTTGCATCTTGCGGTATGTTGGGATGAAGCGGCCCGGGCTAACCTTACATGACATCGTTCATGAGACTTGCTCCACGCTTGACATGCAACTTGTATTGCATAAGTGGCTTTGCGGGTGCCTGTTTCTCCTAGCATAGTTAAGATCCAATTTACAACGGGTGATTAACAATACTAGTATCAATGTTGTGGTTCTTGTTCGTAAGTTAGAACGACACTTATTGAAAGCCCCAAACCACGTAAAATATGCAAAGAAAGTAGAGGCGTCTAACTTTGTTTTGCAGGGGTGTGCAGTGATGTGATATGGCCATGATTGTGATTATATATGATGTATGCAATGTTCCTTATTGTAAGTTGGCAACCGGTAGGAGCCATATGGTTGTCTTTAATTTCTGTTAAGACCCGCGTGTCTATTCAAAGTAGTTGTAATAGTTGAAGCCGGTGGACGACAACCATGGAGAGGCGTCATTGACCTTGATGCAATGCCGGTGATGATGGAGATCATGTTCGTGCTAGAAGATGGAGATCGGAAGCACAAAGAAGAAAGGCCATATCATATCACATATTATGAATTGCATGTGATGTTAATCCTTTATGCATCTTGTATTGCTTAGTAGACGACGGTAGCATTATAAGATGATCCCTCATGCACATGAATTTCAAGTCATAAAGTGTTCACCCTTAGTTAGCACCGTTGCTAAAGCTTGTTGTTTCGAAGCACCACGTGATGATCGGGTGTGTTAGATTCCGCAAGTGTATACAACGTGAGCAAGCCAGATTTGCTCATGCAGAAGCTAAGGTTTGATCTTGACGAGCCTAGCATGTACAGACATGGCCTCAGGAACACGGATTACCAAAAGGTAGAGCATGAGTCATATAGTAGATATGATGAACATGTTGATTGTTCGCCATTGAAGCTATATCAACTCTCGTGATGATCGGTTTTGATGTGGTGGATTTGGTTCGTGTGATCACTAAAACAATGTGAGGGATATTGTTTTGAGTGGGAGTTCACCTAGATTAATTTAATTATTAATTAGAACTCAATTTATCATAAACTAAATCAAAGTGAATTTGCATAGTTGTTGTAGTCATTGGCATCCGTTTACCACCTTGCGCTTAGTTATAATTGAGATGATAGAACTATAGAATTCTGGTTAGTTACTTTACGAACTGGTATCGTATTGTTTTGAAGTGTTAATCTAAAGTTTAAAAGTCCTATTGCAAACTTTCAGTAAGTTCCGGTTACTCCATGAAGTTTAATAATTAGTATTAAATCAAGAGTACCAAGTGTTAGTATATAAGTATCATGTTTGGCTCCATGATTCTTGATATTCAAAGGATTCTCTTAATATCAAGGTTATCTAGGATCTGAAAGAGCTGTTTCAGAAACCATGATGTGTGGAAGATATTGTGATATCTAAAACGAAGTTTTGGTTACAACATGATAGAGTATAATATGGCAAAGTTCATGTTCTCATATTTTGATGAGAATTTGCAAAAGGTTGGAGACACTTGTTGTCCTAATCCACCAAAAGGTTTTGGATAGCAACATTATACTCACGATTCATCTTTATAAGCTAAAAGTAGCTTGATCATGGATAATTCCATGATAAGGGTGAATATTTGATGTAGGTAAAATATTTAATACACCAAGAGATTACTAAAGAAAGGAATTTGGAAGAACACCAAACATTTGATGATGGTGATCTACTTCAAAGTGCAAGTCCAAAGACATTGGTATTTAATTATACACGCTTTGGATTATGTGTCATATGTATGACTCCACTATTGATGTTGATAGATTCTTTCAAACAGAAAAGGAAATACTGAAAGAGAATCTCATAAATATATGGCAGAAAAGAAAAGACTGGAATTGTTCAGCTTAAGTATATAAATGATATACATGTTATGGCTACATTCTTTGCTTATTAAACAATGTGGTTCTCAAGTATTTGATACTGAATTTGTTGGTGTGAATCGTCATACGAAACAACACAATTCATGAACTACAATGGCCTAAGTAACTAGCAAAAGAATATGTGATGATGTTCATCGAGAACAAATAAAGGGTTATTGTGTTGCTCGTTAAACATCAAAGCTTGCCTTCAAAGATTTGTTTTATCAGGTATTATGAGAACAAAAGGGTTGTTCAAATAATTGCCGTAATCCATAAAAGATGGATTCACAAATCTCGTTGGAGACATCACATCCATAAAACTAATGCTAAAGATGTCGAAAGACAAATTGATTGAAAGATCACTTAGGAAGTGACATCGCCGTTTAAATTATATTGGAAAGAAAACATGAAGAAACTCCATGTGGATGGAATTTTGGAGTCTTTTGATTTTTGATCAAATGACGCTTGTGAAACTTTACTAGAGATAATTAAAACTTCGTTCATAGGCTAAAAGGGAACGAATGACTAGCTTATTGGAACTTGTACATATTGTTGTACGAAATCCATTATGTGTAGTCAAGAGCGATGGATTTCAACTTCATATGCTTTCTCCGAAAATTTGAGTGAATATATGAATATTTACTTAATAAGGATGAAGTGTGAAATATTTGAAAAGTTCAAAGACTTTCAATATGAAGTGCAAAATCATTGTAACAAGAATATAAAAAGTTTATGATAAAGATCATAAAGGAAGATATTTGAGTTACAGAGTTTAGCATAATACCTAAGATTTAAGGAATCGTTCCGTGGATTTGCATTTCCCGAAACACCATAAGGGTATGGAGCATTCGAGATATGTAATTAAACCTTGTTTGACATGGTAAGATCGAAGGTGTAATTCATAAAACTGCCATTGTATTTTAAAGATTAAAAGCTTTAGAGATTACCGTTTTTCCACTGAAAAGAGCTTCATCATAATCCGTTGAAATGACACCATATAAAGTTATGGTTTGGGATAAAACCCAAGTAGTCCTTTCTTAAAACATTGGTATGCTATGCATAAGAAAGATGTGTGCAACCAAAGTCGGATGAACTTGTCTTTGTATAACTGTTAAGTATTCCTCCATAAACACCGGAGACAAAAGTGTTTGTTGCTTAGAACGTTAAGTTTCTTTGAGAAGGATTTTTTCGTGAAAAGTTAAGTGGGAGGACAATAGAACTTTGATAAGGTTAAAAGAACCTTAGCTATATGTGCAAAGTTGCGCAGCGCCGAAAAGTGTTCCGGAGGCAGCAACAATGCTCATGGCTCACGTGCCTCAAAGGTTGTGGTTACGAAGGTCAAAGTTTCTATTGAAACAAGTAGGTCGGGTAAACAATCAAATACCAAGATTTGAGAGTTAAATCATTATTTGGCAATAATGATCTGACTACATACAAAGAAGCGATGATGGGCCCTGACTCCGTCAAATGGCTTGAAGCCATAAAATCCGTGATAGTTTCATATGCGAGAGATCAAGCTTTGAACTTGAAAGACCCTCTGAAAAGGTACAAGACCTTACAGTCGTATTTGGATCTATAAAAGAAATAGACATGGATGTTTTACATCTATGAAATAGTCGACATGTTGGGAAAGAGTTCACAAAATGTTCAAAGGTTGACTATGACAAGATTTGATCTTTCATAGTGATATTTAGTCTAGACAGATTAATGTAGCAACCACTACATATAATTTGTTATATGGTAGTTGAATAAACAAAACAAGTTCTTCTAATAGAATCGTTACCTAGGACATGTGCATAACACGGTCCATAGGGTTTTGTTAATTCAAAGGATGCTAAAAGCATATGCAAACTTCAATGGTTAAAGTGAGCATCGCGGAGTTGGAATCTTCACTGTGATGAAACTGTTAAAGGAGTTTAAAAGTTCATTAGAGACGATGAAGATGCTTGCATTTGCAAGAAATTAAGTGGGAGCGCTAAGACATGTTTCTAATACATTATGTGGAAGACATATTGTTGATTAGAAATAATGTATCTTTTATTAACACATATTAAGAATTTCATCCCGATGAAAGACTTAGGCAAAACCCAAATATTTGGCATCAATAGACGCTAATATGGTTGTGCCAGAAGTACATAGACAAGATATTGAATGAGTTCAATATAGAAACTACAAGAGAGGTTCTTGTCGCACAGAAAGGATTGAATGAGTTCAATGTTGATGATATATTCAAGTGTATTGACATTTGGTAAAGTGAAACAAATAATCAAGTATAGATTGATACTTGATGTATGAAATCACAAAGAGTATTTATATCAATCATACTGTGATATGTACAAATCCAGATATGTCCTATGCTCTAAATGTTGTGAGCATATACCAGAATGATTCGTAAGATGATCATTGGACAATAGTAAGGATATTCTTATGATCTTTTGGAAGAACTAAGAGTATAATATTTGTAGAAGTGACAAATAGATGGTTAGTTCATTGTAAAAGTACTACATTGATACTAGCTTTGTCACAAAGTACAAATTAAGTTTATCTCAATCTAAACTAAGGGTGGCACAATATAATGGAAAGTGAGTTCCATAATGGATTTGGATGAGTTCCAAAGTTAAGACATTGTGACAGATACTACAATAAAAGGCTAAGTATATGACTGCTATTTTAGCAGCAAAAGAGGGCATTTGTGTCAAGTAGTTTGTTATCAAACTAGGTGTAGTTCACAGTGGGATAATACTATGAAGATATATTGTGCGACAATATTATCAACATGTTTTAGCCCCAAAGAGCTAAAGGTCACACCGAAAGACCAAATTTATACAAAGCCATCTCATTATAGAATGAGTGATGCGTAGAGACGCAAAAACATGCAATTACACACGGACCTGGAAGTGTCAGATCCGGAGATCAGTTGACCACTAGCAATCGTGTACATACAACACCGGAAAGCCATAGGTGTTGAATACACAAAGGTTTGAAACTAGATTATTGACTCTAGTGCAAGTGGGAGACTGTTGGAGATATGCCCAAGAGGCAATAATAAAGTGGTTATTATCATATCTTCACACTTATGATAAATGTTTACATACCATGCTAAAATTGTATTAACCGGAAACATTAATACTTGTGTGATTTGTAAACTAAAATAAGAGTCCCTAGTAAAGCCTCTTGTTAAACTAGCTTGTTGGTTAATATATGATCATGGTTTCCTAATCATGAACATAGAGATGTTATTAACAACAGGATCATATCATTAGGAGAATGATGTGATGGACATACTCCTATAGATAAGCGTAGCATAAAGATCAAGTCATTTCAATAGTTCAATTGCTATATGCTTTCTGATACATAGTAACCTAATTCCTTCGACCATGAGATCATGCATATCACCTTTTCCGGATGGATGCTTTGATGTCATCAAACACCACACCGTAACAGGGTGGCTATAAAGGTGGCATTGAGTGTTCAGAAAGTATTGGTTGAAACACATGGATCAAGAGTGGGATTTGTCCATCCATATGACGGATAGATATACTCTGGGCCCTCTCGGTGAAATGTCATCCAATTAGCTTGCAAGCATGTGACTGGCTCACAAGGGATCACATATCACGGGAACGAGAAAAGAGTACTTATCAGTAACGAGGTTGAACTAGGTATGCAGAGATACCGACGATCATAACCTCGGATAAGTAAACTATCGTGAGACAAAGGGAAATTGGTATCATATGTAAGTGGTTCATTCGATCGCAAAGTAATCGTAGAAATATGTGGGAGCCATATGAATTTCCAGATTCCTCTATTGGTTATTGATCGGAGAAGTGTCTCGATCATGTCCGCATAATTCACGAACCGCAGGGAGACACACTTAAGGATTCGACGTTGTTTGAGTAGTTATGGAATGATGAGAAGGAGACCGAATGTTGTTCGGAGTCTCGGATGGGATCCGGGATATCACGAGGAGATCCGGAATAGTCCGGGGAATAAGATTCATATAAGGAAAGTCCTGTTTCGGAGTTGGGGAATGATTCCGGTGTTTTCATCGGGAACATTCTAGAAGGTTCCGGAATGTCCGGCACTCCGGGGGGAAGGGGTACATGAATGTGTTATATCAAGTTGGTATGATTGCATCATGTACTAAGTGTCATTGCTGTACCAAATAGAGGATTTAATCAAATCCTAGTTTGAAAAGTCAAACGGCTAGTTTGAAAGTCAAACGGCTATTTTGGGAAGTGGGAAAGAGGAGAAGGAAGTTTGAAGCCGACTTGGGGGAGGAGTTCCTCCTCCCACCGCCGGCCCTCCTTGAGGCCGAGTTGGGGAGGGACTCCCCTCCCCAGGCGCGCCTCCCTCCACCTATAAAAGGAGGGGCAGGGCTCCCCTCCTAGACACACAAGTTCCTATACTCTAAATCTAAACCCTAGCCACAGCCTCCGGTTTAGAGCCGTTTTGGTTTAGAGCTTCTAATTGCCCTAGCCTTCGGTTTAGAGCCTTCTAATTGGTGTGTCTAATCCCTAGACCACTAAAGCCTCTCTCATACTCCACCATACTCGCTCCGGCTTAAGGCGAAGCCCTGCGAGATCTCCCCTCTACTTCCGGTACCACGCCGTTGTGCTGCCGGAATCTCGAGGAGAGTGCTACAACCTCCGCTGCCTGCTGGAACAAGGGAGAGGAAGGTCTTCGTCAAGTACCGAACGTGTGACCGACTGCGGGAGCGCTGCCGGAACGTGGCGCCGGAAGGATCGTCTACGCGATCTTGAGATCGGAAAGAGTACGACTACATCACCCACGAGAATCTGCTCTCGTTAATCGCTTTGGAATCTTCGAGGGTAAGTTATTCCATCGACTCGTTGCTACAATCTAGTAGATAGATCTTGGCTTGTTTGTTTGTATGCGATAGAAAATTTTGTTTTTCCATGCTACGAACCCCTACAGCATCATTTTAGCACATCTGCTGGGGGCGTTTACAGCGCGCGCGGGGTAAAAAATAGTTATTTTAGCGATGCGCTATTTTGGCGCCTCTGCTGGAGATGCTCTAAGGCTGGTCATAGTAACATAGACTAGTAACATGCACAAGTTACTACTCTATGTTACTATCTTCATACTGGAGAGTAACATATAAGTGGTGTCATGCAAAGTATCATTTATTAGATGATAGACTCATCTTGCATTGGTATGTGTGATGTTACAATAACTAAATATGTTACTCCACCCTCCACTCTCCTCATTAATTCACTGTCACATAAGCAATTTTTGCTGAGTTAGACCCTTAGTTACTCTTGAAGTTACCTGCACTATTACCAGCCTAAGCATGCATGTCGGTCTCGTCGTGAGACCGAACCTGCATGCTGAACATGTGAATGAAGGGGAAAAGACCAACTTTAGACTATGGTAATGTTGGTACCGCAAATAGAGGAGAGATGGCGACACGAGCGCCAAATGAGCATGAAGATGGGGACACACCCCGATGTCCATCATGCCGTCTCTAGAGAGGTCAGCGACGCCCACAGGCACCATTGTCTTCATGCTTTTTCCTGGACCAAGATTCTCCAAGGGGCAAACGAACAAGCCGTGGGAGGTGCATCTCCCTTGTCGCGCCTCTAGGGTTGGTGTATACCACACAATTGCAATGTCGTGGCTGCTCAGACACATGTCTGAGTAGATATTTTCTACGAGAGCGAGCACCTCACCTCAACCGATGCCATTTGGGAGGTGCAACACATACGACATCGAGGGAGACAACGAATGGCAACTCTAATGGGGAGGCGCAAACCACCATAGAACCAACAATCGCATGAGCAGCGCGCCCTGCGCCATGTAGCTACCTGATTTGAAGGCCTCTAGATCCATAGCCGACACCTGCTCGCCCTCTGGCCGACTAGCGCCAAGTGTGCTAGGGGCTTTCTAGAGTAGCTTGTAGTCTAGTAGTGGAGCACGTCCTCGTGCCACAGGGAAACATAGGTCAATTTAGAGGAGGTGGAGGGTTAGGGTCTTAGGGATTGATGGACGAAGGTGGGCAGTGCGTCGAGGAAACAATGCCCCTCTACTGCCGTCCCTCGGGAGCGGCCTCCAACGATGACAACAAGGGAGCTATGAATGGAAGGGACTTGCAATGCGGTGCAAACACTTCGGGGTCGCCTAGGAGCGACATGAAGGCAGCTAGAGTTTTCCCTCATAGTAAATAATTCAGCATCAACAGTGTTAAGTAAGTACTCCCTCCGTTTTAAAATATAAGATGTTTTAGGTTTGTGAAAAAAATGTATCTAGACTTGTTTTAGTTTGTAGATTCATCCTAAACTTAAGTGAACATATATGCTAAAAGTAGTCTAGATACATTTGCTTCACAAAGCTAAAACATCATATATTTTGAAATGGAGTAGATGTTTTTCTTGTGTAATTTTGTTATACAAACTGCTTACGTTATGGATAAGTAGCTAATTTCAAACGTCCAAACATGTGCCAATGTCACAAGTACACTTCGTCCTTTTGCTCGATGTGCGAGGCAGACTTAACAAGTGATACAGTAGAAGGTTGCATTGGTGCTCTTAAGTATATATTAGATTTACTTATTATCATCTTCTCAACATTATATGTTTTTCGTTTCCAAGCAATTATTTAGGTTTCTAGCGGTAGTTAGCAATTTCATGTTACATAGTTAATACATGTCCAGTCATGTTAGTATCCATGGCTGCTAATCAACGTTGACCCTATGATTCAAAAACCAGCTAAATCACATGAGCTAGGAAATTTTCTAAATTTGCAAGTTCATTGTGTGCCCTCTGTTCGACGGCAAAAGTAAATTTTGTTTTGTATTTTCTAGTGAGTAAAATTGGTTACATATGAAAGGCAACCCAGGGGCCACAATCCCTTTACAAGTTGCCAAAATTAAAAGAGACAAGGAATTTTTAACCAAATTTTTGGCTAGCCAATAGTTGGAAAAATCTCAAATGTGACTCTCCAATCACTCCCCGGCCGTATCTACTCTCCGTCGGCTCCGTCTATGCTTCACTCCCGGTGTTGGTCTCCCCCGCCTCGGTCGTCTCGTCTGACTCGTCTTCGTCTTTCTCTGCGTCACTCCAGTTCACCGTCTCCTCACCTGCCGTGTCCGTATCGCTGTCCGGGTCCGTCTCTTCCTCGCCGTCGTCCACCACGATGTCGTTGCGGCTGCCGTCAGAGAACTCCGGAAAGCCGTTCTCGAACCTGATCTCGAGGATCGTCCTGGCCTGGACGACCGGCGTGGCGGGCTCGGACCGGCGACGAAGACAGACGGGCGCGTATTGTTGGCAAAGCTCGTCGAACTGCTGGTCGGTCAGGTCGTCCTCGCGTGCCATCGGCAGGAAGTCGTTGCCCGGGTCCGTCTCCTCCTCGGCGTCGTCCGCTGCCGCGATGTCGTCGTAGCTGCCGTCGGAGAACTTCGCGAAGCCGTTCTCGTAAGTGATCGCGAGGATCGTCCTGGCCTGGACGACCGGCGCGGCGCGCTCGGACCGGCGACGAAGACACATTGGCGCGTATTGTCGGCAAAGCTCGTTGAACTGCTGGTCTGTCAGGTCCTCCTCGCGTGCCATCGGCCTGAAGGAGCTGGTGCTGTCGTGGCCGCCGGCTTCGGTGCTCGTGGACACGGCGATCAAAGTCAGAGCACACGTCCGTCCGTACTGTGGGTTGTGATCGGGACTCCAATGTGGAGCAAAGCGGACGGGTTCTTGCTGGATTTGTAGGACGGGTCACACGACTCAGACGATGAATCGGATCCGGCTCCGTGTCCTCCTCGCGCGGGGACAGGAGCAGGTGGCGGTCACGAAACCTGCCCGGTAATGGGCCTGTACTCGAAAGGCCCAGGATCTCTTTTGTTTCCAAGGTGACTCACTGACCTGGCCCACTAGTATCATCCGGGCTTACTGGGCCGCGCATCCATTCGGTTAGTCTTTCCTTTCCTGCACTCGGCTCCACCGGCACGTTGGACTTCTCTTCCCTTCCCACTCCGGCTCCGCCAGCGCCGCCGTCAGCGAACGATGGACCGTCCTGCTCCTCCGGCGAACGGAGAATCCGCGCCGCCCCCGCGGCCGGCCCCTCCTCCTGGACGTTGCCACTTCTGGCTCCCCAACAAGCGCCGCTACTGCGCCAACTCCCCCCTCTCATCCACTCAGTAAGCAGCCCCCAGCTGACCTCCCTCGTATATCCCCATTAAACCCTACTCACCAGTCACCACCCCCTGCTCCTCAGGTACTGCGGGAACCACCCGCCGGAGTCCTCCTCTGCCTCGCGCCGCCGCGTCCCCTGCCCCGTCGACCCCTCCCAGTAAGCCCCGGCACCACTCCCACCTAGCTCCAGCCCCTGTACCCACCCCGCTGACCCCCGCCTTCTCCCGCGCAGCACGGTGTTCGAGGAGAACCTGGAGGCTCACGTCGGCAAGTGCCCCTTCCGGAAGCATGCCGACGCGCTCGCCGCGCAGCCCTACTACTCCAAGGGCATCAACTCCGGCGGGGGAGAGGCCGATGTCACCTCCGCCGCCAAGCGCGCCTCCGTGCACAAGCTCTCCGAGGAGGAGTTCTGGGGCCTGGTCGCGAAGATCCGGTCGGCGCATGCGGCGGCGGCCGTCCAAATGCGCGAGTCGCACGTAGCACCCGATGCCTGCGACAAGTGGATGAGAGGGCAGGTTGATAGGTGGGTGCATTCTCAGTTTGAGCCCTTATAGGGAGTGCAATCGTGTAAATGCTGGGTTTCTGTGAGAGATTAGGAATGATTTTTTTTTTCTCTTGGTGCATTGGATAGGACGGTGCCGTACCAGGAGAAGCACGTTGTGCAGCAGGTGTCCATTGTCGGGAACATGGAGGTATTTGGTTTGCTGCCGAGGGGAGGCGCCGAGGATGCAGCAGCGGAGAATGCTCCGGCAGTTGTTGAATTTGGTGCTGGGAGGGGTTACTTGACTCAGATGCTGGCAGACTGTTATGGGATCAGGAACATCTTCTTGGTCGAGAGACGATCGTACAAGCTCAAGGTCAGTTTATGTGCACAAACTACCTTTGCTTTGGGGATTAATTTACAGCTTCACATTTCACGGATAATCCCTGTCGGTTACCCCATCTTTACTGAATGCAGCTTAATTTCGGTGTTGACCTTTGCAAACGTAGAGCTTAATTTTTGTGCCCTGTTAGCTCGGTAGGATTCAGTATGTAGCAGACTTGATATAGTTTACTTAAAGGTGCTCAAACTTATGTAATGGCTGGTCGTATTTATGCCATAATTCATAGCTGCATTGTGTCCTGTCTCTCAACATGAAACTGCTTGCAATATGTCAATTTATAGTTATGCTCAGCACTAATAGTCAACTCATTAGCTTGCAATCATCAGGCATTAAAGCTACAACACCTCAGCCTGTGCACCTTAATGTATGTCATTGTACAGGTTGTTATAGTGGTTACAACTATGATTTCAAAGCACTATCTTCACTGTATATAAGACCATCTCAGATTGATTGAATTTAGTTCTGAGGCATTGCTAGCATATGCTGCTAAATGTAGTACTCCCTCCGACCCATATTAGTTGACTCAACTTTGTCTAGATTCATATGGACTAGATACATATGAATCTAGACAAAGTTGAGTCAACTAATATGGGTCGGAGGGACTACTAAATATGATATCTAAAGTTGTTTCGGAAGCCAAACAACTTGTTATGTTAAATCTAATTTGTAAGGATTATTCCCTTTCTTGGAGTAATTCAGGATTAGTTCTTTTACTTCCTCGTTAACTGCTGTTGCCGTGTCTTCCTTTTCTCTACAATTTGTAGGCTGACCGAAGTTTAAGGCAAAATGAGGGTGTTACGTTGGAGCGTTTGAGAATAGATAGTAAGATTTCTTTTTTTTTTATTTAATGCACAGTTGACAAAGGGCACTTGATAGTTTGCGAGAACCTTGTAGCGCTGAGTATTTATCTGCGTGTTTGCTCATTTATCTGTGTGCTACATATATGTATTTGTGAACCAAAATTTTCAGAAACTAATATCTTGTACTTCAATATTAATGCAGTTGAGGATTTGAACCTGCATGGAGTACAAACATTGAGTGGAGTTCAGTATCTAGCAATTGGGAAACATCTATGTGGGCCTGCAACAGGTGATTGTGGTTTTGAACATTATGTGGTGTTTCATGTTTGGGTATACTGATACAGACATGTGTGAGACTAGCTGAATGTACCTTTTATTTCCTCTCCAGATATGACCATAATGTGCTGTCTTCATGAACAATGCGATCACAAAAAAGAGAAAGGCCATGACAATCATCGTCTCCGAGGCCTTGCTTTAGCCACCTGCTGCCACCATCTATGCCAGTGGAAGCATTATGCAAGTAATTTCCAGTTGCCTTTCTGTTTGGGATATATCATGCCACTTAATGCTCAGTTACATATGTAATGCTAACACAGTTTGTCATATAGTCATTTTTCGGAAATCAGATGAAAGCTATCTGAATTGATTTGATGAGAATACCTTCTTCTTGTAAATTGCAGATAAAGCTTTCCTCTTAGGACTAGGGATTGCAGAGGAGGAGTTCCATGCTATGACATGGTTTAGCAGTTGGGCTGTGGATGGTGATCACAACTCCCAGGACTCTCTGGACGCTGAAGACTCGTCTTCTGAATCCAGGTAAGGAATCATTAAACAAGTCAGCTAAGCCTTAACTCTGCTCTGCATTTCAATAATTGTAGGAGACCTTCTGTTAGAATCTTGGAAGGATCTTTATTATCACCCTCACAGTATGTCTGGCTAGCAAAAGTTTGAACATGAGAAACAATGCAAAAACATAGCATGCGTCAACTAAACCTTAACTCTACTGTACAGTTTGATAGTTGTATAGATCTCGTGTTACTTTCTTTGTAGGATCTTTGTTATCACACGATATTGTGTTACAATCTTGGTAGAATCTTTGTTATCAAATGATCTTGTGTTACATTCTTGTTAGGATTTTGTTTACACCCTTGCACTATGTGTATCTTGCAAAATTTTTAAATTCGACCAACATTGCAAAATATAGCATCATCATTCTGAAAGGCTGAAACCTAGGCACAACTAATGGTCCCACTGAAAACTTGATATGGTTCTAATATGTTCTATTGGACATTGAGCAGAGAAGCCAAGAAGCCTGATCGGGAGATCATCGGAATCGAGAGAATCATCCGCTGTATACCGGGCGACGAGAGGAGCGCTCTAGGATTTATGTGTAAAGATATTATTGACACGGGAAGGCTGCTATGGCTTAGATCCAAAGGTCTAGATGCAGACCTTGTAAGTTATGTTTCATCGGATATTTCACCGGAGAACCATTTACTCGTCGCCAAGTGTAGGTCTTGATTAGGATAAGAAACTTGTATCTCAACCCTTAGAAATTTGGTAGTAGAATTTTGTTGTAAAATGTTGTTGCGTTTACAAGTATAGTCATCAAGATTTTGGACTCCAAACCAAATGGATTTCATCATGAGAATATTGCGATGGCCATTCAAATTTGGGTTTTTATCATTCCTGCCACTATGACCTACCCAAAACTCAGTTTTGCCATTTGACTGATCGAAACTCCAATTTTACCACTACTCCGTTACAACATTCAGTTTTGCCATTTCGTCATCTTTCTATCTTAATTGTAATCAGTTTTGCCATTTTAGTTTTTCCATCCCTTTTTATTTAAAGTTAATTTCATTTCTAACCCGTATGTGCTTCTAACAATATTTATCCTACATAGTAGAAATTACTTATATTTACCCATTTAGTAAAACTTATGATGGTTTTACCCATTCTAAAATTTTACATGTTCTATGAAGTGTGATCTCGGCATATCCGCATCAACGTCATTATAGTATTTGCGGTTCCGTCACCGCCATACGCTAAGGCTAATAAGTTCAATCGGTGGTAGAATGAGTAGCGTCTAGGACTTGTTTGACCGAGCACCAAGCATGGCCTCCGCCGTCGTCTTAAAACTTTTGGCACAAGGTCGCCGATGATCTTGGGAAACTACGGCTCATGGAGGATCGCATGGGCCGCATCAGGATGTTTGTCATCTGTCGCTCCTTATCAAACACTATTAGAGTAATCGGGTATACATCATGACTACGCGCTCTCAACTAGCCTGCCATGCGTCTACGTACACTCGAGATGGATTTGGTGCACCGCTCGCCTGCTCCACACATACTAGCAATGCTAATATATTCCAAACAGTAAAGTGGTGCTACTGGGATGATTGCGCGGATGTTTATCTTCGATGTGGCAAGTCACGATAATATAATGGCAAAAATGATTATAGACTAACGGTAGAAAGATGACGGAATGGCAAAATTGAGGAGTATTGCAACTGAGTAGTGGCAAAATTAGAGTTTCAATCGGTCAAATGGCAAAACTGAGTTGTGTGTTGGTCATAGTGACAGAAATGATAAAAACCCTTCAAATTTTGGATGTTGGAACTCAGGAGTGCCTCTCATAATTCAATATTTTTAAAAGAGTTTATGCATGAGACCGACACAAAAATGTGTAAAAATTTATGGTGGAATGTATGCATATATTAAGAAATCTTTTCTTGGTCATAACTTAGCACCTCTGAAATATGCATGTTGACGACATCATCCTTGTCAGCTCCTGGGCTCCTGCTGCTTTGAGTACTGATTTTGCCATCAAAGAACTGGGTAAACTCACACTGATCATGGTCTGACTCTTACGCTAATAGGATTTTGGCTGATGTCTCTCTTCCGATGATGCTACAAAATACCACAGTATTATTGGTGGTCTTCACCAGGCCCAACATATGTTGAGGATGCTACAAAAGTTTTTCAGAAACTGCATTAATACAGATTCAAATCCTCAATTTCCGATATTGCGGTATTGAACTTTGCTGATGAGAGTATTAGCCTGGTGGTGTATTAATGCAGTATAATAGGCGGTCTTCACCAGGCCTACAAAATACTCTCACCTTTTTCTTGCAAATTGCAGATAAAGCTTTCCACTCAGTACTAGGAATTGCGGAAGCAGAGTTCCATGCCATGACATGGTTTAGCAGTTGGGATGTGGATGGTGATCACAGCTCCAATGACTCTTTGGAGGCTGAAGACTCGTCTTCTAAAGTCACGTAACGAGTTAAGGAGTTAATTAAACAAGTGTCAACTAAGCGTTAACTTTGCTCTACATTTTCCATATTAATGGTCCCAACTTTATCTAGATTCATATGTACTCCCTTCCGTTTTAAAATATAAGATGATTTAGGTAATCTAGACTTTTTTTTAGTATATAGATTCACTCCAAATCTGAGTGAATCTACATACTAAAAGAAGTCTAGATACATTTGTTTCACAGAGCTAAAACATCTTATATTTTAAAATGGAGGGAGTATCTAGTTAAAAATTTAGTCTAGATGCATTTGTATCTAGATAAAGTTGAGTCTATTAATATGGATCGGAGGGAGTAGCTCTAGAATACCAGAAGACCTTTTCTTACGACAGTAGTATGCCAACAACGTCTCATATTTTTATACTAGAAGATAGAGAATATTTACAAGATCATGAATCCTCGCAAACGACTAGGCAGAGTTACACCAACCAAAGACAGAAAAAGGGCTACTCTCTTACAATGTTCTCATGAGCACCAGCACTCAGTAGACAGCAAAGTCTAAACTCCTCTAAGATCTTATTATCTGTAAGTTGGGCTTCATTGCACTGTTATTGCTGGTTAGAGAACATACATGCATTTCTGTTGTATTGCCATAGTGACCATCAGATGAGGATTACCAGCGAATCAAAGCCCCACTTGTCCTTCCCAGAGAACCTAGCTCTTTCCTGAAGCCACCTAATCTCCGACTGATCCGTCAGTAGAGGGTGCCATGCCGTAATCTGGAGCGCACCGAAACACAAAACATGCTGCTGGATGCTCCTCCAATGCATGGCTCGCCCGCCTATCAGAAGTCCAAAGCCGATGTTGGACTGCCAGCCACATAAAATTCTTGCACTTCAGAGGTGCTCTGTTTCTCAATCCCTTCAGCAGCAGCGGCAAAGCGCGTGGCACCTTGGGCATTGGCATAGAACATTCTGTACGTGGAAGCGCGCTTTGTAACCTCCGTCTCTGCACCACGGCCAGGAGAAGAGGCCAGGGGCTTGCACATCAAGCTAGCAATTTTGGGTAGCCGTCCATAGCTGATTACATTGCAGGGGGTTCAGTGATTACACTGCAGGCGCGCCGCCGTCGCTGGAAGCCATTCTAGCGGCAGTGGGTGTTGGCTGTGGAATTGAGCTTGTGACCTGGAGCGCGGTGCAGGACAAGTGAAGTACTGGTAGAAGTAGAAGACGGACCACTTAACTGCAAATTCAAGCTTGGCACTGGTGATCGCGTGAACGGGGCACACGAGTTCGTTGTCGATCCCCCTGACGAGGACAAGGAGCAGGTCCGGCAACTCCCTGTTGAGGATATATATATGTACTACTTTGATAAGGAAAGGAAACCCATGTTACGATTGAAAACAAGAGTCAGTACCCTTGCCGTAATTTGTGTCTGCCTTGTTTCTGTTTGCTGGTTTCCAGTACGAAGTAGGCAGAGAATCTCGATATTACCAACCGCACTAGTAATTCCAGGCTTCCAGTTATGCCTGTAAACCACATATTCTGTTACTGGACACACTAGAACTACCGTTAGCAGACTCAAGGCACAGCACACGCAGATCACCAGCAAATCCTCCTAAGCCAAGCAGTGTTGTAGGCGTGTGATCGAAGCCAACACATGCACTAGGATGAACCGAGGCCGCTCCCCGACTCTTTGCAATTCCACGTGCACCAGGATGAGCCGAGGTCACATGTACAGGTGGCTGCTCTTCTGGTTCTGACTACGAAAGTCGCTGCCGCTTCTTCTCAGGTCCGTGGAAGTTCTGTGGGGCGGCATCACAAGCATTTTGCAATCCTACCTGAGCTCCATCTAATGCACAAAAGAGCAGAAATCCATTAGATTAATGACCCCACTCAGATACTTAATAGATGCAGTATGATAGTAACAGTGATGCCGTAAGAAACTACCGAACTGAATTCAAGCCCATATTACTACTAGAGACATCTAATAGCTGACTGGTCATACAAATTTAAAACAATGGGATGAAGTAACAGGTCGTCTATTGTACCCAACCATGTATCACATAGTTTAGAAAACGCGCGAAAAAGGTCTTTCATGGTCTAAGTCTGGACTATTAGTGTCAGGCACCACAAGCAAATAAAATGGGCCATTCGATTTATCGATGCCACACAACACAGAAGACATATGCTTCAGCAAAAAAATTCCTCAGTTGTGATGACCAATTTAACATGGGTTGTGCTTTCACAAACAACACTTCCAGTTGTGCCCAATTTAACATGGTACCAAATGAGAAATCGTCCAGACTGAAACAAATTAAAGTGCCAGAACCACATGTATCGAGACACACATACATATTATATTATAAAGAAACAGAAGAGAAAAACATGTGTAGGAGTGTCATAAGATAAACAGGTGACAGCATATAATTACCTGATTTAGCATCAGGAAGATATTTGGCCAGCACACATGAAACGAAGGTTGGATCGTAAATAAAGGAGCCATGTGCAGAACACGGGATAACCTCTCCAAGTGACTTCCTCTTCATGTCAACCGTGACAATCCACGCAGCTTGGTCGTCCTCTTCCAGCATGGACACGAGGTAAACAACATCGTCATCGCCACACAGAGTGGGAGAAGCTGTTTTCAGGTTCTTGAATGACACATTTAGATGAGCACACGCACCACCTCCTAGCTGGGGCAAGGAGAAGGTACCAAGGTCATCGGAGTGAACCATGCTCCCCTTGCGCCAACCGTTCCAAGTTAGTCCCCTATACCATGTGATGAGCCTCCAGCCAACGACATCATATACTTCCTCTTCTTCCTGGGGTGGACAGATGGAAAGTTCCGAGTCGTGGAGTTCATCCCTGTCCCAGGGATCAGCGACAACTGGTACGATTGTGGGTCTGAGTTTTACTACTTCCTCAAACTCGACACACCTGATGTAACCATTACTGAAGGTGAGGTCACGAAGTGGTCGTGCCGAATACTGGTTGCCGTACAGTTCGTTGTTGTTGGGCAGCAGCTTGGGCATAGGGACAAAAGACGCCTTGGCTTCGGGGTTGAGCACGTCGCAGATGACGATGCCCTTCCAGAGATCAACCCAGCCAAGCAGTCCACCTCCAAGGGCGATCACCTTGGCGGGTTCAACCACTGCCGATTTCGCGGTCAGGCCATGAGGAATCTCCACCTGCAGCAGCTTCTTGGACCAAGTAGAAGAATGTAGCCCAGAACCGATGGTGTGGAGATTGTACTGCCCATCCCCTGTTCCGTAACTGAGAGCCGCCATGACGAATTGCTTGCGGTCGCTGTCACGGGAGACGAAACCAAGGGGTAGGAACAGAAACTCTGTCCGAGAATACACTTGTATGTCCGGGAGCTGGTCAAGCGACGGCCTGCCGTTGGGCCCTCTGGCCCGGTAGAGGAAGTGCTGCGGCGAGTCCTCGGTGGTGAGCAGGACATGGATGAGGGCCGTGTCCTCCACAGAGGAAACGACCTTCGGCGTTTCCGCGAACGGGGACTTGTCGCGATTGAGGCAGTAGACGCAGAAGTAGGAGAGGCGCGGCGGATCAGCGGAGACGAAGGAAACCTGGATGGTGAGGCCCGCTGCCGTCAAGGTTCCCGCGGTGGTTGCGTTCCGGAGAACGCTGATGAATGCCGTCGAGTTGAGGAGACCCCAGTCGTGAGGGCGAGGGTTCCTCGCGGCCGGTGGAGGGAGTTGCGCGGAGCCGTGGAGGGAGGACATCGTCACCGGCCGGGGTTTGGGAAATTGGGATCTGTTCTCCCTCGGTCAGGGTTGAGGGTTTGGGGAGCGGGACGCCGAGCTGGATGGTGAGAGGAACAGTGAGCAGGACGCCGAGCGGGAGGAGCCGGAGACAGCGCCGCCGCCGCCGCGGTAGAGATGGACGGGTTAACCAGTGCCGGCTCTACTGGACCGTTCCTAGACGGAATCTCCTAGACGAAGCCGACCCGGAAGACCCAATGGCTTCGATTTCTTGGGGGGCCGGCGGGTTAACTCGTCCCGTTCCCTTCTTGAACTTTTATTACAGTACGTAATCGATTCGGTTTTTATCTGGTGCGGTTCGGGCTCCTTGACTCAGAGCATTTGTATGTTCGAGTCAAACTGATAAAGCTTTGATCGATCAACACATTTTCTTACAAATTGCAGATAAATTGCTAGATTTGTTTTTTTCCCTTTAAATTGCGGACGCTGCTAGCTAGCAGACGGTACGCAGATTGCAATATTTTTTTTTAACAGGAGACGGGTGCAGAGCACCCGATAATCTTCTTTTTAGCTCGGAAACATTGTACATCCAAGATTACAAGCCCCTCATGAACTATGTTCACGATTGTTGAGACAACAGGGCAGCAAGAGTTGCTATGAGCTAAAGTTCTGCACGAGTTAGTAGGCATAGATCCTATTGATCTAAATGCCTGATGAGCACAGCAATGAGCCACACCGTTGATTTCTCTAGAGATATGATAAGTGCAGGTTTTCCTTGTATCTGCCAACTTATAAAGACTCCTAGACCTGCATCAGTGTGAGTACAATTTTTCTTTTTTTTCCAACTAGCATCAATATAGATTTTTGGATTTTGAAAAGGAAAATCTGAGGTCACCGTGTGTCCCTGGGGGTGGTTACTAGATTCTTGACTTTTTTCTCAGGCTGTTCATCCTTTTTATTAACAGTATGTGCTTCCTCCATAAGTGCTTGTGCCTGAAAAAAGATCTGATGTGGCTTGCTTTGTTTTGATCTGAACAACTCTTCATTCCTGCATTTCCAAAGGCACCACAAGAAAGAACAAATAGATTCCAGATTTGCATAAGGGTGCTCATGGTTTAATAAGGCATTGATTATTGAAGTTATAGAGTAGCTATTGCTAACAAAATAGTCTGTCTTTATATTCAGGGTTTTAAGTACCAGGCTGCTCTGGCAAAAGGGCAGGAAAAGAATATATGCATGTCATCTTCAATTAGGCCACACCTACAGCAGTTCTTATTTATATGTTTGGAATAAGAAGAAGCTCTGTCACCTAAAGGTAGCGCTTTTCTTAGAAGCCTCCAAATAAAAGTTTTTATCCTTGGTAGAATTTGCTTGTTCTTCCAAATCTTGTTTAAGAGATTTCTGGTGTCTTCCTGAACTGGACGCGGCCTTGGAGTACCTGCATCAAAAAGAGCTTGCAGACAAGCTTTATAAGCTAGTTTGGTGTTACACTTCCCATTTGGAGCTGGTCTCCAGCAAAGAATATCACCTTGAGTTTCCGAAGGAATGATGGGTGTGTTTTTAATTGCTTGGGCCATAGGTTGGAGAAAAAGTTTATCAACCAAGGGAAAATTCCAAGTTTTTGTGTCTGGAAGCCATAAGTCTTTGACAATAGAAGGATAGATATAAGGAGTGCTTTGGATAATTAGTTGATCATACACATTGTTCCAAGCTGTACACCAAGGTGTGCTCCAAATAGAAATGTTTCCATCCACTAACTGATAAAAAGAGTTGTTTTTAAGGATATGATGGATTTGGAGAATGGAGGTCCAAAAAGCAGATTTTGGTGTATTGGGTTTGGGTCTCCAGAAAGACTCTTGAGGGAAATATTTTGATTTTAAAATGGTGTGAATGTAGCTGTTTGTTTTTTCTGCTATTCTCCATGCAGCTGCTAGAATAAGACCATGGTTGATAGCTTGGATGTTACGAATCCCTAGACCACCCTCATTTTTTGGGGCGCAAATGTCCTTCCAAGCAGCCAGATAAAGAGGCTTAGATTTTGGGTCTGTGTTGATTCCAGTCCACCAAAAATTCCTGATGATAGTAGTTATTTTCCCTAGGAACTTTTTTGAGAAAATAATATTTGACATGTAATAGACAGGGATGGAGGAGAAGACTGATTTAATAAGTTCTAATCTTGCTGCATGGGACAGAGAGTTTGCTTTGTAAGTTGATAGCTTATTTCTGAATTTATCTAGGACAAAACCGTAAGCTTCTGATCTGTTTTTGGCTGGAAGAATGAGAGGGTGCCCCAAGTGTATAAAAGAAGAGTCCATAATTGGAACAGGAAAGAGATTAAGAATTTCCTGTTTACTTGCTTGATCAACATTTTTACTAAAGAGGATTCCGGATTTTGTCCAATTGGGAAGTTGGCCAGAAGCTTTACAAAAAGCGTCAAGGTACTTCATGATTGTAGTAGCCTCTAAAATTGTGGCTTCACCACAGATAAGTAAGTCATCTGCAAAAAGGAGAGAGTGTATGGGAGGGCAGTTTGGTCCAAGGGAGACTCCAGAAATATTTGCATGGGTTAGAGCTTCTTGTAGAGACAAGGAAAGCTCATTTATTGCTAAAACAAAAAGGTAAGGCGACATAGGGCATCCTTGTCTAATCCCTCTTTGGCTGACAAAATTTTCATAAGGTTGGCCATTGATAATAACTGAGAATTTTGGAGAGGAAATGCAGGCGTGAATGAGCTTAATGAAATGACCATGTAGACCTTTCCTAGCCAGAGCATTAGCAATGAAGCTCCACTCTAATCTATCAAAAGCTTTTGCAAGATCAATTTTTATCATAAAGGATTTATTTTTCCAGGAAGATAGTTGAAAAGTGTGAGTAATTTCTTGGGCTACTATAATGTTATCACTGATTCTTCTGCCTTCTATAAATGCTTGCTGGGAAGGGTGAATGTAATCAGGGAGGTGTGGTTTTAGTCTATTTGCCAGGAATTTTGCTATAATTTTGTAGATCACATTGCAGAGGCTTATAGGTCTATAGTCGGTTGGCACTAGGGGGACAAGCTTTTTGGGGATTAGAACAATATGTGTGTCATTAATGTTTCTTTGGAGCTTAGCAGTATAGAAAAAGTTCCTTACTAACTCACAGACATCATCCCCTATCCAACTCCAGGTAGCCAGATAGAATTCAACATTAAAACCATCTGGACCTGGGGAGGCATTCTTTTTCATTTCTTTAAGAGTGTTCAATATCTCCTCCTTGTCTAGGATTGTATATGTGAAATCACCTGTAACAGGAAAGTCATTGTAATTCTGCTGCTGGTTATTTGTGGAGCAAGCAAAAGAGAAGATATTCCTGAAATAAGAAACAGAAGTGTTTGCAATACGGTCAGGCATAAAGTGGATGTTGTCATTCTCATCTTTGATAGAGAAGATGGAGTTCCTTTTCCTTCTTTTTGCTATTGTTCTATGAAAGTAGGCAGTGTTCCGATCACCATCTTTTATCCAGTTCTTCTTTGCTCTCTGCATGTAAAAATCATTAAGTTTTGCATTGTTCTGCTCATACCTGCTTATTAGGTTTCTCTCCTTGCCATGGTCCTGCTCCTGTAAAGGCTGGCACTGAATCTTGCTAATTTGAGCCTCCAGATCTTTCAACTCTTCCTGCAAAGGTTTTTTCTTCCTGCACCAAACTTTTAATTGTCTACCCAGAATGTTAGTTCTTTGATAAAAAGATTGTGCCTGAGATTTGTTCCAACAATTTTTCGCTACTTATTGAAAATCATTTTCTCTAATCCACCAGTTTTCAAATTTGAAAACATTTTTCCTTCTTATATTTGTGCCATTTGTTGAAAGTAGAATGGGAGCATGATCACTGTAACAGTAAAGAAGGGGCATATTATAAACATTTGATATGGGGTACTGTAAACACCAATCATGATTTGCTAAACATCTATCTAAACGTTGTAAAAGTGGCTGTAAAGAAAAACGTCTGTTCGTCCAAGTGTATGCAGGTCCACTATAACCAAGATCAAATAAACCACAATCTTTCAGAGTATGACGAAAATTAAGCATACGACTATGGTTTATATTAGGGGAGCTCTTATCAGAGTCATACAGGATATCATTTAGGTCGCCCATACAAAGGATCGGCAAGTTGCGATTATCATACACAAAGTTTGCAACTTGCTTCCAAATAGTATCGGTATGGCGGTGGTAGGGATCTCCATAAATACAGGCTAGACCAAATTCTACACCATTAGACTTATCAGTAGCTAAGGCTAATATTACATAAAGCAACGAAGAAACAATGGAGAGCTTGAGGTCGTCAGTCCATATCAACCATAAGCCTCCGGATTTCTTCACCGCAGGCACTACAAAGCTATCATGCATGTTAAATCTTGAGCAAATATAAGAATTTGTAAATTTTGCATTTTTTTTTCAGATAGGAAAATTACCTGAGACTTGGTAGATGTTATCATCCTGGCAAGGTGACACATTTTTGGACTGTCAAGGCCCCTGCCGATACCCTGACAGTTCCAAGCCATAGCTCTCATGGCGCCCGTGGTGCCTTGAAGGCTGGCGCCATTGCCTGATCTTGCTGCAGAGAGATATGGCTTTGTGGTACATCATCACTGTCATTTTTGCTAGTAATCTGCATACCCATCTGAGAAACAGCAGCATCACTTGGATATTGATTCTCGGGTCCACCATCTGCATTGAAACTGGTGCTATCATTGAAATGATGATCATGGCCAGCCATGTAGAGTTCCCCAACCATTCTAGGAGGAGAGAAAGCCCCCATCCTAGAATCATCCGACCCACAAGATAGAGGCGATGGAGTACGGAGAGGCCAGGGGTCATAGTCTGTCGTGTTGGTGGACCTTGCTGGAGACTGACGGTTAGGCGTCGCAGGAAAGGAGTACTGATCCATTCCCACAGGAGAGCTCCTGCTGCTGCGCAGAGGGCTGCCACTACCCATCTGACTGGTTCCTCTCGCACGGTGCCAAGTGGAAGCACCAGGGCGATTGATAGTAAATCCCCTAGGAGATCGGTGGTTACCTCTAACTTGAGTTGCTGCAGTTATGTCCCATCTAGACCTTCTGATACGAGGCCTAACCTCTGTAGTGGCGGTCTTCCCTTTGGCAGTCGCTTCTGGTTCTTCTGAATAACCTGCATTGGAGGCTCTTCCACTCTTAGGCTAACAGAGAATTGGGGCTCTTTCTGCTCTGAATGCTTCCTCTCTCCCTTGCATGGTGGTAGTATGGGCAGTGAGTTCCTGCGTTGGGCCCTGGCTTGATTTCCCCAAGCCTGATGTTGGTATCTGGACTGAGGCTGCATTGATATCGATCGGTGGAGTTCTTCCTCCCTCTCCATGGCTTCCTGTCTGTGCCTATTTCTTGTTTGGTGGTTGATGAAAATTCAGAGGATCCTCTGATGCTTGCCTTTTGCAGATGGATTGGGAATGGAAAGCAGGAGGATGTGTGGTACAGGAGAGATGGGGTTCATCGATGGCAGGGATGCTTCCTCTGGGGGGGGGTAGGTAATTGCTGAATGAAGGCATCAATATTTCTTTCGAGGCTTGGTTGATTCATGGGTTGCTGTGTAGTAATGGTGTCAGTAGGTAGGCAGGGTGAATTAAGCAGAGTGAGTTGCTGGCATATTGGAGTCGAAGGCAAGGTGGCATGCAGTTCCAGGTGGCTGTTCTGCTTAGTTGTCAGACACTGAACATTTGCTGAGCTGGGGAACACTGCATGTTCCTTGAATGGGCCTAATAGGCCTTTTCCTTTTTCTTGATTGGGCTCTAACAGGGAGCTGCTGATGTTTTCCTGTAATTTCCTGTTTCTTCCTGATGTTTCTGATATGTCCTCTGCTTTCTTTTCAAAGTTTCCCACCTGAGCTGGGTAAGAGCTTTCCACTTCCATGTTGTCAGTGGCTTCTGAAATAAGTGTGCGATTCCTCCAGGTTTCTTCTCTGCCTCCAGGAGCTTCTCTGCAGAATTGACTAGCACTTGTGATTGCATGGTCTGTACGTGTCCTCTGATATGGGCCCTTCCCTGCAACGTGGCCTTCATTCCTTTCTCCTGTGTGAATCTGCTCTTCTGGGTTTTGACTGAGAAAAGGTTGGTGAACAGTGACTGCACCTGCCTGGACACTTTCTTGAACTGTTGCTAAACTCTCTTTATTTCTAATACTAATCCCCCCTCTATTTTTTCTATCTTTCTTAAAATTTCTAAAGGAGATATTCCTTGCCTTTGTCCTCTCTTTTTTTCCTGTGTAGCAAAAACTGCATTGAATCTGCTAAGTTCATTGTGTTGGAAGGAACTGAAAATGTGAGCTCCTTTGTTAACAGAGGATTCAGGGATTTTCTGATCATTAATCATCCAATCTCCATAACTTTGAAATGCAATTTGTGTCTGATCTTGCATGGATCTCATATTTTCTGCAATTATACTCTTCCTCAGTTGACAGTTTGTGTTTGAATGGAACATAACTCCACAAAAAAGACAGATTCTTCCTATTTTTTCATAATGAAAGTAAGCCATTCCTTCTTGATTCTGTCCCAAACTTAACTTAACCCTATCAAAAACTGGGTTGCAGACTCTGTGTTTTATGACTGCCCAAACATACTCTTGATGGCTAAATAGCATGTTTTCCTTTAATTGATGAAACTCTGAAGGTGTGCCAATGATTCTAATCAGCTCCTCTAGCATTGAGATGCTCCTATTATTCCAAGGAATTCCATATGCTCTTACTGTGACAAAGATATTCTGAAACATGTACTTTGGCGCATTCTTGGTTCTAATAGAGTTTTCCTGCTCTATAATGTATCCTTCTCCTTCTGGGTCAGCTAACTCTAAGAGAATAGTATCTGATCCCACTGACCATGGTTGATGCTCAAAGACCCACATCATGGACTGAAAACTATGAAAACTTGCTTTGAACACATATTGGTGTACCTGAGTTATTTCTCCATAGTTTGCTCTCCATGCTCTTTTCATGTGCTGCTGCATCATTGCTAGAGAGATTTGTCTTGGATTCCCTCCTGTTTCTCCAATCTTCATGTAAATTGCATACTTGCTGCTTTCTTCTACCTCTTGCTGTTGGCATGAGATCGTCATAGCCTGCAGGTTCAGAGCAAGATGAGGAATTTCTGGTGCCTGAAGAGTTGGTGGATTGTGGGGTGCAGATGAGTTTCCATCTATTCTCCTTGGTGATATTGGCGGGGAGGGCTCTAGGCTGTCAAGATCTGCCATCTTCCAATATGTGGAAAGACTACCATATCTCTCTAGCCGCCTAGCAGATGGTGATAGAACAGTGTGATGACGTTGTGGGGTGGATTGCTATGGATCTTTGCAGGTTTGTAGAGAGATTGGAGACTATTGGTGAGATGAGTGGAGGAGGGAGGGAGGGAGGGAGAGGGAAGGAGAGCGGCATCACGCCATACGCCACTAGGGACCTCCGCCGAGCCTTGTATGGATTGCAATATCGGGCGGGCATTCTAACAGCTTTTGTTTAAAGCGATATAAGCGATCGAGTAAACTTACGAGTTTCTTTTTTCTTAAATGCCGAGAGTCCAAATTGTTAATAGGTCGCTCAGCTCTTAACATGAGAAATTAGCTCACAAGTACTAAATGATAAAATTGCTGATGTCATCAATATTTAATGCAGAAAATTCAAAATTCAAAATGTTTTATAGATCAAACCATTTATCCAATTTAGGATCAATTTTCACTATTAGGCTAGTCGCGACGAGATCTTCGAAACTAGATCCCATGTTGATATGTTCTGACAACTTTTTTTTCGGACCAAACGTTATCCACCCGTAACATGTGAGTTACCGAGACTATAGTATATAAGCTATCCATCTTATAAAACACGTTGTGCAAAGATTTTTTTAGTGCATCCAGAAAAAATAATCAGCAACCGTTCTAAGAATTACATAACTTCAACCTACACTAGTGATGTCCCGCGTGCATGCTCTAACTAAATAACACGATTATTATGTTTTAAAAGTTACCCACCAGTAACACAAGAGTTATCTAAACTTTCAGCATATAAGTTATACACCTAATAACAAGTTATTCACCATTATAGAAATTTATCCACAGATAGAATATAAAATTTATGTACTGGATAACTTATATGTTTTAGGGTGGATAATTTACATATTATAATATAGATAAGTCACGTGTTAGGGATGGATAACACGATTTTGTTTGCCTTAAAAGTTATCCATCGATAACACAAGAGTTATCTAGGCTTTACCATGTAAGTTATCCACTCAATAACATATAAGTTGATCCACCGCTACGAAAATTACCCAGCAATAGAATATAAAAGTTATTCTAGCGGTTTGGCTTCGTTGCTATGTGTTTGTTTACTCAGTTCGCGCGACCCAATCTTTAAAGGCTAACGCGTAAAACATCAAATATTTTTTTAATTAAATCTAAGCTTCTTTTGCATAAGATATAATAAGTAGCGTCTCATGCCCTACCACCCACCATTATAAGTCGTAGTAAAAGAACGTAACACGCAACCAATAGTATAGCGGCTCGGCTTTATCGTCTATCGCCGCTATCGCGACGTACGAGTGATGAAGTCTCAATGGTGTTAGGGTACCGAGTCTTTATCGCTCGTCGATGCGTCGGTAACCTAACACCTAAAATACCGTGTTTTAATTAAACTTGCTCAACATGTATGTGAGAACATATATACCCAACACGTTTATATGCTGGATAACTTATGTGTTATAGGGTGGATAACATACATATTATGATATGGATAACGCACGTGTTAGGGGTGGGTAACTTTTTGGTCTAATTTTTTTTATCAAAACATATTAACATGGAATCTAGTTTTGAAGATCTCATCGCGACTAGTCCAACGGTAAAAACGGATTCTAAATCGGACAAACGGTTGATCTACAAGTCCTTTTAAGTTTTTGGTTTGATTTTAAGCCAGTTCTGATCCGTTTGTCATTTAGCGGCCATGCACACTCCACGTCCGAACATGCCCGCGCGATGCATGGTAAGGATGAGTCCGGCAAGATTGACCATCTACCGACCGTTCTAGGAATAGATTTCCTCTAAATTGTATATTTGTTGGTAGCTAGACGCTTGTAGTACATAGTTGCGTGAAGGTTTATGTGCATCACTTGAATGCTAATCCACACTTTTCTTTAAGAGCATCTTCACTCGTATTTCCAGGAGGGCCTTTCTAGAGCATTTTTTTTCATCCGGACGACGAAAAATCGTCCAGTCGTGTTTTCCGGCGCCCAATTTTTGTTAGATTTGTCCCATTTTACATTTGGGGTTTCCAGGCCGAACTCGGGGTGCCGGTAATTGTCTGGAAACAACGGATGAAGCAAAAAAAGGGTGGGTCAACCCTGTCGGCGACACAAGGCTAAGCTCCCACCTTTTTCTCCCCCTCGCCGCCATGTCGTCGCCGAGTTAGGCCGAACTATGATGAACTAGGCCAAACTATGCCGAACTAGGCCGAATTTGGCAAAATTTGGGAGAATTAGGCAAACTATGCCGAACTAGGCCAAACTAGGCCAAACTATGCTGAACTGGCCGAATTTGGGCGAAATTATCGCCGAACTAGGCCAATCTCTACAGAACTGCCGAATTTTAGCTAAATTTAGGCGAAATGTCATTGATTTTTTCTTACATGGAAACCACATTTAGAAACGCGAGTGGAAAATTGGATATTTTTAGACCAAAAGTTACATTAATCGTGAGAACGCCGAACAAGAGGTGCTCTAAATCTATACCTATAATAATATTAAATACGAAATGTTTCTTACCGGATCTATATTTATTTTTTGTTAAACGAATTTACCCTCCCACCAATTCGTTTAATCCACAAAATGCCATATCGTATCGTACCGTACCGGTTCCTACGTTACAATCGATCCAAAACAGTTCCCGTACAAAGGGTTCCACCCCGCAGCCGTCATGGTGACGAGTGTTCGCTGGCAGCCTGGCACGGCCTATCGAGGAGATGGCGCTGCATGCCGCCGGCGATCGAGCACGCTGGGAGGTTCGGCGGCAGCGGGGCAGGCTCCGCTACGGACGTGTGGCACGTGCCGGAACTCTGAGTCGAGACACCACACTGGATGTCTCGTCCGGTAAAAGCGTTGCCGCGCAAGGCTCCGCTGAGGACGTACACGTGTGTGTCACGTACGTGCCGGAACTCATGTCCATGCAGAGTGTTTCGCGCGGTGGAAGTGCAGCCGTGCGAGTTTAGATGCGACGTATATCAACCTGTCGGGCGTACATGAACGAGGAGAACTCAGGCGTGGTGGATATGCAAACCGAGGTCGGGAGGAGGTATATATGCTGAACAATACAGTAGTATTAATATAAACTACTGTATATTCAATTCTCCGTGGCCTAGAAATAGTATATTCAACAAAATACTTTCGCAGCTTTCTCCGGGCACTTTCCCTGATAAGAAAGTAAAATGAGAAACCAATCTTTAAAATATATATATTGCTTCAATCCTCCTAGTCATCGAAATACCAACTAACCTTGTTTTGGTATGAGTGCAAAGGAGAATACCGGGTTGTTGCACACATCGTAGCAAAAAGGTTGTTGGATCCCCACAGTCTACAAGAAATTGCGTAACATATTCGATAACAATTATACGATGTACTAAAATGTCTAAATCATTCGATTCACTAAAAGACATTTTAGTTTTGTGAATCGAACGTATTCACGGCCAAAATGGATGCAAACTTCAATATGTTTTCTGTACATTTGTTAGGCATTGAGGCCCATGTGTATTTTAGATTTTCCTTAAATTTTAAAGCATAGATTTATGGCAGTCCATATGTGTTTGAGTCCATATTTATGACAGCTCACATGGGAGTGGAGTGGGAACTCAAGTTTAGTCTCACATGGAAAGTTGAAGGAGAGTTACACCACTTTATAAGGTGGAGTGTTGCACTACTTTGTAAGTGAGTGACAATAAGTGAGATACACGCGCGCTCCTCCGACGACGACGCCCGCCCGTGTCGTCACCACATGCGCGCCACGGGTTGCGGGAATCTCGCCGAGCCGAGCTTTATAACATGCGTAACGTGGACTCGGGCCACGTTTGATGACCCACAAATATAGGAGATGTATCGTAATACTTTCGATAAATAGGAGTGTCGATCCCAACAAGGAGCAGAATGTGCTGAACATTGATATGGAGCAGGAAATCCTTATAAATACTTAGCAAACGGATTTTTAATGGTTTTCTGACAAAGTAACAAAACAAAGAGCAAGCAACAGAAGTAACGAGCAAACGGAGCAAGTGGCTCAATCCTTTCTTAGCAAAGGACAAGCCGGTGAAAATACTTATAAATACCAAAGATTCTCGAGGACACATGAGAATTCTGTCAAGTGATTTCGCTGCAAATAGTTGAGTACTCTTCTTTGGTGTTTGTAAGTGTTATGTGGTAAACCTGTGCTAACATACTGCCCCTCCTAGGACTTATACATACTTGTGATTAAACCCCCTGCAAACATCCGTAACTACAGAAAAGTAATTAAGATATAATTCTAACCACACCCTTAAACTCTGAGATCCTACGCTTCCTTGTGCAAAGGTGTCCTAATGGGGGTTCAGGTTTCTGTCACTCCGGCAACCCCATAATTAGTAGCCAAATACACAATGCATTCTCCTAGGCCCATAAATGGTGAAGTATCATGTAATCGACGTTCGCATGACACCACTAGAAGAATAGCACCACAACTTAAATACTAAACCATTGAATAATAACTCATCACAGATTCACTACTAATAACATGACTTTTCCCATGTCCTCAAGAACTAAACGAACTACTCACGAGACATCATATGGATCAAGATCAAAGATGATATGATAATGGATAACAATCTAAACATAAACAATATCCAATGGTTCCACTCATAAGCATCAACTACAATAGTAATTAACACCAAGAAAGTTTCCCCTAATGAACTAAGCAATATCCAACACAATTGTTACAGCGGGACGGAGTGATGATGATGGTGCTGGAGGAGATGATGGTGTGGATGATGATGATGATCCCGATGAAGCCTAGCTTGATGACGGTGTTGATGGCGACGGTCTCCCCTCTCCGGGAAGGTATTCCCCTGCAGAAATCTGTCTGCCGGAGAGATCTTTCTCTCTCGGTGTTTTCCGCCTCCCATAGGCGGCGAAAGTCTATTTGTGGTCGCCCTCCTGGTGTTAGGGTTCCGTAAGAAAGATATATGCGAAGGGGCGGAGTCGGAGGCCGAACAGGTGGGCCAAACCCACCCTAGGCGCAGGGTCAGGTGGGCCCGTGCCTAGGGGGTGTGGGCCCCCTGAGGCCCCCCTTCGCTCCTCCTTATGGCTTCCTTCGTCTTCTGGTAAAATAATACGTTTCCATATTTTTCTGGTATTTTTCTGATCTTCGCGAAATTACACTGAAACGCCGTCTTTTCCATCAGAATCCAGACTCCGGCAATCCATCCTCCAGGAATCATCCAACATGCATAAAAAAATGAAAATCCATAAGTAATACCTCATAATAAGACAAATATCAATGAATAGAGGTAAATTATGATATAGAATGGTGATGCAAATTGGGCGTATCAACTCCCCCAAGCTTAGACTTCGCTTGTCCCTAAGCGAATACTCAGTAAACATGTCCACAGGTTTATGGAGTGAAGTGTCGATAAAAAGAATACGAACAAGAAGCATCACACGTACCTTTGCACAACTCATAGAAGAAAACAACTCACCATTATATAACTTAGCTTACAACCAAGTACAGCAGTCACAATAGAGATACATAAAGATAAATCATAATTGGAATTGGCAAACTTGTTCTTGGTCAGAGAACACCCGATAAACAGTTTCACAAAAGCTTTTTGTAGAAGTTTCAAAACAGGAGCACTCTTTGCTCAAAAAGGTTTTTCACAAGTGAAGGCTTTCAAAGTAATACTCAATAGATAAGAGTTTTGTGCAAACAAGGAAGATAAACAACATGATTGAATAAATCACCATATGAATGCTTGAAACACAACAACTCAAACTTGCTGGAGATAGAGAGGAAGTGGGATTACTGACTCAACTGGTAACTGGAGAAAGGTCCCTTTATAGAGGGTAGCAGGGATTACAAGTCATAAAGAGCTTTTGAAAGATTATGATACTTACTAGCTTTGAGCCCTCATTGCCCCTATCATAAGCATCTTGAGATGATTAAGGTTAAAGTGAACAAATATGAAGTATACGCTTGACGAAATATAAGTTGGCAATCTCATGTCCCTTGAATATGAGGTCCACTCTTCATGCATACTTAACTTTGGATCCAGGTAAGTTCTTGTCATTGTAAGTATTTGCATATCATTGAGAACCGCCAACGAGGTACCCCTTGAACATGGTACAGGATCTTTCCCATAACCAAAATGACAAGGCAAGCAGACAATAAGCATCTCAGCAATCTTTTTATTTACTATGCATATAGCTTTTTATTGAGGATGCTTCATAGATGATTCACTATGGTGATGATGCAAGTTTCCACCATGATTAAGCATGGCTTAGGCTAGCGGCCCAGGCGTTTCTCTAACACATAATACAAACTCCATGGACTTACAAGTTTCATCTTTATTTCACACCAGTGACATCCATAGACAAAAGAGCACGATATCAACTATGTACAGAGTACAAGTGCAATGTTGAAAACGTTCCCCGTGACAACACGGTTCTGCTAATCCCAACGTATAGATGCAAGCATATACAACTTCGATGGCCACAATGGTTCAAGTTTATTAGGGGCAAGTAAATAAAGTGTGCCATCAAGTTCGTGAGAGCTTTACTAACTAGTTTTAACATAACAAAATACTTTTTAATTCGAGGTAGATGAAGCTTGAGAATTTTCTAGGAATAGCAATAGCTATTAGGTAGATATGGTGGAAACAAGTGGCAAAAGTTTTTGGTTCAAAGGGTTTTGGAAACATGAGAAGTATGCCTTCTCAAAACAGGTTTTTGGCTAGCAAGGCTGGGTAGCAAGCAAGAGAGTTGAAAGAAACAAGCAAACATACAAGTAATAAAGCCAAACATGCAATTTTTCCTTGAAGACATAGAAGAATATTAAATAAAGAATACCAAGCTTATGAGCCAATAAGAAAGAAAACAAATGATACCAAATACCTGTAAGCTTCTTTCTTTCTTTTCTTTCAAACTAATGCCACTGACCAGAACCCGGTTTGCCAAAACCAATTTAGATCCACTTGATGATCCCAAAGTGGTGCCAATACTGAACAACAAGATCATCATATAATAGATTGCAAACTAAAAGTAAGAAGTGCAAAAAGTAAAGATGAGACTTCTCATTAATATTCCAATAAAGGCACTCACTCCAAGGGATACATAGATAATCAAGTAAAGGAGAGAGACTTCCACATGCAAACCAAATTATAAGATAACTTCTCTACCACAGATATGAATCCGCTAAAAAGGTAAAATATGAAAGATAATGGTGGTGATACCGCAGCACTCCCCCAAGCTTGGAACAAGCCAAGGGGATGCCAAACCTGATGACGATTCACTCCTTCTATGGTGGTGTTCTTCCAACTCTATCTCCACGGGCTTCTTGCCTTTGTCGTTGGCGGAGGCCATGGTGCTCTAAACTTGAGAAGATTTCCTGACAGAAACAGATTGAAATGAAAACACGACGAGAACATGATGCACGAACCTCGGGGGATCCGGGGGGTTATATATTACGAAGAATCAATACATAAGGAAGGTTTTGACACGGAAACGAAGCGTAGACGGAGTCTGGGGGTGGAACACCCCCCTCAGGCGCGGCCAGGCTGGGCCCGCGCCTGGGGTGGGTTTGTCCACCCTGGGCTCCATTTCCTCTTTAGTTTCGTCTCGTAACTTCCCTTATGTATTAAAAACATAAAAAATATAAAAAGATTGGAGATTCGCAAACCTTCTGTTTTCACCACTCTTTACCTATTTGAAGACGAAATCTGCAGTTTCTGGTGCTTGGTTCTTGATAAATTCTTCTGGAGTCACCATTTGAATGACATCCACTTCTTCATTATAAGAATCTCCAGAAATATAATGTTTTAGTCTTTGACCATTAACCACCTGTGTTGTGTCATCTTTCAGAGAAGAGATTTTGATGGCACCTGAACGGTACACTTCCTTGATAACAAAAGGACCTTCCCATTTGGAGAGTAGTTTCCCTGCAAAAAATCTGAGACGAGACCTATACAAAAGAACTTTCTTACCAACATGGAACTCCCTTTTGAGAATTCTCCTATCATGCCATCTTTTTACTTTTTCCTTAAAGAGCCTAGCATTTTCGTAAGCTTCCCCTCTCCACTCATCTAGATTACTTAAATCGAGCAGTCTTTTCTTACCAGCAAATCTAAAATCTCTATTCAACTCTTTTACTGCCCAATAAGCTTTGTGTTCTAATTCTAAAGGCAAGTGACAAGCTTTTCCATAGACCATTTTGTAAGGTGACGTCCCCATAGGATTTTATAAGCAGTTCTATAAGCCCACAAAGCGTCATTCAAATTTTTAGCCCATTTTTTTCTAGATCTATTGACAGTCTTCTGCAAGATAGATTTGATTTCCCTATTGGAAAGTTCTACTTGCCCACTAGTTTGGGGGTGATAAGCTGAAGCTATTCTGTGCTTTACGTCATACTTAGCGAGAGTTTTTCTAAAAAAACCATAAATAAAATGGGAGCCTCCATCAGTCATGAGATACCTAGGTACACCGAACCTAGGAAAAATGACATCTTTGAGCATTTTCAAAGAGGTCTTACCATCAGCACTGCTCGCAGGTATGGCTTCTACCCACTTTGTAACATAATCAACAACAACAAGAATATGAGTATACACTTTTGAATGAGGAAAAGGCCCCATAAAGTTGAATCCCCAATAATCAAAAGGTTCAATAACAAGAGAATAATTCATAGGCATTTCATTGCGTCTAGAGATGTTACCTACTCGTTGGCACTCATCATAGGATAAGATAAACTTTCTTGCATCTTTAAAAAGAGTAGGCCAATAAAATCAAGATTGTAAAACCTTCTGTGCAGTCCTATCTCCAGCATGATGTCCTCCATAAGCACTGCCATGGAATTTTCTCAATATCTCTTATTTTCAAATTCTGGAACACATCTTCTCATAATGCCATCCACTCTTTCCTTATATAGGTGTGGGTCATCCCAAAAGTAATGCCTTAGATCATAGAAGAATTTTCTTCTTTGTTGGGATGTAAAGGTTGGAGGCAAATACTTGAAAACAATAAAGTTAGCATAATCAGCATACCAAGGATTCTCATGTGGACTTACCCTTATTGCAACTAACTGCTCATTTGGAAAATTATCATTAACAGGCAAAGGGTCAAATTTTTTTTTCCAAACGAGATAAATTATCAGCAACAGGATTATCAGCACCTTTCCTATCCATAATATGCAGATCAAACTCTTGCAAAAGCAACACCCACCTTATAAGCCTAGGCTTAGCGTCCTTCTTTGTCATAAGGTACTTAATAGCTGCATGGTCAGTATGAATAGTAACCTTAGAATCAACAATATAAGGTCTAAACTTATCACAAGCAAAGATTACAGCCAATAACTCTTTTTCAGTAGTAGCATAATTTTTTGAGCAGCATCTAGAGTCTTGCTGGCATAATGAATAACATTCAGCTTCTTGTCAACACGTTGTCCAAGGAAAAGATTGTAGATGTTGCTTTACTATGGCTGTTAGTGTGTATGCTCTGCTTTACTAGTGATTGTAGATGTTGTTGTCATGATTTATATTATAAAATTAATCATGGAAATTATTTCTAATAATCCAACATCATTCATATTTTCTGTGTTGGCAAGGTTCAGGTGTCCTGGATAAACTGAACCTGAAAAATTCTGATCGGGAGAGACAGCAAAACGTATTCCATACAAGGAACACACTTGGCGGAACTGATACTAGATAAGTAAACTGGATATTTATACCAACTGGCTCGCGCCATGAAATCCTAAAACATATACTAGAACAAGTGCTTGCAAACATGAAATTAAACATAGATAGGGGACTTGTTGCGTTTTAATCGGGGTGATGGATCCGCTTACCGGATGCGAGTCATCAATATGTTTGACCGACTAACGTATAATGTCTTACTCGGGTTATCCCGAAGGACAAAGATGATGCACCTCAATGCGTTTTAGGAGGCCGATCTCACCGCAGGATATGCAATACAGTGATCCGACGCTTTTAGAATCAGAAGCCCTTTTTCTTGGGAGGACCTCGTCTGAGATTCCAGTGACTATTGGCTGAGTTAGTCAACCTAATCGCTCTAACTTGGTTATCAATTCTTCGAAACATGGAGTTATCGAAGAAATGGAAGCAAAAAACAAGGGTCTACAAGTAAAAGGTAGATTGTATTAATTTTGTCGATCGTGTACTTAAATTCAATTTGCAGTCACCCTCACAATTTATATGGTGTCTCGAATTTTAGAACTCTCGTATGATATTTAAGGATATTAAATATAAACAAAACATACATACAATACACACATATATATATAATAATTCATGTACCTTTTCACAATATTGTGTTTAGATTTAGCACAATGCAATTTTTCAGTAAATATACAATACAAGCAAAAGAAACAATGTAATTTATATTAGCAACATTCATATGTTGTTAACTTCACACCTAATTAATTGAAATTATAGTCATTAAAACTATGTAATGGTAAAAAAGGTTATACAATGGTATAAAAGTTTATTATAAATATATTTATCCACTAGAAATTGAAAATATGTTCAGATCGTCCTTCCTCACAAGAGTTGGTATAGCTCTGATGATGCCATTACTCTCATTCTTTACTCAACAGGCTTTGGATTAGTCTTGCGCTTCTTGGTTTTGGAGCGCTTGCGCGCGCCTTTCATCAGTTTATGATGATAGACTTTGTTGGGCTAATCAATCGAAACTAGCCTCCTTGGTCATCACTCTTGCAAGTGTTCGTCGGAGGTTATTTAGAACTTTCTCCGGCAAATAGTTTTTACACTGCTAGAAGGGTGACTATCCTTCCAATCCAAGCCAAGCATTTTTTAGTAGATGTGCAATATATGGAGGCTAAGGAGCTGTATACAATTGGTCAATCACATTATGCACCACACATTCAAATTTTTCTATGCGTTCTCCAGTTTGTCTGCCTAGCACCTTAATCACGCAGCAGCCTCATGTAACCCGGATATCATGTTACTTCCACGCTCCTCCCCATGATTTGTCATCTTATAGTGAGTCGACATTTTTGCTAACAAGATAACAGGTAGTAAATGACAATTGTGTGTGAGCGACGACTCTTGGGTGTTGGGTGGGATATCGGTTGGAATGGCACCAACAAAGACACTTTGGGTTTGCAGTTGCCTACTACAAAGATTATGTTTTTGTATTGAGGACCTCAAGCACTCGTATCGCTTCATTTTCCATTTATTTGCAATCGGGAGAAATAATATTTACATGCAGTGTTGGAAATGCAAACGAAAGTTGAGGTATAGCGAGGTATGTTTCCAATGATATAACTGCACATCGGACATCTAATATACAATAGCCAAACGATAAAAACTCGATATACAATAGCTCAACAAAAATGAAAACACAATTTCTCTCAACGAGCCTAACAAACCTGACTTGTGATCATTTGTACGAAGAACCAGAGATCGCTAGAGAAACGAAGTCATATAGGAAAAAACCAGCTACAGTTGATATCTAGCAGGGCGACGACATGGCTTGACCTAGAAGCAAAGATAGGTGTAGCACAATTACGTGGACATGGTAGGCAGAGGCATGGATCAACCAGAAGCGAACATTTTGGATCTTCCCGGCGTATTTTTTCTTTAGTATAAAAGAGTTTCTTACTCCATTATACATAAATTTGAATCAAGTTATTTATGGATCTCAAATGAAAAAAAATTGTAACATCCTATCATTTAGGACCAAAATACGGGGTAGAAATGGGAATTGTATATTGCATTCACACATCTTAAAATGAGGGTGATTTTTCTCATGTTGCTCAATACAGAAAGTGATTATGATTGGAATATCAGATGGCTTAGGTTAAGATAATCAGGTGAGTGCTATAAACTTTTAGATCTCCTTCCCTCTAGCCTTGATCCTCTACGCCTGATTCCGTGCTATCCCGGTTTTGCTGTAGAGCTGCTTAAGCATTTCCCTGTGAGCCATGTGTCCGAGAACCACCTCCCTAGGAGCCTGTGATCCGGCCGCCGTCCGTCATCGACCATGCAGGAGGGGCTAATGGATGAGATGCAAGAGTGGCGACTTGTAAAAATCAAGTGCAGTCGGTGCAAAGCATCAAGAAAAAGTTGTATGTGACTTCTCAAGAGGCGATAGAGGCGGTGGCTAAAAACCCCATCTAAGGTTCTTTCCCCCTGCCGGTGTTACCGCTCCGCCTCGGGTGGCCTTGGGTCTTGGAGGTATGACGGATCACGGTCCCAACCAGCGGAGGGTTTCCTTCTTTGTTATCCTCCTGGATGTGGGGCCCATGTCCCGCATGTCATCCATGTCACCATGATTTCAACGACCTAGCTAAATTTAGACCAAATCCGAGTCAAAATATCTGAATTTCATATCAACAATTATACAATCCGTGAGTAGGAGCACTATATAAATCGAGTCACACACAAAAAATACGAGGATCGCAGATGCTTATCCCTGTTGTCTCGGGATGGGATTGTGGACAAGACATGCGCATATCCAATCTTAACCTGAACTGAATTGATCAAGAGTGCTGAAGCCGCACCAAACCAAATCGATAAAAAGAAGCTCAAGCCACCACCAGCTTCTCCGCGACGAGTAGAGGAGACCGTCGATCGAATCGTCAAACCCTTAACCCCCGATCGAGGGGAAACGAACCCTAATTCTCCAATCCCCGCCTGGCAACATAGTCCGCCCTCCTCGGCTCTACGCGATACCTTACATAGGCCGCTGGCGGCTCACGCTTTCCCATCTTCTTCCTCAACATGAGGGCCACCACCACCGATCTCCGAAATGAGACAACTGCGTTAGCGTTGAAGGCAGCGGGCCTCACCATCTAGGTTTCCTTCATCTTTGCTAGTCCGTCGTGCCTCTCCTACTTCTGCATATGTTGCATCAACGTCTGCGAGGAGATCACATTCGCAAACACGCCGAAGTTCGTTTCCTCTGTGGAGGACACGACCCTCATCCAAGTCGGTCGCACCACCAGAAAGTCGGCCCTCATTCTAGTTACTTGGTATTTAGATAAATATGCCACGATTAATTTGGAACAAGGGAGTCTCTTTCATTTTACGCTTGTCATCATGAACGATGGTTGCGGCTCGGGTGAGCTGGTCCTTTTAGATCTTTAACACAGGTAGTCTAGTGTAACAAGGTCTAAAACAACGCTTTGTCCGGCTTCCGGAGTAAATTGCAGAAAGCTACCACAATTCGTGAAGGGTTTCGCAGCATAGTAAATCAAAAAAATTCTACGGATGCGAACGGGAAAGCCAAGATCTAATCTAGGAGATGCAAACAACGAGGGGGATTAGATGAGATCTTCATACCCTTGAAGATTTGCACAGCGGAACGTTCGTCGGAACGTGGGTGATGTAGTCGTACTCGCTTCTCCTCTTCGCGATCCGATCCGATCTAACACCGCAAGTGGCGATGCCTCCGAGAGATGCACACGTGCGGCACCTCGACGTCGGTACACAAAGTATGGTGGAGAGAGGATTGGATCTACAACGCGACGGCGCGGTGCAAGTGGTGGAGAGTTTCTGCAGCAGGGCTTCGCCTACGTGCAGTCGGGAGGGAGAGAGAGACAGGAGGGCAGCAGGGCGGCTAGGGATTGAGGAGGAGGTGTGTGTGGGGGGGGAGGGTGCGCCCCAGCCCTATCCCCTCCCCCAAGCCCTAGGCCGGCGGCCAAGGAGGGAGGAGTGGGGGGCAAGTTCCCCCCCTTCTAGAAGCTTTCCTAGGGTTTGCCCTAGGTCTGGCCGGCTGGGCCCTATGGGGCCTTGTGCCCCAGGCCCAATGCGGCCAGGGCACTCCCTCATAGGCCCATTCCCCCTCCCGACAGGTGGGGCCACGTTGGTCCCCCTCCGGAAGGTTCTAGAAGCTTCCGGTACAATACCGATTAACCCGAAACAATTCCAAACTCCAAAAACTGCATTGCCTTATATGAATCTTATTCTCCGGACCATTCCGGAACCTCTCGTGATGTCCCGGATCCCATCCGAGACTCTGAACAAAAACTCATAAACCAATTATCCAATCTATCCTAGCGTCGAGACACGTTAAGTGTGTGACCCTTCGGGTTCGAGAATATGCAGACATGATCTTCTATCAATAATCAACAACGGGGTCTGGAAACCCATATTGACTCCCACACATTCATCGATGATCATATCAGATGAACCACGATGCCAGGATTCAATCAATCCCATATATATATATTCCCTTCGTCTCGCGATATTTTACTTGCCCGAGATTTGATCGTCGATACCGTCATACCTAGTTCAATCTTGTTCACAGCAAGTACTTTACTCGTTCCGTAATCCTATATCACTTTGTGATTAACTCCTTAACCACATGCTTGCAAGCGGTGTTGATATCGATTACCGAGTGGGCCGAAGTATATCTCTCCGACTTGGGAGGGACAAATCCCATCTTGATACATACAACCCAACAGGTACTTTTCGATCACCTGAGAGACACCTTTATGATCACCCTCTCATAGGATGACGTTTGATGACCTCAAAGCTTTCTTCCGATACCAGGGAGTTGTATTATCTCATGGTCTAAGGAATACAATATTTGACATAAGAAAAAGCTTCGCAAAGATGAACACGATGACACGATCTAATTGCTCCGCTTAGTTTGGGTCTGTCCATCATATCATTCTCCCAATGATATGATCTCATTATTAATCGACAACTCATGTCTATGGTTGGGAAACCTTAACCATCATTAATCAATGAGCTAGTCCATAGAGGCATACTAGGGACACGATGTTGTTCACAAACCACACAAGTATTAAAGTTTCCTCTTAATACAATTCTAGCATGGAATATAAACTTTATCATGAACAATAATTATAATAATAACATCTTTATTATTGCCTCTAGGGCATAATTCCAACAGTCTCCCACTTGCACTAGAGTCAATAATCTAGTTTACATTTGGCAACAATCTCACACCATGGCACTAAGGTGCCGATCATGTTTTGCACGTGGAAGAGGTTTAGTCAATGGATCTACGACATTCAGATCTGTATGTACTTTGCTAATCTTCAGATCTCCATCTGCTATATAATCTCGGATTATATGAAACTTGCGGTTGATATGCTTGGTCTTTGGATGATATCTTGGTTCCTTAGCGAGTGCTATGGCGCTAGTGTTGTCACACAATATCTCCAGTGGGTCCAATGCACTTGGAACCACGCCAAGCTCAGTGATGAAGTTCCTGATCCAAACTCCTTCACTTGACGCTTCTGCAGCAACCATGTATTCCGCTTCTACTGTAGATCCTGCGATCACTCTTTGCTTGTAGCTTCTCCAGCTCACAGCTCCTCCATTCAAAATATAAACGTATCATGTCTGAGATTTAGAATCATCCTTATCGGTGTCGAAACTAGCGTCGACGTAACCTTTTACGACGAGCTGTTCATCACCTCCATAGACTAAGAACATTTCTTTAGTCCTATTTAGGTACTTTAGGATGTTCTTCACAGCTGTACAATGTTCCACTCCTGGATCACTTTGGTATCTGCTCGTCAAACTAAGAGCATTGGACACATCCGGTCTAGTACACAGCATGGCATACATGATAGAACCTATGGCCGAGGCATAAGGCACTTTGCTCATAGCTTCTCTAACATTTACCGTAGCTGGACACTGAGCCTTGATCAATATCTTACCTGACAACATAGGCACTGAACCTTTCTTTGCCTTATCCATTCTGAACCTTTTCAGAACCTTGTCTAGGTATGTACTCTGGCTTAAAGCTATCAGGCGTCTTTGTCTATCTCTAGATTTTGATGCCCAATATATAAGCAGCTTCACCTAGGTCTTTCATTGAAAAACACTTGTTCAAATAACTCTTCACATCGTTAAGCATGTTAATGTCATTTCCAATAATCAATATGTCATCCACATATAGTACCAGAAATTTCACCGAGCTCCCACTCACTTTCTTGTAGATACAAGCTTCATAGCAATTTGGAACAAATCCAAAGCTCTTGATCACTTGATCAAAACGAAGGTTCCAACTCCGAGATGCTTGCTTCAGTCCATAAATGGAACGCTGAAGTTTGCACACTTTATCAGCATCCTTAGGATCGACAAAACCTTCGGGTTGCATCATATACAACTCTTCATCAATGTTGCCATTGAGGAACGCAGTCTTGACATCCATCTGCCATATTTCATAATCATGAAACGCAGCAATTGCTAATAAAATCCGAATGGACTTAAACATCTCTAGGGAGAGAAAGTCTCATCGTAGTCAACACCTTGAACTTGTCGAAAACCTTTCGCGACAAGTCGTGCTTTATAGACGGTAACATTACCATCCGCGTCCGTTTTCCTCTTGAAGATCCATTTGCACTCAACGGACTTTCGGTCGCTAGGAGGGTCCACCAAAGTCCATACTTGGTTTTCGCTCATGGATCCCAATTCGGATTTCATGGCCTCTAGCCATTTCTCAGAGTCTGGGCTCTTCATCGCTTCCTCATAGTTCGTAGGTTCACTGTCTTCTACCAACAAGACAGTCAAGACAGGGTTGCTGTACCACTCAGGAGGGGCACGTGACCTTGTTGACCTGCGATGTTTAGTAGCAGCATCGTCCGAAGCTTCATGATCCTTGTCATTAGCTTCCTCTATTGTTGGTGCAGGCGGCACTAGAACAATTTCAGGTGCTGCGCTACTCTCCAATTCAAGAGAAGGTTCAACAACCTCGTCTAGCACTAATTTCCTCCCACTCACTTCTTTCGAGAGAAACTCCTTCTCAAGAAAGGAACCGTTCTTTGCGACAAACACTTTGCCTTCGGTTCTGTGATAGAAGGTATACCCAATAGTTTCCTTAGGGTATCCTATGAATACGCATTTCTCCGCTTTGGGTTCGAGCTTGTCCGGCATCAACTTCTTGACGTAGGCTTCGTATCCCCAAACTTTAAGAAACGACAACTTATGTTTAGCACCAAACCACAGTTCATACGGTGTCGTCTCAACGGATTTAGATGGTGCCCTATTTAAAGTGAATGTAGCGGTTTCTAATGCATAACTCCAAAATGATAACGGCAAATCAGTAAAAGACATCATTGATCGGACCATATCCAATAGAGTTCGATTCTGGCGTTCAGACACACCATTGCGCGGTGGTGTTCCGGGTGGCGTGAGTTGCGAAACGATTCCGCTTGCTTTAAGATGCGTGAGAAAATCATAACTCAAATATTCACCTCCACGATCGGATCATAGAAACTTAATCTTTCTGTTACGATGGTTCTCCACTTCATTCTGAAATTCCTTGAACTTTTCAAATGTTTCAGATTTATGTTTCATTAAATAGATATACCCATATCTACTTAAGTCATCGGTAAAAGTGAGAAAATAGCGATATCCACCGCGCGTCGAAACACTCATCGGTCCGCATACATCGGTATGTATGATTTCCAACAAGTCCGTTGCTCGCTCCATCATTCCGGAGAACGGGGTTTTGATCATCTTGCCCATGAGGCATGGTTCGCATGTGTCAAATGATTCAAAATCAAGAGACTCCAAAAGTCCATCAGAATGGAGTTTCTTCATGCGTTTTACACCAATATGACCTAGACGACAGTGCCACAAATAAGTAGTATTATCACTATCTTCTTTGTATCTCTTAGCCTCAATGTTATGGATGTGTGTTTCATCCCTTTCGAGATTCATAAGAAATAAACCATTCATAGCAGGTGCATGACCATAAAAGATGTTACTCATATAAATAGAACAACCATTAGTCTCCGATTTAAATGAATAACCGTCTTGCAATAAACACGATCCAGAAATAATGTTCATGCTCAACGCAGACACATAATAACACTTATTAAGGTTTAAAACTAATCCCGAAGGTAAAACTAAGGAGAGCGTGCCGACGGCCATCACATCAACTCTTGATCCGTTGCCAACGTGCATCGTCACCTCATCCCTCGCAAGCTGCCGTCTATTCCGTAGCTCCTGTTTCGAGTTACAAATATTAGCAACTGAACCAGTATCAAATACCCAGGCACTACAACGAGGGCTAGTAAGGAAAACATCAATAACATGTATATCAAATATACCTTTGATGGTGCCAGCCTTCTTGTCCGCTAAGTACTTCGGACAGTTGCGCTTCCAGTGACCCTTGTCCTTGCAATAGAAGCACTTAGTGTCCGGCTTGGGTCCAGACTTGAGCTTCTTCTCAGCAGGGACAACGCGCTTGCCGCCGCCTTTCTTGAAGGGCTTCTTTGCACCCTTACCTTTCTTGAAGGTGGGGGGCTTGTTGACCATCAACACATGATTATCCTTTTTTATGTCCACCTCCGCAGCCTTCAGCTTTGCGAAGAGCTCGGTGATCGTATCAGTGGAACCAATCTGATTATGAGTCACTACAAAACTTTTGTAGCTGGGAGGGAGTGATTGCAGAACCCTGTCAATCTTGAGCTCCTCTGGAATCTTGCAGTCCAGTTGCTCAAGGCGTTGAGTGTAGACCGACATCTTTATGGCATGCTCACTAACGGAACTCCCTTCCTCCATCTTGCAGTTAAAGAATTTCTCAGAGATCTCATATCTCTCAGAACGGGCCTGAGTCTGAAACATAGTTTTCAGCTCCTCAAGAATCTCAAAGGGCCCGGGATAGTCTTCAAAACGATTTTGAAGGTCCGATTCCATAGCAAACAACATGGTGCTCTTAATCACACCATAATCATCTTTGCCCGACTGATAGACAGCTTTCTCATCAGCCGACGCATCTACAGCAGGGGCATCACCTAACGCATTTTCAAGGACATAGTCCTTTTGACCACCAGAGAGAATGATTCTCAGATTGCGGAACCAATTGGTGAAATTAGACCCATTGTTTCTAAGCTTTTCCTTCTCAGCAAAAACGTTGAAGTTGAAGTTGGACTTAGCCATTTGATCTACAATGTTTGCAAGTACAAATTAGACTATGTTCATGATAACTAGTTCTACTTTAATCAAATTACTAGATGAACTCCCACTAAATTCAACATCCCTCAAGTTGTTTAGTGAACATGATCCAAATTCACCACACCTAATCCGATCTTCACGAGAAGAGATGTGGTTTCAATGGTGGACAACAAAGTGTCGATCATATCATTCATATGACTCATGCTTAACCTTTCGGTTCTTGTGTTCCGAGGCCATGTCTGTACATGCTAGGCTCGTCAAGTCAAACCCAAGTATTTCCGCGTGTGCAAAACTGGCTTGCACCCGTTGTACGTGAATGTAGAGTCTATAGCACCCGATCATCACGTGATGCTTGGACACGACGAACTTTCGCAACGGTGCATACATGGGGAGAACACAGTTTTATCTTGATCTTTAAGTGAGGAATCATCTTATAATGCTACCGTCGTGATCTAAGCATAATAAGATACATAAAAGGATAAACATCACATGCATATAACTTTATGTGACATTGTATAGCCAATCTTCGCGCAATGATCTCCATCTTGTGCGTGCCGGCATGATCTCCATCACTCCACCATGATTGCCTCCACCATGAATAGCAACTACAACTATTGCTAACTACTTAGCGATAAAGTGAAACTATTATATGGCATATAAGAAGTTGACACACAGGTCATACACAATTATAAAGACAACCATATGGCTCCTGCCGGTTGTGTACTCATCGACATGCAAGTCGTGAAACATTACAAAACATGATCATTGCATACAACATACACATCACATCTTGGGCCATACCATATCACAGAAAACACTCCCTGCAAAAACAAGTTAGACGCCTCTACTTTGTTGTTGCATGTTTTACGTGGCTTATGGGAGTAGCAAGCTAAGAACGATTCTTATCTACGGAAAGCCACAACGGTGACATTATGGTTGCCAAACTCCGGTGTAAATCCCATGACAACTATAGTGAGAGAAACTGACATCCACCAGCCGCATGTGTGGAACAAGCCACACGTCAAGTGCGGAGCCGGTCTCGCGAACGACGTCGCGTAAGGTTGGCCTGGACCGCTTCAATCTCACTATCCCGCGTCATAAGAAGAACACAAACAAGAGGCTTGCAATAGAAAACATCAACGCCCGCAACAACCATGTTGCGTTCTACTCGTGAAACACATCTACGCATAGATCTAGCTCTGATACCACTGAAGGGTTTCGCAACATAGTAAATCTAAAATTTTCTACGGATGCGAACGGGAAAGCCAAGATCTAATCTAGGAGATGCAAACAACGAGGGGGATTAGATGAGATCTTCATACCCTTTAAGATTTGCACAGCGGAACGTTCGTCGAAACGTGGGTGATGTAGTCGTACTCGCTTCTCCTCTTCGCGATCCGATCCGATCTAACACCGCAAGTGGCGATGCCTCCGAGAGATGCACACGTGCGGAACCTCAACGTCTCCTCCTTCCTCGGTCCAGCAAGTATGGTGGAGAGACGGATTGGATCTACAACGCGACGGCGCGGTGCAAGTGGTGGAGAGTTTCTGCAGCAGGGCTTCGCCTACATGCAGTCGGGAGGGAGAGAGAGAGGAGGGCAGCAGGGCGGCTAGGGCTTGACGAGGAGGTGTGGGGGGGGGGAGTGTGCGCCCCAGTCCTCTATATATAGAGGGGTGAGCGCCAGCCCTAGCCCCTCCCCCAAGCCCTAGGCCGGCGGCCAAGGAGGGAGGAGTGGGGGGCAAGTCCCCCCTTCTAGAAGCTTTCCTAGGGTTTGCCCTAGGTCTGGCCGGCTGGGCCCTATGGGGCCTTGTGCCCCTAGCCCAATGCGGCCAGAGCACTCCCTCATAGGCCCATGCCCCCTCCCAGCAGGTGGGGCCACGTTGGTCCCCCTCCGGAAGGTTCTAGAAGCTTCCGGTACAATACCGATTAACCCGAAACAATTCCGAACTCCAAAAACCGCATTGCCTTATATGAATCTTATTCTCTGGACCATTCCGGAACCTCTCGTGATGTCCCGGATCCCATCCGAGACTCCGAATAAAAACTCATAAACCAATTATCCAATCTATCCTAGCGTCGAGACACGTTAAGTGTGTGACCCTTCGGGTTCGAGAATATGCAGACATGATCTTCTATCAATAATCAACAGCGGGGTCTGGAAACCCATATTGACTCCCACACATTCATCGATGATCATATCGGATGAACCACTATGCCTGGATTCAATCAATCCCATATATATATTCCCTTTGTCTCGCGATATTTTACTTGCCCGAGATTTGATCGTCGGTACCGTCATACCTAGTTCAATCTCGTTCACAGCAAGTACTTTACTCGTTCCATAAATCGATATCACTTTGTGATTAACTCCTTAACCACATGCTTGCAAGCGGTGTTGATATCGATTACCGAGTGGGCCCGAAGTATATCTCTCCGACTTGGGAGGGACAAATCCCATCTCAATACATACAACCCAACAGGTACTTTCCGATCACCTGAGAGACACCTTTATGATCACCCTCTCATAGGATGACGTTTGATGACCTCAAAGCTTTCTTCCGATACCAGAGAGTTGTATTATCTCATGGTCTAAGGAATACAATATTTGACATAAGAAAAAGCTTCGCAAAGATGAACACGATGACACGATCTAATTGCTCCGCTTAGTTTGGATCTGTCCATCATATCATTCTCCCAATGATATGATCTCATTATTAATCGACAACTCATGTCTATGGTTAGGAAACCTTAACCATCATTAATCAATGAGCTAGTCCATAGAGGCATACTAGGGACACGGTGTTGTTCACAAACCACACAAGTATTAAAGTTTCCGCTTAATACAATTCTAGCATGGAATATAAACTTTATCATGAACAAGAATTATAATAATATCATCTTTATTATTGTCTCTAGGGCATAATTCCAACAGTCTCCCACTTGCACTAGAGTCAATAATCTAGTTTACATTTGGCAACAATCTCACAGCCATGGCATAAGGTGCTGATCATGTTTTGCACGTGGAAGAGGTTTAGTCAATGGATCTGCGACATTCAGATCTGTATGTACTTTGCTAATCTTCAGATCTCCATCTGCTATATAATCTCGGATTATATGAAACTTGCGGTTGATATGCTTGGTCTTTGGATGATATCTTGGTTCCTTAGCGTAGTGGTCCTAGCCGGGCAGCAAGGAGGCCTCCTCGGCGCCGTAGAACCCGCGCTTCGCATGCCGGATGCCGACGTGCAGCTCTCCGCCGTCGCCGCCACGGAGGAACACGACGGAGTCCCCCGCCACAAGATTCTTCTGGTTCACGAACGCGCTCCACCCCGTGGTGAGCAGGTGCTGGCGCGAGGTGTCGTGGTAGATGTGTCGGAACTTCCACGCGTCCCCGTGCACGTATTTCGCGATGACGGTCTGCACTGGCGGGTCGGCGGCATAGTCCAGACGTGGGAAGATGGTCTCGGCGCAGTACCTTGGGGCCAAGAACTCCCCGCCGTTATTCGCGTCGGACTGCATCAGCGTCTTAGTGAACGACGCCGGCTTCTCCTGCCCGTCATCGGGAGGATGGTTCAAGATGGCATTTTTGTTGACTAGTCTGCTCTGTTAGATGGGTCCCACTTGTCAGGAAACATGTTAAAATTCTGTTAGATGAAAATTAGTGTGATTTGCAACACTATGACTCAAAATTGGTACTAACTAGCAAAAATTAGGAATGTTGGTACTGAGTCGTTCTGATAGCCCGAATTGTGGTAGTTTTCTGCAATTTACTCCAAGGTGCGCGCCGAGGACGTGTTCAAGGCGGCGAGGCTGGCAGGCATCGGGTGGGCGTTCGAGGTGGTGTACTACCCGCGCGCCAGCACGCCGGACTTCTGCGTGCGCGCCGCAGCAGTGCGCGCGGCGATGCGGGTCTAGTGGTGCCCCAGGATGCGGTTCAAGATGGCATTCGAGACCGAGGACTCGTCCCGCATCAGCTGGTTCATGGGACCGAGGACGCCGTGGTGACCATGCCTGCTCCAGCGAGCTGCTGCGCGTGCTTGGCCTCCGTCGTCCAATCCGTCCGCCCGATGACCAGCAGCATCCGCACCACGCAGGCCACCCGAGCCGCGAGGAGGCCTAGCCACGGGCCCTTGAAGTCGTAGTGGTACTAGAACGCGAGGACGAGCGCCACCGGTGTACCGACGAGGTAGAAGGACCGGAGGTTGATGCTAGCGGCGTCCTTGGGCCTGGCGCTGCCACGCAACACGCCGCACCCCGCCATCTGCAGGCAGTTGCCGAGCTCGCATGCACCCAGGATCTGAAGCACGGACGCTGTGAGCACCTGGTCCGGTCATTGTGGCTGGCAGCCGGAGCAGGCAGAGAAAGGGGATGAGACAAAGAGGACGCGGTCTGACAAATGGGTCTAACGTCCGGCTCAGCTCATCCTCCACTGTGGCAATTTTTGTTGACTAGTCCGCTCTGAAAGATGGGTCCCACTTATCAGGAAACATGTTAAAATGTTGTTAGATGAAAATTAGTGTGATTTGCAACACTATGACTCAAAATTGTACTGACTAGCAAAAATTAGGAATGTTGGTACTGAGTCGTTCTGACAGCCCGAATTGTGGTAGCTTTCTGCAATTTACTCGGCTTCCGCAATGGAGGGCCAAAGACGACGGTGCGCCTTCGGCTCACGCTAGTAGTCGTAGTCGTAGTCGTCGTCAGGTGGTTTAAAGACCTATTTGTAATATTTTTAGTTCTCTTTATACTCACTGGTTGTAGTCCTCGCTAGAGTACTAAGCTAGGTTAATGATTATTAATGAATCAGTTGAATTTGAAAAAAAAAAGGAGTACTAGTACTAAGCTTCTCCGATGTTGAGCATTGAAAAAACATACAGTCAACGCGAGTTGGCCAGATAGGATAGGAGACGGAGTCCCGAACCGAAAACGACACAGTGTTCCAGAATCCAGATCAACCAGTCTACTCAAAGGGCGAAGAGAAGGAACCCCAAGTAAAAAAAAGAGAGAGAAGGAACCCAAATCCCCAATCCCCAATCCCCAATCCCCGCCGGCGACGATGTCCGCCCTCCACGGCTCCGCGCAACTCCCTCCACCGGCCGCCAGGAAGCCCCGCCTGCACGACCGGGGTCTCCTCAACTCGACGACCTTCATCAGCGATCTCCGGAACGAGACCACCGCGGCAACTTTGACGGCAGCGGGCCTCACCATCCAGGTTTCCTTCGTCTTCGCTGATCCGCCGCGCCTCTCCTACTTCTGCGTCTACTGCGTCGACCGCCGCAACGAGATTGCGTTCGCAAACGCACCGAAGGTCGTTTCCTCTGCGGAGGACACGGCCCTCATCCGTGTCATTCTCACCACCGAGAAGTCGCTGCAGCACTTCCTCTACCGGGCCAGAGGGCCCAGCGGCGCGCCGTCGCTCGACCTCCTCCCAGACATCCGTCAGTATTCTCTGTCAGAGATTATTTTTCGACCCCTTGGTTTCGTCTCCCATGACAAGAGCACGCAGTTGGTCATGGCCGCTCTTAGTTACGGACCAAGTAACGGGCAGTACTACAATCTCCATACTACTACCATCTGTTCCGAACAGTACTATTCTACATGGTCCAAGAAGCTGCTGCGGGTGGAGATCCCTGACGGCCTTCCCGTGAACTCGGCTGTGATTCATCCCGCCAAGGTGATTTCCCTTGGAGGAGGCGGACTGCTTGGCTGGGTTGATCTCTGGAAGGGCATTGTGATCTGTGACGTGCTCAACCCCGGGGCAGTGACGGCGTCTTTTGTCCCTATGCCCAAGCTCCTGCCCAGCAACAACGAACTCTACAGCAACCACTATTCTGCACGGCCTATTCGCGATGTCACCTTTAGTGGTGGTTACATCAAATGTGTCGAGTTTGAGGAACTGGTAAAACTCAGACCCACAACTCTACCAGCTGATCCCTGGGACAGGGATGAACTCCAAGACTCAGAACTGGCCATCAGTCCACCCCAGGAGGAGGAGGAAGTATATGATGTTGTTGGCTGGAGGCTCATCACATGGTATAGAGCACTGACTTGGAATGGTTGGCGCAAAGGGAGCATGGTTCACTCTGATGACATTGGTACTGTCTCCTTGCCTCAGCTAGCAGGTGGTGCGTGTGCTCATCTAAACGTGCCATTCAAGGACCTGAAAACAGCTTCTCCCACTCTGTGTGGCGATGACGATGTTGTTTACCTCGTGTCCATGCTGGACGAGAATGACCAAACAGCATGGATTGTCACTATTGACACTAAGAGGAAGTCACTTGGAGAGGTTATCCCGTTTAATGCTGAGCACTCCTCAGTTTACAATCCATCCTTTGATCCATGTGTGCTGACCAAATATCTGGATGCTAAATCAGGTTCATAACTATATACTGTCACTTGTTGATCGTATGATACTCCTAAGGTTCATTTCATTCTGGATGGTTCTCATTTCGTTATCTACTTTGTAGCCCGATTTAAATTGGTCACAACTGGGGACGTTATTGTTTGCCGGGGAGTACAGTGTGTTGTGTGACATCAATAATCTGTACCAATTTGCCCACTTTCTTCACTTGCGGTGCTGAAAGTAATAACTAAGGCTTAAATAATGATATATCCCTTCTGTGCATGTTCAAGTTTAGAAGTTGCTTGAGATGTGATTGGATATACTTAACAACGTGTTAATTCAGCCCCTTGTTTTAAAATGGTAATGATCAGTCAGCTGTTTGATTTCATTAATAATATGGGGCTGAATTCAGACTGATAGTTTGTTATTGACATCATTGTTATCATATCTATTGGGTAGTGAGTGGTCATGAATCTAATGGTTTCCTGCTCTTTTGTGCATTAGATGGAGCTCAGGTAGGTATGCGAAATCCTCGTGATGCCGTCCCACAAAACTTCACCAGGTGTGAGAAGAAGCGGCAGCGACTTTCACAGTCAGAACCAGAAGAGCAGCCACCTGTATTGTAGCATTCACCAAGTTTGTGATGTAGTACTTGAACAGTTCTTAGACATGATACTTGATAGAATACTCCCTGCATTATTGCTCTCTAATGTGTAGAATTCATGTCTAACTGATATTTCTTCTTGTGTGATTTTAGGGTTGATACCTTTTAACTCGTGCAGCTCTAGGGAAATGTTGATGATATAATCATGAACTTTGAGGGATAGTGATGAGGCTTGTTCAACCTTTCAGGCGTGCACTATGTCGAACCAACAAGGCTCCAAGGACATCGTACATTCATAATGGCGGTCTCCGCTGCAGGATTGTGATGTGTGCAATGAGACGGGCGTTGTGGAATTGCGAAGAGTCCCGGCTTCAATGAGACTGTAATTTGTCACGCACCCACGCACACTACAATACTGCTTGGTATAGGAGCAGCTATGAACAAATTCATGCAGGTGCATGCGTGTACGGTGTACCTCTGTACTCTATAAATACAAAGGAAAAAACAAATCTGTGGCAAACAAAATTCAAGGCCAAGTGCAAAAAGGATGTTCTGCCTGGCTAAACGATTTGGTCATACTCTATTGGCTGGCTTATGTAGAACTGGTCTCTGTCAGTGATTCTAGTGTATACAGTAACAGAATATGTGGTTTACAAGCATAGCTGTAGTTACTATGGGTATTTATGACGTATAAAGCACAATATGTAACTTGATCCGCTAGCTGGGGATCTCCTTGTGGAGATTGAAGTGCCGCTATAATTTCAATGGATCCGTAGCCCGAGAAAATTACAAAAAACCACCACATTACAGGTTAGGTTTTCAAAATATAACCACTTTACGTTAGGGTTTCAAAAAACCACCACTTCAAGTGAGTTCGTGACAGATAGCACTGATACCGGTTTAAGCCTGGTCTAATGACAAAACTGACCGGTGGGCCGCTCCTGTCAGGATGACATGGCACGATGAAAACAGTCCAGGGTGACAAAGGTTAGATTGTTTTCAGTTTTGGGTTTTTTTGTCAAAAAACAATTGTGAGGGAGGGACCCACTTAATATCAGATAAAATACTCTCTTCTCTCTAAAAGCACCACCGTACAACGGGACGGTGGGGATGGATCGCCGCCGCAGCTCCCGAACCCGGCGAACTCGCCCCCTTCCACTCCGCCCTGCCATGCAGGCTAGTCTCCCCTAGCTCCTTCCTGACCGGCGCACCCTGCTCCTCCCTGACAGACATGCCCTGCTCCTCCGTGACGAACACGGCCGTAATTGGAGAAGAACGGCGCCTCCATGGCGGCGGCGACAAACAAGGTGCGGGACGACGCGAAGGAGGAAGAGGAAGGAGCAGTATGGGAGCATCGGAGGCTCGCTGGGATTGCGGAGGCGTGCACATCGGAGGGCCGAGGGGATCGGCATCGTCGACACGGTCAACGACGACGGCGACGGCGACCGAAGCAGGATCTCGGGGACGCACCGCTCCACGGGAAGGGTTTTGGAAGGAACAGGTGGACTCTGTGCAGCTCCATGGATCGTCGGAGAAGACTCAAACGCGGTGGAGGGGACGAATTGATGTGCGGCGGAGCTCGACCGGAGCGGAGGAAGATGGTGACGACAACGACGGCGCAGACCAGCTTTGCTCGATTCTCTTGGCAGTTAGCGACACCCAGGAACGGTGAAGATGCTAGGCTCTACGCGAAGACAACCTGCAACGAGCGCACGCAAGGACTCGCCGGTGCTGCCGGCCACGACTGCTCTCTTTCTCCTCAGACCGGCTCCAATTAGATTGGTCAACGCGGCTTGCGGTAGAGAAAATAAGAAACGAGGAAAAAAAAGATAAGAAAAAAATTATAATAGAGGTTGTCACCGTTACCTCTTTTCAACAAAATTAGAGTTTATTACAAGGACTTTTTTGCAAAAAAGCATGTGGCACGTAAGCCCGGCAACAGGCCCACTCGTCAGTTTCGCTGTCCACGGAGAACTAAAACTAAATTAGTATTTTTTGTTACGTGTTAGTTCTGAAGTGGTGGTTTTTTGAAACCCTAACGTGAAGTGGTTGTTTTTTGAAACCCTAGCCTGTAATGTGGTGGTTTTTTGTAATTTTCTCTCCGTAGCCCATGTATCGTAGTTTTGACTTGTGAGTTGTGACCATCGAGAGAAAGCTCATCGAATTCTTTCCCGGCCATCTTGACTTGGGAGCCAAAGACTTCCTCAATTTTCTCGTGAGTAATTATAAGTTGTCATGGTAATGTCCTGAAAACATTTGCGAAAATTTAGGAGATCTTCTGTGAAAACTTGGAACTATTAGGTGTAGTCCTCTCAAATTATCAAGCATAACATATAGAGTATGTCTCACAAAGTAGTAGGAGGCACAGTAATGCGTTATGTTATACTTTTAATTTAAATATTCAAAAGAGTTGACAAAATGTAGACCTTACAATAATGGCAGATAATCTTCAATTGTGTAGTACATGCCATTACCTTGTGTTCCCAAATTATTGAGTTGGTCACTTTTGAGTTTTGCACATTATTTTAGCTTGGGTTAAGCCAATCGGACTTAATTTAAAGTGAATCAATCGTTAATCTTGCAAGAAATAAATTGCGGGATGCAAAACTAGAATGGTGGTTGGCATAATTAAATTCATCCTGTAGGGATTGAACATGTCACAATTCTAGAATACATGGTCCCAAGAAAATGACTTACAAAATGTAAATGCAATAAAGGATGACATGAGGGTCTTGTGTAAATTTGGAATGAAGTGAAGGGTCTGAAAGACATTTGTTAGTAAGCCTAATATCTTATTTTCATTGCCATAAAGTCTTGATGAATAACCTGTAAAGTATGAGAGGACTTCACTGCGAAGTATAGACAAGCCAAGGTCTGGAGCCTTAAGAACTGGAATCGGAAATTGATAGAAAGTACACAAAGTGACAAATGAATTAATAAACATGTGTTATCTTTCTTGATTATTGGATATGTACACATGGTGAACACATTTGCAGTAAGAGAGATGAGTGCTCGGGAGTCCCTCCCAAAAAAACAGCGAATGGGCGACTACTACTAGTTGTGAACGACCAACTGTTTCACTAATTATATCAAATTCCAGAAAATCCAATATATTTATGCATAAGAGCAACAACACAAGTTGAATAAACTTGGTATCACGATCAACAACAAACACAAAACATATCATATAACACAACACCAAACACACGAGAATAGAAAATGATACGGTTTTAAACCATAGCCATGTCCACCTAAACAACTTAAATAAAACCACATCACACATGTTAACTATAGTTATATGTTTAAACTTTGTGCATTGTTGTATAAAGCCTTGCACATATGAAACCAAACACATTGTAGTGAGTATATTAACAATAAAATGTATATATATATGCAAAATTAGATTAACAATGATTATTTCAATTGATACTATCTTAATACAAAGAAGAAAGCAATGCACATATGTTAATTTAGAACTGAATCTAACTTGCAAACACATTCTTTGGTGGTTCAGTTTAGGTTATAAAATTTAAATATAAATATAATTACCTAATCATGCACTACAAACAACTATTAAGATATTTGATAGACTGTCCACTTAGAACTCTCTACTATGATATGTAAGGATATTAAATATAAACAAACACATACATTGTATATAGTAACGAAATAGTAATTCATGGAAATTTTACCCAATATAGCGTTTAGATTTTGGCACAACGCGATTTTTTCAGTAAATATACATTACAAGTGCATAGCAAAAGAAACAATGTAAATTATATTAGCAACATTCAAATGTTGTTAACTAATTAATTGAAAATTATACTCAATAAAACTATGTAATGTTAGAAAAGGTTATACATAGGTATAAAAGTTTATTATAAATACATTTATGTTAAATCACCATGGGTCAACTCCTTCCGCTATTTGTTCATGTCATATTCACGAGGGACCTCAATAATTATTTTTTTAATAGATGTGCAATATGAGTAGTGTCTAAGGAGTTGTACACAACTGGTCAATCACATCATCCACCACCTTCAAATCTTTCTTTATGTTTTCCAGTTTGCTCGGCTAAAACCTTAATCACGCAATGACCTTCTGTAACAAGGACACCATGCTACTGCCATGCTCTTCCCCATGATTTTGTTACCTAACAGTGAGTCGAGAATGTGGTCAACAATGTAATCAAGCAGTAGCCGACAACTATGAGCGACGAGTCTTATGTGTTGGGTGGATATCGACTAGGATGACACCAACAAAGGAACTTTACGTTTGTAGTGGTTTGGTCAAGTCTTCACAAATTCAGATTACGTTTGTGTATTGAGGGCCTTAAGCACTCTGAAAGCTTCATTTAATATATCAATCTATAATTGGAAAGAATAAGATTGGCATGTTGTGTTAGAATTTCAAATGAATGTTGAGGTTTAGCGAGGTATGTTTACTACTACATAACGTTGTGTCACATTGATAATCCGTATGACTGAGGCGTTTTCTTTCCTTGTGTTTGACAGTAATTGTTAAGACATACACTGTGATAACTTTTTTGTTTTGCATCTTTTTGAAATTGCGCGATGTTGGGTATAATTGAGTACATGCTATTTTAGCCCCTTATTTTGAATTAGTATGATCAACCAGCTTTAGATATCTCTACTAGTATGGAGATGAATTTAGAGTGGTAGTTTATTATATCTATTGAGCAGCTGGTGGTCATGAATATAATGGTTTTCCGCTCTTTTACCAACGAATATTATTTTTGTATTTTTTAATATAATGTATGTTTCTCAATATATGTGGTCTAGCATAGTTCAACCCATTTTAGTATAGAAGTTTCTCATTATATTATCTACAATTTAGCTCGTGTTAATGTTGGGGTTCGTAGCATGGAAAACAAAAATTTTCTATCGCATACAAACAAACAAGCCAAGATCTATCTACTAGATTGTAGCAACGAGTCGATGGAATAACTTACCCTCGAAGATTCCAAAGCGGTTAACGAGAGCAGATTCTCGTGGGTGATGTAGTCGTACTCTTTCCGATCTCAAGATCGCGTAGACGATCCTTCCGGCGCCACGTTCCGGCAGCGCTCCCGCAGTCGGTCACACGTTCGGTACTCGACGAAGACCTTCCTCTCCCTTGTTCCAGCAGGCAGCGGAGGTTGTAGCACTCTCCTCGTGATTCCGGCAGCACCACGGCGTGGTACCGGAAGTAGAGGGGAGATCCCGCAGGGCTTCGCCTTAAGCCGGTGCGAGTATGGTGGAGTATGAGAGAGAGCAATTAGTGGTCTAGAGTTTAGACACACCAATTAGAAGGCTCTAAACCGCAGGCTAAAGCAATTAGAAGCTCTAAACCAAAACGGCTCTAAACCGGAGATTAGAGGTAGAAACTTGTGTGTCTAGAGGAGGAGGCCCTGCCCCTCCTTTTATAGGTGGGAGGTGCGGCCAAGGGGAGGGGAGTCCCTCCCCAAGTCGGCCTTGGGTGGCGCGCCGGCTTGGAGAGGAGACTCCTCCCCCAAGTCGGTTTCAACCACCTCTTGCTTGTTTCCCACAGTTTCCTGTTTTAGCCGTTTGACTTTCAAACTGGCCATTTGACTTTTCTGTTTTAGGATTCAATTTAATCCTTTATTTGGAACAGCAAGAACACTTAGTACATGATGCAATCATTCAATATGTAATGACACATTCATGTACCCTCCCCCCCGGAGTGCCGGACAATCCGGAACCTTCTAGAACATTCCCAATGAAAGCACCGGAATCATTCCCCAACTCCGAAATGGGACTTTCCTTATATGAATCTTATTCTCCGGACCATTCCGGATCACCTCGTGATATCCCGGATCCCATCCGAGACTCCGAACAACATTCGGTCTCTTTCTCATAATACCAAAACTACTCAAACAACGTCGAATCCTTAAGTGTGTCTCCCTGCAGTTCGTGAATTATGCGGACATGATCGAGACACTTCTCCGAACAATAACCAATAGAGGAATCTGGAAATTCATATGGCTCCCACATATTTCTACGATTACTTTGCGATCGAATGAACCACTTACATACGATACCAATTTCCCTTTGTCTCACGATAGCTTACTTATCCGAGGTCATGATCGTCGGTATCTCTGCATACCTAGTTCAACCTCGTTACCGATAAGTACTCTTTTATCGTTCCCGTGATATGTGATCCCTTGTGAGCCAGTCACATGCTTGCAAGCTAATTGGATGACATTCCACCGAGAGGGCCCAGAGTATATCTATCCGTCATATGGATGGACAAATCCCACTCTTGATCCATGTGTTTCAACCAATACTTTCTGAACACTTAATGCCACCTTTATAGCCACCCTGTTACGGTGTGGTGTTTGATGACATCAAAGCATCCATCCGGAAAAGGTGATATGCATGATCTCATGGTCGAAGGAATTAGGTTACTATGTATCAGAAAGCATATAGCAATTGAACTATTGAAATGACTTGATCTTTATGCTACGCTTATCTATAGGAGTATGTCCATCACATCATTCTCCTAATGATATGATCCTGTTGTTAATAACATATCTATGTTCATGATCAGGAAACCATGATCATATATTAACCAACAAGCTAGTTTAACAAGAGGCTTTACTAGGGACTCTTATTTTAGTTTACAAATCACACAAGTATTAATGTTTCCGGTTAATACAATTATAGCATGGTATGTAAACATTTATCATAAGTGTGAAGATATGATAATAACCACTTTATTATTGCCTCTTGGGCATATCTCCAACAGTCTCCCACTTGCACTAGAGTCAATAATCTAGTTTCAAACCTTTGTGTATTCAACACCTATGGCTTTCCGATGTTGTATGTACACAATTGCTAGTGGTCAACTGATCTTCGGATCTGACACTTCCAGGTCCGTGTGTAATTGCATGTCTTTGCGTCTCTACGCATCACTCATTCTCTAATGAGATGGCTTTGTATAAATTTGGTCTTTCGGTGTGACCTTTAGCTCTTTGGGGTTAAAACATGTTGATAATATTGTCGCACAATATATCTTCATAGTATTATCCCACTGTGAACTACACCTAGTTTGATAACAAACTACTTGACACAAATGCCCTCTTTTGCTGCTATAGTAGCAGTCATATACTTAGCCTTTTGTTGTAGTATCTGTCACAATGTCTTAACTTTGGAACTCATCCAAATCCATTATGGAACTTACTTTCCATTATATTGTGCCACCCTTAGTTTAGATTGAGATAAACTTAATTTGTACTTTGTGACAAACCTAGTATCAATGTAGTACTTTTTACAATGAAATAACCATCTATTTGTCACTTCTACAAATAATATACTCTTAGTTCTTCCAAAAGATCATAAGAATATCCTTACTATTGTCCAATGATCATCTTACGAATCATTCTGGTATATGCTCACAACATTTAGAGCATAGGACATATCTGGATTTGTACATATCACAGTATGATTGATATAAATACTCTTTGTGATTTCATACATCAAGTATCAATCTATACTTGATTATTTGTTTCACTTTACCAAATGTCAATACACTTGAATATATCATCAACATTGAACTCATTCAATCCTTTCTGTGCGACAAGAACCTCTCTTGTAGTTTCTATATTGAACTCATTCAATATCTTGTCTATGTACTTCTGGCACAACCTATATTAGCGTCTATTGATGCCAAATATTTGGGTTTTGCCTAAGTCTTTCATCGGGATGAAATTCTTAATATGTGTTAATAAAAGATACATTATTTCCAATCAACAATATGTCTTCCACATAATGTATTAGAAACATTTCTTAGCGCTCCCACTTAATTTCTTGCAAATGCAAGCATCTTCATCGTCTCTAATGAACTTGTAAACTCCTTTAACAGTTTCATCACAGTGAAGATTCCAACTCCGCGATGCTCACTTTAACCATTGAAGTTTGCATATGCTTTTAGCATCCTTTGAATTAACAAAAACCCTATGGACCGTGTTATGCACATGTCCTAGGTAACGATTCTATTAGAAGAACTTGTTTTGTTTATTCAACTACCATATAACAAAATTATATGTAGTGGTTGCTACATTAATCCGTCTAGACTAAATATCGCTATGAAAGATCAAATCTTGTCATAGTCAACCTTTGAACATTGTTGTGAACTCTTTCCCAATATGTTGATTATAGATGTGAAACATCCATGTCTATTTCTTTATAGATCCAAACACAACTGTAAGGTCTTACATCTTTCTCGAGGGTCCTTCAAGTTCAAAACTTGATTTCTCGTGTATGAAACTATCACGGATTTTATGGCTTCAAGCCATTTGACGGAGTCAGGGCTCATCATCGCTTCTTTGCATGTAGTCGGATCATTATTGTCAAATAATGATTTAACTCTCAAATCTTGGTATTTGATTGTTTACCCAACCTACTTGTTTCAATAGGAACTTGGATCTCCGTGACCACAACCTTTGAGGTACGTGAGCCATGAGCATTGTTGCTACCTCCGGAACACTTTTCGGCGCTGCGCAACTTTGCACATATAGCTAAGGTTCTTTTAACCTTATCAAAGTTCTATTGTCCTCCCACTTAACTTTTCACGAAAAATTCCTTCTCAAAGAAACTTGACGTTCTAAGCAACAAACACTTTTGTCTCCGGTGTTTATGGAGGAATACTTAACAGTTATACAAAGACAGGTTCATCCGACTTTGGTTGCACACATCTTTCTTATGTATAGCATACCAATGTTTTAAGAAAGGACTACTTGGGTTTTATCCCAAACCATAACTTTATATGGTGTCATTTCAACGGATTATGATGAAGCTCTTTTCAGTGGAAAAACGGTAATCTCTAAAGCTTTTAATCTTAAAATACAATGGCAGTTTTATGAATTACACCTTCGATCTTACCATGTCAAACAAGGTTTAATTACATATCTCGAACGCTCCATACCCTTATGGTGTTTCGGGAAATGCAAATCCACGGAACGATTCCTTAAATCTTAGGTATTATGCTAAACTCTGTAACTCAAATATCTTCCTTTATGATCTTTATCATAAACTGTTTATATTCTTGTTACAATGATTTTGCACTTCATCTTGAAAGTCTTTGAACTTTTTCAAATATTTCACACTTCATCCTTATTAAGTAAATATTCATATATTCACTCAAATTTTTGGAGAAAGCATATGAAGTTGAAATCCATCGCTCTTGACTACACATAATGGATTTCGTACAACAATATGTACAAGTTCCAATAAGCTAGTCATTCGTTCCCTTTTGGCCTATGAACGAAGTTTTAATTATCTCTAGGAAAGTTTCACAAGCGTCATTTGATCAAAAATCAAAAGACTCCAAAATTCCATCCACATGGAGTTTCTTCATGTTTTCTTTCCAATATAATTTAAACGGCGATGTCACTTCCTAAGTGATCTTTCAATCAATTTGTCTTTCGACATCTTTAGCACTAGTTTTATGGATGTGATGTTTCCAACGAGATTTGCGAATCATCCATATTTTATGGATTACGGCAATTATTTGAACAACCCTTTTGTTCTCATAATACCTGATAAAACAAATCTTGAAGGTAAGCTTTGATGTTTAACGAGCAACACAATAACCCTTTATTTGTTCTCAATGAACATCATCACATATTCTTTTGCTAGTTACTTAGGCCATTGTAGTTCATGAATTGTGTTGTTTCGTATGACGATTCACACCAACAAATTCAGTATCAAATACTTAAGAACCACATTGTTTAATAAGCAAAGAATATAGCCATAACATGTATAACATCTATATACTTAAACTGAACAATTCTAGTCTTTTCTTTTCTGCCATATATTTATGAGATTCTCTTTCAGTATTTCCTTTTCCTGTTTGAAAGAATCTATCAACATCAATAGTGGAGTCATACATATGACACATAATCCAAAGCGTGTATAATTAAATACCAATGTCTTTGGACTTGCACTTTGAAGTAGATCACCATCATCAAATGTTTGGTGTTCTTCCAAATTCCTTTCTTTAGTAATCTCTTGGTGTAGTAAATATTTTACCTACATCAAATATTCACCCTTATCATGGAATTATCCATGATCAAGCTACTTTTAGCTTATAAAGATGAATCGTGAGTATAATGTTGCTATCCAAAACCTTTTGGTGGATTAGGACAACAAGTGTCTCCAACCTTTTGCAAATTCTCATCAAAATATGAGAACATGAACTTTGCCATATTATACTCTATCATGTTGTAACCAAAACTTCGTTTCAGATATCACAATATCTTCCACACATCATGGTTTCTGAAACAACTCTTTCAGATCCTAGATAACCTTGATATTAAGAGAATCCTTTGAATATCAAGAATCATGGAGACAAACTTGATACTTATATACTAACACTTGGAATTGTTACTCTTGATTTAATACTAATTATTAAACTTCATGGAGTAACCGGAACTTACTGAAAGTTTGCAATAGGACTTTTAAACTTTAGATTAACACTTCAAAACAATACGATACCAGTTCGTAAAGTAACTAACCAGAATTCTATAGTTCTATCATCTCAATTATAACTAAGCGCAAGGTGGTAAACGGATGCCAATGACTATAAATACTATGCAAATTCACTTTGATTTAGTTTATGATAAATTGAGTTCTAATTAATAATTAAATTAATCTAGGTGAACTCCCACTCAAAACAATATCCCTCACATTGTTTTAGTGATCACACGAACCAAATCCACCACATCAAAACCGATCATCACGAGAGTTGATATAGCTTCAATGGCGAACAATCAACATGTTCATCATATCTACTATATGACTCATGCTCTACCTTTCGGTAATCCGTGTTCCTGAGGCCATGTCTGTACATGCTAGGCTCGTCAAGATCAAACCTTAGCTTCTGCATGAGCAAATCTGGCTTGCTCACGTTGTATACACTTGCGGAATCTAACACACCCGATCATCACGTGGTGCTTCGAAACAACAAGCTTTAGCAACGGTGCTAACTAAGGGTGAACACTTTATGACTTGAAATTCATGTGCATGAGGGATCATCTTATAATGCTACCGTCGTCTACTAAGCAATACAAGATGCATAAAGGATTAACATCACATGCAATTCATAATATGTGATATGATATGGCCTTTCTTCTTTGTGCTTCCGATCTCCATCTTCTAGCACGAACATGATCTCCATCATCACCGACATTGCATCAAGGTCAATGACGCCTCTCCATGGTTGTCGTCCACCGGCTTCAACTATTACAACTACTTTGAATAGACACGCGGGTCTTAACAGAAATTAAAGACAACCATATGGCTCCTGCCGGTTGCCAACTTACAATAAGGAACATTGCATACATCATATATAATCACAATCATGGCCATATCACATCACTGCACACCCCTGCAAAACAAAGTTAGACGCCTCTACTTTCTTTGCATATTTTACGTGGTTTGGGGCTTTCAATAAGTGTCATTCTAACTTACGAACAAGAACCACAACATTGATACTAGTATTGTTAATCACCCGTTGTAAATTGGATCTTAACTATGCTAGGAGAAACAGTCACCCGCAAAGCCACTTATGCAATACAAGTTGCATGTCAAGCGTGGAGCAAGTCTCATGAACGATGTCATGTAAGGTTAGCCCGGGCCACTTCATCCCAACATACCGCAAGATGCAAAGTACACAAGAAGCAATCAACAATAAAAGCATCAACGCCCACAATGACCATTGTGTTCTACTCGTGCAACAGATCTACATATAGACACGGCTCTGATACCACTGTTGGGGTTCGTAGCATGGAAAACAAAAATTTTCTATCGCATACAAACAAACAAGCCAAGATCTATCTAATAGATTGTAGCAACGAGTCGATGGAATAACTTACCCTCGAAGATTCCAAAGCGGTTAACGAGAGCAGATTCTCGTGGGTGATGTAGTCGTACTCTTTCCGATCTCAAGATCGCGTAGACGATCCTTCCGGCGCCACGTTCCGGCAGCGCTCCCGCAGTCGGTCACACGTTCGGTACTCGACGAAGACCTTCCTCTCCCTTGTTCCAGCAGGCAGCGGAGGTTGTAGCACTCTCCTCGTGATTCCGGCAGCACCACGGCGTGGTACCGGAAGTAGAGGGGAGATCCCGCAGGGCTTCGCCTTAAGCCGGTGCGAGTATGGTGGAGTATGAGAGAGAGCAATTAGTGGTCTAGAGTTTAGACACACCAATTAGAAGGCTCTAAACCGCAGGCTAAAGCAATTAGAAGCTCTAAACCAAAACGGCTCTAAACCGGAGATTAGAGGTAGAAACTTGTGTGTCTAGAGGAGGAGGCCCTGCCCCTCCTTTTATAGGTGGGAGGTGCGGCCAAGGGGAGGGGAGTCCCTCCCCAAGTCGGCCTTGGGTGGCGCGCCGGCTTGGAGAGGAGACTCCTCCCCCAAGTCGGTTTCAACCACCTCTTGCTTGTTTCCCACAGTTTCCTGTTTTAGCCGTTTGACTTTCAAACTGGCCATTTGACTTTTCTGTTTTAGGATTCAATTTAATCCTTTATTTGGAACAGCAAGAACACTTAGTACATGATGCAATCATTCAATATGTAATGACACATTCATGTACCCTCCCCCCCGGAGTGCCGGACAATCCGGAACCTTCTAGAACATTCCCAATGAAAACACCGGAATCATTCCCCAACTCCGAAATGGGACTTTCCTTATATGAATCTTATTCTCCGGACCATTCCGGATCACCTCGTGATATCCCGGATCCCATCTGAGACTCCGAACAACATTCGGTCTCTTTCTCATAATACCATAACTACTCAAACAACGTCGAATCCTTAAGTGTGTCTCCCTGCAGTTCGTGAATTATGCGGACATGATCGAGACACTTCTCCGAACAATAACCAATAGAGGAATCTAGAAATTCATATGGCTCCCACATATTTCTACGATTACTTTGCGATTGAATGAACCACTTACATACGATACCAATTTCCCTTTGTCTCACGATAGTTTACTTATCCGAGGTCATGATCGTCGGTATCTCTGCATACCTAGTTCAACCTCGTTACCGATAAGTACTCTTTTCTCGTTCCCGTGATATGTGATCCCTTGTGAGCCAGTCACATGCTTGCAAGCTAATTGGATGACATTCCACCGAGAGGGCCCAGAGTATATCTATCCGTCATATGGATGGACAAATCCCACTCTTGATCCATGTGTTTCAACCAATACTTTCTGAACACTTAATGCCACCTTTATAGCCACCCTGTTACGGTGTGGTGTTTGATGACATCAAAGCATCCATCCGGAAAAGGTGATATGCATTATCTCATGGTCGAAGGAATTAGGTTACTATGTATCAGAAAGCATATAGCAATTGAACTATTGAAATGACTTGATCTTTATGCTACGCTTATCTATAGGAGTATGTCCATCACATCATTCTCCTAATGATATGATCCTGTTGTTAATAACATCTCTATGTTCATGATTAGGAAACCATGATCATATATTAACCAACAAGCTAGTTTAACAAGAGGCTTTACTAGGGACTCTTATTTTAGTTTACAAATCACACAAGTATTAATGTTTCCGGTTAATACAATTATAGCATGGTATGTAAACATTTATCATAAGTGTGAAGATATGATAATAACCACTTTATTATTGCCTCTTGGGCATATCTCCAACAGTTAAATTAGTCACAACTGAGTTTGTTATTTGTGGAAGCATACACTATTGTGCGGAATCGATAATACTGTACCATTTGGCTCACTTTCTTCACTTGTGGTGACAGTTATATTTAAGACTTAAACATGATATACCTTCTTTTTGTGTGTGTTCAAGTTTTTGAAATTGTTTGAGGTTTGGTTGGGTATAATTAACTATGTGTTACTTCATCCGGCCCCTTGTTTTAAATTGGTATATGATGATTTATCTATTAGATGTTGCTGCCAATATGGACCTGAATTTCAATCCAGACTAGTAGTTTCTTATGAAATCATTGTTGTCATATATCTATTAAGTTGCGAGTGATCATGAATCTAATGGTTTTTGTGCATTAGATGGAGCTTTGATAGGTATGCAAAATGCTTGTCATGACGCCCCACAAAACTTCATCATGCCTGAGAAGAAGCGGCATCAGCCTACATGGACAGAACCAGAAGAGCATGAACTTGTATCACAGCTCCTGCAGCCCACATCAGGTAATAAATAGTGACACTGACCAATTTTTTGATGTACCACTTGAACAATTCTTTCTTAGGCATGCTACTTGATAAAATGCTCCTTGCATTATTGCTCTCTAAGGCACATGTATGTATATTTCCTATCCGTAATTTTGGGGCTGATAGTTTTTGTTTTGACTTGTGTAGCTATGCCAAGTCAACTCTACACAACATGCCTTCACCTAAAGTCTAATATGTTGATGTATAATGAGTGAAAGGGCATGTATGCCCCCATGTGTGGTTTTGGTAATTAATGACAATCTCTATGGACTAATGTGTAAATTGAGTTTTACTTGTAGGATTGTCCATTGGCATCGCTTGGGCCATGTGTTGGTCTCAAGGTTGAAAGTTGAAGAAATGTCCAAGGGCTCTGTGCCCATTGGAATCATGAAGAAAGAAGGAGCTTGAAGGTTGATCAAGACAAGTGCAAATAGTGGCATCAAGTTGGATCAACCTCAAGAAGGGATGAAGAAGGGCGAGCTCAAGATGCGCCATCTCTAGAAGATCTCATGCTTGAAGCTTGCCATCCTCGAGTTCATGGATTGATGAAGACAAGTTCAATAAGAGGTTTCCCCATGGTGTATGGGGGAGCAATTTGCAAGTCTTCATCAAGCAAGAGCGAGCAAGAGCAAACAAGAAAGGTGTTCCCACTATAGAAGAACAAGACGGTCTACATCAAGTTCAAGTGGGATGCTCAAGGCAAAGGTATGTTCTTGATAGGGCTTCTCTTTTGCCGGTCTCGTGTTGTTAGTTGGAAGACCGGGTTTAGGATAGATAGCCGTACTATCAAGAGGGGCTCTCAAGCGGGTGTCTCATTTGCATCGTTCGGAGAGAGCTCAAACCTTTGCATTCATAGCATCATATTTCTTGGTTGTTATTTGGTTCTTGTCCATGAGAGGATCTAGAGCTTGTGGTCATCATCATAACAAGCTCTAGTTCATCAAATAAGGATTTCACTTGCATATCTTATTGCGGTTTTTGATCTTGCGAGTTTTCCGGCTCCACACCTTGGGGCATACTTCACATTATATTCATGGTATTTTCTCCCAAGGTGATACCCAATATTTCGTCGTTATATTTCCAACAAAATTAGTTTCATCCCGTTTGGAGTTCGGATGCAAAAGTTATTGCATTTCTGGTTTTTTGGTGTGGCATCCCGCAAAAACCACTACTAGAAAATCGCGTTGTTTTTGTGCATTGCATCATCATGACCGCATGCTCATGTCATCATGCCACATTGCATTTGAGCATCGTCATCATCTTGCATTGGCTCGCATAAAACTATTTTTGAAAAGCCTGGTTTTGTTTTCTAAACGCCCCGTCTTTTATTCATACGCCAAACCCGGGTCTCCGGATTATTTTGTTTTGGCTGCTATCGATTTGCAAACGGCCCGTTTAAAAAAAAATAAAATGTTTAATTATTTTTAGTGGGGGCAGTCGAACGGGCCGACCCGACCCGAACGACCACCCCCAGAACCAAAAACGGTCCACCTAATCAGCCCCCTCTAAATCCTAAAGCTACCAACCTATCTACCCACACCCACCGGCCACCTCACCCGGACCAGTCCCACGCTGCCACCTCACCTCTCTCCCTCACCCCCTCCAACCAGACGCTGCCACATCACCCCCTGACCTCTCCCCCTCTCTTCACCCAGCCGGCTCACACAACACACACACTCACCGCACACACGCACGCCACGCGCGCGCCTGCCCCTGACCCCACCAGCGCCCCACGCCCCGCGCCCCCGCTCCTCTCTCTCCTTTCCTCCCTCTAGCCCGACGCCGCAACCTCCTTCTTCCCTCCCCGCCGACGGTGAACCGCGGCCGCCCCCGCCCCTCCTCTAGCTCGCACCGGCCACCCTCCCCCGACCCCGCGCTTTCCCTTCCTCTCCCCCGTCCTTCCCCTACCTCTCGCCGCGCCGCCGCTCCCCTGTTCCTGCCCCTCCGCCGGCCCGCCTCGCTCCCTCACCTCTCCCTCTCCGCGGCGCCGCCCCGCCAGGCTCGCCGGAGCCCTCCTCCGTGCTCGCGGCAGCCCGCGGTGCTCCTCCTCCCGCCGCGGCTCTGCGCGCCCCGCCGGCCCCGCTACCCCTCGTCGGCGCGCCTCCACCGCCGCTCCCTTCCGTCGTCGGCCGAGCCGCGCGCCGCCCCTCCGCGCCCCAACGCCGCCTTCCCCACCTCCGTTCCCCGCCTCTGCACCGCCGCGAGCCGCGCCTCCACCAACCGTCTCTGCCCGCCTCCACCACCGCGCCCCCTGATCCCCACCTCGCCGGACCTCCCGCCTCGCCTCCGCCGCCACCCACCGTCCGTCGCCGGCCGTCCCTGCCCCGCGTGCAGTGTCGCCGTCTGCCCCTCGCCTGCGCCGGCCCGACCCCGTGCATCCTCTGCGGGTTCGCCCCGACACCGCCTTCGGACGCCGCTGCGCCCGCGCCGTCTGGCCTCTGTTGGCCGCCGTCCCTGCAGTGTGCATCGCCGTCGTCCTTGCGGCCCTACCCTGCACCGCAGTCCAGCAACCCTAGGCCGGCCCCACATCGGTCCATGCCTTCCAGACGTGGGCACCGCCAACCGACAGCGTGCATGCATCCATGTGTCCCCGGAACGCCGAGTCCAACACAAGTTCGGCCTCGGCAAACCAAGAAGGAACCCTCAAGACCTTCGGGAGAAGCTTCGACGTCGACCCAAGTTCGCCGACCACCCGAGGGAACCTCGTCGAGAAACCCCGGTACCAGAGGTCGACATCAGACCGAAGCATCAAGGCTCCTTCCCGGATCTCAAGTTCTCCGTCCCGGGACGACAAGATCGCCACACGGACGCGAACCCCAAGAAACCGAAGACCGATCCCGGAGCCCGATCCGAAGACCCCGGTGCGACAAGTACTCCGTCCTGGACGCCAAGTGCTTCACCCCGGATGCCAAGTCCGACCCAACCCGCGGACCCGGCAAGACCTTCGCAACAACGAGAACGACACCGACCCGGAAGAACCCGATGCGCCCCCGACACCGAACCAAGTACTCCTTTCCGGACGCCGATCTCGCCGAGAACACGGATGCAACAAGATCTACCTCAGTAGTCCGAGAACGCTCCCGTCGAATCCTGAACCCTGAGACCCGACCCCGAACCCCGGAACCCCAAGATCGCCGAGACCCCTCAATGTGTGAACCCCCTTCCCGAAAACCCTATTTTATAATATAATAAACTTGTTGCATATTGAATTGTCATACTCGCATGCATATTACCATGTGGTTTGGGGGCCTTATGCCGATTCACCTAATAATTAAATATGGGGCCCATATGCGGGCAAATCTAGTCTCATATTGGCCTCAATTAAACTTGTGTAGCGAATCGGTGGTATATTTTGCCTTGCTAAACAACATTTAATTGCGGGGGTTAGCTAAACAACATGAACCACCTAATTAATTGTCGGGACCCCGGTTCCGCTTAATATGACCTAATTGCATCGCATCTTGCCATGTCATACATCATACATGCATCATGCCGATCTTCTGCCGTGTATTAAATATTGCATCCGGTGTTTCTTCTAGTGTTTTGCTTCTTCGCGGATAAGGCCGTTGAGTTGATGTGAGCTTCGCCCCGATCTTCGGTTGAACCTTCGGCAATGTTTTCAGGCGAGCATCTCCCCATTTCTACCTATCTTACTTTATAGTATTTATTCCCTCCTGTTGATCTATTGCTATCTGTGTTGCGATGCTCTAGTTTCCGTACCCGTGAAATCCCTTGCAGCCATATATTGCCTTGGACACATCCTATTACCTGTTGTTTGGTAGATAGTTGGACTTGCGCGTCGTAGTCGCTTGCTCCAGTGCTGTTGCGTGTCGTCAAGAACCACAGTTGTTGGAGAATCGCCGCCCGTTCCATGTTGGAGATGATCATGGTTTTACTTTTCGTTCACTTTAATTCCTGTTTAACAACTAAAATTGAAGTAAGTAAGCAGAGGCATCGGTGGGTGATAGATAATAATTGGTTTCCGACCGCCCACTTGTGTCCCGTAGGACCCCGAGTACTTGATACCTGTTCCTTGAATATTCGCGCTATCCACATACGGGGAGTATGGGCCCCCCTTAGCCAGATCTTGATTCAGTCTTATTTCTTGGGGCCACAAACTAGTTTGAGGTTTTATTTACGATCCTGTACTTATGCCATGCTTTACTGCTTTATTTACGATTGTGCGAGGAGCACACTGTACTGTTTAGGTAAGCGGAATGTTTTCGCGGTATCGACAATCCCAGTTTTGGGTTCCCAGTCGTTTACAGCCATTGACGCAAACCTTGAGTCCGTCTCGGAGCTAGCTTACTTCGTTGCGGGTCTACTCAATGAGGTGGCCCCCTGAAATATTTCTGAATCCTGTGATTGCTTTGTCAGGAAAGCCTCGTTGGGTTTTGATTTGGTTTTTCCGAGGTCGATCGTGTGTGTGTTGCTATTTGTGCACCCCGGCCGGGTTAAAACTTTCTGAAAGCCGTGTCCGCGGTTATGGACGACTTGGAGCACAGTATCTCGATCATAGACAACTATAACTAAAGTAGTGCTATAAATTTGACTTTATAATGACTAGTAATCAGCTTCACTATAATGGAATGGCTAAGTAAAACTGCCAACAATTGCTTGCTTGGGACGTCGCCAGCGACCATTGTATCTAACTATTAAGTATTGCAACTACAACGGAATGGCTAAATAAAAGTACCAACAACTGCTGGGTTTTGGGTTATCTCATGCTATTTGTAACTGATTAGTAAGTGCTGCAACTATAACCGAATGGTTAACTAAAATGGCCCACTGCTTATTTTATCAGGACGATTATCTACACCTGACTAGTAATTGCTGCAACGATAACTGAATAAATAAAACTGCCAACGGTGTGAGTTCCTCGGTTGACTTCCTCGTTTGGTCTCGAGGGGGAAACACCAGGATGGGTTTGTTTGATGTTAGAATCAGGTTGGATCCGAATAGGTCTTTCTTACCCCTCTCTGATTGCCGCTAGTCGTATCGAGTCTCTATAGGATGTTTAGTGCATGCTGCCGCTGCCGCTTCAGTCCACCATACCTATGTAGGCGAGGACCGCCGAATTCTAGTCTCGCCGTGTACTGGCCTCAGTACTGACGCTCCTCTTTTTCCTTTGCCCTTTGTCGGCACCCCTTTTTGTTTAAGCAGGTTTTGAGATCGAAGTCGTTAGCAGGGTTACCCTTCCGGCTTGGCCTGGGCAGGGTTATGGACGCCATTGGTTATTCTTCAGGGCTCTTAGCCCCATTTGCATCTTGTCCGTAGTCGGACGCTCTATCATTCTCAAGGTGATTTGGATCTTTGTATATTATATCTGTATTCTTGACTCATGGAGTCGCTGTTATATATATATCTGTTCTGTGGGTCCCATCGAGGACTGTTGTGTAATGTTATTACTTCGTTTTCCACCCGCACGAAAGTGCCTGGTGGGCACCTTTGAATCGTTTCTATGCGGGTTTGGCGGGAATCGCTGAAACTTGCATAGGTCCGATTCTGAGGGTGTTACAGAGTGGTATCAGAGCTCAGCAGTTGCGATACCCCACAAGTCCAGCCTGTAGGATAACCTAGCCAACGGCCGAAGTAGAGTGTCGAAACTATTTTGCAAAATCGGTTGGATATTTCTGATTAGGTCTGATTTTATTCCTTACCCCTCTGCTATTCTCCTCTCACCTCTGCGTGTTTTGAATCCGCTCTCTTCTCTCTCTTCGAGTCCAGGATTTCTCGTGGTTGGGTTTCCGTCGTACCTTCAGGGTCTCCCTTTCTTCCTTTTATAACGGAGGTGCTACGATCATCAAATCTGCAACTTGTCCGTTGTACCCTTCATCCAATCTTTTGTTCTTGAGCTCTTCATCTATATGTGTTCCTTGCTGGATATCCGTATCGTTGAAAAACATATGAGAAGGACGAGCATTGGTGAAGTTGGAGTATACCTTGAGCATGTGTTGTTCATGCCAATGGAACCATCGCGGAACCTAATCATTGTGTCTTTCATACGATTTCTGCTGGCATCATCCCTTTGTTCCGGATACCGCCTATGAAGATCTGCAGTCTAAATCTCGAGAGTTGAGTTGCCTGATTCTCCTACTCATGTATAGAGTTGATAGTTTGGGTACGGGATGGACTGATCACCCTACCTGACTCCTACTGTTCACTCCTGTACATCGAACCGGTGGATCAAGGCGATTTTTCCCTCTTCTCATGGAAGTTAGAGGTGGCCTTATCTTTTGATACCTCTACCTTCGACCTTTTGTCCCGGAGTGTTCTCCCGACGGTCGCGGACAACGACCTCTCGTTAGTGGAGTCGCGAGGATCTACACGATGCGAGGAGACGCAGATCGCCGACCTTCCTTCCGGTACCATGAGGCGGATCTCGAGGGCGAGATCCATCGTTAGTGGTGTCGAGTTGTGGCATCCCGCAAAAACCACTACTAGAAAATCGCGTTGTTTTTGTGCATTGCATTATCATGACCGCATGCTCATGTCATCATGCCACATTGCATTTGAGCATCGTCATCATCTTGCATTGGCTCGCATAAAACTATTTTTGAAAAGCCTGGTTTTGTTTTCTAAACGTCCCGTCTTTTATTCATACGCCAAACCCGGGTGTCCGGATTATTTTGTTTTGGCTGCTATCGATTTGCAAACGGCCAGTTTAAAAAAAAATGTTTAATTATTTTTAGTGGGGGCAGTCGAACGGGCCGACCCGACCCGAACGACCACCCCCAGAACCAAAAACGGTCCACCTAATCAGCCCCCTCTAAATCCTAAAGCTACCAACCTATCTACCCACACCCACCGGCCACCTCACCCGGACCAGTCCCACGCTGCCACCTCACCTCTCTCCCTCACCCCCTCCAACCAGACGCTGCCACATCACCCCCTGGCCTCTCCCCCTCTCTTCACCCAGCCGGCTCACACAACACACACACTCACCGCACACACGCACGCCACGCGCGCGCCTGCCCCTGACCCCACCAGCGCCCCACGCCCCGCGCCCCCGCTCCTCTCTCTCCTTTCCTCCCTCTAGCCCGACGCCGCAACCTCCTTCTTCCCTCCCCGTCAACGGCGAACCGTGGCCGCCCCCTCCCCTCCTCTAGCTCGCACCGGCCACCCTCCCTCGACCCCGCGCTTTCCCTTCTTCTCCCCCGTCCTTCCCCTACCTCTCGCCGCGCCGCCGCTCCCCTGTTCCTGCCCCTCCGCCGGCCCGCCTCGCTCCCTCACCTCTCCCTCTCCGCGGCGCCGCCCCGCCAGGCTCGCCGGAGCCCTCCTCCGTGCTCGTGGCAGCCCGCGGTGCTCCTCCTCCCGCCGCGGCTCCGCGCGCCCCGCCGGCCCCGCTACCCCTCGTCGGCGCGCCTCCACCGCCGCTCCCTTCCGTCGCCGACCGAGCCGCGCGCCGCCCCTCCGCGCCCCAACGCCGTCTTCCCCACCTCCGTTCCCCGCCTCTGCACCGCCGCGAGCCGCGCCTCCACCAACCGTCTCTGCCCGCCTCCACCACCGCGCCCCCTGATCCCCACCTCGCCGGACCTCCCGCCTCGCCTGCGCCGCCACCCACCGTCCGCCGCCGGCCGTCCCTGCCCCGCGTGCAGCGTCGCCGTCCGCCCCTCGCCTGCGCCGGCCCGACCCCGTGCATCCTCTGCGGGTTCGCCCCGACACCGCCTTCGGACGCCGCTGCGCCCGCGCCGTCTGGCCTCTGTTGGCCGCCGTCCCTGCAGTGTGCATCGCCGTCGTCCTTGCGGCCCTACCCTGCACCGCAGTCCAGCAACCCTAGGCCGGCCCCACATCGGTCCATGCCTTCCAGACGTGGGCACCGCCAACCGACAGCGTGCATGCATCCATGTGTCCCCGGAACGCCGAGTCCAACACAAGTTCGGCCTCGGCAAACCAAGAAGGAACCCTCAAGACCTTCGGGAGAAGCTTCGACGTCGACCCAAGTTCGCCGACCACCCGAGGGAACCTCGTCGAGAAACCCCGGTACCAGAGGTCGACATCAGACCGAAGCATCAAGGCTCCTTCCCGGATCTCAAGTTCTCCGTCCCGGGACGACAAGATCGCCACACGGACGCGAACCCCAAGAAACCGAAGACCGATCCCGGAGCCCGATCCGAAGACCCCGGTGCGACAAGTACTCCGTCCTGGACGCCAAGTGCTTCACCCCGGACGCCAAGTCCGACCCGACCCGCGGACCCGGCAAGACCTTCGCAACGACGAGAACGACACCGACCCGGAAGAACCCGATGCGCCCCCGACACCGAACCAAGTACTCCTTTCCGGACGCCGATCTCGCCGAGAACCCGGATGCAACAAGATCTACCTCAGTAGTCCGAGAACGCTCCCGTCGAACCCTGAACCCTGAGACCCGACCCCGAACCCCGGAACCCCAAGATCGCCGAGACCCCTCAATGTGTGAACCCCCTTCCCGAAAACCCTATTTTATAATATAATAAACTTGTTGCATATTGAATTGTCATACTCGCATGCATATTACCATGTGGTTTGGGGGCCTTATGCCGATTCACCTAATAATTAAATATGGGGCCCATATGCGGGCAAATCTAGTCTCATATTGGCCTCAATTAAACTTGTGTAGCGAACCGGTGGTATATTTTGCCTTGCTAAACAACATTTAATTGCGGGGGTTAGCTAAACAACATGAACCACCTAATTAATTGTCGGGACCCCGGTTCCGCTTAATATGACCTAATTGCATCGCATCTTGCCATGTCATACATCATACATGCATCATGCCGATCTTCTGCCGTGTATTAAATATTGCATCCGGTGTTTCTTCTAGTGTTTTGCTTCTTCGCGGATAAGGCCGTTGAGTTGATGTGAGCTTCGCCCCGATCTTCAGTTGAACCTTCGGCAATGTTTTCAGGCGAGCATCTCCCCCTTTCTACCTATCTTACTTTATAGTATTTATTCCCTCCTGTTGATCTATTGCTATCTGTGTTGCGATGCTCTAGTTTCCGTACCCGTGAAATCCCTTGCAGCCATATATTGCCTTGGACACATCCTATTACCTATTGTTTGGTAGATAGTTGGACTTGCACGTCATAGTCGCTTGCTCCAGTGCTGTTGCGTGTCGTCAAGAACCACAGTTGTTGGAGAATCGCCGCCCGTTCCATGTTGGAGATGATCATGGTTTTACTTTTTGTTCACTTTAATTCCTGTTTAACAACTAAAATTGAAGTAAGTAAGCAGAGGCATCGGTGGGTGATAGATAATAATTGGTTTCCGACCGCCCACTTGTGTCCCGTAGGACCCCGAGTACTTGATACCTGTTCCTTGAATATTCGCGCTATCCACATACGGGGAGTATGGGCCCCCCTTAGCCAGAGCTTGATTCAGTCTTATTTCTTGGGGCCACAAACTAGTTTGAGGTTTTATTTACGATCCTGTACTTATGCCATGCTTTACTGCTTTATTTACGATTGTGCGAGGAGCACACTGTACTATTTAGGTAAGCGGAATGTTTTCGCGGTATCGACAATCCCAGTTTTGGGTTCCCAGTCGTTTACAGCCATTGACGCAAACCTTGAGTCCGTCTCGGAGCTAGCTTACTTCGTTGCGGGTCTACTCAATGGGGTGGCCCCCTGAAATATTTCTGAATCCTGTGATTGCTTTGTCGTGAAAGCCTCGTTGGGTTTTGATTTGGTTTTTCCGAGGTCGATCGTGTGTGTGTTGCTATTTGTGCACCCCGGCCGGGTTAAAACTTTCTGAAAGCCGTGTCCGCGGTTATGGACGACTTGGAGCACAGTATCTCGATCATAGACAACTATAACTAAAGTAGTGCTATAAATTCGGTAGCGTCATGGACCAGGGCACCTCCGTGCTCGAGCTTACGCACATGGTTGCTGTCCAGGTGCTGGTACTTCTGCTTTCCCTTGCGGTACTGTTTGTACCCGGTTGAAAGGAAAGACCCTGATGCTGATCCCAAGTTCGCCATCGGCTGACCAAAATGGTACCCAAGGTCGACGACATGAATCTCAAGATCTTCCGACCCGTAACAAGTGCTCCGATGCCTTTTGTCGCCAAGATCTACCCTCTTATCCAAGATCGTTACGGACTTCAAGATCTTCGAGCCCTCTTGGTAGGCAAGACCTCCGTTCCCAAAGGCCGTCGACGCGAAAACCCCAAGATCGCCTACACGGAACTCCATGTTCTTCCTTCCGTCGCCGAGACCCTGAACGACAAGAACTCCTTCCCGAACCGATGCCGACGACGTCGCACGCCAAGATCTTCGTCCCGAACGCCAAGACCGCCGGTGCTGAATTCCGAGGACTCCGACCTGGAACATCAAGATCTACCGATGACCGAGAGCCCGGACGCCAAGATCCACGACTCAGAGATGCTAGGACACCAAGTTCGTCGAGACCCTGAGGACCCGTTCCCGGAGGCGAAGACCGGACCCGACAAGATCTTGGTGGTTTTTGCAACCTCCGCCGGCCCGCGCCCGCGCTCGCCCCGGCACGAGCCCTCCCCGTCCGCCTCCCCCAGACCCGCTCGCCCTGCAGCCTCCTCGCCGGCCGCGCCCCGGCCGCGCCGTCGCCCTCTCCGGCTAGCCCCACCGTCACCTTGCGAGCCGGCCGCCGCATCACAGCCTCCGGACCGCCGTCCGCCGCCGCCCGCGGACGAGCCCGCCCCTCCCCGGCGCCGTCGCGACCTCCCTCCGTCCCGGCCTCCCCCGAGCTTCTCTGGCCGCCGCCCTGGAGCCGGCGCTGCCGCGTGGCCCCGCCACCGCCACCAGGTGCCCCCTCCCGCGTCGAAACCCGCCAAGCCGAGCTCGCCCCGCGTCGGTCTCCCCGAGCCCCTGCGCCGCCCCGGCGCCTCGGTCCCGCGCGCCGAGCCCGAGCTCCTCGCCGTCCATGCGTGCCCTCCGGCGAGCCGCCGGCGACCCGCAGCTTCCCTTCCCCGCCGCCGCATCGCCAGGGCCTCCTTGGCGACCGCCGTGCCGCTCTCGGGCCACCCTCCCGCGACCCAGGTTACGCGCGCCGCCGTCCTCGAGGCCAACTCGTCCCCGACCCCGTCTGCGAGATGGCCGCCTGCAACCGCCTTTCGACCTCCAGCTCGTCTCGGCGAGGCCTTTAGATGATAACAAGACAGACCAAGGCCGACTCCGTCAGGTGCCCTGTCCCTGCAAGATATCCTAACGAGAACTACACCGAGAACCCGCGGTACTGGGGGAACGACATCAAACCGAAGCGCCAAGACCTACCACGGAACGCCAAGTCCACCGGAACTATGGCCGAGACCCTGAAGACCGATCTAGAGAGCCAAGGCCTTCGCATGGAGTCGGCAAGATCATCCGGAAACGCCAAGATCTACCCCGTTACCGAGAACGATCCCCCCTGAGACCGAACTCCGAATCCCGGAACCAAGATCTGCCGAACCCTAATGTGTGACCCCTTTCTCGAACCCTATTTTTATAAATGCTAAATATAAAACTTGTTGCATATTAAATTGTCATGCTCGCATCATATCATGTGGTTTGGGGGTCTTATGCCGATTCACCCTATAATTAAATATGGGGCCCATATGCGGGCAAACCTAGTCTCATATTGGCCTCATTTAAAGTTGTGTAGCGAACCGGTAACTTATCGTGCCATGTTAATTCAACATTTAAATGGCGGGGTAGTCAAATAACTTGAACCATATAATTAATTGTCGGGACCCCCGTTTCCGCTTAATATGACCTAATCGCATCGCATCTTTGCCATGCCATACATCATACATGCATCATGCCCGATCTTTTGCCGTAGTATTAAATATTGCATCCGGTGTTTATTCTAGTGTTTTGGTTCTTCACGGATAAGGGGGAGATGCTCGCCTGAAAACATTGTCGAAGGTTCAACCGAAGATCGGGTCGACACTCGCATCAACTCAACGGCCTTATCCGCGAAGAAGCAAAACGCTAGAACAAACACCGGATGCAATATTTAATACTACGGCAAAAGATCGGGCATGATGCATGTATGATGTATGACATGGCAAGATGCGATGCGATTAGGTCATATTAAGCGGAACCGGGGTTCCGACAATTAATTAAACGGTTCAAGTTGTTTAGAACCCCCGCAATTAAATGTCGTTTAACAAGGCAGAATATATCACCGGTTCGCTACACAAATTTAAATGAGGCCAATATGAGACTAGATTTGCCCGCATATGGGCCCCATATTTAATTAGAGGTGAATCGGCATAAGGCCTCCAAACCACATGATATGATGCGAGCATGACAATTTAATATGCAACAAGTTTTATATTTAGCATTTATAAAAATAGGGTTCGAGAAAGGGGTCACACATTAGGGTTCGGCAGATCTTGGTTCCGGGATTCGGGGTTCGGTCTCAGGGGGGATCGTTCTCGGTAACGGGGTAGATCTTGGCGTTCGGGTAGACGAACTTGGCGTGGCGTCAGGGCGCATCGGTCTCGCCCTGTACGGTGTCGAACTTGTCGGGGCCGCGCAGTCGATCTTGGCGTTTCCGGATGATCTTGCCGACTCCATGCGAAGGCCTTGGCGCTCTAGATCGGTCTTCAGGGTCTCGGCCATAGTTCCGGTGGACTTGGCGTTCCGTGTCGGCGAACTTGGGAATCCCTGTCGGAGATCTTGGGGCACCAGCTTCGGTCCCATAATGGCGATCTTGGCGTCCGAGGGTCTTGGTGTTCGACGGGGTTCGGGCGCGCCGGGATCGGTCTTCGGATTCCGAGGAGTAGATCTTGTCGGAGGTTCTTCGAGTGTCTCCATCCCGATATGGTCTTCGGGTCCGGGAGGGAGTACTTGAGGTTTCCGTGTAGAAGATCTTGGCGCACATGTGGTCTTCGGGTCCGGGGATCTCGGCGTCCGTAGTAGGTCTTGGCGCTTCGGTTTGATGTCGTTCCCCCAGTACCGCGGGTTCTCGGTGTAGTTCTCGTTAGGATATCTTGCAGGGACAGGGCACCTGACGGAGTCGGCCTTGGTCTGTCTTGTTATCATCTAAAGGCCTCGCCGAGACGAGCTGGAGGTCGAAAGGCGGTTGCAGGCGGCCATCTCGCAGACGGGGTCGGGGACGAGTTGGCCTCGAGGACGGCGGCGCGCGTAACCTGGGTCGCAGGAGGGTGGCCCGAGAGCGGCACGGCGGTCGCCGAGGAGGCCCTGGCGATGCGGCGGCGGGAAAGGGAAGCTGCGGGTCGCCGGCGGCTCGCCGGAGGGCGCGCATGGACGGCGAGGAGCTCGGGCTCGGCGCGCGGGACTGAGGCGCCGGGGCGGCGCAGGGGCTCGGGGAGACCGACGCGGGGCGAGCTCGGCTTGGCGGGCTTCGACGCGGGAGGGGGCACCTGGTGGCGGTGGCGGGGCCACGCGGCGGCGCAGGCTCCAGGGCGGCGGCCAGAGAAGCTCGGGGGAGGCCGGGTCGGAGGGAGGTCGCGACGGCGCCGGGGAGGGGCGGGCTCGTCCGCGGGCGGCGGCGGACGGCGGTCCGGAGGCGGTGATGCGGCGGCCGGCTCGCAAGGTGACGGTGGGGCTAGCCGGAGAGGGCGACGGCGCGGCCGGGGCACGGCCGGCGAGGAGGCTGCAGGGCGAGCGGGTCTGGGGGAGGCGGACGGGGAGGGCTCGTGCCGGGGCGAGCGCGGGCGCGGGCCGACGGAGGTTGCCGGCGAGGCGACGACGCGGCCGGGGCTCGGGCGAGGGAGGCACGGGGCCGGCGAGGCGGCGAGCTTGAGGGGGCCGGCGGCGGGCGGAGCCATGGCGCCAGGGCGGCGCTCCCGCGCAGGCGGTGGCGATGGCGAACGGCGGCGCGCGGGATGAGGGCGGCCGGCGCGAGGGCGGCTGCGGGCGGAGGTGGGAGAGGAGCTCTGGGGAGGAGGGGTGCGGGGCGACGGGGCTGGGAGAGAGAGGTAGGGGAAGACGCGGGGCGCGCTCGGGGTGAGGAGGGAGGAGGCTGCGGCGGAGGTGGGTGCTGGCGAGCGGGGGTGCGGGCCGGAGGGAGCGGCGGCGGCGGGTCGACGCGGAGGTTGGAGGGAAGGGGGAAGGCGGTTGCGTCGGTGGGAGGAAGGAGGAAGAAGGGGGCGCAGGGGGGGCAGAGCAGGGCCGCGCGCCGGCGGAAGGGGCAGCGGAGACGCTGGCGGTGCGGCGAGGCCGCCGGCGGCTGCAGAGAGAGGGGAGAGGGAGAGAGGAAGGAGGGAGCGAGGTGGGAGACGGGCGCGGGGAGCGGGGTCGGGGCTGTGGCCGCGCGCTGGCGCGTGGGCGGGGCCCAGGCTGTGGGTGGCTGTGTGGCCAGGGTGTGTGCGTGTGTCTGTGTGTGTGGGGCTGTGGGGGGTGGGTCCCAGGGAGAGAGAGGGGGAGAGAGAGAGGGAGGAAGAGGGCTAGGCCAAGTGGCGGTGTCTGGTTGGTTGGGGTTGGGGACAGGGCGACGTGGCGGCGTGGGACTGGTCCGGGTGAGGTGGCCGGAGGGTATGGGTAGATAGGTTGGTAGCTTTAGGATTTAGAGGGGGCTGATTAGGTGGACCGTTTTTGGTTCTGGGGGTGGTCGTTCGGGTCGGGTCGGCCCGTTCGACTGCCCCCACTAAAAATAATTAAACATTTGATTTGTTTTAAACGGGCCGTTTGCAAACCGATAGCAGCCAAAACAAAATAATCCGGAGACCCTGGTTTTGCGTTTGAATAAAGATGGGACGTTTTAGAAAACAAAACTAGGTTTTTCTGTAAATAGTTTTATACAAGCAAAAGCAAGATGATGACGATGCTCAAATGCAATGTGGCATGATGACATGAGCATGCGGTCATGATGATGCAATGCACAAAACAACGCGATTTTCTAGTAGTGGTTTTGCGGGATGCCACAATTCGACACCACTAACAATGGATCTCGCCCTCGAGATCCGCCTCATGGTACCGGGAAGAAGGTCGGTGATCTGCATCTTCTCGCTTCGTGTAGATCCTCGCGACACCACTAACAAGAGGTCGTTGTTCGTGATCGTCGAGAACACTCCGGGAACAAAGGGCGAAAGTAGAGGTATCAACAAATAAAGCCACCCCTAACTTCGATGGGAAAACGGAACCGATGCATTCTCATCCACCTCAATGTACAAAAGCGAATAGAAGGGGTAGTCGGCATGGGGGCCAATCCATCACGCACCCAAACTATTACTCTGCACAATCAGTAGAAAAGGGTGCAACCATTCTCGGAATCAGACTGAAGATCTCGACAATCGAGGTTCGGAACAAAGGAGTGATGCAGACTCTGCATCGGATCTGGCGTAGATGATATCGTCGCGTTGGAAAACACCGGAAGGCACAAACAAGGAACAAATAATGGTACCACAGTAGACGGATTCCTCAAACAGCATGAATACCGGATGGTAAAACACCATTATCAAAGGAGGAAGCGAAACCCTGAAGGTATGACGAAAACCCAACCATGAGAATTCCTGGACTCGAAGAGAGAGAAGAGAGCGGATTCAAAACACGCAGACGTAAGAGGAGAATAGCATAGGGGTAAGGAGTAAAATCAGACCTAATCAGAACTATCCAACCATTTTTGCAAAAATAGTTTTGACACTCTACTTCGGCCGTTAGCTAGGTTATCCTACAGGCTGGACTTGTGGGGTATCGCAACTGCTGGGCTCTGATACCACTCTGTAACACCCTCAGAATCGGACCTATGCAAGTTTTAGCGAAACCCGCCAAACCCGCATAGAAACGATTCAAAGGTGCCCACCAGGCACTTTCGTGCGGGTGGAAAACGAAGTAATAACATTACACAACAGTCCTCGATGGGACCCACAGAACAGATATATATATAACAGCGACTCCATGAGTCAAGAATTCATATATAATATACAAAGATCCAAATCACCTTGAAAACGATAGAGCGTCCATCTACGGACAAGATGCAAATGGGGCTAAGAGCCCTGAAGAATAACCAATGGCGTCCATAACCCTGCCCAGGCCAAGCCGGAAGGGTAACCCTGCTAACGACGTCGATCTCAAAACTTGCTTAAACAAAAGGGGTGCCGACAAAGGGCAAAGGAAAAATAGGAGCGTCAGTACTGAGGCCAGTACACGGCGAGACTAGAATTCGGCGGTCCTCGCCTACATAGGTATGGTGGACTGAAGCGGCAGCGGCAGCATGCACTGAACAACCTATAGAGACTCGATACAACTAGTGGCAATCAGAGAGGGGTAAGAAAGACCTACTCGGATCCGACCTGAAGCTAACATCAAGCAAACCCATCCTGGCGTTTCCCCCTCGAGACCAAGCGAGGAAGTCAACCGAGGAACTCACACAGTTGGTAGTTTTACTTATTCAGTTATCGTTGCAGCAATTACTAGTCAAGTATAGATAATCATCCTGATAAAGTAAGCAGTGGGCCATGTTAGTTAATCATTCCGTTGTAGTGGCAACACTTACTAGTCAGATACAATTAGCATGAGATATCCCAAAAACCCAGCAGTTGTTGGTACTTTTATTTAGCCATTCCGTTATAGTGAAGCTGATTACTAGTCATTATAAGGTCAAATTTATAGCACTACTTTAGTTATAGTTGTCTATGATCGAGATACTGTGCTCCAAGTCGTCCATAACCGCGGACACGGCTTTCAGAAAGTTTTAACCCGGCCGGGGTGCACAAATAGCAACACACACACGATCAACCTCGGAAAAACCAAATCAAAACCCAACGAGGCTTTCACGACAAAGCAATCACAGGATTCAGAAATATTTCAGGGGGCCACCCCATTGATAGACCCGCAACGAAGTAAGCTAGCTCCGAGACGGACTCAAGGTTTGCGACAATGGCTGTAAACGACTGGGAACCCAAAACTGGGATTGTCGATACCGCGAAAACACTCCGCTTACCTAAACAGTACAGTGTGCTATCCATCGCACAATCGTAAATAAAGCAGTAAAGCATGGCATAAGTACAGGATCGTAAATAAAACCTCAAACTAGTTTGTGGCCCCAAGAAATAAGACTGAATCAAGCTCTGTCTAAGGGGGGCCCATAATACCCCGTATGTGGATAGCGCGATAAATCAAGGAACAGGTATCAAGCACTCGGGATCCTACGGGACACAAGTGGGCGGTCGAAAACCAAATATTATCTATCACCCACCGATGCCTCTGCTTACTTACTTCAATTTTAGTTGTTAAACAGGAATTAAAGTGTACGATAAGTAAAACCATGATCATCTCCAACATCAACATGCGGCCATACACCAACAACTGTGGCACTAGACGACACGCAATAGCACTTGAGCAAGCGACTACGACGCGCAAGTCCAACTATCTACCAAACAACAGGTAATAGGATGTGTCCAAGGCAATATAAGGCTGCAAGGGATATCACGGGTACGAAAGCTAGAGCAACGCAACACAGATAGCAATAGTTCAACAGGAGGAAATAAATACTATAAAAGTAAGATAGGTAGAAAGGGGGAGATGCTCGCCTGAAAACATTGTCGAAGGTTCAACCGAAGATCGGGTCGACACTCGCATCAACTCAACGGCCTTATCCGCGAAGAAGCAAAACGCTAGAACAAACACCGGATGCAATATTTAATACTACGGCAAAAGATCGGGCATGATGCATGTATGATGTATGACATGGCAAGATGCGATGCAATTAGGTCATATTAAGCGGAACCGGGGTTCCGACAATTAATTAAACGGTTCAAGTTGTTTAGAACCCCCGCAATTAAATGTTGTTTACCAAGGCAGAATATATCACCGGTTCGCTACACAAATTTAAATGAGGCCAATATGAGACTAGATTTGCCCGCATATGGGCCCCATATTTAATTAGAGGTGAATCGGCATAAGGCCCCCAAACCACATGATATGATGCGAGCATGACAATTTAATATGCAACAAGTTTTATATTTAGCATTTATAAAAATAGGGTTCGAGAAAGGGGTCACACATTAGGGTTCGGCAGATCTTGGTTCCGGGATTCGGGGTTCGGTCTCAGGGGGGATCGTTCTCGGTAACGGGGTAGATCTTGGCGTTCGGGTAGACGAACTTGGCGTGGCGTCGGGGCGCATCGGTCTCGCCCTGTACGGTGTCGAACTTGTCGGGGCCGCGCAGTCGATCTTGGCGTTTCCGGATGATCTTGCCGACTCCATGCGAAGGCCTTGGCGCTCTAGATCGGTCTTCAGGGTCTCGGCCATAGTTCCGGTGGACTTGGCGTTCCGTGTCGGCGAACTTGGGAATCCCTGTCGGAGATCTTGGGGCACCAGCTTCGGTCCCATAATGGCGATCTTGGCGTCCGAGGGTCTTGGTGTTCGACGGGGTTCGGGCGCGCCGGGATCGGTCTTCGGATTCCGAGGAGTAGATCTTGTCGGAGGTTCTTCGAGTGTCTCCATCCCGATATGATCTTCGGGTCCGGGAGGGAGTACTTGAGGTTTCCGTGTAGAAGATCTTGGCGCACATGTGGTCTTCGGGTCCGAGGATCTCGGCGTCCGTAGTAGGTCTTGGCGCTTCGGTTTGATGTCGTTCCCCCAGTATCGCGGGTTCTCGGTGTAGTTCTCGTTAGGATATCTTGCAGGGACAGGGCACCTGACGGAGTCGGCCTTGGTCTGTCTTGTTATCATCTAAAGGCCTCGCCGAGACGAGCTGGAGGTCGAAAGGCGGTTGCAGGCGGCCATCTCGCAGACGGGGTCGGGGACGAGTTGGGCTCGAGGACGGCGGCGCGCGTAACCTGGGTCGTAGGAGGGTGGCCCGAGAGCGGCACGGCGGTCGCCGAGGAGGCCCTGGTGATGCGGCGGCAGGAAAGGGAAGCTGCGGGTCGCCGGCGGCTCGCCGGAAGGCGCGCATGGACGGCGAGGAGCTCGGGCTCGGCGCGCGGGACAGAGGCGCCGGGGCGGCGCAGGGGCTCGGGGAGACCGACGCGGGGCGAGCTCGGCTTGGCGGGCTTCGACGCGGGAGGGGGCACCTGGTGGCGGTGGCGGGGCCACGCGGTGGCGCCGGCTCCAGGGCGGCGGCCAGAGAAGCTCGGGGGAGGCCGGGTCGGAGGGAGGTCACGACGGTGCCGGGGAGGGGCGGGCTCGTCCGCGGGCGGCGGCGGACGGCGGTCCGGAGGCGGTGATGCGGCGGCCGGCTCGCAAGGTGACGGTGGGGCTAGCCGGAGAGGGCGACGGCGCGGCCGGGGCGCGGCCGGCGAGGAGGCTGCAGGGCGAGCGGGTCTGGGGGAGGCGGACGGGGAGGGCTTGTGCCGGGGCGAGCGCGGGCGCGGGCCGGCGGAGGTTGCCGGCGAGGCGACGACGCGGCCGGGGCTCGGGCGAGGGAGGCACGGGGCCGGCGAGGCGGCGAGCTTGAGGGGGCCGGCGGCGGGCGGAGCCATGGCGCCAGGGTGGCGCTCCCGCCCAGGCGGAGGCGGTGGCGAACGGCGGCGCGCGGGATGAGGGCGGCCGGCGCGAGGGCGGCTGCGGGCGAAGGTGGGAGAGGAGCTCTGGGGAGGAGGGGTGCGGGGCGACGGGGCTGGGAGAGAGAGGTAGGGGAAGACGCGGGGCGCGCTCGGGGTGAGGAGGGAGGAGGCTGCGGCAGAGGTGGGTGCTGGCGAGCGGGGGTGCGGGCCGGAGGGAGCGGCGGCGGCGGGTTGGCGCGGAGGTTGGAGGGAAGGGGGCAGGCGGTTGCGTCGGTGGGAGGAAGGAGGAAGAAGGGGGCGCAGGGGGGGCGGAGCAGGGCCGCGCGCCGGCGGAAGGGGCGGCGGAGATGCTGGCGGTGCGGCGAGGCCGCCGGCGGCTGCAGAGAGAGGGGAGAGGGAGAGAGGAAGGAGGGAGCGAGGTGGGAGACGGGCGCGGGGAGCGGGGTCGGGGCTGTGGCCGCGCGCTGGCGCGTGGGCGGGGCCCAGGCTGTGGGTGGCTGTGTGGCCAGGGTGTGTGCGTGTGTCTGTGTGTGTGGGGCTGTGGGGGGTGGGTCCCAGGGAGAGAGAGGGGGAGAGAGAGAGAGGGAGGAAGAGGGCTAGGCCAAGTGGCGGTGTCTGGTTGGTTGGGGGTTGGGGATAGGGCGACGTGGCCGGAGGGTATGGGTAGATAGGTTGGTAGCTTTAGGATTTAGAGGGGGCTGATTAGGTGGACCGTTTTTGGTTCTGGGGGTGGTCGTTCGGGTCGGGTCGGCCCGTTCGACTGCCCCCACTAAAAATAATTAAACATTTTATTTGTTTTAAAAGGGCCGTTTGCAAACCGATAGCAGCCAAAACAAAATAATCCGGAGACCCGGGTTTGGCGTTTGAATAAAGATGGGACGTTTTAGAAAACAAAACTAGGTTTTTCTGTAAATAGTTTTATACAAGCAAAAGCAAGATGATGACGATGCTCAAATGCAATGTGGCATGATGACATGAGCATGCGGTCATGATGATGCAATGCACAAAACAACGCGATTTTCTAGTAGTGGTTTTGCGGGATGCCACTCTGTAACACCCTCAGAATCGGACCTATGCAAGTTTTAGCGAAAACCCGCCAAACCCGCATAGAAACGATTCAAAGGTGCCCACCAGGCACTTTCGTGCGGGTGGAAAACGAAGTAATAACATTACACAACAGTCCTCGATGGGACCCATAGAACAGATATATACAACAGCGACTCAAAGAGTCAAGAATACAGATATAATATACAAGATCCAAATCACCTTGAAAATGATAGAGCGTCCGACTACGTACAAGATGCAAATGGGGCTAAGAGCCCTGAAGAATAACCAATGGCGTCCATAACCCTGCCCAGGCCAAGCCGGAAGGGTAACCCTGCTAACGACGTCGATCTCAAAACCTGCTTAAACAAAAGGGGTGCCGACAAAGGGCAAAGGAAAAAGAGGAGCGTCAGTACTTGTAACACCCTCAGAATCGGACCTATGCAAGTTTTAGCGAAAACCCGCCAAACCCGCATAGAAACGATTCAAAGGTGCCCACTAGGCACTTTCGTGCGGGTGGAAAACGAAGTAATAACATTACACAACAGTCCTCGATGGGACCCACAGAACAGATATATACAACAGCGACTCAAAGAGTCAAGAATACAGATATAATATACAAGATCCAAATCACCTTGAAAATGATAGAGCGTCCGACTACGGACAAGATGCAAATGGGGCTAAGAGCCCTGAAGAATAACCAATGGCGTCCATAACCCTGCCCAGGCCAAGCCGGAAGGGTAACCCTGCTAACGACGTCGATCTCAAAACCTGCTTAAACAAGAGGGGTGCCGACAAAGGGCAAAGGAAAAAGAGGAGCGTCAGTACTGAGGCCAGTACACGGCGAGACTAGAATTCGGCGGTCCTCGCCTACATAGGTATGGTGGACTGAAGCGGCGGCGGCAGCATGCACTGAACAACCTATAGAGACTCGATACAACTAGCGGCAATCAGAGAGGGGTAAGAAAGACCTACTCGGATCCGACCTGAAGCTAACATCAAGCAAACCCATCCTGGCGTTTCCCCCTCGAGACCAAGCGAGTAAGTCAACCGAGGAACTCACACAGTTGGTAGTTTTACTTATTCAGTTATCGTTGCAGCAATTACTAGTCAAGTATAGATAATCATCCTGATAAAGTAAGCAGTGGGCCATGTTAGTTAATCATTCCGTTGTAGTGGCAACACTTACTAGTCAGATACAATTAGCATGAGATATCCCAAAAACCCAGCAGTTGTTGGTACTTTTATTTAGCCATTCCGTTATAGTGAAGCTGATTACTAGTCATTATAAGGTCAAATTTATAGCACTACTTTAGTTATAGTTGTCTATGATCGAGATACTGTGCTCCAAGTCGTCCATAACCGCGGACACGGCTTTCAGAAAGTTTTAACCCGGCCGGGGTGCACAAATAGCAACACACACACGATCAACCTCGGAAAAACCAAATCAAAACCCAACGAGGCTTTCACGACAAAGCAATCACAGGATTCAGAAATATTTCAGGGGGCCACCCCATTGAGTAGACCAGCAACGAAGTAAGCTAGCTCCGAGACGGACTCAAGGTTTGCGACAATGGCTGTAAACGACTGGGAACCCATAACTGGGCTTGTCGATACCGCGAAAACACTCCGCTTACCTAAACAGTACAGTGTGCTATCCATCGCACAATCGTAAATAAAGCAGTAAAGCATGGCATAAGTACAGGATCGTAAATAAAACCTCAAACTAGTTTATGGCCCCAAGAAATAAGACTGAATCAAGCTCTGGCTAAGGGGGGCCCATAATACCCCGTATGTGGATAGCGCGATAAATTAAGATAGGTAGAAAGGGGGAGATGCTCGCCTGAAAACATTGCCGAAGGTTCAACCGAAGATCGGGGCGAAGCTCACATCAACTCAACGGCCTTATCCGCGAAGAAGCAAAACACTAGAATAAACACCGGGTGCAATATTTAATACTACAGCAGAAGATCGGCATGATGCATGTATGATGCATGACATGGCAAAGTGCGATGCAATTAGGCAATATTAAGCGGAACCGGGGTCCCGACAATTAATTATATGGTTCAAGTTTTTTGACTACCCCGCCATTTAAATGTTGAATTAACATGGCACGATAAGTTACCGGTTCGCTACACAACTTTAAATGAGGCCAATATGAGACTAGGTTTGCCCGCATATGGGCCCCACATTTAATTATAGGGTGAATCGGCATAAGGCCCCCAAACCACATGATATGATGCGAGCATGACAATTTAATATGCAACAAGTTTTATATTTAGCATTTATAAAAATAGGGTTCGAGAAAGGGGTCACACATTAGGGTTCGGCAGATCTTGGTTCCGGGGTTCGGGGTTCGGTCTCAGGGGGGATCGTTCTCGGTAACGGGGTAGATCTTGGCGTTCGGGTAGACGAACTTGGCGTGGCGTCGGGGCGCATCGGTCTCGCCCTGTATGGTGTCGAACTTGTCGGGGCCGCGCAGTCGATCTTGGCGTTTCCGGATGATCTTGCCGACTCCATGCGAAGGCCTTGGCGCTCTAGATCGGTCTTCCGGGTCTCGGCCATCGGATCCTTGAAGGGGTTCTTGGTGCTCCGTGATGTAGATCTTGTCGGTTCCGCCCCCAAAGGCCTTGTGGTTTCGTGACGGCGATCTTCGGTTCCGGTTCGCGGTTTCTTGTCGACGGTCTTGTGGTGCCATCTTGGCTTGCCGGTGTCGAGCTCGGGTTCCGTTGATGGTCTTGGGTCGGCATCACGTGGTGGACCGTCGGAAACGATCTTGTCGAGGTAACTAGTACCCTCACCACATCGACACGCGGTCAACACATCCGCGCCAAACTTCCCACAAGACCCCACGATCTCCATCTCCTCCAAGGAGTTAAACAGGAGCGAGTCTGGCGTCGCATGCTTGCAAGAGGGGAGGCCGAGAACTACCGGCAGGACGCGGGCTCGCGTGGCGGTTGGAGGCGGTGATGCGGCGGCCGGCTCGCAAGGTGACGGTGGGGCTAGCCGGAGAGGGCGACGGCGCGGCCGGGACGCGGCCGGCGAGGAGGCTGCAGGGCGAGCGGGTCTGGGGGAGGCGGACGGGGAGGGCTCGTGCCGGGGCGAGCGCGGGCGCGGGCCGTCGGAGGTTGCCGGCGAGGCGACGACGCGGCCGGGGCTCGTGGACGGAGGCGGGGCCGCGGGGTCGAGGAGGGGCGCAGAGAGGAGCGGGCGCAGAGAGGAGCGGGCGGGAGGAGGTTGGAGGGGGATCGGTCGACGGCGGCGCGCGGAGCCGGGGTTGCGGGGCCGGAGGGAGCGGCGCTTGGCGGCGGGGCTCGGGCGAGGGAGGCACGGGGCCGGCGAGGCGGCGAGCTTGAGGGGGCCGGCGGCGGGCGGAGCCATGGCGCCAGGGCGGCGCTCCCGCGCAGGCGGAGGCGGGTGGCGAACGACGGCGCGCGGGATGTGGGCGGCCGGCGCGAGGGCGGCTGCGGGCGGAGGTGGGAGAGGAGCTCTGGGGAGGAGGGGTGCGGGGCGACGGGGTGATGCGCCGCGCGAGGGGTGAAGGGAGAGGACGCAGGGGAAGAAGAACAGGGCACGGGGCTGGGTCGTGTGGGCTGGGTGGGGGACAGGGGATGGGGCCAGGTGGGGCAGGGGCGCGTCAGGGGAGGGGCCACGCGGGCAGGGAGAGTGGGAGGCTGGCGGGGGGTGTGTGTGTGAGTGTGTGTTGGGGCAGGGTTGAGAGGAGAGAGAGGGGGGCAGGTGGCAGATGGGGATAGGCTAGGGGGGGAGGGTGAGGTGAGGTGGCGTCTTGTGATAGGAGGGGGTGAGGTGGAGGGGGTGTGTGGGTAGATAGGTTGGGTGCAAAAGGGATTTAGGGGTGGACCGTTTTGTTTTGTACGGGGGTGGTCGTTCGGGTCGAATCGGCCCGTTCGACTGCCCCCACTTAAATAATTAAAATATTTTGTTGGTTTAAAATAAAGCTTTTGCAACTTGATAGCAACAAAACAAAAATAATCCGGTGACCCGGGTTTGGAGTTTGAATAAAGACGGTGTGTTTAGAAAACAAATTAGGTTTTCCCGAAAATAGTTTTGTACAAGCAAATGCAAGATGATGACAATGCTCAAATGCAATGCGGCATGATGACATGAGCATGCGGTCATGATGATGCAATGCACAAAAACAACGCGATTTTCTAGTAGTGGTTTTGCGGGATGCCACAATTAACGCCCCGTCTTTTATTCATACGCCAAAACCGGGTCTCGGGATTATTTTGTTTTGGCTGCTATCGATTTGCAAACGGCCCGTTTAAAATAAAATAAAATGTTTAATTATTTTTAGTGGGGGCAGTCGAACGGGCCGACCCGACCCGAACGACCACCCCCAGAACCAAAAACGGTCCACCTAATCAGCCCCCTCTAAATCCTAAAGCTACCAACCTATCTACCCACACCCACCGGCCACCTCACCCGGACCAGTCCCACGCTGCCACCTCACCTCTCTCCCTCACCCCCTCCAACCAGACGCTGCCACATCACCCCCTGGCCTCTCCCCCTCTCTTCACCCAGCCGGCTCACACAACACACACACTCACCGCACACACGCACGCCACGCGCGCGCCTGCCCCTGACCCCACCAGCGCCCCACGCCCCGCGCCCCCGCTCCTCTCTCTCCTTTCCTCCCTCTAGCCCGACGCCGCAACCTCCTTCTTCCCTCCCCGTCAACGGCGAACCGTGGCCACCCCCTCCCCTCCTCTAGCTCGCACCGGCCACCCTCCCCCGACCCCGCGCTTTCCCTTCCTCTCCCCCGTCCTTCCCCTGCCTCTCGCCGCGCCGCCGCTCCCCTGTTCCTGCCCCTCCGCCGGCCCGCCTCGCTCCCTCACCTCTCCCTCTCCGCGGCGCCGCCCCGCCAGGCTCGCCGGAGCCCTCCTCCGTGCTCGCGGCAGCCCGCGGTGCTCCTCCTCCCGCCGCGGCTCCGCGCGCCCCGCCGGCCCCGCTACCCCTCGTCGGCGCGCCTCCACCGCCGCTCCCTTCCGTCGCCGGCCGAGCCGCGCGCCGCCCCTCCGCGCCCCAACGCCGCCTTCCCCACCTCCGTTCCCCGCCTCTGCACCGCCGCGAGCCGCGCCTCCACCAACCGTCTCTGCCCGCCTCCACCACCGCGCCCCCTGATCCCCACCTCGCCGGACCTCCCGCCTCGCCTCCGCCGCCACCCACCGTCCGTCGCCGGCCGTCCCTGCCCCGCGTGCAGTGTCGCCGTCTGCCCCTCGCCTGCGCCGGCCCGACCCCGTGCATCCTCTGCGGGTTCGCCCCGACACCGCCTTCGGACGCCGCTGCGCCCGCGCCGTCTGGCCTCTGTTGGCCGCCGTCCCTGCAGTGTGCATCGCCGTCGTCCTTGCGGCCCTACCCTGCACCGCAGTCCAGCAACCCTAGGCCGGCCCCACATCGGTCCATGCCTTCCAGACGTGGGCACCGCCAACCGACAGCGTGCATGCATCCATGTGTCCCCGGAACGCCGAGTCCAACACAAGTTCGGCCTCGGCAAACCAAGAAGGAACCCTCAAGACCTTCGGGAGAAGCTTCGACGTCGACCCAAGTTCGCCGACCACCCGAGGGAACCTCGTCGAGAAACCCCGGTACCAGAGGTCGACATCAGACCGAAGCATCAAGGCTCCTTCCCGGATCTCAAGTTCTCCGTCCCGGGACGACAAGATCGCCACACGGACGCGAACCCCAAGAAACCGAAGACCGATCCCGGAGCCCGATCCGAAGACCCCGGTGCGACAAGTACTCCGTCCTGGACGCCAAGTGCTTCACCCCGGACGCCAAGTCCGACCCGACCCGCGGACCCGGCAAGACCTTCGCAACGACGAGAACGACACCGACCCGGAAGAACCCGATGCGCCCCCGACACCGAACCAAGTACTCCTTTCCGGACGCCGATCTCGCCGAGAACCCGGATGCAACAAGATCTACCTCAGTAGTCCGAGAACGCTCCCGTCGAACCCTGAACCCTGAGACCCGACCCCGAACCCCGGAACCCCAAGATCGCCGAGACCCCTCAATGTGTGAACCCCCTTCCCGAAAACCCTATTTTATAATATAATAAACTTGTTGCATATTGAATTGTCATACTCGCATGCATATTACCATGTGGTTTGGGGGCCTTATGCCGATTCACCTAATAATTAAATATGGGGCCCATATGCGGGCAAATCTAGTCTCATATTGGCCTCAATTAAACTTGTGTAGCGAACCGGTGGTATATTTTGCCTTGCTAAACAACATTTAATTGCGGGGGTTAGCTAAACAACATGAACCACCTAATTAATTGTCGGGACCCCGGTTCCGCTTAATATGACCTAATTGCATCGCATCTTGCCATGTCATACATCATACATGCATCATGCCGATCTTCTGCCGTGTATTAAATATTGCATCCGGTGTTTCTTCTAGTGTTTTGCTTCTTCGCGGATAAGGCCGTTGAGTTGATGTGAGCTTCGCCCCGATCTTCGGTTGAACCTTCGGCGATGTTTTCAGGCGAGCATCTCCCCCTTTCTACCTATCTTACTTTATAGTATTTATTCCCTCCTGTTGATCTATTGCTATCTGTGTTGCGATGCTCTAGTTTCCGTACCCGTGAAATCCCTTGCAGCCATATATTGCCTTGGACACATCCTATTACCTGTTGTTTGGTAGATAGTTGGACTTGCGCGTCGTAGTCGCTTGCTCCAGTGCTGTTGCGTGTCGTCAAGAACCACAGTTGTTGGAGAATCGCCGCCCGTTCCATGTTGGAGATGATCATGGTTTTACTTTTCGTTCACTTTAATTCCTGTTTAACAACTAAAATTGAAGTAAGTAAGCAGAGGCATCGGTGGGTGATAGATAATAATTGGTTTCCGACCGCCCACTTGTGTCCCGTAGGACCCCGAGTACTTGATACCTGTTCCTTGAATATTCGCGCTATCCACATACGGGGAGTATGGGCCCCCCTTAGCCAAAGCTTGATTCAGTCTTATTTCTTGGGGCCACAAACTAGTTTGAGGTTTTATTTATGATCCTGTACTTATGCCATGCTTTACTGCTTTATTTACGATTGTGCGAGGAGCACACTGTACTGTTTAGGTAAGCGGAATGTTTTCGCGGTATCGACAATCCCAGTTTTGGGTTCCCAGTCGTTTACAGCCATTGACGCAAACCTTGAGTCCGTCTCGGAGCTAGCTTACTTCGTTGCGGGTCTACTCAATGGGGTGGCCCCCTGAAATATTTCTGAATCCTGTGATTGCTTTGTCGTGAAAGCCTCGTTGGGTTTTGATTTGGTTTTTCCGAGGTCGATCGTGTGTGTGTTGCTATTTGTGCACCCCGGCCGGGTTAAAACTTTCTGAAAGCCGTGTCCGCGGTTATGGACGACTTGGAGCACAGTATCTCGATCATAGACAACTATAACTAAAGTAGTGCTATAAATTTGACTTTATAATGACTAGTAATCAGCTTCACTATAATGGAATGGCTAAGTAAAACTGCCAACAATTGCTTGCTTGGGACGTCGCCAGCGACCATTGTATCTGACTATTAAGTATTGCAACTACAACGGAATGGCTAAATAAAAGTACCAACAACTGCTGGGTTTTGGGTTATCTCATGCTATTTGTAACTGATTAGTAAGTGCTGCAACTATAACCGAATGGTTAACTAAAATGGCCCACTGCTTATTTTATCAGGACGATTATCTACACCTGACTAGTAATTGCTGCAACGATAACTGAATAAATAAAACTGCCGACGGTGTGAGTTCCTCGGTTGACTTCCTCGTTTGGTCTCGAGGGGGAAACACCAGGATGGGTTTGTTTGATGTTAGAATCAGGTTGGATCCGAATAGGTATTTCTTACCCCTCTCTGATTGCCGCTAGTCGTATCGAGTCTCTATAGGATGTTTAGTGCATGCTGCCGCTGCCGCTTCAGTCCACCATACCTATGTAGGCGAGGACCGCCGAATTCTAGTCTCGCCGTGTACTGGCCTCAGTACTGACGCTCCTCTTTTTCCTTTGCCCTTTGTCGGCACCCCTTTTTGTTTAAGCAGGTTTTGAGATCGACGTCGTTAGCAGGGTTACCCTTCCGGCTTGGCCTGGGCAGGGTTATGGACGCCATTGGTTATTCTTCAGGGCTCTTAGCCCCATTTGCATCTTGTCCGTAGTCGGACGCTCTATCATTCTCAAGGTGATTTGGATCTTTGTATATTATATCTGTATTCTTGACTCATGGAGTCGCTGTTATATATATCTGTTCTGTGGGTCCCATCGAGGACTGTTGTGTAATGTTATTACTTCGTTTTCCACCCGCACGAAAGTGCCTGGTGGGCACCTTTGAATCGTTTCTATGCGGGTTTGGCGGGAATCGCTGAAACTTGCATAGGTCCGATTCTGAGGGTGTTACATTTGGTTTCTAGAATTTCCCTGACCGGAAGTTCTAGCTTCCCATCGGAAGTTCCGGTAGGGCATTTTTGCCGCCGGAAGTTCCGGTGGAAGTTCCGGTTCTTCTTCCGCTCATGTTCAGTATTTTCTCTGTTTGGTTGTTGTATTTGACGGAACTTTAGTCGGAATTTCCAACGGTAGTTGACATGGTTATACCCAACGGGTACACGACCTTAGCATACCTGGTCCTGCACAAGGAATGCCCACAAGCATATACATGGCCCATGAATACTTTCGGGTATCCCAAACCCATGACGTCTTTGGATCCTTGAAGAGCAAGACTAGATTAGATAGAATATTCAAAGGGGCAAACCCTAAAACCTGTAACCGACTCGGTCTGTGCCCGGGACCTGCCTACTTCTATATAAGGGCTAGGAGGGCACTTCATACCACCGCATACACACCACCACGCCAGATTGCATCTGCGCACCCCTGTACTTTTCGGTTCCGCCGTAATCAAGAGCAGACAAGCAGGAGTAGAGTTTTCCCTCCGGGGCCTGAACCTGGGTAAACCTCGTGTCCCCGTGTTGCTTGTTTGCTAACCGTTCCGCGATCTCTAACATCCCCATCTTCTCCAAAACCCAAGCTCATAACAATGGGCATTGACGAGATTAAACCTCGTCAATTGGCGTCGTCTGTCGGGGACTAGGGGCGCTGATTGTGCGATCGTGACGGTCCCAACCAAAGCGATCTATAACTCCGCGGCGACGACGAGTCATCTCCTCTTCGGCGCTTTCGACTTCACCGCCCACTCGCCAGCCACCCTGAAGGACTTCGAGCCCGTTGGCGACGGGCTCGAAATCCTATTTGGGAGCTTCTGCTTCCAGGTGGGAGGGACCGGCACTCTCCATCTCCCAGAGCGGGTGCCCCTGCCATCAATCAGGCCCGCTTCATGGGCTCCACACCCCGTGCTACGCACATCGCCATCGACAGATGAGTCCTATGACAGCAGCAGCTGCAACTCAGATCTATGCGATCCACCATCAGAAGAAGGGACCTACGGTTCCGGATCTGAAAGCTGCGGCAACAGCAATCCGATCTACGAGCGCTACCAATGCTTCGTAGTCATCCAGAGCAACATGGATTAGGAGCACAACCCGCCACCCAACCCGTAGGGTAGAAACGGCGAGAACAGGAGAAACCAGTCCCCCCACCCAACGAGGAGGACACCGATCCCAATCGGGTCATCCACCTCAGTGAGGAAGGATGGGCTCAAGCACGCGAAGCCGTGGCAGGCAACAAGATCCTGCCTGTGGGTGCCTCACGGGACCTACTGATGGCGTACACCTGCTCCTCGTCGAAGAGCACAAGAAGCAGGTGAAGATGCAAGAAGTGCTCGACAAACGCAAGCAAGCGGCCTCGGAGTCCAGCGCGTGGCGAGCTGCGCTCTCCACCATGGGCGGCTCCAGCTCGCACGGCAACCATGGAAACAAGCACCGTTCTCACACGGAGAACATGGACCCCAAGGCACATCGCGAGGTGACTCGAACCCTCAACACGTCTTTCATGGAGATGGATGCCGACGGCAACGTCATCCCGAAGACGCTGCGAGCTGCGATCATGGCAGCCACTACGTACCTCGCGTCCCATCCACCTCCGGTGGGGGACCCAAAAAGGGCCATGCACAAGAGCGCACTCGGAGGAGGAAGATGACTATGGCTGTCGACGTGAACGCCGTAGCAAGAGAAGGCCGCGCGTCTACGACGATCGCGACGGACTCGACATGGTCACGGCTGGCTACGCCGACCGCCGCAGCAACGACAACCGCAGCAGCGGCGAATACCATGGAAACAACTTCCGCGATAGAGGACGCCCAGCGCAATCATGGCAACGCCGCGGCCGTGACGACGGACCCTCAGCATACGATAAACTGTCGGGTCCATGCACCATCCACTTCTACATCGACAAGCAGGATGGTAAAAAGAAGGCAAGCCACATGCTGAAGGATTGCCGCGAGTTCCAGAAACTCAGCGAGAGCATGTCCCAGATGAGGCAACAAGCCCCGAACCCTAGGTACGAGAACACACCCGCACCAGGAGACATCGCCCACGGAGCTCCTCCACCACCACCTGTGGGACCTCCGAATCATCCAATCGCACCCGCGCAGAACAACGGCGAAAATGGGTACCCTGTGCCAACAGGATCGCTAATGATCCAAAAAGGGCGCCCAACAAACAGGGTGCAGAAGAAAATCACCCGTCAGATCAATCTGGCTGTGACCGCTCCACCCGCCATCCTTGAGTACCTCAGCGGTTCGGAGTCATGCATCACGTTCAGCCGTTCGGATCACTCTTGCCAGGTCCCTCGCCTAGGTCATGTTGCCTTGGTGCTTGAGGCGCATATCAGAGGATTCGATATGAGTCGCGTCTTCATGGACGTCGGCAGCGGCATCAATCTGATGTTCGCCAGCACCTTAGTAGCAATGCGTATCCCGCTGTGCAGCCTGGAACAATCCGATACAACGTTCCACGGCATCGTCCCAGGGAAGGGTATATTCCCCCTGGGAAAGATATGGCTCGACGTCATCTTCGGCAAGCCCGACAACTTCCGGTGCGAGCGACTCGAGTTCGAAGTGGTGGACTGGCCATCACAATACCACGCCATCCTCGGGCGTGTGGCATTCGCACAGTTCCCGGCAGTACCGCACTACGCGTACCTTCTACTCAAGATGCCAGGACCTAAGGGCGTCATCACGGTCCACGGGAGCTTCACCCGATCGGACCACTGCGACAGGGACTTCAACAGAACCTCCCAGTCATTCGGCATGCAGGAGGAGCTCATAAGGTTCCGAGAGGTGACAGACAACGGGGCACCCCCAGTTGCAAGACAGAACGCACCCGACATGTCTTTCGACTCCACCGTCAACACAAAGAAGGTGCAGGTCCACCCGACGGACGCCTCGAAGACGGCGCTGATCGCCAACGATCTCAGCCCCGCATAGGAAAGCGCGCTCGTTGAATTCCTCCGTGAGCGCTGGGAAATCTTCACCTGGTGTCCTGCGGACATGCCAGGAGTTCCCAGGGAATTCGCCAAGCACGCCCTTAACGTCTTTCCAGACGCCAAGCCCGTCAAACAGTCCATCCGACGACTGTCCGAGCCACGGGCTGAAGCAATCGGAGTCGAGGTCAACAGACTACTCGACTCCAATTTCATCAGGGAGATCAAGGAAAGCGAATGGCTCGCCAACACCGTGATGGTCCCCAAAAAGGACGCGGACATCCTGCGGATGTGCGTGGACTTCACATCGCTGAACAAGCACTGCCCGAAGGATCACTTCCCTCTTCCTCGGATCGATCAGATCATCGATTCGACTGCAGTATGCGAGAAGCTCTCCTTCCTCGATGCCTACTCAGGCTACAATCAGATTCGACTGAAGGTCGAGGTTTAGGAGAAGACGGTGTTCATCACGCCGTTCGGAGTATTCTGCTACAACACAATGCCCTTCGGGCTGAAGAACGCAAGCGCCATGTACCAACGGTGCATGCAGGCATGCCTGAAGGACCAGATCGGCCGCAACATCCAAGTCTATGTCGACGACATAGTAATCAAAACAAGGGAGGCCAAGACACTGATCAACGATCTCCGCGAGACGTTGGACAACCTTGATCGATACAAGATCAAGCTAACCCAGGAAAGTGCGCCTTCGGCGTCCCATCTGGTCAACTGCTAGGCTACTTCATCTCCCAGCGAGGGATCGAAGCAAACCCAAAGAAAATCCAGGCCATAATGGCCATGGAGAAGCCGAAGAATTTCAAGGGCGTCCAGCAGCTTGTTGGGCGAATCGCGGCGTTGAGCAGGTTCATCAGCCGCATGGGCGAAAAATCCCTGCCTTTTTATCAGCTGCTACGCAAGGCAGACAAATTCGAGTGGACGCCTGAAGCAGATGACGCATTCGAAGATCTAAAGCGGCTGCTCTCCACCTCGCCCGTCTTGGTCACGCCAAAAGAGCGTGAGCCTCTACTGCTATACATAGCAGCTACACACCAGGTGGTAAGCACCGTGCTTGTGGTCGAAAGACCCGAAGATGGCAAGACCCATGGGGTCCAACGCCCAATCTACTACCTTAGCGAGGTATGGACGCCGACAAAGCAGAGGTACCCTCACTACCAAAAACTCGCCTACGGAATATTCATGACGGCTCGTTGGCTGAGCCACTACTTCCAGGAGCATCAGGTGATGGTCATCAACGAGGCACCCCTGAACAGCATCCTGAACAACCCGGAGGCCACAGGACGTGTGGCCCTGTGGGGCATCGAGCTGTCACCTCTAGACATCGTCTATGAGAAGCGCCACGCGATCAAGTCTCAGGTCCTTCTGGACTTCCTCGTCCACTGGATAGAACTGCAGCTGCCAGACACCCCGGACATGACATAGTCATGGATGATGCACTTCGACGGCTCCAAGCGCGAGGCCGGAGCAGGAGCCGGGGTCATACTGACCTCCCCGCAGGGCGACAAGATGAAGTACGTCCTCCGGATGAAATTTCGAGCTTCCAACAATGAGGCCGAGTATGAGGCCCTCATCCACGGCATGAGGATGGCCAAGATCTGCGACGCGATGCGCCTAGTCATCTACGGCGACTTGAACCTCGTCGTCCAGAAGACAATGAACAAGTGAGACGACACGCGGCCAACATGATTGCGTACCGCGCACTCTACAACGCACTCGAAGGAGACTTCTATGGCTGCGAGTTTCGGCACGTTGGGAGAGAAAGCAACAAAGAGGCCGACAGACTCGCCAACATCGGATCCACCTGCGCACGGGTGCCACCAGGTGTGTTCCTCAAACAGATCTGCGTGCCATCCATCAAAAGGAAATTCCCAAAGGGATCACCCAAAGAAGCAAAACATTCGGGGGTTGCGCTGACCGAAGGACAGGAAGGACCAGAAAAGCTCGACACAGAGGTCGTAGTGGTCAACCTGATGCAGGTCATGGCAGTCGAAGAAACATGGAAACAGCCATACCTTCGGTATCTGATAGACGAGGAGCTACCTGACAGCCCGACAAATGCCCTACGCATATCTCGCCGGTCCAAGGCCTTCACCATCATCAATGGCGAGCTGTACAAGCGCAACATTTCGGGTGTACTCCAAAGGTGCGTCACTATCGGTGACGGCAAAACTATCCTCCAAGACATCTACGAGGGCATATGCGGCCATCACGCGGGCAGCCGCGCCCTTGTCGCCAAAGCTCTACGAGCTGGGTTCTACTGGCCAACGGCCATGAACGACGCCAAAGACATCGTCCGAAGGTGCAATGGGTGCCAGAGGTTCGCAGACAAACCGCACGCACCAGGATCAGAGCTCGGGTCCATACCCCTGGCCTGGCCCTTCGCCCAATGGGGCCTCGACATGATCGGAAAACTGCCCAAGTCCTCGAAAGGAGGCCACGTCTACCTCCTGGTCGCAGTCGACAAATTCACAAAGTGGATCGAGGCCATGCCCGTTACTAACCAAAAGGGCAAAACGGCCGTAAAATTCTTCGAATCCATAGTCTACAGGTTCGGCGTGCCGCACAGCATCATCACCGACAACGGGTCGAACTTCATCTCCAAAGAATTCCAAGACTTCTGCGAAGACCTCAGAATCAACATTACATACGCCTCCGTGGCGCACCCGCAAACAAACGGGCAGGTCGAAAAGGCCAACGATCTCATCGGCGGGCGGCATCAAGAAGCGTCTAATGAGCCCACTCCAACGGCTCGCAGGAGCCTGGACACAAGAGCTACCCTCCGTCCTCTGGAGCCTACGCACAACGCCAAACAACTCAACTGGCTACACGCCCTTCTTCATGGTGCATGGAGCCGAAGCCGTGCTGCTTGCAGAAGTACGCTATAGGGCCCCACGGGTCGTTGCCTACAACGAAGCCGAATCGACGGACGCACTCGAAGACGCCGTCGACACACTCGACGAGGCACGTGACATAGTCGCAGCTTGATCAGCGGTCTACCAGCAGAGCCTCCGCAACTTTCACAGCCTTCGGCTGCGCCCAAGGTCCTTCGTCGAAGGAGACCTAGTCTTACAACTCAAGCAAGAGCGACCGAAGAAGCTCGAGTCACCCTGGGAAGGACCCTACGTCGTCACTAAAGCCATCCCAGGTGGCGCCTATCGCCTCAAGCACGTGGAGTCTGGATTAGCATACTCCAACCCATGGAACGTCGCACAACTGTGACGCTTCTACCCCTAGCTACCCCCTCCTTTTACTTTCAATAAGGCTATTCAGCCAAGGCTACTCAGCCGAACAATGTACCTCCTCCTTACGATATGAATAAAGCTAAGTGTCTCGCCCCAAAAATTTGTCTATTATTTACATTTTCTTCATGTTACAACACACTCGGGGGCTCCCCTCACCTCAAGACTTCGTCGACTAAGGATAACGCGTCTACACCTGAGTACCTGACCATGTCAGGCTAACGAAAAGGGAATGCATACAAATAAAGCACCATGTGCTAACAACGATCAACCTTTACAGCAAAGGCCATAACACGCCCAGTTGAATACATACAAATTTTACATCTATCTTTTTACAGGTCCTACCTATTCTGAAGAATCACCCGCGCACGCTGCTCAAAGAGATCTACAATTTGTTCGGCATACTTCCTTACAGCCGCATAATGTAGACGCATGTCCCACATGCCACCATCCGGTCGAAGAGGCGGCCCAGCCGCCACAACAACAAGATCTACATCAGGGCGATGCAGCCACACGAGGGAAAGCGCAACCTTCACCCCTGCAACCAGCTGATGCCGCACCAGCTCCCTGACATGATGCACATCCCGAAACTTCGCCAGCAAGCCCCATAGAGTCTATGGTGCCTCATCCAGGGGAAACATCACGTGCAGAATTGACGCCAAGGAAGTCTTCTCTTGCCGCAGCACCCGCAACACCTGGTGAACACAATCATGCATAGTCGCAAGGACCATAGCATGATCACGATCCATCCAGAAAAAGCCGCCGGTCTCCATGTCCTGCTGGGTCAGGCAATTGATCCGAAGAGCAACACGCTCTTTTTTCTCCCTGGGAACAAGGTTAGCACCTGCAACAACTGCAAAGTAAGATGACAAGCCAACAGGCGCATCCGAAAAATGAGCAGCAGCTCGAGGAAACTCACATTGAAGCTGTTCAGCCAAACGCCGCAACTCCCCCATCAGATACTCCTCCCTGGCGGCGCCCCGCTCCGCCTTCGACTTCCAAACATCCGCGTGGCCTCGAACACCAAGCAACTCTTTCTCAAGACTACGGATGCGGTCACGAAGAAACACAAGCTGCGACGCATCGTCCAAGGATGGTCGCAGTTGCGACGCAAACGAAGTATCAATGGGATCATCACCCGAAGGCCCCTAGAGGAAAAGAGGGCAAGGATATGAATAAACGCACGAATAAGCAAACAACTCAGAAATTCATTATATACAGCAAAATCCACTGCATGGCACAAGGATTGTTCATAGATACATTACAACAAAAGAAACAAAAGCTATCCTACAACTACAAGGCCTAAGAAGCTGCATCCTGAGTGGCCTCGGAGCCAGACTGCCTGCTTTTGGCCTCCCCCTGCTGCCTCACCGCGTACTCCGCCAGCAAGTCAATCAGCTTCGGCCCATAGCGTTTACAACGGGAAGCGTACAGGGGCCCATGGACGCACCAATGCCTCACCCCATGGACGCGCCAATGCCTTTCTGCTTGCGCTTGTACGCCGCAGGCGCCTCGGCCGACAGAGCATCCGCCAGCATATCGACATCGTCGAGGGCGACGCCCTTGGGGACGAGCTCCTTGTAGAAGCGCCGAAGAACCTCCTTGGCCTTGGCAAGCGAGCCGGCCACGGTACTGCAGCGGTCTTCGACCGCCACAGTGGCATCATCCAGAGCACTCCCGTGCTCCAGGATACCATGGTCAAACTCGATGCCTGCGGCATCTAGATAAACGGAAGAAGCAAAGTGAAAACCAAAACGAAGCTAGAAAGACAAGGAAGCCGAAAAGTAACAAACGAAACTACTCACCCGAAATAGCCTTGGCAGCGGCCATCAGCTTGCCGGCTACCTCCTTCTCGCGCGAGGCTGTAGCGGTGGCGAGCTGCTCCTCGCGATTCGTGGCCTCTTGCTGCAGGCGCTCCTTGGCCGCAGCCGCGTCGGCTAGTTCCTGCTCAAGGCGCTCCTTAGCGCCAACGGCATCTTCAGCTTTTTTTCTCCGCTCGTCCGAGGCTCTTTTTGAGAGCATCAAGCTCGCGGAGGGCAGTGTTGTTCTCGTCTGCAACAAATAACAAGCATGAGATTCAACAGCAAGAAAGCAGCCAAAGAAGCAGAAGATAGATAAAAAAACACACAAACCTTGGAGCCGCTGAAGGCTGGAATCCAATGCCAGATGCTGCTTCACTAGCTGATTGACACCCTGAACAAAAGGCCGCGAGAAGATGAAACTTGTCAGGAAAAAGGCTCGGGGGCTGCGCCCAAGGAAATGAGCAAAACAAATCACGCACACGAAAAGCGCTCGGGGGCTCCCCCCGAGACACGTACAAAAAAGAAAGACATGATCAACAGATCATCCGACAGATGCTCGGGGGATTCCCCCGAGACACAAAACAAAAAATGATCAGCAGATCATCCGAAAAAATGCTCGGGGGCTCCCCCCGCAGCAAGAACAAAAGCACTTACGTGGTCAGACGGCGACTCCGAAGGTCCGGCTGTAGTCTTCTGGGGGACAACCACCCGAGCCTCCTGCGGAGAAGGGTTCGGAGCAGCGCCCTCAGAGGTGGCCACCGTCTGAGGAGGACGAGGAGCAACCTTCGACTCCCCCACCATCTCCCGAGCGCCATCGCTGAAGGAGCCATCAGAGGAGTGGCTACAAAAGAAAACATTAGACAAGTACAAGCAAGCAAAATAGAAAGAGAGCAAAAAGCAACTTCAGATACTTACGAGTCCATATCGCTCAAATTGAAGACAGGCAAGGCCCTCTTGCCTTTCTTCTCTTCCTTCTTCCGCTTCGCCGGCGGCTGCAGCGCCACAGCCCGCACGGGCACGACCGGAATAGGAGAGGAAGAGTCACCATGACCCCCACTGTGACGCTCAAGGCATGACGGGTTCTTAGGGGTCGGTGGAGTCGAGGCATCCGACGATTCGCTCGAGCTCCGTGTCCGCTTTCGAGTCTGCTCCTCACTCGACCCAAAAGTTTCTTCAGCCGGCGACCGCGCTGAAGGAAGCTCAGTCATGGAGTCCACTACCTCATTTTCCGGTGCATTCGGAAAACGTTCGGGTAGTGGAGGCGCCATTCTAGGCACCTTGAACTCCTGCACAAAAGAAAACAAACTCTCAGAATAAGCGAACTGCAAAAAAACATAGTCGAAAAAAGCGCTAAGCGCACGTCCCAGCACCCGCGGCACCGGTCGAGAGGCCCTGAATGGAAGGGTCAGCGAGCTACCTGGAATGTCCTCGTCAGCCTTAAACTTCAGCAGCGGCCGGAGGATTCTGTCCAGATCCCCCTTGGAGAGCTCTCCAGTCGAAACCCTAGTCGGGTCGTTGCGGCCAGAATAAAGGAACATCGGGTGCGCCCTAGCCTAGAGAGGCTGCACCCGACGTTTGAGGAAGGTGCGGATGATATCCACACCGTTCACCTCTTTATCCGGAATCACCTGGAGGTCCTCCACCCGACGATAGAGCTCCTCTATCTCCGCCAACTCACCATACAAGATGTGGTTCTTCCAGGACCTCTTCGGCTGGATTTTCTGGGAGGGGTCGAAAGGAGCAAGGCCAAAGTTCTGCCCGGCCACTGTGGAGTCGTGGATGTAAAACCATCGCCTCCGCCAGTACTGGACAGACTCAGACATAGAAAAAGAGAAAAAGAGAAAGTTGTATTTAAGGGAAATGATGCAGCCACCGATGGGATAAACGCCATCGGATCCAGATTGCCTCTTCATGGAATAGAGCTTCCGGAAGAGGCCAAAGTGCGGCTCGACATCGAGCCAGCACTCACAAAAGGTGATGAAGCAGGCAATATGAAGAAGAGAGTTCGGAAAAAGATGATGGAGCTGGATGCCATAAAAGAAAAGCAATCCACAGAGAAAATCGTGGATCGGGAAAGAAAGGCCCCGAAGGACAAAAGCGACGAACATGACCCGAAACCCAGCGGGAGGATGGGGAATTACCTCGTCACCGGGAATCCTGACGACATCCCTATCCTGCGGGATCATACCCCGCTCACGGAGCTTGCGGAGATCGCCCTCGCGTGTCTCCGATCGTCACCAGCCACCATCAGTGACGCAAGTAGCGGCGGAACCCTTCTTGCCGCCGGCGGCAGCACTAGCGACGGCGACGGCGTGAACTTCCCCATCCGCCGGTGGAGGCCTTCTTGGACTTCCCCATCGCAGTGCAGCGACGGCGACGACGTGAACGCAGAAACAAAGATGGAAAGGTTCAAAGAAATTCCAGCGCGCGGCGAGAAAAACTCACAAAGATGGAAACAGTGAAACAAGAATGGTTGCGATGAAAACAAACAAAACTTTTCCCCAATGATTATAAGGACGAAGAAGACGCACGGTGACCGTCCATCGGGAAGCCCTAGAGCCAACATCAAAATCCGACCGTCCACGTGTCAGCACGACAGCGAACCGTCACTCTAACGCCATCCACTACACACGGAAATCGAGGCGACGCCGTAATTATCTCCATGTTGCGCGTGACCAGTCAATTCAAAGTCAGAAGGTGGGACCCATGTTTGTCCAGTCACGTCATCTCTGGCGCCGCAGACGCTTGAGGTCACCGATCGTCAGCAATGACGTCATCAAGGCTATACTAGCAACGGTTATAATTCTTCGGCTACACAGCTAAAAGTAATCACTCGAATCTACGATTCGACTAACTACTCGGGGGCTACTCCTATTAGGAGCGCTGGCCGCGCACCCGAAAAACGATCAATGTACTACACCATTCTATTCTTCGAGTCCCACGTCGAGTCCACGACTCCACTACGGACTCGGGGGCTACTCCCATGGGGAGGATGGATTCAAGCATCCGAAAAATTTGTGTCCTACGGACCTAAAAGTCAACAAAGACTGAATTAAAGTCTCTGCTAGAGTCTACGACTCGAACATACACTCGGGGGGCTACTCCCATAGGGAGCGCTGGTCGTGTATCCTATGAATTCTTCGACTGCAAACCTTCGGATGAGCATGCAAAAACTTTTCGGCAACTTTGCCCCAGTTAATGCTAAATGAGTAACATCCTCTTTGGCCACCCGAAACACCTCCGCGGTGATAAACATTCGGATGTTGCGTCTGCGATGCAAAGATAAGACCTACAGATACCATCTGATGGCCTGGCAACGCACACGACTGCGCTCTGCTAGTAATAATCCGTGCCAACAGGCACGATGGAAATCCCGACAGATGCGTTGAGTACACCATTTGAAAATCATTGGAATTCCACTCCTGTAAGTCCTCAAAGGCTGAGTCGAATTACGCCAGCATATGTTCCGGTTTCGAGTCGAGGGACTCGAATCTGAAGAAGATCGTGTTGTTTTCTCCTAAGACAGTTAACTGGCCCCGATCCGTCGGGAGAGTCAGGCACACGCATCAACAATCCCTACACACCAAAACCATTCTTTGATGAACAAAAATAACTGCACCCGAAAGATTGAAGAGTCCTCAGCCGAATCTACGATTCAACTGAACACTCGGGGGCTACTGACATGGTTATACCCAACGGGTACACGACCTTAGCATACCTGGTCCTGCACAAGGAAGGCCCACAAGCATATACATGGCCCATGAAGACTTTCGGGTAGCCCAAAGCCATGACGTCTTCGGATCCTTGGAGAGCAAGACTAGATTAGATAGAATATTCAAAGGGGCAAACCCTAAAACCTGTAACCGACTCGGTCTGTGCCCGGGACCTGCCTACTTCTATATAAGGGCTAGGAGGGCACAACGAGGAGGGCACTTCATACCACCGCATACACACCTCCATGCCAGATTGCATCTACGCACCCCTGTACTTTTTGGTTCCGCCGTAATCAAGAGCAGACAAGCAGGAGTAGGGTTTTCCCTCCGGGGGCCCAAACCTGGGTAAACCTCGTGTCCCCGTGTTGCTTGTTTGCTAACCGTTCCGCGATCTCTAGCATCCCCATCTTCTCCAAAACCCAAGCTCATAACAATGGGTATTGACGAGATTAAACCTCGTCAGTAATTCCGCTCCCACCGGAAGTTCCGGCTAGGGACCGGAAGTTCCGCTCGGGCCTAGTTGCCAGCGAAAGTACCGATTGAAATTCCGGCTCTTGTTCCGCTCACGTTCAGTAACCTTCTGTTTTGGTTGTGACAATTTGACGGAACTTCTGTCGAAAACTCCACCGGAAGTTCCGCTCCCACCGGAAGTTCCGGTGGACCGGCGGAAGTTCCGACCAGGACTCGCGTTTTTAGTTTCTCGCTTCGCAATTTTTGACCGTTGGCTGTGTGCCACCGGAACTTCCGGCCTCCTACCAGAAGTTTCGGCCATGGTCGCAAATGCCCATAACGGACAGATATGGGAGCCCTTTAAAAGGGGCTCCTCTTCCCCTTCGTGGGTAACAGCTCTTTTCTTGGTTCTTGGCTTTCTCTCTCTCCTCCATTGTTGACCTTGAAGAATCTTTCCCTCTCCCCTTTCCCTTCCTATGATTCTTGCATCTTTTTGAGGGATTTGAGTGAGGAGATCTAGATCTACAATCCCCCCAAGCTAAATCCCTTCTTTGTGAAGGAATCATTGGGATCTAGATCTTGAAGAGTTTTGTGTTCTCCTCTTGTGTTCTTCCTCCCTTATTTCCCTCAATAGCTTTTGTAGCTTTGTTGGAATTTGGGAGTGAAGGACTTGCCCTTGCATTTGTTGCATAGGTTTGAGTTCTCCTTGGAGATTCGGCGAGTACAAGCCTGAGGGCTTGTTACTCTTGGGTTCCTTGGAACCCTAGACGGTTGTGTGGTTGGATTGTTGACCTTTTGTGGTCTTGTTGACCTTTTGTGGTCTTGTAGCCTTTTGTGGCATTGTTGGCCTTTTGTGGCATTGTAGCCTTTTGTGGCTTTTTTGTTGGGAGCCTCCAATTGAGTTGTGGAGTTAGCCCCAATCTTGTACGGGTTCGATGACCGCCTCAAGCATCCCATAGTGGAGCAAGTGCCCGCCTTTTGTGGTGCGCACTTGGGAGAATAGGGTGAGCCTTTTGTGGCGTCGGTGAGTTGCGTACTTCCGCATCTGGGGTGAGGCCTTGTGTGGCGTTGGGTGAGCATCGAGCCACCACACCTCAAGGTGAGCCATGTGTGGCGTTCGGAGAGCATTGCGCCATCGCACCTCTCCAATAGAGACGTAGCTTCTTTGGAAGTGAACTTCGGGAAACAAATATTCGTCTTCGCGTCTATCGGTTATCTCTCAACCGAACCCTTTACTTATGCACTTTACATTGTGATAGCCATCGTGCTTGAAGTACTTATACCTTGCTATCACCTTGTTGCTTGTATTGCTTAGCATAGGTTGTTGGTGCACTTGGGTAAACTTAGTGGCTAGGTTTTGTGCTTAATAAATTAAACGTTAGTTTTATCCCGCATTTACTTAAGCCTAAACCGTAATAATTTTAAAATTCTATTCACCCCCCCCCCCCCCCCGGCGACTTCCTTTGTACTTTCAATAAGTCATTATGAAGTAACATAGTGACACGGCTTGTTTGACTGTCTCTGGCGTGGCAACAGACAATGTAACACCTTCATTGCATGGAGGGGAGGTGACTCCGAGGACATCTGCCCAACGCGTAATCAGAGTGTTCGACAATGAGTCTTAGGTGGTTGGCGAGCAACATGGATATTACCTAACTGAGGCATTGAAGAATTGTGTGGGTGTGTGTGGGTGTGTGTGGGGGTGGGGGGGGGGGGGGGTTGTGTGGGGGTGGGGGGGGGGTGCAACGAGAGGGTACCACGGATGACGGAAGAGAACGTCGTGGCTTGCTGTGTAACACGACATGGGTTCGAGCATTTTTTTTCATTGCACTTTCTCAGTGATTAGAGTACGTCTCAACAAGTTCGATCCAACCCTCTTTAAATACTGTTCGAAAAAAGAACCTCTTCAAAGGTTGAAGATTACACATAAGGAATAGCGATAACTTCAAAGAAAATGGGAGTACCAGTCCTGAGATTTTCGTAGTGGTGCACCGTCTATAACCATTACTAATGACCTTAACATAGATAAAAGCAATGCATATTAGGCACGTAAATTTGTTGGTGAATAACATAATGTTAGTAGTTGTGCTTGCGAATGTTTTTTTTCCCTTAAAACGGTGCACTGACAAAATGGTTCAGATAACGGAGCGGTCCTACGATATCAAGATATCATACGTAGGTGGAATATGAAAAGTAAAAGGAAACCAAACTTGACCAGGTCTGAATTAAAATCTGTAGCCATCGAAAGTTGGACTGTAATCCATCTATTCAGTATAATTTGGCTAACTAATCTTTACTAACTCAAAATAACTGACACAGCTTTGTCTACATACACATGTATATAGACATATCTCTACACAAAGTTGCAACATATGAGTATGAAATTTTCCAAATAAGTGATGCAACTTGGTCCTAGCATGGGAACGTGAAAGGGGACATTTGTGTCCACGACAGAATATTTAAGGCCTAAGTTGTTCAAGACTTGCGACCATAACACCGTTGAACTTAAATAATTTCATCATATGTATCTTTTTCTGATTCTCTTCTAGACACACTGCTCTCAGCAAATGAATGTTACAGCCTAAATATCAACCAAAAAGAAATTAACAGCGGCATGTGTACTGTTCACATGTGTGTTAGGCTGTAAATACAATCAATTATTATTGACGGCATATAACGCTTATATCAACAAAACAACCATGTCTTTAAATACAAAAGACCTTTCTCCCCGCACACAATTACATGTGTTTCATCTAACGACCACACTAGGGACTCTTTTAACTTAACAACAGATTTATACTTATTTTGACCGACACTTCTCACATTGCTCCACGCTCTAACAATTCCCATCTAAAGTTAGGTGCCGCGTAAACCTTGGGGAGAGTATGGAGGAGTATGCCGACACAAACACAGATCACAGCGACGCCCATCACCGTGAACATTGCTGGCCTGTACAGGAAGGTCTTTGCAAAGGAACTGGGGTACATCCGAGACTGACGACTGCAGATGTTGCACCTTGGCGCGGATGATGGTGACATTGTCATGCTTTTGGAGATCTCGAGGCTAATATCACCAGGTTTCATCCCATCAGTTATTACAGGGCACATGCTGCTGGGAACACCAAGGACAACATGACCTTTGACAAGGTGCTTATCTATCTTCTTCTGGACCAGATTCATGTAAGCATCGTTGCCTCTCTGACGAGCGTAATCTTCAGGGGTGAAGCCTATCTCATCTCTCACATTTCTCCAGGCGTTGAGTCCAACCTACAAGAAGCAACAGTAGGGAGATTAGACAGGATCCTCAGAATTAACTAAACAAACTAGATTTAGACAAGTAATGCATGTAGAACAGCATCATTAATTTGTTGTTCATCATTTAATTGGTGTCGCTCTGTGCTAGTGTTAAAAGATCAAAAAGAATGTCTCAAATAATAAGTTGCCATTGGTGTATATGCCTGCAGGGCTATATTTTAAACATCTGGTCAATGGAATTTTGAGGTCGAGGAAATAGGCAAATTAGAACACGAGGAAGTATTTGAATTGTATTGCACAAAGTAAATGAGGGAATACCAGTCCAGGGTCATCAGTGAGTGCATCCAATACACCCTCTGAATCACTAGTAGCAGCTGCTATATGGAGGGGTGTAAATGTAGAAGGGCCCTGAGCATCAGGTCTGAATAGGTATGTCTCTGCGGTTTCCTTCAGATTTTTTTTCGGCTTGTATCTCAGCAGAAATCTAACCATTAGGACAAATTTCCCTCGCACAGCAGTGTGCAGCAAATTTTCTGACAATACCACCTCTTTTGGAGACTGCAACCCAGTATCAACAAATCCATCAAATAATAAATCTAACAGCATTTTGGTCACAGCACACCACTCCTGCTCCATGGCGAATATACCAAGATTCCTGAATCTCAACAGGTTAAAGGTCGCTGCAGGAAGCTCCGCTTTATCATGCTTTGAAATTATGTTTACTCTATGAAGAAGCCAGCCCAGTTCATTTAGAAACTCAAAAGCTTGACTCCTGGCATTGTCATCATATGCCTGTTCATGACTAGATGACTTAAATACGCTCTCCAGCTCACAAACCTCAGAGCATACATCCTGCTCAGCAATTATGAAGGGGAAGAAACCATTACTAAATCCACCATCTTCAACCTGAAATTGCCAATGAAACAAATTCAAAATAAGTTAAGAGTTATGATTGGAAAATGAAAACTCCATCAAAACAAAAAGCTAACAAATCGTACTTGTACCTCTATGAATCCTCTTCCTCTTGAACCAGGGAGAGAACAGCAGAAGCTGAGATATTCAATATCTTCATGCTCAGTGTCATCAGCCACAACAGCCGTGTCTTCCTCAAATACACAACGCCCTTCAATTGAGCAAATTAGCCTGCGAACATGGCATTGTGTATTTTTAGATAACAACATATTGGTTGAATTAAACATCAAGATGTACTTGTCTTGTGCAAGAATCAGTATATGTAAATTGTATATGATAAAGTACCTTGAGGAATTACTGACTAAGTTAACGCCTTCTACCCTGAAATTAACTGCCGCTGAATAAGGAGCCGCAACCGGACTAACACATAAAACCTTGCAGTAATGATGAGAATTAGGTGCCAGTGGTCTGTTCAACATAACTTGACCTGCAGTAATATGACCATAAGGAAATATTAGCAAAATCCCGAAGTAAAGCATAAATAAAACCTGAACAGATATGCAAAAATATACAAGAGCTTGGACTCACTATTGTGCATAAAAGCAAGTTGGTGCCGCACCATCATGAATACCAAGCCAGATGCCCAAAAGTTATCAGTGGAACAACTCAAAAGCTTATCGAGGTATAAGCTCATATTCTCGGAGAGCTGCAGAAAAGAAAGATTATCCACCAGCCAGAAAAAAGATCACTATGATGACATGGAATGCTTATCATATGAGAAAAAGGTACCTCCCTCCATGAAGACTCATCTAACCGAAGATATACTGTCAGGATAATACATCCAGGTCTAATATAGCTCTCTATATCAGTAGGGCTAGTGGACAACCAACCAAGAATCTGAAATTCAGGTTTAAGTGTTAAATTCAAGATATGCTCTTGTGATTTTGTGAGAGAATGCATATTTACCTGTGATCGCAAAATTGGAGGCAAATCGCTAGGAACTTTCTCAAAAAGCTTGAATACAATTTTATCAGTCCGACACTGCAAGCAGAATAGTAACAGTGTATGTCAGAGAGAGGTAGACAGATGTTCTGGGAGAAAAATACAATGTTCGGGCATATTTTAGGTGTGAATCCACACTGAAATATTGAGATGTCAATGACATTTTAAATGTCTGCAAGTATACAACAATAAGACAATTGTTGTCAACCTCTTTCATGATACCCTAACATACAGGTTTACAAGCTGCTCAGATAGCTTTGAGACTTTGGAGTATTCATGTGGCACGATGCACCAAAGAGATGTGATGAATTGGTTATTTATTAGGTACTCCCTCTGCCCCATAATATAAGATGTTATAGTAATGGGACAGGGGGAGTAGAAGTCAGTATCTTTGACACCTATTTCGTTGGCCAATAAACTTCAGTCAAATTTACTCTTGCAGATTTGTTGAGCTTGGTTCTTGATATCTATCACTATTTCTAGTACAGTAATTGAAACGTTGTGCACGCATAGACGTACATAGGTTCCAACTTCCAGCACTACAGGTATATCCCTCAAAGCACGGCAAGTGGAATAACAATCTAGTCCCGCATAAACTAAAGATATTTTGACATATCACTCCAGCCCTCACCTTCAGCATCGAACATCCCATCTGAATTCAATATCACCTTAGAGGCTTAAACTAACCATCTACCTTCGTACCATATTAGCAATGAATCTTCATCCCTTATTAGCTTGTTCTGTAATTTGTCGCATGCTCAGTTGTGAACTGTTTGTAAACTTGTGGTCAAATTATCAAGTTGGGAGTTGCATGCTGAGCATTTGGCACAACCATATCAATCATCAATACAGAAACGTATCGCCGTATCCTGAGCAACCTAGTTCTTGTAGTCAGTGGCTTTTATTTTATTTTTAGTTGTGGCCACCATGAGTCATGTTGTACACGCACACCTCTTTGGCATTTTCTTCTAATACAAAGTGTACCAAGTTTAGGGGTGTATTCTATCATAAATCTAATAGCAAATTGGCAGGTACTGAATTGCTAATATCCCTTTGAAAAAAATTGTATGTAGGCTGATGGTTACTGTTGCCAATAGATAAGGTTTCTGCTATATACACTGACATGTCATACAATAATTGGAAATTAACCATTTAACTTTCATTTATGAGCACGTCTAAAGGAGAAAATTGATAAACCTGAGCATCTCCATTTGAGCTTGACAATGACTGAGCTGACGTTGAATCTGAATTACCACTAGTCTGTGGTGGGCTTTGAGTCGAATCTTGCCGTATCCAAGATGGGCAATTTGAACCATCCTCAAAGCCTTCCATATCATTGCAAGTGTCATTCAAATCAAAATTCTTAAGCTTGCAAGCTGGATTCTCTGTAAACACACAATGCATATGTAAGTTAATTTTTTCATGGGCAAACGTTTCCTCAGAGTTAAAAATGGTTATATGTATTACCAGGAGTTGCCGCCATGGTAGCTTTTGATTGTACTGGTACAACAGCACATGGTGTCTGGCCACATTGACCACCATTTGCAAAAGGCGCCTTGGAGTTAGATGGTCCTGCAGCCTCTGCTGCAGCAGTATTCACCAAAGCATTAGCTACTTCAGGGGTCCCAGTATTTGATCCATTTTGCATGCTCTGACATGCCTCCAAAAGTTTACAGAGTTCTTTTGGATCCAATGCTTTGGCAACAGTGCCCAGGTTTCTCCAAAGGTTGGATAGCAACTCCTGACCTTGTAAATGCTCAGCGTTCTCAGCTACAAGTACAATTTTGAGTGTTATGTCTTTTCCTGAGTATTACCATCAGAGTTGTTTTGAAGAGCATTACGTATGCTGATAAAAATTCAGTTTAGCCATAGATAGTGTTTCTAAACTCTATTTAAGAGACAAGTTAACATAGACAACAAATGGTAGCCAGTAAAGTACAAAGATTCTAAGCTCAGACAATCTAAAATTGTAGCATTATATCACTGCAAATTAATGGACAGCATAGTCATACTACACCGCTGGTGGTACAGCCTGTTGTGAGCAATTCAGAAATTGGACATCAAGCAATAGTAAGCTTAAAGTACACCAGGACCCTATTATATAGCCTTTACAGTCCAAGTAACTCTAGTATTTCAGTCAAAATGTCCGATAAATTAGCAAAAACATTGACATTCATGTTGCAACTTGCAACTACATCTACAAGAAAACAATTAAGAACACTGTCACAAGTCCTATTTTAAGTCAAGGCAAGTAAAATTCAGTCAAAGCTATGAGTCAAACATATTTTCCCATGATTTAAGGGAATATAAACTATGCGAGTGCCAGTACTTTCGTATGCACAATGGTTAACTATATATTTTACTCTAGCAAGTTTGAAACTTTCAAAACATCACTTACAGTTCAAATTGGCACATACTCCAAGAAGACTCAACAACAAATAACTGCTAACTTTTTCTTCAATAGGACTCCCAGCAACAGCAATTTCAGGGCGGGTTTTTCTCCTCCGCTTATTATGGCCTGCTAGACGCCGACGGCAACTTCGCTTTCCTTCATCAAATTCTTGAAGAAGGTGGAATCTGGACACCATGTACGGTAGTCAAGACTCAAGACGATTTGCCAATATTTAAAAGATAAACACAGTGCATGCTCTATAATCATACCAGAAAAAAACATTATGTAAATCAAATGCTGTCAAAAGCAGTTGTCAGCTATGCCCAGGCCAGGATGAATTCAGTATCTCTTCCAAGTGCATGGAGTCTACAGAGGTATAAGTTGTACAAGAACAGGAAAGAGTGAACTATAAAAGGCCATTATTGTTGGCCATGTACTGTCTAAAATATGTGTCCGATGAGATAATTACTTTTTATGAAAAAGTATATGATACTTAGTCCTTAATATAGTTGGATGGACGGCTTGGTTGCTAGAACAGCATATAAAAATATTTTTATAAGATTCTTCATTTTTTTAATACCTGAGTAGCACATAGGTTTTCCTAGTTTATCCACATCAGCTAATCCTCATACATAGGGGCCCAATTTGTAAATTCCCACATGAAGAAATTATTACATGTAAACGAAAGGTAATAGCAGTTCAATTTGTAAACTAACCTGCTACATTGCTGGCAGAACCGCTGCACAGTATTTCCGACAACAGCAGTGTTAGCCTTAGCATGCATCTCGCAGACCTTGTGTCGCCGATGGTAATCCTTGGCCACACTAAGGTCCGCCCAGCAGCCCTCCACCTGGCAAGCCGGACCATTCGAGCTTCCCCCCTGCACCCTGATCTTCTTACCATTTCTGTCCTCCTCATTAACACCACCATCATCCACCGCTCCCCCGGCAGCTCCCCCAATTCTCAAGCTGAGCACCTCCCGACTGTTCTCCACTGGGTCCTCGTCCTCGTCATCGTCAATGACCACCACTCGCTTCCTCTTATCAAAGTCACCTCTGACGCTACCATTTCTAAGCACCTCGACCTCGGCTTCCTCGGAGGAAGAGGGCGAGCTATTTAGCGACAGGCCGTTTGCCACTGCCGTGGGCACCGGCGTGGCGACAAAGCGCTCGCTGTCCCAGCTCCAGTCGTTGAGGTCCCAGCCAAACACCCTCTTCTCGCGTCTGGCCTGGTCAAGCTCACCACCTAACCCGCCGCCGTACAGGTGGCGGCTCTGCGACCCGACCCTGGCCGCCTCCATGCCCTGCCCCTAGAAACGCTAGGGGAAGCTGCTACCGAAACCAACCTACCTCAAACCGCCGAAATGCACGGCAACCGCAGGGGCCGAGAGATCTAGTCGCCTTCCCTCCCGCCCAAGCAGTCGACAAACGTGACGCCGACGCAGCCGCGGATCCAGACCAGCGAAACCCACATGCCCGCGGCGGGAATCACCGCGAACCCGAGCTCATGCAGCTGGGACCGCCGTGTGGCGGCCGAAGAGGGAGCGGATCAGCGGAGCTGACGGAGCGATCGAATTGGCGGCGGAGGGCGCTGGTTCGGGGCACGAATCGAGCTCCGGGAGGTTCAGGCCGGGCGAATTCCGCCGGCGCGCCGGCGAATTTGGAAGGCGGGATTCTGGTGGGAATGGACTGGGGAGCAACGGAGTCGAGGGAGAACAGAGGAGGACTGGGAGGGAGGGAGGGGAAAGAGCGAGGCAAGAGATGGTGGAGGCGATGGGGACGCGTAGCGCGACGGCTCGGGTACAAATAGCCCCGCGAAAATGCTATGGCCACGCGTTAGGCTACACGTAACACTACCACTTGTCACCCGAGACTGTTATTTTGGTTTGATCAAAATCTTCAAACAAACGGTCCAATTTTATCTGTTTTGTAAACGTAGCACTGCCATTGTTTCTCCCCTTTTTTTGTATTCAGACTCACCTTCAGCTTTATAGGCATGATCTTTGTTTGAGAAACATAGGGTGACCACGGTGTTATATGGTAAGTGAGGCCACCGATTAAGGAAATATAAAAGTGCTCATAACATGGAAATACCCATGCCAAATTACGCAGCCCTTGAAGGATGGATCTTGTGAACGGTCAGATTTACGCCATTTGAAATCGATGAAATGAAGCCCGTCCAAATTGGGTTATGTAAGAGAGGCAGAAACATCCAACCACACACGTAATGTGATAAGTAGTCATTACGTCGTATATGATGGTTTGATAGATAGATAACGGGTAACCCCCCATCACGACGCACTACGTTGGAGATATAGTCTTGAAACGTACGCTATCTAAGGGGCGGTGGTCGTATATATGAAAGTCAGACCTTGAGTCTTGGGTATATAAACAATAGTGATTACGCAAATATCATTATAAAAGTAGAAGAAGAAAATATGACATATGATAAGTGAGGACAAGGATTAAAGAAGCATCCAGATGTTCATGATACTAGGACATACATGTGCCAACGTATATGTGCTCCCTAAAAGGATTCATGTCTTCCGTACTTAGACTAAACCATAAGTCCTTTGCGTCACCTGCAAAATCCGGAAAGTCTCTCTCATTTTTTCTCCACTGTGACCCATCAGCAGGGTGTCTCAACTTCCCGTCTTTCTTACTGTCTTCTTTGTGTCATCGCAACAACCTGGCATGCTCTTTGTTTTGAACATGCGTTTCAACCTTGGTACTATAGGAGCATACCACATAACCTTAGCAGGAACCCTCTTTCGGAGGGGCTCTCCCTCAACATCACCAGGGTCATCTCGTCTGATCTTATACCGCAATGCGTTGCATACCGGGCATTTATCTAAATTCTCGTACTTCTTACCGCGGTAGAGGATGCAGTCATTAATGCATGCATGTATCTTCTGCATATCTAATCCTAGAGGGAAGAGAGTCTTCTTTGCTTCGTACGTACTCTCGGGAAGTTCGTTATGTTTTGAAAACTTCGGCTTCATTATTTTCAGCATCTTTTCAAATGAGGAGTCAGTTAGACCACACTCTGCATTCTATCGCAGCAATTCTAGTATGGTACCGAGCTTTGTGCTACCATCTTCACAATTTGCGTACAACAATTTCTTATGATCTTCTAACATGCCTTCTCCTTTTCTGTTTCACAGTCTCGCTTTGCATCAGGAATGACCCTACCAAGTTCATCAGCGGGCTCATCTGATACCCGTTCTTCACCTCCTTCCTCTTCATTGTCTTCCATTGCAGTATCACTGTATTCAGGAAAGATATGATGATAGTTGTTATAATCATCTTCTTCTTTATTGTCTTTCATCATAACCCCTCTTTCCCCGTGCTTGGTCCAGCAATTATAGTTGGGCATGAAACCTTTCATAACCAGGTGGCCACGAATGATTTTCGAGAAAGAGTACTCCTTGTTGTTCCGACATTGAACACATGGACAACGGATAAAACCATTCTCTTTGTTTGTCGTAGCCACATCGATAAATTTATCCACGCCTTTAATGTATCTAGGTACACGTCGGTCACCATACATCCATTCCCGACCGTTCATCTGCATCATATAATTAAGTTTATCAAAAACGGAACATCATAAATAGTGAAAATGACCAATTTGACACATGCATTGTATCAATGACAGAGAAAAGATAGGATTGCTAACCTCGATCGAGGGAAATAAAGAGGAGAAAGCTCAAGTGCGTCTCGGGCACCTCCTATATTTTTGCTCTGTGAGAAATTGAACGGGATCATTCACTCAAACATTTCATCAAACACCTTGAATGCATGCATAGGAAAAAAAATAAACTAGCACACCGCTCACACCTTCCACCAAGAAAATACAGGGGGGAGGCAGAGGGCTAGGGCATCGTATTTATAGAGGGCGGGATCGTACGTCCCGGTTTGTAACACAAATCAGGACTAAAGGTGTGTGGCAGGCCACGTGTCTGGCGCCCAACCTTTAGTCCCGACGCATGACCCCTCACGAATCGGGACGCATGCTTCCGGCCATCGTGCCATCTCGAACCGGGACGTGTGCCAGCATTAGTCCCGGTTCGTGGCGCAACCGGGACTAATGCTGTTAGGGGGCGCGAACGGATAACCTGTTTTCTACTAGTGTATGCAGCCCATGAAAGATGTGTGTTGCAACCAACTGCGGCGTTCGTGTGCAGTCCCTGGTGAGGAAGGTTGCCGCACAGGTTGCTGCAAAGATTGCGAGGAACAAGAAGTTTGAGAAGACGCACAAGGACAACATGGCTGAGAAGTGCAGCGAAGGATACCACGAGATGGTTTCCCTTCATTTACACCTTTGTCATTGAGAAGATGTGTGAAATCATCAAGAACGGCGTCTGAACTAACAAGGACTTCAAGGAGGTCCATCTGACTGCCTTTGGAAAGGCTCTGTTCGAGCACTTTGGAGCAGATTGTAGCCACACTCTGGTGTACAATCACCTGAGGAAGTGGAGTGTAGGTGTCTCACCATAAGTAGGATGAGGGATATGAGGGGTGCTCAATGGTGTGAAGACACCAAAACCATCATCCTAGAGAGTGAGCACTGTCTTGGGCATGTCGCAGATAGCACATTGTCTTGTAAATTCTTTGCACACCATTAACAATCACGATCATGCACAACTTACACACTCTTGCAATCGTAGACCTACTTAGGAAAGTACTACGACAAGTCGTAGGGCTTGGGTTCACGGGGAAGGGAAACCTAGGACATGGCGGCCGGTCCCTAGAGCTTGCCTGATGAGGCGCGCCTCCACCGTGACCCCGCTTGCCCCCGCGCCCATCGGCTCCACCATGGTCGCGCTCAAGTCTAGCACCTATGGACACGCGAGCTAAGCAAGCTTCCTAGCTAGCAGCTGGATCGATTCATCTTGCAAAACTAGCTAGCTCAAGCTAGCAGCTTAATCGATTTATCTAGTAAGCTGCATGATATTTTTACAGCCGATGCGGCAAAGTTAGCAGCAGATCGACTTGCTCGCCAAGCTACCTGCATGCGTGCCATGTCTCACATCGACATGGAGGAGTTGGCGTCCACATCCTAGGAGGTGGTAGCGACCGAGCCCGAAGGCCGCCGTCGCAGTGTCGCCTCCGGCCGAGACATGGCGGCGGTCAGGAGGGGGCACAACTAACCAGAGAGAAGGAGCGATGGGGTGGGACTCGTCGGCGACGATGGGGGCTGGCTAGAGAACGAGCTCGCCAAGAGGAGGAGGGGATACGACATGATTATGGCAATTAAGAAAAATGTTTGCATGCCTAGAGGCAACCACCGATACCACGTAGAAAAAGTTCGCTTGATTTTTGTCCGCTTTAAAATTCGTGCGAGCGTGTATATGTGAAAACGCCTAAAATTGATGTTCTTAACTGGCCACTTTTGATCTGTTTTAAAACTCATGTCACGTAAAAAAGATGCGACCCAATAGGATAAACGTCCTTATCGTCCAGAGTATTTTTCTTCGTTCTTAAGATGGAGAGCACCTCCACAGGAAAAGTAATGCACGAGGGCGTTCTCCGAGAGTCAAATCAAACATGGCTTCCTAATAAGTTGCAAACTTTTCGGTAGTTAACTAATCTGCAAATTACAGGCTGCATAGGTTATAGTTAACTAATGTGCAAATCACAGCCCTGGCGGCATAGGTTCTCCTGCGAAGTCGCGACGCACGTGTTCCTCTTGAAAAGTGGACTGCTACAAACGAGGGGCGTCTCCCTTTGGACGAGCCAGCCATGCCTGCAGGTACCGGCCTAGATGTGGGCCTGGCCGGCCTTTTCACGTTGCTGCGCAACACGTGCACTCAGGAAAAAAACAAAATAAAGATACGCAGCACGTGCATAGCGTATAGGCAGGGGAAACGAACCTGATTTGCAAGGGGCCTAGATGTCAACACGAGCTCTGGTCCGGTCGTCGGTGAACCTGAGTGGTGGAGCAATGGTCAATGTTCAATCCTGCTCGATTTTTTCTTTCATAAATAAAGACATACTCCTCCGTTTGGAAATATAAGATGTTTTAGATTTGTGAATGAGATGTATCTATACATCAAGATGTCTAGATTCATTTGAACCTATACACTAAAATGTGTCTAGATACATCACCTTCACAAACCTAAAACATCTTATATTTCTAAACGGAGGGAGTATGTATTAACGTAAAATCTAATGATCTTATTCTGTCTTAACTCGAGGCCACGTTTCTGCGTCCCACGATCTTCATCGCACGGCTCGCTCGAAGCGGTGCACGAGGGGCCCAGCCACAGTGTCTTTTGTTGGTGCCAGAGAGAGGTTTGGTGTCACAGAGAGAAACTCCATTTCCGCATCCGCGCTATCGCCGGCGCATCTGTGGAGATCCGGGGGGGGGGGGGGGGAGTGCGAGGTGTTGTCGCCGGCTGCGGTTACATCCTTCTCGTGGGGGACCGGTGGCATCCTTTTTTGCGCGCGTTGCTCCCCGCAGCTCGTCTCTGCGGATCGATTTTTGGCGGAAGGGGGAGAAGGTTATGTAGGGTTCGCAGCATAGAAAACAAAAAAAATTCTACGATGTGAACTATATACCAAGATCTATCTACTAGATACAAACAACGGGCGGATGTATATCCGTAGAGAACATACCCTTGAAGACCGACAAAGCTTAACGAGTTCAACTCGTGGTTGATGTAGACGATCTCTTGCCGATCTCAAGATCGAGAGGAAGTCCTAGCGCCGCAAATCAGCAGCGCATCCGTGCTCGCACACACGTTCGAGGCACCGAGCAACCTCCGCCTCCTCGCTCCAGCGATACAGCGGAAGCACAACTCTTTCTTGCCGAATAGCCACCGGGAACATGTATCTCGCTAGTCCGAGACCATGGGGGATAAATTCTAGAGGGGGAGAGAGATCCTTCACGAGGAGGTGTGTTGTGAGAGGAGGAGAGGGAGGCCTTTTATAGGGGAGAGGGGGGCACCCAAGGGGCATGGCGCCCAGCCATGGGGGCTGCCCCCACCTCTTCCACATTCATGTGGGTGGATCTCCCACTCAAAATAAAGAGCCTCCACTCCCATTAAAAAGCCTCCACTCAAAAATCCACTCACATGCATTAAATTTTCACCAAATTTAATGCAAGCTCTCATTTAAATAAAACTCCTTTATTTATTTATTCAGAATTTTGTTAATTACTTTAATTAACAAACATTCACATAAAACCCCTTGCTAGTATTCCATTTCACATGCAGAACCAGTTTCAGCAATTTCAACCGAAACAGTTTCGGTGTCTAGTGAAATAAATTCCTGCGCTTTCCTTTTTCTTTTCGGCATGAAACTTTTGCTCCAATTGGATGTCGGTGTCTCTTAAGTGTGTCACCCTATGGTTCGTGAATAATGCGGACATGATCGAGACCCCTCTCGGATCAATAATCAGAAGCGGGATCTGGAGACCCATACTGACTCCCACACATTCAACGATGACTTTCTTGTGATCGTTGGAACCTTTTACGCTAGTATCTTAATCCTTTTGTTTCGCGATATATTACATGTACGAGATTCGATCATCGGTATCTCCATACCTAGTTTGATCTCGTTACTGACATGCACTCTTTTCTCGTTCCCGTGATATAACATTCTAGTGATCAAATCACTTGCTTGCAAGCTAACCAATGTGATATCACCGAGAGGGCCCAGAGTATATCTATCCGTCATCGGGATGAACAAATTCCACTCTCGATCCATGGGCCTCAACATAACACTTTATTAGTTCTGAATCCATCTTTATAATCACCCTGTTACGGTGTGACGTTTGATGTTATCAAGAAACTCTTCCGGTGTTAGTGATTGACATGATCTCATGGTCTAAGGATTAGGATCACTTCGTAAGTTGTTATAGCAATATAAACTCAATGACTTTGATCGTAATGCTATACTTCGGATGAATGTTCATCACACCATTACACTAATGTTGTGATCCCGTTATTAACAACATCCAATGTCCATGATCAGGAAACTTTGATCATCTTGTTAATCAACGAGCTAGTTTATGAGAGAGGCATAACTAGGAATTTCCTTTTTGTTTATTAAACACACATGTATTAACGTTTCCGTATTAATACAATTATAGCATGTAAAATAAACATTTATCATAAACAAGGAATACGATAATAACCACTTTATTATTGCCTCTCGGGCATATTCCCTTCAGGTTAGTCATGTCGCCGGTTGATTTGGTCATCGGGGCACATCTAGGCTACATCCTCTCGTCAGCGTCCATATATTCTTGTTGTCGGTCACATCGTTGTTCCGCGCAGCCACATCGTCAAATCCCTTGGCTACATCGTCGAGATTCAAGTCGAATTGTCGAGCGGTTAGCCACATCGTCGAACTGCCGGCCATATTCTTGTTCTTTTGGCTACATCCCCACTACATTTGGTAAGTGTACTCTTGGTTTCTGTCCAGATTCTTATTCTTCTGGCTATATACCCACCACATCTAGCCAGACTTGTCTCATAATTCGGTGATGTTAGTTTTCCCTAGTGGGATGTTTTGTCTTGAGTTTGGCAGAATGTTGCTTAGTTTTTGAAGGATGTTGCTCTTGATTGATGCCAATAGCTGTCGGTGGGGATGTTGATTATTTTTTCTCTGGATCAATGTCAGTAAATATCAGGGGATGTTGCTTAGTTTATATTAATTCGATGACAGTAGCTACTGGGATTTCATGATGTTGTTTAGTTTTCAGTGCTTAGTTTCAATTCTGTTGATAAGGAATATGGTGAGCTTCCAGGAGATATTTTTTATGACAGTAGCTTGTTGGAATTATGCCCTAGAGGCAATAATAAAGATGTTATTATTATAATTCTTGTTCATGATAAAGTTTATATTCCATGCTAGAATTGTATTAAGCGGAAACTTTGATACTTGTGTGGTTTATGAACAACGTTGTGTCCCTAGTACGCCTCTATTGACTAGCTCATTGATTAATGATGGTTAAGGTTTCCTAACCATAGACATGAGTTGTCGATTAATAATGAGATCACATCATTGGGAGAATGATATGATGGACATACCCAAATCAAGCAGAGCAATTAGATCGTGTCATCGTGTTCATCTTTGCGAAGCCTTTTCTTATATCAAATATTGTATTCCTTAGACCATGAGATAATGCAACTCCCTGGTATCGGAAGAAAGCTTTGAGGTCATCAAACGTCATCCTATGAGAGGGTGATCATAAAGGTGTCTCTCAGGTGATCGGAAAGTATCTGTTGGGTTGTATGTATCGAGATGGGATTTGTCTCTCCCAAGTCGGAGAGATATACTTCGGGCCCACTCGGTAATCAATATCAACACCGCTTGCAAGCACGTGTTTAAGAAGTTAATCACAAAGTGATATCGGATTACAGAACGAGTAAAGTACTTGCTGTGAACGAGATTGAACTAGGTATGCCGATACCGACGATCGAATCTCGGGCAAGTAAAATATTGCGTGACGAAGGGAATATATATATGGGATTAATTGAATCCTGGCATCGTGGTTCATCCGATATGATCATCGATGAATGTGTGGGAGTCAATATGGGTTTTCAGACCCCGCTGTTGATTATCGATAGAAGATCATGTCTGCATATTCTCGAACCCGTAGGGTCACACACTTAACGTGTCTCGACGCTAGGATAGAATGGACAATTGGTTTATGAGTTTTTGTTCGGAGTCTCGAATGAGATACAGGATGTCACGAGAGGTTCTAGAATGGTCCGGAGAATAGGATTCATATAAGGGAAAGCAGTTTTTGGATTTCGGAATTGATTCGGATTGTTCGGTATTGTACCGGAAGCTTCTAGAACCTTCCGGAGTGGGACCAACGTGGCCCCACTTGTCGGGAGGGGGCGTGGGCCTACGAGGGAGTGCCCTGGCCGCATTGGGCCAGGGGCACAAGGCCCCATAGGCCCAGCCGGCCAAAACCCTAGGGAAACCCTAGGGAAACCTTCTAGAAGGAGGGGGAAAACTTGCCCCCCAATCCAACCCTTGGGGCCGCCGCCCTAGCGCTTGGAGGAGGGGCCAAGGTGGCCGGCCAGCCCCCTATATATAGAGGGCAGGGGCGCAGCCCTCCCCCACTCCTTAAACCCTAGCCGCCATACTGCTGCCCTCCATATCTCTCTCTCTCCCGACTGCGCGTAGGCGAAGCCCTGCCGTAGAAACTCTCCACCTTTGCACCACGCCGTCGTGTTGTAGATCTAATCTACCTCTCCACCCCACTTGCTGGACCAAGGAAGGATGAGACGTCGAGGTGCCGTACATGTGCATCTCTCGGAGGCATCGCCACTTGCGATGTTGGATCAGATCGGATCGCGAGGAGGAGAAGCGAGTACGACTACATCAACCACGTTCAGTCGAACGTTCCGCTGTGCGAATCTTCAAGGGTATAAAGATCTCATCTATCCCCCTCGTTGTTTGCATCTCCTATATTAGATCTTGGCTTCCTCGTTCGCATCTGTAGAATTTTTTTGATTTACTATGCTGTGAAACCCTTCAGTGGTATCAGAGCTAGATCTATGCGTAGATGTGTTTCACGAGTAGAACTCAACATGCTTGTTGCGGGCGTTGATGTTTTCTGTTGCAAGCCTCTTGTTTGTGTACTTCTTATGACGATAATGAGATCGAAGCGGTCCAGGGCAACTTTACGCGACCTCGTTCGCGAGACCGGCTCCGCACTTGACGTGTGGCTTGTTCCACACATGCGGCTGGTGGATGCCAGTTTCTCTCACTATAGTTGTCATGGGATTTACACCCGAGTTTGGTAACCATAATATCACTGTTGTGCTTTCCGTAGGTAAGAATCGTTCTTAGCTTGTTACTCCCATAAGCCACGTAAAACATGCAACAACAAAGTAGAGGCGTCTAACTTGTTTTTGCAGGGAGTGTTTCTATGATATGGTATGGCCCAAGATGTGATGTGTATGTTGTATGCAATGATCATGTTTTGTAATATTTCACGACTTGCATGTCGATGAGTACACAACCGGCAGGAGCCATATGGTTGTCTTTATAATTGTGTATGACCTGTGTGTCAACTTCTTATACGCCATGTAATAGCTTTACTTTATCGCTAAGTAGTTAGCAATAGTTGTAGTTGCTATTCGTGGTGGAGGCAATCATGGTGGAGTGATGGAGATCATGCTGGCACGCACAAGATGGAGATCATTGCGCGGATATTGGCTATACCATGTCACATAAAATTATATGCATGTGATGTTTATCCTTTTATGTATCTTATTATGCTTAGATCGCGACGGTAGCATTATAAGATGATTCCTCACTTAAAGATCAAGATAAAACTGTGTTCTCCCCATGTATACACCGTTGCGAAAGTTCGTCGTGTTCAAGCATCACATGATGATCGGGTTCTATAAACTCTACGTTCACATACAACGGGTGCAAGCCAGTTTTGCACACGCGGAAATACTTGGGTTTGACTTGACGAGCCTAGCATGTACAGACATGGCCTCGGAACACACGAACCGAAAGGTTAAGCATGAGTCATATGGATGATATGATCGGCACTTTGTTGTCCACCATTGAAACCACATCTCTTCTCGTGAAGATCGGATCAGGTGTGGTGAATTTGGATCGTGTTCACTAAACAACTTGAGGGATGTTGAATTTAGTGGGAGTTCATCTAGTAATATGTTTAAGTTGAACTAGTTATCATGAACATAATCTAAATTGTACTTGCAAATTTTGTAGATCAAATGGCTAAGTCCAACTTCAACTTCAACATTTTTGCTGAGAAAGAAAAGCTTAAAAACAATGGGTCTAACTTCACCAACTGGTTCCGTAATCTGAGAATCATTCTCTCTGGCGGACAAAAGGACTATGTCCTTGAGAAAGCGCTAGGTGACGCCCCTGCTGTAGATGCGTCGGCTGATGAGAAAGCTGTTTATCAGTCGCGCAAGGATGATTATGGTGTGATTAAGAGCACCATGTTGTTTGCTATTGAATCGGACCTTCAAAATCGTTTTGAGGAGTTCCCCGGGCCCTTTGAGATTCTTGAGGAACTGAAAACTATGTTTCAGACTCAGGCCCGTTCTGAGAGATATGAGATCTCTGAGAAATTCTTTAACTACAAGATGGAGGAAGGGAGTTCCATTAGTGAGCACGCGATTAAGATGTCGGGCTACACTCAACGCCTTGAGCAACTGGGCTGCAAGTTTCCAGAGGAGCTCAAGATTGACAGGGTTCTGCAATCACTCCCTCCCAGCTACAAAAGTGTTGTAGTGACTCACAATCAGATTGGTTCCACTGATACGATCACCGAGCTCTTCGCAAAGTTGAAGGCTGCGGAGGTGGACATCAAAAAGGATAATCATGTGTTGATGGTCAACAAGCCCCCCACCTTCAAGAAAGGTAAGGGTGCAAAGAAGCCCTTCAAGAAAGGCGGCGGCAAGCGCGTTGCCCCTGCTGAGAAGAAGCTCAGGTCTGGTCCTAAGCCGGACACTGAGTGCTTCTATTGCAAGGACAAGGGTCACTGGAATCGCAACTGTCCGAAGTACTTAGCGAACAAGAAGGCTGGCACCATCAAAGGTATATTTGATATACATGTTATTGATGTTTTCCTTACTAGCCCTCGTTGTAGTGCCTGGGTATTTGATACTGGTTCAGTTGCTAATATTTGTAACTCGAAACAGGAGCTACGGAATAGACGGCGGCTTGCGAGGGATGAGGTGACGATGCGCGTTGGCAACGGATCAAGAGTTGATGTGATGGCCGTCGGCACGCTCTCCTTAGTTTTACCTTCGGGATTAGTTTTAAACCTCAATAAATGTTATTATGTGCCTGCGTTGAGCATGAACATCATATCTGGATCGTGTTTATTGCAAGACGGTTATTCATTTAAATCGGAGAATAATGGTTGTTCTATTTATATGAGTAACATCTTTTATGGTCATGCACCTGCTATGAATGGTTTATTTCTTCTGAATCTCGAAAGCGATGAAACACACATCCATAACATTGATGCTAAGAGATGCAAGGTAGATAGTGATAATACTACTTATTTGTGGCACTGTCGTCTAGGTCATATTGGTGTAAAACGCATGAAGAAACTCCATTCTGATGGACTTTTGGAGTCTCTTGATTTTGAATCATTTGACACGTGCGAGCCATGCCTCATGGGCAAGATGATCAAAACCCCGTTCTCCGGAATAATGGAGCGAGCAACAGACTTGTTGGAAATCATACATACCGATGTATGCGGACCAATGAGTGTTTCGACGCGCGGTGGTTATCGCTAGTTTCTCACTTTTACTGATGACTTAAGTAGATATGGGTATATCTATTTAATGAAACATAAATCTGAAACATTTGAAAAGTTCAAAGAATTTCAGAACGAAGTGGAAAACCATCATAACAGGAAAATTAAATTTCTACGATCCGATCGTGGAGGTGAATATTTGAGTTATGATTTTCTCACGCATCTTAAAGCAAGTGGAATCGTTTCGCAACGCACGCCACCCGGAACACCACAGCGCAATGGTGTGTCTGAACGCCGGAATCGAACTCTATTAGATATGGTGCGATCAATGATGTCTCTTACAGATTTGCCGTTATCATTTTGGGGTTATGCATTAGAAACCGCTGCATTCACTTTAAATAGGGGACCATCTAAATCCGTTGAGACGACACCGCATGAACTATGGTTTGGTGCTAAACCTAAGTTGTCGTTTCTTAAAGTTTGGGGATGCAAAGCTTACATCAAGAAGTTAATGCCGGACAAGCTCGAACCCAAAGCGGATAAATGCGTCTTCATAGGATACCCTAAGGAAACGATTGGGTATACCTTCTATCACAAATCCGAAGGCAAAGTGTTTGTCGCAAAGAACAGATCCTTTCTTGAGAAGGAGTTTCTCTCAAAAGAAGTGAGTGGGAGGAAAGTAGAGCTAGACGAGTTTATTGAACCTTCTCTTGAGTTGGAGAGTAGCGCAGCACCTGAAATTATTCCAGTGCTGTCTGCACCAACAATAGAGGAAGCTAATGACAAGGATCATGAAGCTTCGGACGATGCTACTACTGAACGTCGCAGGTCGACAAGGTCGCGTGCCCCTCCTGAGTGGTACGGCAACCCTGTCTTGACTGTCTTGTTAGTAGACAACAGTGAACCTGCGAACTATGAGGAAGAAATGATGAGCCCAGACTCTGAGAAATGGCTAGAGGCCATGAAATCCGAATTAGGATCCATGAGCGAAAACCAAGTATGGACTTTGGTGGACCCTCCTAGCGACCGAAAGGCCGTTGAGTGCAAATGGATTTTCAAGAAGAAAACGGACGCGGATGGTAATGTTACCGTCTATAAAGCACGACTTGTCGCAAAAGGTTTTCGACAAGTTCAAGGTGTTGACTACGATGAGACTTTCACTCCCGTAGCGATGTTTAAGTCCATTCGGATTTTATTAGCAATTGTTGCGTTTCATGATTATGAAATATGGCAGATGGATGTCAAGACTGCGTTCCTCAGGCAACATTGATGAAGAGTTGTATATGATGCAACCCGAAGGTTTTGTCGATCCTAAGGATGCTGATAAGGTGTGCAAACTTCAGCGTTCCATTTATGGACTGAAGCAAGCATCTCGGAGTTGGAACCTTCGTTTTGATCAAGTGATCAAGAGCTTTGGATTTGTTCCAAATTGCTACGAAGCTTGTATCTACAAGAAAGTGAGTGGGAGCTCAGTGACATTTTTGGTACTATATGTGGATGACATATTGATTATCGGAAATGACATTGACATGCTTAACGATGTGAAGAGTTATTTGAACAAATGTTTTTCAATGAAAGACCTAGGGGAAGCTGCTTATATATTGGGCATCAAAATCTATAGAGATAGACAAAGACGCCTGATAGCTTTAAGCCAAAGTACATAACTAGACAAAGTTCTGAAAAGGTTCAGAATGGATAAGTCAAAGAAAGGTTCAGCGCCTATGTTGTCAGGTAAGATATTGAGCAGGGCTCAGTGTCCAGCTACGGTAAACGATAGAGAAGCTATGAGCAAAGTGCCTTATGCCTCGGCCATAGGATCTATCATGTATGCCATGCTATGTACTAGACCGGATGTGTCCAATACTCTTAGTTTGACGAGCAGATACCAAAGTGATCCAGGAGTGGAACACTGGACAGCCGTGAAGAACATCCTAAAGTATTTAAATAGAACTAAAGAAATGTTCTTAGTCTATGGAGGTGATGAACAACTCGTCGTAAAAGGTTACGTCGATGCTAGTTTCGACACCGACAAGGATGATTCTAAATCTCAGACAAGATACGTTTATATTTTGAATGAAGAAGCTGTGAGCTGGAGAAGCTGCAAGCAAAGCGTGATCGCGGGATCTACAGTAGAAGCGGAATACATGGCTGCTGCAGAAGCGTCAAGTGAAAGAGTTTGGATCAGGAACTTCATCACTGAGCTTGGTGTGGTTCCAAGTGTCTTGGACCCACTAGAGATATTGTGTGACAACACTGGCGCCATAGCACTGGCTAAGGAACCAAGATATCATCCAAAGACCAAGCATATCAATCGCAAGTTTCATATAATTCGAGATTATATAACAGATGGAGATCTGAAGATTAGCAAAGTACATACGGATCTGAATGTCGCAGATACGTTGACTAAACCTCTTCCACGAGCAAAACATGATCAGCACCTTAGTGCCATGGGTGTTAGATTGTTGCCAGATGTAAACTAGATTATTGACTCTAGTGCAAGTGGGAGACTGTTGGAATTATGCCCTAGAGGCAATAATAAAGATGTTATTATTATAATTCTTGTTCATGATAAAGTTTATATTCCATGCTAGAATTGTATTAAGCGGAAACTTTGATACTTGTGGTTTATGAACAACGCCGTGTCCCTAGTACGCCTCTATGGACTAGCTCATTGATTAATGATGGTTAAGGTTTCCTAACCATAGACACGAGTTGTCGATTAATAATGAGATCATATCATTGGGAGAATGATATGATGGACAGACCCAAATCAAGCAGAGCAATTAGATCGTGTCATCGTGTTCATCTTTGCGAAGCTTTTTCTTATGTCAAATATTGTATTCCTTAGACCATGAGATAATGCAACTTCCTGGTATAGGAAGAAAGCTTTGAGGTCATCAAACGTCATCCTATGAGAGGGTGATCATAAAGGTGTCTCTCAGGTGATCAGAAAGTATCTGTTGGGTTGTATGTATCGAGATGGGATTTTTCCCTCCCAAGTCGGAGAGATATACTTCGGGCCCACTCGGTAATCAATATCAACACCGCTTGCAAGCACGTGGTTAAGAAGTTAATCACAAAGTGATATCGGATTACGGAATGAGTAAAGTACTTGCCATGAATGAGATTGAACTAGGTATGCCGATACCGACGATCGAATCTCGGGCAAGTAAAATATCGCGTGACGAAGGGAATATATATATGGGATTAATTGAATCCTGGCATCGTGGTTCATCCGATATGATCATCGATGAATGTGTGGGAGTCAATATGGGTTTCCAGACCCCGCTGTTGATTATTGATAGAAGATCATGTCTGCATATTCTCGAACCCGTAGGGTCACACACTTAACGTGTCTTGATGCTAGGATAGAATGGATAATTGGTTTATGAGTTTTTGTTCGGAGTCTCGGATGAGATCCAGGACGTCACGAGAGGTTCCGGAATGGTCCGGAGAATAAGATTCATATAAGGGAAAGCAGTTTTTGGATTTTGAAATTGATTCGGATTGTTCGGTATTGTACCAGAAGCTTCTAGAACCTTCCGGAGTGGGACCAACGTGGCCCCACTTGTCGGGAGGGGGTGTGGGCCTACGAGGGAGTGCCCTGGCCACATTGGGCCGGGGGCACAAGGCCCCATAGGCCCAGCCGGCCAAAACCCTAGGGAAACCCTAGGGAAACCTTCTAGAAGGAGGGGGAAAACTTGCCCCCCAATCCAACCCTTGGGGCCGCCGCCCTAGGGCTTGGAGGAGGGGCCAAGGGGTCCGGCCAGCCCCCTATATATAGAGGGCAGGGGCGCAACCCTCCCCCCACTCCTTCAACCCTAGCCGCCATACTGCTGCCCTCCAGATCTCTCTCTCCCGACCGCGCGTAGGCGAAGCTCTGCCGCAGAAACTCTCCACCTTTGCACCACACCGTCGTGTTGTAGATCTAATCTATCTCTCCACCCCACTTGCTGGACCAAGGAAGGGATAGACGTCGAGGTGCCGTACGTGTGCATCTCTCGGAGGCATCGCCACTTGCGGTGTTGGATCGGATCGGATCGCGAGAAGGAGAAGCGAGTACGACTACATCAACCACGTTCCATCGAACGTTCCGCTGTGCGAATCTTTAAGGGTATGAAGATCTCATCTATTCCCCTCGTTGTTTGCATCTCCTAGATTAGATCTTGGCTTCCCCGTTCGCATCCGTAGAATTTTTTTGATTTACTATGTTGCGAAACCCTTCATAGCTATTGGTAGATGTTTTCTCTGAAACAAACTACTTGGGGATGTCAGTACCTATGGGGAGATTTGAATAGATATCGGGGTATGTTGCTTAGTTTATCTTACTTTCCATGACAGTAGCTATTTAGGGGATGTTAGTTTTTTATGGATCAATGTTTGGGGGGGGGGGGGTGTTGCTTAGTTTATCTTACTTTCCATGATAGTAGCTATTTAGGGGATGTTAGTTTTTGGGGATGTTGCTTAGTTTATCTTACTTCCAAGAAAACACCTATATGGGGATGTTAGTTTCTCTAGATCAATGTTAGTAAATATCGGGATGTTAGTAATCACCGTGAACTGTATCCGGACTCGTCTCACAATTCTGTGATGTTAGTTTTCTCTAGCGGGATGTTTTTATTGAGCTTGGCGGAATGTTGCTTAGTCTCTGAAGGATGTTGCTCTTTGATTGATGCCAATAGCTTTTCGGGTGGGGATGTTGATTATTTTTTCTCTGGATCGATGTTAGTAAATATCAAAGGATTTTGATTAGTCTATCTTAATTTGATGACAGTAGCTACTGGGATATGTTGCTTAGTTTATCTTTACTTCCATCGGCACCTATTTGGGGATGCCGCCTAGTTTGTCTAGATCGATGACACTAGCTTTTTTTAGAGTTTAATATACAGAAGGGGATGTTGCTTTTTAAAATTGTATGGAAAAGCTTGACCAGAGGGAGCCCACAGAGGAGGTCCCTGGAAGCTATTGTCGTGCCACCCCATGGTCGGTCAGTCGGATACAGTTAGCGGTGGTTACTCTTCATCTCTTGGTTTTTTGATCACTTAGATTACTTTTTACCTTTTTACTAGGTTTTTGTACACGGTAAATTAATCACAGTAGTAGGTTAGGAGCATGTATAGAGATAGAGAGCTTGAAGCTCTGAAAGTGTTGTCTGTACAGGGTGCTGAGACCACAGCTGGTTTCTGCTTTTTCCTGTAGAGAGAGAGAGGGGGAACTAAACTGAATCATCCAGTTTGCCTACAGTAAACTGAACTGCATTTGAGGTGTTTTTTTGGGGAGGGGGGGGACACAATTGAACTCCTTCATTTATTATTGTGACATCCTAGCAGCAGCAATAAAAACCATGGATCATGTCCTTCCTCTCCACATATCATATACTCCTTCATGTCACTAAGAAATCTGTTTTTTCTATCGGATGGTTGTGTGTGCTCACAATTTTCAATAGATATTTTTTGGGGGATCTTAGTTTCTATGGATCATTGTCAATAGATTTGGGGGGGGGGTGTTGCTTAGTTTATCTTAATTCGCTATCAGTATCTATTTTTGGATATGCTCCTTAGTTTGTCTAGATCGATGTCCATAGCTATTTTTGGCGGGATGTTTGCTTACTTTTTATATTACTTTGATGACGGGTTATTTATTTTGAATCTTGATGGTGATTCGGTCTATAACATAAATGTTAAAAGGTTAAAACCAAATGATCTAAATATGACTTATTTTTGGCATTGTCGGCTTGGTCATATAAGTTGGAAACGCATGAAGAAGCTCTATGATGATGAACTCCTAACTTCATTCGACTTGGAGTCGTTCGAGACATGCTAATCTTGCCTACTCGGTAAAATGACCAAGACACCTTTTGCAGAGTTGCGAAAGGGCGCCCGACTTGTTGGGACTAGTACATAGTGATGTATGTGGACCAATGAGCATGACAGCCAGAGGTGGTTATGAGTACTTCATTACCTTCACTGATGATTTGAGTCGGTATGGATATATCTACTTAATGAAACATAAGTTGGAAGCCTTTGAAAAATTCAAAGAATTCCAAAATGCAGTACAAAATCAACTCGACAAGAAAATAAAGTTTCGTCGACCGAACCGAGGGGGCGAGTACATGAGCCACGAGTTTGATGACCATCTGAAGAGTTGTGGAATAGTTCCCCAACTCACTCCGCCAGGAACGCCGCAGAGGAACAGTGTCTCGGAATGGAGGAATCGGACCTTGTTGGACATGATACGATCAATCATGAGTCAGATAGATTTGCCTTTATCATTTTGGGATTATTGTCTAGAAACTATAGAGTTCTGTAACACCCTCAGAATCGACCCTATGCAAGTTTCAGCGCTTCCCGCCAAACCCGCATAGAAACGATTCAAAGGTGCCCACCAGACACTTTTGTGCGGGTGGAAAACGAAGTAATAACATTACACAACAGTCCTCGATGGGACCCACAAAACAGATATATATACAACAGCGACTCAATGAGTCAAGATTACAGATATAATATACAAAGATCCAAATCACCTTGAAAATGATAGAGCGTCCGACTACGGACAAGATGCAAATGGGGCTAAGAGCCCTGAAGAATAACCAATGGCGTCCATAACCCTGCCCAGGCCAAGCCGGAAGGGTAACCCTACTAACGACGTCGATCTCAAAACCTGCTTAAACAAAAGGGGTGCCGACAAAGGGCAAAGGAAAAAGAGAGAGCAGTCAGTACTGAGGCCAGTACACGGCGAGGCTAGAATTCGGCGGTCCTCGCCTACATAGGTATGGTGGACTGAGCGGCAGCGCAGCATGCACTAAACAACCTATAGAGACTCGATACAACTAGCGGCTATCAGAGAGGGGTAAGAAAGACCTATCCGAATCCAACCTGATACTACCACCAAACATACCCATCCTAGTATTTCCCCCTCGAGACCAAACGAGCAAGTCAACCGAGGAACTCACACAGTTGGCAGTTTTATTTATTCAGTTATCGTTGCAGCAATTACTAGTCAGGCATAGATAGTCATCCTGATAAGATAAGCAGTGGGCAGTTTTAGTTAACCATTCCGTTGTAGTTGCGACACTTACTAGTCAAATACAATTAGCATGAGATATCCCAAACCCAGCAGTTGTTGGTACTTTTATTTAGCCATTCCGTTATAGTTGCAATACTTACTAGTCAGATACAATGGTAGCAAGCGACAAACCAAACAAGCAATTGTTGGCAATTTTATTTAGCCATTCCATTATAGTGAAGCTGATTACTAGTCATTATAAAGTCAAATTTATAGCACTACTTTAGTTATAGTTGTCTATGATCGAGATACTGTGCTCCAAGTCGTCCATAACTGCGGACACGGCTTTCAGAAAGTTTTACCCTGCAGGGGTGCACAAATAGCAACACACACTCGATCAACCTCGGAAAAACCAAATCAAAACCCAACGAGGCCTTCACGACAAAGCAATCACCAGATTCAGAAATATTTCAGGGGGCCACCCCATTAAGCTACCCGCAATGAAGTTAGCTGACTCCGAAACGGACTCAAGGTTTGGGTGGACGGCTGTAAACGACTGGGAACCCGAAAGTGTGACTGGGCTTGTCGATACCGCGAAATCGTGTCCCGATCCTAAACAGTACAGGTGCAGTACATCGCACAATTTAAATAAAGCAATAAAGCATGGCATAAGTACATGATAGTAAATAAAACATCAAACTAGTTTGTGGCCCCAAGAAATAAGAATGAATCAAGCTCTGGCTCAGGGGGGTCCCATAATCCTCCCGGATGTGGATAGCGCGAATATTCAAGGAACAGGTATCAAGTACTCGGGGTCCTACGGGACACAAGTGGACGGTTAACAACCAAATAACATCTATTGCCCACCTGTGCCTCTGCATTTACCTACTTCAATTTTAGTTGTTAAACAGTAATTAAAGTCTTGATCATCTCCAACAATAAACACACGGCAAAACTCCAACAACTGTAGTACTTGACGACACGCAACAGCACTTGAGCAAACGACTACGACGCGCAGGTCCAACTATCTACCAAACAACAGGTAATAGGAGGTGTCCAAGGCAATATAAGGCTGCAAGGGATATCACGGGTACGAAAGCTAGAGCATCGCAACACAGATAGCAATAGATCAACAGGAGGGAATAAATACTATAAAAGTAAGATAGGTAGAAAGGGGGAGGTGCTCGCCTGAAAACATTGCCGAAGGTTCATCCAAAAGTCGGGGCGAAGCTCACATCAACTCAACGGCCTTATCCGCGAAGAAGCAAAACACTAGAATAAACACCGGATGCACCATTTAATACTACGGCAGAAGATCGAGCATGATGCATGTATGAGGTATGACATGGCAAAGCTGCGATGCAATTAGATCATATTAAGCGGAACCGGGGTTCCGACATTTAATTATCAAGTTCATGTTTTTTAGCTACCCTGCATTTTAAATGTTGTCTTAACAGGACAAAACATGACATCGGTTCGCTACACCAATTTAAATGAAGGCCAGAATAAGACAAAGATATCCCGCATATAGACTCCATATTTAATTATGAGATGAATTGGCATAATGCCCCCAAACCACAGACAAGTATGCATGCATGATCAATTTAATATGCATGAGTTTATATTACAATTTATAAAAATAGGGCTCGGAAAGGGAATCACACATGGGGGGGTCTCGGCGATCTTGGGGTTCCGAGGGTTTCGGGGTTCGGTCTTAGGGTTCGACGGGGGTCAGGTACGGATCAGGGCTACTGGGTCCGAGATGAAGAGCTTGGCGTTCGGCGTCCTTCGGTTTCATGTCGACGTGCTTGACGTCCAAGATGGAGAACTCGGCGTTCCGGGGAGAAGACCTTGGCGTGTCGAGGGCTCGGCCTTCGGATCCATGTCCGTGCACTCGGTGTTCCGGAAAGGAGTACTTGTCGCACCGGGGTCTCGGGTCGAAGAACTTGGCGCGCCCGGGTTCGGTCTTCGGCAGGGTCGGTTGTTACTCGAAATCGTGCGGGAAGTTGTCGATCTTGTCGAGATGGTTCTTAGAAGATAGCTGCGAAGGCACTTGCTCGCCTGCCCGTAAATACACAGATCAACGAGCAAACAGATGTTTGTGAGTCCACAGGAACACAAGCACAAAACATACACCCGTGCCAACATAGAGGCATGAGAGGGCGCCTTCGGTCATGGGCTTGAGCAGCAAAACTGCAAAGCGAACTGGCGCTACATGGTGGAACAGAGGACGAGGTTAACCTGCAGGGGACGCGGCGACCTGGACAGGGGACCTCGCGACGCAGGCACGGCGGTGCTCTCGCGACGACGCGGGGCACAGCGAGGCTGCTGTCGGAGGACGGGGTGGAGGCGGCAGGCTATGAGCGGCAGAGCGAAGACGCGGGCTCGCACGAAGGAGGACGCCTAGGCCGGCGGAGGTGCAGAGGCGGGCGGGGCCGACCGACGCGGAGGCCGGGGGAGGCGGTCCAAGGCAGAGGGCGAAGTGGGGAGCTCGCGGGGAGGGACGGTAGGCAGCGGCCGCCGGCGGTGCAGACGGCGTCCAGGGGAGGCGGTGAGGAAGGCGACGGCCGGGCGGGGTCCAGCGACGGAGGGAGGCGGCGGCGGGCCGGCGAGCTCGGAGCAGAGGGGTTCGGCTCGGACGGGGTTGCGCGGCTCAGAGGTGGAAGGGCGGCCAGGAGGAGGGGAGCCGGAGGCCGACGCGGGGCTGGGCGTCGGTGACGAGGAGGCACGGGGCCGGAGAAGGAGAGGCGAGCCGGCCGGAGGAGAGGGCGGCGGCGGCCGAGCTTGCGGGAGAGAGGGAGACGGGCGAGCGGGGAGGGCGAGGGGGCGCGACGGCGAGGCGGGGTTTGTGGCCGGTGGGAAGGGAGGCGGCGCAGCAAGCAGAGAGGAGGGCGGGCGCGATGGGAGAGACGAGGGGGGAGAGAGACGCGGGGAAGAGAGAGAGGAGCGGGGACGGTGGGCCAGGGAACGTGACGGGGTGGGAGTGGGACCGGCAGGTGGGGGCAGGGCGGTTGACCGGGTGGTGTGGGGCTGCGGGGTGGGACCGGGGGGACAGGGTGGACGGCTTGGTGTGTGGTGTGTGTCGCATGCATGTGTGTGTGCTGCCTAGCGGGTGAGGTGGCGCGCCCGGATTGGCAGGGTGATGTGGAGAGGATGAGGTGGCAGTTTGCGATTGGCCGGGGTGAGGTGGAGGCAGGGTGGGTAGAATAGGATTGGATAGGAAAAGGGTTTAGCTGGTCTGATTTTTGTACCGGGGGTGGCCGACTGGGTCGGATCGGCCCGGTTCGGCTGCCCCCTAAAAATATTTAAACTTTTTATTTATTTAAAACAGGGCGCTTGAAATCCGTTGGCAGACAAAACAAAATAATCCGGAGACCCGGGTTTGTGTTTGAGTAAAAACGGGGCGTTTAAAAACACAAACAGGTTTTTCGAAAATAGTTTTATGCAAACAAATGCAAGATGACATGACGATGCTCAAATGGAATGCGGCATGATGACATGAGCATGCGGTCATGATGATGCAATGCACAAAAACAACGCGATTTTCTAGTAGTGGTTTTGCGGGATGCCACAATTCGACACCACTAACAATGGATCTCGCCCTCGAGATCCGCCTCATGGTACCGGGAAGAAGGGCGACGATCTGATCCTTCGCTCTTCGTGAAGACCCTCGCGACACCACTAACAATGGTTCTTTCTTCAGCTTGAAAATGGCGACACCACCAACAAGGATTGTTCCCCAATCGTCGAGAGAGCCCTCCGGAGAAACAAAGGACGAAGGTAGAGGTATCAAACGATAAGGCCACCTCTAACTTCGGCGAACGGAGTAGAATTGCTTGACCCACCGATTCAATGTGCAAGAGCGAATGATAAGAGTAGTCGGATGGTGATCAGTCCATCGCGCACCCAAAGCATTACTCTGCACATGAATAGGAGAATTATGCAACCAACTCTCGGAATCAGACTGAAGATCTCGACAATCGAGGTTCAGAAACAAAGGAGTGATGCAGACTCTGCATCGGATCTAGCGTAGATGATGTCGTCGCGTCGGAAAACACCGGAAGGCACGAGAAGGAACAAAGAGAAGTCCACCAGACGGAGGGTTCCTCGGATAGCATAAGACCAGATGTAGCAACACCGTTACCAAAAGAGGAAGCGAACCCTGAAGGTACGATGGAACCCAACCACGAGAAATCCTGGACTCGAAGAGAGAGAAGAGAGCGGATTCAAAACATGCAGAGGTGAGAGGAGAGCAGCAGAGGGGTAAGGAGTAAAATCAGACCTAATCAGAACTATCCAACCGATTTTGCAAAATAGTTTTGACACTCTACTTCGGCCGTTAGCTAGGTTATCCTACAGGCTGGACTTGTGGGGTATCGCAACTGCTGAGCTCTGATACCACTCTGTAACACCCTCAGAATCGACCCTATGCAAGTTTCAGCGCTTCCCGCCAAACCCGCATAGAAACGATTCAAAGGTGCCCACCAGGCACTTTCGTGCGGGTGGAAAACGAAGTAATAACATTACACAACAGTCCTCGATGGGACCCACAGAACAGATATATATACAACAGCGACTCAATGAGTCAAGATTACAGATATAATATACAAAGATCCAAATCACCTTGAAAATGATAGAGCGTCCGACTACGGACAAGATGCAAATGGGGCTAAGAGCCCTGAAGAATAACCAATGGCGTCCATAACCCTGCCCAGGCCAAGCCGGAAGGGTAACCCTGCTAACGACGTCGATCTCAAAACCTGCTTAAACAAAAGGGGTGCCGACAAAGGGCAAAGGAAAAAGAGAGAGCGGTCAGTACTGAGGCCAGTACACGGCGAGGCTAGAATTCGGCGGTCCTCGCCTACATAGGTATGGTGGACTGAGCGGCAGCGCAGCATGCACTAAACAACCTATAGAGACTCGATACAACTAGCGGCTATCAGAGAGGGGTAAGAAAGACCTATCCGAATCCAACCTGATACTACCACCAAACATACCCATCCTAGTATTTCCCCCTCGAGACCAAACGAGCAAGTCAACCGAGGAACTCACACAGTTGGCAGTTTTATTTATTCAGTTATCGTTGCAGCAATTACTAGTCAGGCATAGATAGTCATCCTGATAAGATAAGCAGTGGGCAGTTTTAGTTAACCATTCCGTTGTAGTTGCGACACTTACTAGTCAAATACAATTAGCATGAGATATCCCAAACCCAGCAGTTGTTGGTACTTTTATTTAGCCATTCCGTTATAGTTGCAATACTTACTAGTCAGATACAATGGTAGCAAGCGACAACCCAAACAAGCAATTGTTGGCAATTTTATTTAGCCATTCCATTATAGTGAAGCTGATTACTAGTCATTATAAAGTCAAATTTATAGCACTACTTTAGTTATAGTTGTCTATGATCGAGATACTGTGCTCCAAGTCGTCCATAACCGCGGACACGGCTTTCAGAAAGTTTTACCCTGCAGGGGTGCACAAATAGCAACACACACTCGATCAACCTCGGAAAAACCAAATCAAAACCCAACGAGGCCTTCATGACAAAGCAATCACCAGATTCAGAAATATTTCAGGGGGCCACCCCATTAAGCTACCCACAATGAAGTTAGCTGACTCCGAAACGGACTCAAGGTTTGGGTGGACGACTGTAAACGACTGGAAACCCGAAAGTGTGACTGGGCTTGTCGATACCGTGAAATCGTGTCCCGATCCTAAACAGTACAGGTGCAGTACATCGCACAATTTAAATAAAGCAGTAAAGCATGGCATAAGTACAGGATAGTAAATAAAACCTCAAACTAGTTTGTGGCCCCAAGAAATAAGAATGAATCAAGCTCTAGATCAGGGGGGTCCCATAATCCTCCCGGATGTGGATAGCGCGAATATTCAAGGAACAGGTATCAAGTACTCGGGGTCCTACGGGACACAAGTGGACGGTTAACAACCAAATAACATCTATTGCCCACCTGTGCCTCTGCATTTACCTACTTCAATTTTAGTTGTTAAACAGTAATTAAAGTCTTGATCATCTCCAACAATAAACACACGACAAAACTCCAACAACTGTAGTACTTGACGACACGCAACAGCACTTGAGCAAACGACTACGACGCGCAGGTCCAACTATCTACCAAACAACAGGTAATAGGAGGTGTCCAAGGCAATATAAGGCTGCAAGGGATATCACAGGTACGAAAGCTAGAGCATCGCAACACAGATAGCAATAGATCAACAGGAGGGAATAAATACTATAAAAGTAAGATAGGTAGAAAGGGGGAGGTGCTCGCCTGAAAACATTGCCGAAGGTTCATCCAAAAGTCGGGGCGAAGCTCACATCAACTCAACGGCCTTATCCGCGAAGAAGCAAAACACTAGAATAAACACCGGATGCACCATTTAATACTACGGCAGAAGATCGAGCATGATGCATGTATGAGGTATGACATGGCAAAGCTACGATGCAATTAGATCATATTAAGCGGAACAGGGGTTCCGACCTTTAATTATCAAGTTCATGTTGTTTAGCTACCCTGCATTTTAAATGTTGTCTTAACAGGACAAAACATGACATCGGTTCGCTACACCAATTTAAATGAAGGCCGGAATAAGACAAAGATATCCCGCATATAGACTCCATATTTAATTATGAGATGAATTGGCATAATGCCCCCAAACCACAGACAAGTATGCATGCATGATCAATTTAATATGCATGAGTTTATATTACAATTTATAAAAATAGGGCTTGGAAAGGGAATCACACATGGGGGGGTCTCGGCGATCTTGGGGTTCCGAGGGTTTCGGGGTTCGGTCTCAGGGTTCGACGGGGGTCACGTACGGATCAGGGCTACTGGGTCCGAGATGAAGAGCTTGGCGTTCGGCGTCCTTCGGTTTCATGTCGACGTGCTTGACGTCCAAGATGGAGAACTCGGAGTTCCGGGGAGAAGACCTTGGCGTGTCGAGGGCTCGGCCTTCAGATCCATGTCGGTGCACTCGGTGTTCCGGAAAGGAGTACTTGTCGCACCGGGGTCTCGGGTCGAAGAACTTGGCGCGCCCGGGTTCGGTCTTCGGCAGGGTCGGTTGTTACTCGAATTCGTGCGGGAAGTTGTCGATCTTGTCGAGATGGTTCTTAGAAGATAGCTGCGAAGGCACTTGCTCGCCTGCCCGTAAATACACAGATCAACGAGCAAACAGATGTTTGTGAGTCCACAGGAACACAAGCACAAAACATACACCCGTGCCAACACAGAGGCATGAGAGGGCACCTTCGGTCATGGGCTTGAGCAACAAAACTGCAAAGCGAACTGGCGCTACATGGTAGAACAGAGGACGAGGTTAACCTGCAGGGGACGCGGCGACCTGGATAGGGGACCTCGCGACGCAGGCACGGCGGTGCTCTCGCGACGATGCGGGGCACAGCGAGGCTGCTGTCGGAGGACGGGGTGGAGGCGGCAGGCTATGAGCGGCAGAGCGAAGACGCGGGCTCGCACGAAGGAGGACGCCTAGGCCGGCGGAGGTGCAGAGGCGGGCGGGGCCGACCGACGCGGAGGCCGGGGGAGGCGGTCCAAGGCAGAGGGCGGAGTGGGGAGCTCGCGTTGAGGGACGGTAGGCAGCGGCCGGCGGCGGTGCAGACGGCGTCCAGGGGAGGCGGTGAGGAAGGCGACGGCCGGGCGGGGTCCAGCGACGGAGGGAGGCGGCGGCGGGCCGGCGAGCTCGGAGCAGAGGGGTTCGGCTCGGACGGGGTTGCGCGGCTCAGAGGTGGAAGGGCGGCCAGGAGGAGGGGAGCCGGAGGCCGACGCCGCGCTTGGGGTCGGTGACGAGGAGGCACGGGGCCAGAGAAGGAGAGGCGAGCCGGCCGGAGGAGAGGGCGGCGGCGGCCGAGCTTGCGGGAGAGAGGGAGACGGGCGAGCGGGGAGGGCGAGGGGGCGCGACGGCGAGGCGGGGTTCGTGGCCGGTGGGAAGGGAGGCGGCGCAGCAAGCAGAGAGGAGGGCGAGCGCGATGGGAGAGACGAGGGGGGAGAGAGACGCGGGGAAGAGAGAGAGGAGCGGGGACGGTGGGCCAGGGAATGTGACGGGGTGGGAGTGGGACCGGCAGGTGGGGGCAGGGCGGTTGACCGGGTGGTGTGGGGCTGCGGGGTGGGACCGGGGGGACAGGGTGGACGGCTTGGTGTGTGGTGTGTGTCGCATGCATGTGTGTGTGCTGCCTAGCGGGTGAGGTGGCGCGCCCGGATTGGCAGGGTGATGTGGAGAGGATGAGGTGGCAGTTTGCGATTGGCCGGGGTGAGGTGGAGGCAGGGTGGGTAGAATAGGATTGGATAGGAAAAGGGTTTAGGTGGTCTGATTTTTGTACCGGGGGTGGCCGACTGGGTCGGATCGGCCCGGTTCGGCTGCCCCCTAAAAATATTTAAACTTTTTATTTATTTAAAACAGGGCGCTTGAAATCCATTGGCAGACAAAACAAAATAATCCGGAGACCCGGGTTTGTGTTTGAGTAAAAACGGGGCGTTTAGAAAACACAAACAGGTTTTTCGAAAATAGTTTTATGCAAACAAATGCAAGATGACATGACGATGCTCAAATGCAATGCGGCATGATGATGCAATGCACAAAAACAACGCGATTTTCTAGTAGTGGTTTTGCGGGATGCCACAAGTTCACACTAAACAGAGTTCCATCAAAGTCGGTAGAGAAGACACCGCATGAGATGTGGACATGCAAAAAGCCGAGTTTGTCTTTTCTTAAGATTTGGGGTTGTGAAGATTTTTTCAAGCGACTTCAGTCGGACAGGCTTACGGCCAAATTGGATAAGTGTATTTTTGTGGGTTATCCGAGGGAAACCTTGGGTTACTACTTCTACAACTGAGAAAAGGGCAAAGTGTTTGTCGCTCGGAATGGTGTCTTCCTTGAGAAAGAGTTTCTAAGTCGGGGAGTCAGTGGGAGCACAGTGCAGCTCGAAGAAATTCTAGAGGAACCGGCTAGTAGCGAGTCGGCAAAAACCTTGGAGGTTGAGCCGGTTGTGGTAGCTAAGCCGACAGGTGCGCCCGAACCGTGAAGATCGGAAATATTACGAAGTGTTCGTGATGTGTTACTGTTAGACAGTGATGAGCTGACAAAGTATTCGGAAGCGATAGTGGGAATCTAATTCTGATTCATGGCTTGGAGCCATGAGATCCGAGTTTAAGTCTATGGATGAAAATCAAGTTTGGAACTTGGTTGATCTACCAGACGGTGCAAAACCCATCGAGTGCAAATGGGTCTTTAAGAAGAAAACTGATATGGATGGAAAAGTTTCTATCTATAAAGCACGGCTTGTCGCGAAGGGGTTCCGACAGGTTCAAGGAGTTGACTACGACGAGACTTTATCGCCCGTAGAGATGCTTAAGTCAGTTCGAATCATGTTAGCTATAGCAGCCTATTTCGACTATGAGATATGGCATATGGATGTCAAAACGGCTTTCCTTAATGGAAATTTAACCGAGGACGTGTATATTATATAGTCCGAGGGTTTTGTCGATCCGGTTAATGCTGACAAGGTATGCAAACTTCAGAAATCCATGTATGGATTGAAGCAAGCATCTCAGAGTTGAAACATTCGCTTTGATAAGGTATTCAAATTGTTTGGCTTCATTAAAAGTGATCTTGATTCTTGTTTATACAAGAAGTTTATTGGGAGAAAAGTCAACTTTCTAATCTTATATGTGGATGACATATTATTGATTGAAAATGATGTCCAGATGTTGCAAGAAACCAAGGAATCATTAGAAAGGAGTTTCTTAATGAAAGACTGGGTGAGGCAAAATACATCCTCGGAATCCGTATCTATAGAGATATATCAAGGCGGCTCACTGGATTGAGTCAGAGTACTTACTTAGACAAAGTGTTGAAGAATTTCAACATGGAATCGTCTAAGAAAGGGTTCTTACCGATGTCCCATGGCGTAAAACTTAGCAAGACTCAGTGTCCTTCGGCAACTGATGAGCAAAGTCAGATGAGTGCGATTCCGTATGCTTCGGCAATCGGATCCATCATGTATGCCATGATTTGTACTAGGCTGGATGTTTCCTATGCTCTAAGTGTTGTGAGCATATACCTGTCTGACTCTAGAGAAATTTACTAGGAGCGGCTAAAAATATCCTAAAGTACTTGAGAAGGACTAAGGATATGTTTTTGGTTTATGGAGGTGAAGATGAACTCAATGTAAAGGGTTACGCGGATGCAAGTTATCTTACCGACTCTGATGATTCTCGTTCGCAATTTGGATACGTGTTTGTCATAAACGGAGGGGCTATGAGCTGGAAGAGTTCCAAGAAAGAGACTGTGGCAGCACCTAGAAAATGAAGGGTTTCGCGGCATAGTAAATCAAAATTTTCTACGGATGCGAACAGAGGGAAGCCAAGATCTAATCTAGGAGATGCAAACAACGAGAGAGATTGGATTAGATCTTCATACCCTTGAAGATTCGAACAGCGGAACGTTCGTCGGAACGTGGGTGATGTAGTCGTACTCGCTTCTCCTCCTCGCGATCCGATCCGATCTAGCACCGCAAGTGGAGATGCCTCCGTGAGATGCACACGTGCAGCACCTCGACGTCTCCTCCTTCCTCGGTCCAGCAAGTATGGTGGAGAGACGGATTGGATCTAGAACGCGACGACGCGGTGCAAGTGGTGGAGAGTTTCTGCAGCAAGGCTTCGCCTACACGCAGTCGGGAGGGAGAGAGAGAGGAGGGCAGCAGGGCGACTAGGCTTGAGGGGAAGGTGTGTGTGTGGGGGGGGGGTGGTGCGCCCCAGCCCTCTATATATAGAGGGGTGGGCGACAGCCCTAACCCCTCCCCCAATCCCAAGGCCGGCGGCCAAGGAGGGAGGAGTGGGGGGCAAGGAACCCCCCCTTCTACAAGCTCTAATTAGGGTTTATCCCTTGTTTGGCCAGCTGGGCCCTATGGGGACTTGTGACCCTGGCCCAATGCGGCCAGGGCACTCCCTCATAGGCCCATGCCCCCTCCCGGAAGGTGGGGCCACGTTGGTCCCCTTCCGGAAGGTTCTAGAAGCTTCCGGTACAATACCGATTAACCCGAAACAATTCCGAACTCCAAAAACTGCACTGCCTTATATGAATCTTATTCTCCAAACCATTCCGGAACCTCTCGTGATGTCTCGGATCCCATCCGAGACTTCGAACAAAAATTCATAAACCAATTATCCAATCTATCCTAGCGTCGAGACACGTTAAGTGTGTGACCCTTCGGGTTCGAGAATATGCAGACATGATCTTCTATCAATAATGAACAGCGGGGTCTGGAAACCCATATTGACTCCCACACATTCATCGATGATCATATCGGATGAACCACGATGCCAGGATTCAATCAATCCCATATATATATTCCCTTCGTCTCGCGATATTTTACTTGCCCGAGATTTGATCGTCGGTACCGTCATACCTAGTTCAATCTCGTTCACAGCAAGTACTTTACTCATTCCGTAATCCGATATCACTTTGTGATTAACTCCTTAACCACATGCTTGCAAGCGGTGTTGATATCGATTACCGAGTGGGCCCGAAGTATATCTCTCCGACTTGGGAGGGACAAATCCCATCTTGATACATACAACCCAACAGATACTTTCCGATCACCTGAGAGACACCTTTATGATCACCCTCTCATAGGATGACGTTTGATGACCTCAAAGCTTTCTTCCGATACCAGGGAGTTGTATTATCTCATGGTCTAAGGAATACAATATTTGACATAAGAAAAGCTTCGCAAAGATGAACACTATGACACGATCTAATTGCTTCGCTTAGTTTGGGTCTGTCCATCATATCATTCTCCCAATGATATGATCTCATTATTAATCGACAACTCATGTCCATGGTTAGGAAACCTTAACCATCATTAATCAATGAGCTAGTCCATAGAGGCGTAGTAGGGACACGGTGTTGTTCACAAACGACACAAGTATTAAAGTTTCCGCTTAATACAATTCTAGCATGGAATATAAAAATTATCATGAACAAGAATTATAATAATAACATCTTTATTATTGCCTCTAGGGCATAATTCCAACAGTCTCGCACTTGCACTAGAGTCAATAATCTAGTTTACATTTGGCAACAATCTCACACCCATGGCAGTGAGGTGCTGATCATGTTTTACACGTGGAAGAGGTTTAGTCAATGGATCTGCGACATTCAGATCTGTATGTACTTTGCTAATCTTCAGATCTCCATCTGCTATATAATCTCGGATTATATGAAACTTGCGGTTGATATGCTTGGTCTTTGGATGATATCTTGGTTCCTTAGCGAGTGCTATGGCGCCAATGTTGTCACACAATATATCCAGTGGGTCCAATGCACTTGGAACCACGCCAAGCTCAGTGATGAAGTTCCTGATCTAAACTCCTTCACTTGACGCTTCTGCATCAGCCATGTATTCCGCTTCTACTGTAGATCCCGCGATCACGCTTTGCTTGCAGCTTCTCCAGCTCACATCTCCTCCATTCAAAATATACACGTATCCTGTCTGAGATTTAGAATCATCCTTGTCGGTGTCAAAACAAGCGTCGACATAACCTTTTACGACGAGCTGTTCATCACCCTCATAGACTAAGAACATTTCTTTAGTCCTATTTAGGTACTTTAGGATGTTCTTCACGGCTGTCCAGTGTTCCACTCCTGGATCTCTTTGATATCTGCTCGTCAAACTAAGAGCATTGGACACATCCGGTCTAGTACACAACATGGCATACATGATAGAACATATGGCCGAGGCATAAGGCACTTTGCTCATAGCTTCCCTATCATTTACCGTAGCTGGACACTGAGCCTTTCTCAATATCTTACCTGACAACATAGGCACTGAACCTTTCTTTGCCTTATCCATTCTGAACCTTTTCAGAACTTTGTCTAGGTATGTACTCTGGCTTAAAGCTATCAGGCGTCTTTGTCTATCTCTATAGATTTTGATGCCCAATATATAAGCAACTTCACCTAGGTCTTTCATTGAGAAACACTTGTTCAAATAACTCTTCACATCGTTAAGCATGTTAATGTCATTTCCAATAATCAATATGTCATCCACATATAGTACCAAAAATGTCACCGAGCTCCCACTCACTTTCTTGTAGATACAAGCTTCGTAGCAATTTGGAACAAATCCAAAGCTTTTGATCACTTGATCAAAACGAAGGTTCCAACTCCGAGATGCTTGCTTCAGTCCATAAATGGAACGCTAAAGTTTGCATACTTTATCAGCATCCTTAGGATCGACAAAACCTTCGGGTTGCATCATATACAACTCTTCATCAATGTTGTCATTGAGGAACGCAGTCTTGACATCCATCTGCCATATTTCATAATCATGAAATGCAGCAATTGCTAATAAAATCCGAATGGACTTAAACATCGCTACAGGAGAGAAAGTCTCATCGTAGTCAAATCCTTGAACTTGTCGAAAACCTTTTGCGACAAGTCGTGCTTTATAGACGGTAACATTACCATCCGCGTCCGTTTTCTTCTTGAAAATCCATTTGCACTCAACGGCCTTTCGGTCGCTAGGAGGGTCCACCAAAGTCCATACTTGGTTTTCGCTCATGGATCCCAATTCGGATTTCATGGCTTCTAGCCATTTCTCAGAGTCTGGGCTCATCATCTCTTCCTCATAGTTCGTAGGCTCAGTGTCTTCTACCAACAAGACATTCAAGACAGGGTTGCCGTACCACTCAGGAGGGGCACGCGACCTTGTCGACCTGCGACGTTCAGTAGCAGCATCGTCCGAAGCTTCATGATCCTTGTCATTAGATTCCTCTATCGTTGGTGTAGGCGGCACTAGAACAATTTCAGGTGTTGCGCTACTCTCCAATTCAAGAGAAGGTTCAACAACCTCGTCTAGCTCTACTTTCCTCCCACTCACTTCTTTCGAGAGAAACTCCTTCTCAAGAAAGGAACCGTTCTTTGCGACAAACACTTTGCCTTCGGTTCTGTGATAGAAGGTATACCCAATAGTTTCCTTAGGGTATCCTATGAAGACGCATTTCTCCGCTTTGGGTTTGAGCTTGTCCGGCATCAACTTCTTGACGTAAGCTTCGCATCCCCAAACTTTAAGAAACGACAACTTAGGTTTAGCACCAAACCACAGTTCATACGGTGTCGTCTCAATGGATTTAGATGGTGCCCTATTTAAAGTGAATGCAGCGGTTTATAATGCATAACCCCAAAATGATAATGGCAAATCAGTAAGAGACATCATTGATCGGACCATATCTAATAGGGTTCGATTCCGGCGTTCAGACACACCATTGCGCTGTGGTGTTCCGGGTGGCATGAGTTGCGAAACGATTCCGCTTGCCTTAAGATGCGTGAGAAAATCATAACTCAAATATTCACCTCCACGATCGGATCGTAGAAACTTAATCTTTCTGTTACGATGGTTCTCCACTTCATTCTGAAATTCCTTGAAATTTTCAAATGTTTCAGATTTATGTTTCATTAAATAGATATACCCATATCTACTTAAGTCATCGGTAAAAGTGAGAAAATAGCGATATCCACCGCGCGTCGAAACACTCATCGGTCCGCATACATCGGTATGTATGATTTCCAACAAGTCCGTTGCTCGCTCCATCATACCGGAGAACGGGGTTTTGATCATCTTGCCCATGAGGCATGGTTCGCATGTGTCAAATGATTCAAAATCAAGAGACTCCAAAAGTCCATCAGAATGGAGTTTCTTCATGCGCTTTACACCAATATGACCTAGACGACAGTGCCACAAATAAGTAGTATTATCACTATCTACTTTGCATCTCTTAGCCTCAATGTTATGGATGTGTGTTTCATCCCTTTCGAGATTTAGAAGAAATAAACCATTCACAATAGGTGCATGACCATAAAAGATGTTACTCATATAAATAGAACAACCATTATTCTCTGATTTAAATGAATAACCGTCTTGCAATAAACAAGATCCAGAAATAATGTTCATGATCAACGCAGGCACATAATAACATTTATTGAGGTTTAAAACTAATCCCGAAGGTAAAACTAAGGAGAGCGTGCCGACGGCCATCACATCAACTCTTGATCCGTTGCCAACGCGCATCGTCACCTCATCCCTCGCAAGCCGCCGTCTATTCCGTAGCTCCTGTTTCGAGTTACAAATATTAGCAACTGAACCAGTATCAAATACCCAGGCACTACAACGAGGGCTAGTAAGGAAAACATCAATAACATGTATATCAAATATACCTTTGATGGTGCCAGCCTTCTTGTCCGCTAAGTACTTCGGACAGTTGCGCTTCCAGTGACCCTTGTCCTTGCAATAGAAGCACTCAGTGTACGGCTTAGGACCAGACCTGAGCTTCTTCTCAGCAGGGGCAACACGCTTGCCGCCGCCTTTCTTGAAGGGCTTCTTTGCACCCTTACCTTTCTTGAAGGTGGGGGGCTTGTTGACCATCAACACATGATTATCCTTTTTGATGTCCACCTCCGCAGCCTTCAGCTTTGCAAAGAGCTCGGTGATCGTATCAGTGGAACCAATCTGATTGTGAGTCACTACAAAACTTTTGTAGCTGGGAGGGAGTGATTGCAGAACCCTGTCAATCTTGAGCTCCTCTGGAATCTTGCAGTCCAGTTGCTCAAGGCGTTGAGTGTAGCCCGACATCTTAATGGCGTGCTCACTAACGGAACTCCCTTCCTCCATCTTGCAGTTAAAGAACTTCTCAGAGATCTCATATCTCTCAGAATGGGCCTGAGTATGAAACATGGTTTTCAGCTCCTCGAGAATCTCAAAGGACCCGGGATAGTCTTCAAAACGGTTTTGAAGGTCCGATTCCATAGCAAACAACATGGTGCTCTTAATCACACCATAATCATCTTTGCGCGACTGATAGACAGCTTTCTCATCAGCCGGCGCATCAGCAGGGGCGTCACCTAACGCATTCTCAAGGACATAGTCCTTTTGACCGCCAGAGAGAATGATTCTCAGATTGCGGAACCAGTTGGTGAAGTTAGACCCATTGTTTTTAAGCTTTTCCTTCTCAGCAAAAACGTTGAAGTTGAAGTTGGACTTAGCCATTTGATCTACAATGTTTGCAAGTACAAATTAGACTATGTTCATGATAACTAGTTCAACTTTTAATCAAATTACTAGATGAAGTCCCACTAAATTCAACATCCCTCAAGTTGTTTAGTTAACACGATCCAAATTCACCACACCTAATCCGATCTTCACGAGAAGAGATGTGGTTTCAATGGTGGACAACGAAGTGTCGATCATATCATTCATATGACTCATGCTTAACCTTTCGGTTCATGTGTTCCGAGGCCATGTCTGTACATGCTAGGCTCGTCAAGTTAGACCCAAGTATTTCCGCGTGTGCAAAACTGGCTTGCACCCGTTGTATGTGAACATAGAGTCTATAGCGCCCGATCATCACGTGATGCTTGGACACGACGAACTTTCGCAATGGTGCATACTTGGGGAGAACACATATTTTATCTTGATCTTTAAGTGAGGAATCATCTTATAATGCTACCGTCGCGATCTAAGCATAATAAGATACATAAAAGGATAAACATCACATGCATATAACTTTATGTGACATGGTATAGCCAATCTTCGCGCAATGATCTCCATCTTGTGCGTGCCGGCATGATCTCCATCACTCCACCATGATTGCCTCCACCACGAATAGCAACTACAACTATTGCTAACTACTTAGCGATAAAGTGAAACTATTACATGGCGTATAAGAAGTTGACACACATGTCATACACAATTATAAAGACAACCATATGGCTCCTTCCGGTTGTGTACTCATCGAAATGCAAGTCGTGAAACATTACAAAACATGATCATCGCATACATTATACACATCACATCTTGGGCCATACCATATCACAGAAAACACTCCCTGCAAAAACAAGTTAGACGCCTCTACTTTGTTGTTGCATGTTTTACGTGGATTATGGGAGTAGCATGCTAAGAACGATTCTTACCTACGGAAAGCCACAACGGTGATATTATGGTTGCCAAACTCCGGTGTAAATCCCATGACAACTATAGTGAGAGAAACTGGCATCCACCAGCCGCATGTGTGGAACAAGCCACACGTCAAGTGCGGAGCCGGTCTCGCGAACGACGTCGAGTAAGGTTGGCCTGAACCACTTCAATCTCACTATCCCGCGTCATAAGAGGAACACAAACAAGAGGCTTGCAAAAGAAAACATCAACGCCCGCAACAACCATGTTGCGTTCTACTCGTGAAACACATCTACGCATAGATCTAGCTCTGATACCACTGAAGGGTTTCGCGGCATAGTAAATCAAAATTTTCTACGGATGCGAACAGAGGGAAGCCAAGATCTAATCTAGGAGATGCAAACAACGAGAGAGATTGGATTAGATCTTCATACCCTTGAAGATTCGCACAGCGGAACGTTCGTCGGAACGTGGGTGATGTAGTCGTACTCGCTTCTCCTCCTCGCGATCCGATCCGATCTAGCACCGCAAGTGGCGATGCCTCCGTGAGATGCACACGTGCAGAACCTCGGACGTCTCCTCCTTCCTCGGTCCAGAAATTATGGTGGAGAGACGGATTGGATCTACAACGCGACGGCGCGGTGCAAGTGGTGGAGAGTTTCTGTAGCAGGGCTTCGCCTACACGCAGTCAGGAGGGAGAGAGAGAGGAGGGCAGCAGGGCGACTAGGCTTGAGGGTAAGGTGTGGGGGGGTGGTGCGCCCCAGCCCTAACCCCTCCCCCAAGACCAAGGCCGGCGGCCAAGGAGGGAGGAGTGGGGGGCAAGGAACCCCCCTTCTAGAAGCTCCAATTAGGGTTTAACCCTTGTTTGGCCGGCTGGGCCCTATGGGGCCTTGTGCCCCAGGCCCAATGCGGCCAGGGCACTCCCTCATAGGCCCATGCCCCCTCCCAGAAGGTGGGGCCACGTTGGTCCCCTTCCGGAAGGTTCTAGAAGCTTTCGGTACAATACCGATTAACCCGAAACAATTCCAAACTCCAAAAACTGCACTGCCTTATATGAATCTTATTCTCCGGACCATTCCGGAACCTCTCGTGATGTCTCGGATCCCATCCGAGACTCCGAACAAAAACTCATAAACCAATTATCCAATCTATCCTAGCGTCGAGACACGTTAAGTGTGTGACCCTTCGGGTTCGAGAATATGCAGACATGATCTTCTATCAGTAATCAACAGCGGGGTCTGGAAACCCATATTGACTCCCACACATTCATCGATGATCATATCGGATGAACCACGATGCCAGGATTCAATCAATCCCATATATATATTCCCTTCGTCTCGCGATATTTTACTTGCCCGAGATTTGATCGTCGGTACCGTCATACCTAGTTCAATCTCGTTCACAGCAAGTACTGTACTCGTTCCGTAATCCGATATCACTTTGTGATTTACTCCTTAACCACATGCTTGCAAGCGGTGTTGATATCGATTACCGAGTGGGCCCGAAGTATATCTCTCCGACTTGGGAGGGACAAATCCCATCTCGATACATACAACCCAACAGATACTTTCCGATCACCTGAGAGACACCTTTATGATCACCCTCTCATAGGATGACGTTTGATGACCTCAAAGCTTTCTTCCGATACCAGGGAGTTGTATTATCTCATGGTCTAAGGAATACAATATTTGACATAAGAAAAAGCTTCGCAAAGATGAACACTATGACACGATCTAATTGCTTCGCTTAGTTTGGGTCTGTCCATCATATCATTATCCCAATGATATGATCTCATTATTAATCGACAACTCATGTCCATGGTTAGGAAACCTTAACCATCATTAATCAATGAGCTAGTCCATAGAGGCGTACTAGGGACACGGTGTTGTTCACAAACCACACAAGTATTAAAGTTTCCGCTTAATACAATTCTAGCATGGAATATAAACATTATCATGAACAAGAATTATAATAATAACATCTTTATTATTGCCTCTAGGGCATAATTCCAATAGAAAATAGGCTACGTATATTGCCGCCTCGGAGGCAGCAAAGGAAGTTGTTTAGATGAGGAATTTCCTCATGGATCTTGGGATGGTTCAGGGCTCGTCCAATCCGTTAGACGTGTATTGTGACAATAAAGGTGCTATTGCACAAGCCAAGGAACCTAGACAACACCATAAGAACACGCATATACTCATGCAGTACCACCTGATTCGCCAGTTCATGTATTAGAGTGATATCAAGTTATGCAAGGTACACACGGATGCAAATATTGTGGATCCGTTGAAAAAGCCGTAACCACAACCAAAGCATGAGGCGCACCTGAGAGCCATGGGCATTAGATGCCTATACATGTGATGTCGGAAGATTGACTCTAGTGCAATTGGGAGAGTGTTGGGAATATGCCCTAGAGGCAATCATGTATGATGATATTTTCCATTGTATTTAGAAAGTTATTAAGTTGTCCTTGCATGAACATATGATGTATATCAATGAATATGTGATTCGATTGTGGAACTATACATTCATGTTGTTCATACTAAATATCCTTGGTCATTGAGGTTGTGCTAGACACACAACTTAGATCAATGTGAAAGTCGGCAGATGACTTGGTTCCACTTTTCATGGACATGGTGATGCTATTTCGACTTATACAGATTCGTCTAAAAAGTTTAGCGAGTCGGATTGACCCATATTGAGGTACAACGAACAAGTCGTTATTTGTATATCCCAATCAATGTAATCCTTAGACCTGAGGTTATTGCACAATCCGAGTTGAGGATCACCGACTTAGGTTCTATCAAACGATGATCCATAACAGGGCAGTTATAAAGGCACAGCTCGGGTCGACTGAGAATCAAGTTGCGTGATGTGAATAGCCAAGATGAGATTTTGCCCCTCCACTCGAAGAGATATTCTCTGGGCTCTCTCATGAGATATGATTCGGAAAGCATGGCCATGCGTGACTCGGTTAAGTGTTAACTGAGGCGATCGACTAAGAATTAGTCAGATGAATCACTTATCTCAGATCGATAAGAGAGTTAGACTATTTAAGGGATGACGATTATTCGCCTATAGTCTGACAAGGTATATCGTGAGGCAAAAGGGACTCGGACACAAGTCACATTGGGAAGGAAAGTCGTCATGACTCTTTGGTACTTGGGAGTTGGCACGTTCTGCTAGGAGCCGCTACCGATTGATCGATTGAGAGTCGGACTCTAATCGTGTCCAAGTTTCTATGAGCCTGGGGGGTCACATACTTTAGAGCGGGAGCAAGTTCGGATTGGATCTGAACCGGATATCTATTTGGATTGGACCCGAGCCGGATTTGGACTGAGTCAGTGAGTTGAACTCATGGTGACTAATATGTGCTTTAGTGAATGGGCCACGAGTGAGTGAAGCCCACTTTTACTCCCTATATATAGTGGGGCGCAGAAACCCAGGAGCGTTGAAGGTTAGGTCATTTCATGCGTTGGAAACCCTAAATCTACAGTAGTCCTGCCGCCGTACTGGACCTAGCAGTCCACCGCCGGCGCTCCTCCTTGTACGTGTGGATACCAGCAGTGGTGATGTACGATCAGCACCAGGACGATCGTGATCAGATCGGATCCTGAGGACTGCACTGCATTCAACAGGCGTGCTTCATCAATTCCGCAACTGCGTGTCTAGTGTTAATCCTCATGGTCTTCTACCTCAGCTACTTCTTGGGATCACCACGTTAGAGGAAAAAAGTTTTGTTTTATGTCTGTGTGGCCCAACACTTTTGCCCCGCCCGCCCATAGAAATTACAGGAAAGCCACCGCACTCTACCCTCTCTTCCTCTTCTCACGCGTACGGCACGCTCGCATAGTCTCTAACGAGTGAGGCAGACAAAACGCAGGCCCCCACCTTTCAGGGATGGTAGCTAGCAGTGTGCCTATGAGTGTCCAAACGCCTGGTGAAACGGACGATCAGGATCAACTTGTCAGCTAATAGGATATCACGTGTTTTACCTGGACCTGAATGGAATGTCACCCTCGTCTTCTCTTCGATCGTATCGTCTTGCCGACGGTTGTCGCAGACGTATGGCGTGTGACGGCACCCCGTGGGGTGGTGGCGGGCTTCCCGTCCGTTTGTTGCCGCCGCGCTTTTGCATGTGCTTGATCTCTTCTCTTGCGTGGATATATCTGGATAGCTAGAAGTACTTAGAAGGGAATAAGAGTGGACCTGAACCAGCAGCGTGTTATGTTGATTGGGTGGAGCGCATGAGCGACGTGCTGGCGGTGCAGAAAAGCCAAGCGTATCATTTGCATCCAGTGATGGAGAGACGCATTGTGCTACATCCTACAGAGAAGCGAAGCCTCAGTAAGCCACTAAGCAATAATGGGCCGTCGTCCAAGCAACACGTCATGACAATAGGACAATGGCGGATGTGGCCGGGATCCTCCGACTTCTATACCAGTTTTGCTGCTGACGCTAGTGGGCGTCAGAGGAGCTTCGCATGACTAAGCCTCATGGATTGGATATCACTTCCAGCCACGAAGCAACTGGATGAATGACCCGAACAGTGAGCGAGCATCTCTTGTTCTTCTTCATGGCATGTGTTCGCGTTCATAGTTGGATCTGTTCTGTATGTCGAGTCGCTAGCTGCACTAAAAGTCGGTGGGATCCTATCGTAGATTTTTCATGGGGTCAAGGGGGGCAATGGCCCCCCTACTCTAGATTTTTTCTAAAAGATATCTTTAATATTTATACTAAAAATTTAAGCATCGGTGAGATCCCATTCTTGAAAAGTACCATATAATATTTAGATCTTATTTGCGTGTTGTGCTCCGTGTGCTGTGCGTGCCTGTCGAGCTCCACCTAGTTTATAAGATCCCTTGATACTCAATGTGCCCAGAAAATGTGCTCCTAGACGTCACCCTTCGCGCTCCAATGCAACATGGAAAACAACTTCTCATGCAACCCTGCGATACCGGACACGTAACATATGGTGAGAGAGTTTTTAAGCCCATGCATTACATCCATTTTGAGCATTGCGTCCACTGTGCCTGTTCCTGAGCTAAGAGGGATTGTGAGATCGTTCGCTAGCTAGGTACACATCCCATCTCTCCTCACGCACTCACGGACCAAGGGAAGATGTGCCTGTAGGAAATGGTGGAGGAGCTCCTAGGGCAACATGAGAGCAAGCGTCCCCTTGCTTAAAGTGATAGATTTTCCTTCGGTCAAAGGGGACACTCCAGAAACTTTTTTAAAGATATCTTTAATATTTATACTAAAATTTTAAACATTACTCAAAGTTTAAGCATGATTAGCATTATTGGGACTCTCACATTTGATGCTACATATGGAACCAACCTTTACGATATGAGACATCAGATAAACCATAATTACTGATGAGATCCCATTCTCGAAAAGTGCAATCTATATGAGACATCAGATAAATCATAATTACTGGTGAGATCCCATTCTCGAAAAGTGCAATCTAATGTGCTGCGTGCGCGTGTGTGCGTGCGTGTGTGTACAAATGTTGTGGGCTAAACGGGCTGGCTTCATGTTGTGGGCTTAACTGGTATGGGTTGTGATGGGTCTAGCATGTGCACACTTCAATTTAATTTGGGTTTATGGAGCAAATAGTTGAGTATGGTTTGGTTCAGGCATGTTTATTTTGGTTTCTAACAGTTAGGAGATATGGTCCATAACATGTTCTTCAAATATGTTCTTCCTTGTGAGCCTCCAAACTGCAATAAGGAGAGGTCATCGGCGAGGAGAAGCGGCCACAAACAGAGAGGGAACTGCCGCCGCCGCGTGCACACCGCCGCAGCCGGACGCCGCGCGCCGAGCCATGCATGCAGCAGAGCTCCAGTTGAGGCAGTTGGCCCGCACGTTCGCGCCTGCCACCTTTGGACCGTTTTTTTATTGGACCGTTTTTTTATATCGACCGCGTCTGCGACATTCGCCGGCTATGCCCACACGCTAATCGCGCCGCTGGTTCGGCCCGCTGCCGACTCCGCCGCCCCAGTCGGGAGCTAGCTCTGCTAGCTCCGTTCCCCCGCTTCGCGGGCAGGGACAGTCTGGAGCCGACCGGCCGCGCAGAGACAAGAGTAGCTGGGCCGTTTGGTAGCACGCGTTCACAGGCGGTTGGACCGTTTTTGGCCCTATCTTTTGATCTGTTTTTACACAAGCTTTTGAACTATGTTTTACTATAGTTATTAATTACCGCATGTCTTTAATACTTTGTATCTCATAGATAGCTTGCACCGTTTTTAAATTGAATTTTGGAACGCCGCCATATTTGAATTATTGTATCGATTATCGCATTTATGCAACCGATTACCTGCTGTAATCTTACACACTTTGCATAAATTGCAGATGACCGGAATCGTCAGCCGCGAGTTCCCGGAGTTGACCCAGGATGGGCTTAACTACCTGACTTGGGCCTCGGACGTTGAGATCGTCCTTGAGGGCCGATGCATCAAGGATGCGTTGATTGCGGGGACCCCGACGGCCCCCAGCAAAACCATCCCGGCGGATAACGCCAAAGCCCTGCACTTCCTCCGCCATCACATGTGTGAGACCCTCAAGAATGAGTACATGGCAGAACGGAGTGCTTCTGCCCTTTGGACCGCCCTCAACAAGCGGTTCTCTAGGCTGAAGTACACCATTCAGCCACAGGCGGAGGCAGATTGGATACGTCTGAGGTTTGCGGACTTCAAGACGGTGGGAGAGTACAACTCCAGGTTGCACCGGATTTGTACTATTCTTCAGCTGTGTGGGACCAGTACCACTGATCAGCAGAAGATAGACAAAACCCTCTCCACATTCCATCCGGACAACATCCAGTCCTCGCGAAACTTTCGCCAGGAAGGATTCACGGAATATGCAGCGCTTATTGATGCTCTCCAGGTGGCCGAGGCGTAGGATAATGTTCTGAAAAAGAACTTCTCCGCGCAACCCTTCGCAGGGGGCCCAAGTCATGAGGCCAATGCTGGTGCCTACAAGGTGCGCAAGCCCATCCACAAGAAGAGAGGCAAGAAGGGCAAGAAGGGACCCAACTCCTCCAACCCGGCCAAGCAACGCAAGGCGGGCAAGGGGGAGGCGAGGCCCCAGGACTGCTTCCGCTGTGGCTCCAAGACTCACTTCTCCAGGCAGTGTTTGGCCCCTAAACACGTCGTCGACGCGTTCAAGGCCAACAAGAAGGCGCGCGAGGCGCATCTTGTCCAGGTTGAGGCACCACTGGCGCCCGGAGCGGCGCCTGTGCAGAACGTCACGCACATAGTGGCGCATGACGTAGCACAAGTGGCAGCACCCTCGGCGGTCCCCACGGACGCCGCTGTGCCCATGGAGGTTGAGCACATTGTGCCCCCGCCACCTCAGCCAGGCCCCTTGTCCATGATGATGGCCAACGCAGAGCCGTCCACCGACCTTGAGATACTGGCTGAGCTTGGTGATTTCCTCGCAGAATCCACCTGAGCTCCTTTTGTTGTGATGATTCCTTTTTCCGTAATAATCAGATACATTTTTTTCGATATGGTTGTAAGCTCTATGAGAGCATAACACTTATTTTCGGCGATTGGATGACATTCATTTTATCCATTTATTCCATTATTTGATTATGTGATGTTCTGAAATGTCTATGTGTTTTACTTACTTGATGTAGCATTTTCCTCGCTCCATTATATTAATTAGGCACTATATTTTAGAACGCGTGTGGCGCCCAAATGGAGGAAACGTGCCTTGCTGATAGCGGCACCACCAATACCATCTTGAGAGAAACAAAGTATTTTGAGTGCATTACCAAAAATCCTGGTAACATAATGACGATCGCCGGCTGCGGTCCGAATGTAGTTGGCTCCGGAAGAGCAACTATCATACTCCCAAATGGAACAACTCTGATCATTGAAGAGGCATTGTTGTATCCGGAGTCGACTCGTACTCTCTTGAGTTTTAGAGACATCCGCGCAAATGGTTTCCATGTCGAAACCGATGATGATGAGAATGGAAAGGAGTTCCTACTCATTACCAAGCGCGACGAAAATGGTAAACATGTTGTCGAAAGACTCCCTTCATTAGCTACTGGGCTGTACTACACTAAGATAGTAGCACCACCTATTTACACTACCCTTAAGACTGTCTTTAGAAGATCCGAACTATTCTGCCTTTGGCATGATAGGTTAGGCCACCCCGGTCTTAGGATGATGAGAAATATAATTAACAACTCGAACGGTCATAATGTTAATGTGAAAAATTTCCCGAATCCCGATGATTTCGTGTGCTCCGCATGCGCTACGGGGAAATTGATCATTAGACCGTCCCCCCTAAAGGTGAAGGATGAACTCTCCGCGTTCTTGGAACGCATTCAAGGGGATATATGTGGTCCAATTCAGCCCCTCTCAGGGCCGTTTCGGTACTTCATGGTGCTCATCGATGCTTCCTCTAAATGGTCCAATGTTTGCCTGCTGTCAACAAGGAACCATGCTTTTGCAAAGTTGATCTCCCAGATCATACAAAAGGAATAAATTCCCTGATTATCGTTTAAAGTCTATTCGAATGGACAATGCCGGAGAATTTACTTCAAAGGCATTCGATGATTATTGCATGGCAACTGGAATCAAACTTGAGCACTCCGTACCGCATGTCCACACTCAAAATGGACTCGCGGAGGCATTGATTAAAAGGATTAAATTCATTGCCAGACCACTCCTTCAGGGTTGTAATTTACCAACTACATGTTGGGGACACGCGGTGTTACACGCCGCTAATCTCATCAACTTTCGACCATCGGCCTACAACATCCGCTCTCCCATCCAACTTGCGCAAGGGTCGGCACCGAAAATTTCCCACCTACGTAGGTTCGGCTGCCAGGTATATGTACCTATACAACCACCCCAGCGATCAGCAATGGGACCGCTCCGTAAGTCGGGGATATACGTTGGTTATGAGACTGTGTCCATAATCAGGTTCTTGGACCCCTTGACAGGTGACTGTCACACGGCCCGTTTTGCTGACTGCATTTTTGACGAGGATCTTTTCCCGACTTTGGGGGGAGGTAATCAACCCCTGGATGACAAAAGTCGAGAAATCACGTGGAAAGCCACGGGGATCCACGCTCATGACCCGCGCACTGTTGAGACTAATAGAGAAGTCCAAAAGATACTAGATTTGCACTCCCTAGCGAATCAACTGCCCGATCATTTTAGTGATTTAAAGACTGTAACAAAGTCGCATGTGCATGCACGCAATGCACCGGAAAGGGTTGAAATACCAAAGAAAAATGATGGTATACCCGCTCCTGCTCCAAGGCCTAAGAGGACGCGGATTCCGGTTTCTCAAATCCCAAGTACCCGGGGACGCCCGAAGAAAAAAGATAAGAGAGATTTATTACAGACTACCCCTGTTGAGGGGAGCCAGTTGAGACCTGGCACGAGTACGGATATTTCAGTGCACGAAATTCCGGACTTGAACTTTCCTATATCGGAAATACCCAGCGAAGTTGTGTGCACACACATCGGAGCGGGAAAGCTAAAGGACCTAGCTCCTGGATTGGGAAATCCGGTGGAGCAAGAGGATGTGCCTGATGCACTCCATGACGAAATGGCCATTAACTATGTTAATTCGAGCGAGTCATACAACCGAGCCATGGCAAATGTCGACGTTAATTTTGCCAAGAAAATTGCCTCAATCATAGATCTTGACCCTGAGCCTAACACGCTCGCTGATTGCAAGAAAAGGTCGGATTGGAAAGATTGGCAGAAGGCAATTACTGCTGAATTATTATCGTTAAACAAAAGAGAGGTATTTGGACCTGTTTATCTAACTCCTCCCCACATTCGCCCCGTTGTCCATAAATGGGTTTTTGTTCGAAAGAGAAACGAGAATAATGAAGTAGTAAGGTACAAAGCAAGGCTCGTTGCTCAAGGTTTCACTCAGCGACCAGGTGTCGACTTTGAGGAAACTTACTCCCCAGTCATGGATGGAATTACCTTTAGATACTTGATCTCAATGGCAGTAAACATGGACTTGAAAATGAAACTAATGGATGTTGTCACCGCTTACCTATATGGTAACTTGGATTCGAACATATACATGAAAGTACCAGAAGGTATCCCTGTCCCGAACCAGGATAGAGCAAACAGGAGCTTATACAGTGTTCAGCTTAAGAAGTCATTGTATGGACTAAAACAGTCAGGTAGGATGTGGTATAATCGTTTAAGCGATTTCCTTCATGAGAAGGGCTACACGAGCAATGAAGATTGCCCATGTGTTTTTATACGGAGATCCCATGATGGTTTCTGTATTATCTCGGTGTACGTGGACGATTTGAATATAATCGGTACACCTGACGATATTGAGGAAGCGAGTTTCTACCTGATGTCGGAATTCGAGATGAAAGACTTAGGCAAAACCAAGTTCTGCCTCAGTCTGCAACTTGAGCATTCCCCTGCTGGGATTCTAGTTCACCAGTCGGCCTACACCCAGAAGGTGTTGGAACGATTTGGGTTTGAAAAGGCATATCCTTCTAAGACCCCGATGGTCGGAAGATCTTTGCAGCAAGACAAGGACCCGTTCAGGCCTAAAGAAGAGGGGGGGGAAATTCTGGGACCGGAATTCCCCTACTTAAGTGCAGTTGGCGCACTTATGTACCTCGCAAATTGTACACGGCCGGATATTGCATTCGCCGTCAATTTGCTTGCAAGGTACAGTTCTGAGCCCACCAAGAGGCATTGGAAAGGCGTTAAAGACATCTTTAGGTACATACAAGGGACAAAGGACCTTGGCTTATTTTACCAAAAGAACCAAGACCTATCTGTTGTAGGCTATGCAGATGATGGGTACCTTTCGGACCCGCATACATCCAAGTCGCAGACTGGATATGTTTTCCTTTGTGGTGGAACAGCTATTTCATGGAAATCGTCTAAGCAAACTCTTGTGTCGACTTCGACGAACCACTCGGAAATCATAGCATTATATGAAGCATCACGAGAATGTGTATGGCTTCGACGCGTAGTCAGTCACATCCAGATGTCATGTGGACTGAACACCGTACAAACCCAACAATTATCTATGAAGATAATGCCGCTTGTGTTGCACAAGTCCAGACGGGTTACGTGAAGAGCAATCTCACAAAACATATAAACCCCAAGTTCTTCTATGCACATGAGTTGCAAAAGATGAACGAAGTGAAAGTCTTGCATACTAAGTCGTGTGAAAATCTCGCTGATTTGTTCACTAAATCATTGCCAGCGTCTTCTTTCGAGAGATGTGTCCGAGGGATCGGCATGATGAGACTTAGGGAGATGCAAGGTTCAGGGGGAGAATCTTCACAAACTCATCGCTGAAATCTTGATCCCGATGATTGAGTACTTAACTTTATAGTTAAGTGAATTGTACTCTTTTTCCCTTAGTGAGTTTTTATGAAGTTTCTCACATGAGGTTTTTAATGAGGCAATTCGTGCAACATAGCAAGAAGTATACCGTGTGCATTTCTCCATATTTTTTTCACTGGGTTTTTCGGAGTTTTAAGCCATGGTTATACAGATAAGATACCCAGGGGGAGTGTTGGGAAACCGGGCCGGTAGAGGCCCATTCGGTGTGGCCTCTACCAGGCTAGGGTTGGCCCATGTGGGTATCGTATCCCCCCTTTTGCCTATAAATAGAGGAACAACCTTTGTACGTGAGTTATCGAGAAAGATATCAATAAAGTTCCCTGTTTCACCTACTTTGTACTGTGTGTGCCTTCTCCTAGTCTTCTCCTCCGACGTGGAACAGCCCCGGGACCGGCCAGTCGGCAGGGGGTGTTCCAACAATTATTATAGTGGGCCAGGCTCGATCAAATCTGACGTAGTTCTACACGTACGGCAGCTCGATCCCACCGGCCGGGTCACGACATGCTTATAAGCCTACAGGAAAAGATGAAACACGCAGAGATTACGTACTTTTTCAGTCCTAAAAATGATGTCATAAATTTGTCTAAATTTAAATGAAACTGAACACGTTTAGTATGTAGATAAATTTAAATTTTAATAAATCTAAGACATCCCTTTTTAAGAAGGAAGGAGTAGACCAATATAATACGATAACTCCATAAGAGATGCATGATGAGATAAAGATCACATGACAGAATGAACAAAAAAGTTGTCCTTGTTCATCCCGATCGACAAAACTACAGTCAGGACATCAAGCTTCCCCCCTTCCTGTCTGATTGACATTTTTTTTGAGGAAAGGCCATCAAGACGACTTTTATTAAACAACAAACATTGTCCATAAGAGCTCGATTGTTTTGATTATACTCCGGCTGATTTCGGTCCAATCGACTCGATGACGTAGCGAAATGGAAGTTGTTAGCATAAAACTACCACTTTACGAGTTAAATTCCAATTTTGATACCACTTTACACTCTGCGAACAAAAATCTATCATATTTTGTCCGAATGTTGTAAGAAACACTAAACTCTAATTGAACATGAATTGACACAAAAACTGATAGGTGAACCCGTTTGTCTGGACTGAGTTGGCAACTGATATAGAGAACGTACATACGTGGACATAGGCCCCGCTTACCAGCCTCAGCCACATTAATAGAAAAAATTAAAAATACGAGGTCGTCTCTCTCCGTAGCTAGATGGGAGTTTCCCGAGACTACCAGCGCCGGCGGCGCTGCTGTGTCCTCCATCCACCACCCCAGTCCTTCCGTCGCCCCTCCCTCTGCCGCCCCAGTCCTTCCGCCACCCCTCCGCTGCAATTCCCGTCCCCCACGACTGCGCTTGTCCGTGTTGCAGCTCGCGGCGGCAGGGAGCTACGGATCACGTGAGGAAGAATGGAGAGTTCCACGAGGAGTCGAGGACCGTCTGCTAACCTTAAACGTTAACTGAAGGTCGGAGAGGTCGGGCGCGAAACAAAGGCGACGGAATCAGCTGCAGCGAGCGACGACGGCCGCATGCGGAGGAGCGGGCATCGATTCATCAATCTATAGAGGGCGTCTCGGATCGATTAACTTTACGTATAGGAAGATGAAGACCGGGCGGTGACGACAGCGTGCTCGGATAGAGAAGAGGATGAGCGTGGCGACGGCGCTCGTGGGCGACGGACGTTGGCGCGCGTGGAGAGAGAAGTAGGCGAGTGAGACACCACTAGAAAACAGAACATTAGTATCGGATTGCAATTCGGGACTAACGTATTGGAACTAAAAGTTAGGTCTTTATTACAAGCCGGGACTAGATCGTCTCTACGTTGCCCCGCTGCGCGCGCTGGGCTGGAGGATCTTTAGTCCCGATTTGTAATACGAATCGGGACTAAAGTTCTTCTGCCGCGGCAGCGTTTTAAACTGCTGCCGCGGCAGGAGATAGGGTTTTAGCGTTTTTTTTGTTTGATTATTTTTCATTTTGTGTTTTCATATACATATTATTCTATGCTACTACATGCTGTATACATTGATGCACATATATAATATAATTTCACTCATGATAACATGACGACATATAAATATATACACAACCGAGACCAGAGCTCGTCTAAATATAATTTCAACATCTCGTCTTTCTTACGGTCTTCTTTGTGCCATCGCAACAATTTGGCATGCTCTTCGTTTCTGAACAAACGTTTCAGTCGTGGTATTATAGGAGCATACCACATCACCTTGACGGGAACCCTCTTCCTCGGGCGCTCCCCTTCAACATCACCAGGATCATCTCGTCGGATCTTATACCGCAATGCAGTGCATACCAGGCATGCATCCAAATTCTGTACTGCTCACCGCGGTAGAGGTGCAGTCATTATTGCATGCATGTATCTTCTGTACCTCTAATCCTAGAGGGTAGACAACCGTCTTTGCTTCGTAAGTACTGGCGGACAGTTCGTTATCCTTTGGAAGCAGCTTCTTCATTATTTTCAATAACTTTTCAAATCCCTTGCCAGGCACACCGACCTCTGTCTTCTATTGCAGCAATTCTAGTGTACTGCCTAGCTTTTTGTGGTCATCTTCGCAATTCAGGTATAATAATTTGTTGTGATCCTCTAACATCTGCTCAAATTTTAACCTCTCCTTTTTTGCTATCACATTCTCCCTTTGCATCAACAATGGCCCGACCAAGATCATCATCTGGCTCATATGATGCACGTTCTTCTGCTTCTTCTTCATCATTGTCTTCCATTGTAGTACCACCGTATTCAGGGGACATAGGATAGCTGTCATCATTCTCTTCATCTTTATTGTCTTTCATCATAACCCCTCTTTTTTCGTGCTTGGTCCAACAATTATAGCCAGACATGAAATTGGACTGAAACAAATGGCCATGAAGGACTCTTGAGAAAAAATATTCCTTCTGATTCCGACACTCACCACATGGACAACACATAAAACCATTCCGCTTGTTTGCCTCTGCCACAACGAGAAAAGAACACACGCCTTTAATGAACTCGTCAGAGATTCGGTCAGCGTACATCCATTGTCGTCTCATCTGCATTTTATAAGTTTATCAAACAAAATCACGATGCTAAGAGTAGTACTAGTCTAAAAATAAAAGAACACATCATATACATCAAACAAGCACTGATTTAAAAAAATTATACTACATCTTTAGTTTCGGTTGGACACACCAACCGGGACTAAAGAGGTTGCGGCAGGCTGGGGCCGACATGAGCCCGTTTAGTCCCGAATGGTGTCTCCAACCGGGACTAAATGACACTCCAATCGGGACTAAAAGTGGGTGACGACACTATATGTCGTGAGTGGACACTATGCCAGTGAGTGGCGACACTGTTTCAGTGGGTGGCTACACTATGACAGGGGTGAGTGTCGACACTATGTTGTGCTGCTTAATCTATAAATAGGCTTCCTTGTGAACTATCAACTGCAAGGAAGATCGTGTGCGAGACCAGGGACATCACTACGGCGGAGCTTCTCGAAGATGTCTTAGGACCAGAGGCACTCCCTAATATGTGAAATTAGTTAGCTCCACCAGCATACTGATTTAGCTAGAAAAGATATGAACTGAAAGATGGTGTGCTAGAGCAAGGACACCACTATGGCAGAGCTTCTCGAAGATGTCTTAGGATGCCTCGTTCTCAGACATCTTCGAGGAGCTCGCCATAGAGGCACTCCCTAATTTAATTTGGTAGCTCATTGACGTGTTCATGTTTTTGTTCTTTCTTGCTTAACTGGCCGATGATTGACTAAAATTCTAGGGCGCCACTATATATATGTGTGCCTTCATAGTTTTGGTACTAGTACTTATTTTTGTTTCAATGGATTTTGTGACGACAGATGGAAGAAAGAAGAATATTTTGTTGCTCGATGGTGACATGATATGCACTGTGAACCGTCTGGATTTCAAGACAACGTGTCAAACCAAGATATGTAGATAGGATGAACTCATGTATCTATGTACTTCGATGAATCTAATGAATTTCGAGAACTATATGTACCAAATTAACCAGATATATAGAGATAGAATCCACACAAAATCTATCCATTTCTAGAGCATGAAATGAGCTAAAACAAGCAATGAGATGAAATGATGAAGTTGCTAACCTCTTAGGACCCTTGATAGATATGGAGCCAAAAAATCTTCACAAATCTTGAGAAAAATGGGGAAGAACTCGACCTTGAGGGGAGAAATTTGAGAGAGATAATTATGTAAGCTTGAAATGGCTCGAGCCGGAAAGGGAAAGAAGATATAGTCGGAGGCTTTAGTCCCGGTTTGAGAAACAAATCGGGCTAAAGGTCCACGTATCTGCTCTTTTTCAGCGCCAGACCCTTTAGCCCCACTTTATTAAACGAACCGGGACTAAAGTTCCCATACGAACCGGGGCTAATGTCTTCTAGGCTCCGCGGCCGTTTCTAGCCGTTGAAACCAGGGCATTAGTCCCGATTTGTACCAGAACCAAGACTAATGCTCTGGACCAAAGGTCTGTTTTATAGTAATGAGAGGACACGATGAAGTGGGGATAGGATAGAAGTGACGACGACACAAGGAACATTAAAGTTGTCCTTTTTAATCGTGATCGACGAAACTCCATGGCCCGGACATCAAACTTCCAGCCCTATCGACTTTCTTCTCAACTCGGCGATGTGTAAGAATGGCCCGCCAATCTTCCACCAGTTCACCGGCTGAATTCTCGTGCCTATATTATTTGTTTTCGTTCGTCCTGACCCGAGCTCAGCACACCAGCTCATCACATGGAGTTCATTTATCGTTTGTTTCAGGTGTAGCTACGTTGGATGTCCAATTCATGAGCACCTCTCTTTGAGCACCTCTCTTTTTTTCGATCAACTCACACTACACGGAGAAATGGAAGACGCTTATTGCCGGCCGGCTACGCCGACGGCCAAATGCCGGGACCATCGGCGTAGCGGCCTCCCGGCCAACCGTCCAGCCCGGTCATTGACATAGGAGAGAAGACTGTTCCAACGGTGGCCCTCGGCGTACCCCAGTCTTGGGTGTAGCCCAAGTTCCGACACGACAGCGAGAACAGTGTTAGGAAGCTCAGTCTGTGCCGACGGCCTAGCCGTTGGCGTAGCTCTTTGCGAAAAATTGGTTGGTCTGTGCCGACGGCTAGACCGTCGGCGTATGCCTCTAAATTTTTTCTCCATTTAATTTTAGCCATGGTTATTTTTCCTTTTACCTCATTAATTTTTGAAAAATCATAACTAAATCATTCTAATTTAGAAAAATACAAATAATATATCAAAATTTGTAAAAAAATAAGATATATCTATCTACACTCAAATATTACACATTTGTAAATAAGAAGTAAGTGAAACATAAAACATTATATATGGTTTAAAACAGACATAATAAATTAAAAAACGATCAAAACAATACGAAACCTTCGTGTGTTGTCATATTAAGTGACATACTTAGAAGAAAAAATATCAAACTTGATATATTGATTACGTCTAAAAAAACCTTCGCAAAATGACATATTTCATTCGAGGTTTTCTGACTTTCGGGTCAAATGACCAATGTTAAGGCTAGAATCAAGACATAGTTTGCGATAATATGTCCATATTATGTATACATGTGTATCATGGGATGGCAAACAATGTTGCGGAAGAAAGTTTTCTCTTTTATCGCACCAAAAAGGCATTTTCTATTTTACGGGTGCAAAAAAGGGTGGTTTTGTGAAATAACCACCAAATAGCTAATTCAAAATGGTACCATCACATTTTTTAAAAATACCAGACTACCTTACATGGACAATATCTTAACAGGGGGATCTCAAACCTTTTCGTCTATCCCTGGTGAAAAGGACAAATTCTTGCCGAACCGGTAGGAAGGGTTAGATATGAACTACATGTACATGATCTGATGCTCATGATTTTTTACAAAAATCATTTTTAGGTTTACAATATTCTCTTTCATCAAAGATCCACTTCAAGTTTAGCGAGTCTCAGCCCGAGCTAAGAATCTTCATGCCCGGCGTTTGACAAAGTTTGACGATAGTTTAAAACGGGCATAATAAATTCAAAAAAGATCCAAATAATGCGGAACCTTCGCGTGGTGTCATATTATATGACATAGTTAGAAGAAAAAATATCAAACTTGGTATATTGATTATGTCTCAAAAAATCTTCACAAAATAACCTATCTCATTCGAGATTTTCTAGCTTTCAGGTCAAATGACCAATGTTATGGCTAGAATCAAGACATAGTTTGTGATAATGTATCCATATTATGCATACATTTGCATCATAGGACAACGAACAATGTTGCAGGAGGAAGTTTTTGATTTTTGTCGCACCAAAAAGCCATTTTCTATTTTTCAAGTGCAAAAAACAGGCGGTTTTGTGAAGCAACCACTAAATGGCTAATTCAAAATGCTACCACCACATTTTTCAAATGATATAAGAGTTAATAGGATTGATATCATAGTATTGACAACAATGTATAAATTGTTTTGCAAAAACAGATTCCAAAAGAACGGAAAAGTTAAGCGTGCTGAAGGTGGAGTAGTGAGGATGGGTGACCGTTTGACCAAGATTGCAAGTGTTAAAAATGTTCAAAGTGAGAGAATAACGAGTCAAACAATTGAAAGGTTAATTTTTTTGAAATTATTTTTGCAACCGGCCGTTAGGCTATGCCGATGGCCTGGCTCTTGATGTAGAAGGCCGACGTGGCGAGATCGTGCTGCTCCTAGGCTGGGCCTGGCCGTCGGCGTGGCTCCAGGGTTGGGCCATTATCAAACGGCCGTCGCCTGACATCGTGGGGCCCGCTTCAAGCACTATCTCGAGGTGATCTTCTACGCCGATGGCCGAGGGGGCTATGCCGATCATAGTTTTAAAAATCGGACCGAACAATGAACCGGTGAGACGACTGATTCACTGGTTTGCTGGTCGGACCACCGGTTCATTTTGTTCGATGGCATAAAAAAATCGTTATTTTTCATCAAAATTTAAACAAATTTTAGAACAAAATAACCATAAAAGATGCATATAATATATATTTCAATATGTAATCACAAAAACATGGCGTGTCCAAATGGTATTGGGCTTTACCTGTAGTGTCATACTGTCATGGGCACCTCTATCCAACGCAATACATAAGAAAAAGGTACCTAGAAAAAAATCTCAATACCTAAAAAACAACATGCTTACTTTATTTTTAGGTTACATACATATAATATTATGCATGCACGATTTATTTTCTAGTGGATGCCATCTCTTCAACATTTTAGTGGTGTCTAACCAACTGGGCAGCAACAGTCAGTGGGGGTCCTGCATTTTGCTCTCTCGTTCTGGCATAAACCCTTGCATCTTTCATACGTGCACCCAGGCATGTCCAGCCCATAGCACTCCGCAGGCAGAGGGAAAACATCTATCTGTATCTGCACCAAATCAACACATTCCGTTAGCCCAACTGTGTGCAAGATAGATCGCCACCTTATATTTCGGCATTGCTAATCATACACTAGTTATCACATGGGGTTCTCGCCATTACAAGAGGGGACGCACGTTAAGCTATGATCACGAGGGGTGGGAAAGGCATGTAAATGACATAACCTCGTTGGTTGCGTCACATGAAAAGAGAAGAGTAGCCATAACCATGAGAGCAGCCAAAAACAGGACACCTTCTTTCTTCTTGAAGATGGCCATTTCGAGAGGCTACAAAGTTCTTTCTGTATGTCCGTGTTCTTTAGATGTATATTGTTTTGGCATGTCGAAGTATTCTCACCACTCACACGGTTATATAGATGCGTATTGAGGGTTTTTTTTGTTTCAAAGTTTAATGGAAATTAATAATATCTTATTTGTCAATATTTTGGTTATCCAAACAAGGATTAATTTCAGAATCAATGCCATAATACGTTGCATTACTTGTCAATATTAATTTGGGAATCAATGCCATAATAAAATGAATTGTTTGATTGTGATAAATAAATACAATATCATTATGTTTTTCAACTAGAGAATTAGTTGGTGTACAATATTGAAAAAATGTATCTTTTTTTTACCTTTGGGACTTCTATTCCTCTCCAAACAAAATTATGACCCACCCCGAAAAGGGAATGCGACGAAACAGACGCATAAAAACACTATTCGCAGTTGCCTATTAACAAGATGCCATAGTGTCAGTTGTCTATTTTTTCTGTTTTTGGTTCCAGAAAAGCCAGAAAATGAATATTCTCGGAATTGAACGGAACAAAAGCCAAAGTCAATATTTTACCGTGGGAAACACGGAGCCATAAGACAATATGGAGGGGGCCTCGAGGGGGCCACACCCCTGGCCACGGGGGCAGGCCTGGCCCGCGCCTAGGAGGGTGCAGCCGCCTCGGGCACCCCCTCAGCCTCCCTCTTCGCCTATAAAGACCCCCTGATACCTGTTAGAAATAATGGGGCTAATCCATTTAGGCCCATGAGTATTTCAGATTTTCCCTAAATCTCAAAGCCCAAATTTGTGGCAGCCCATATGTGTTTGGGCCCATGTTTGTGGCAGCTCACATGGGAGTGGAGTGGGAGCTAAAGTTTAGTCCCACATGGAAAGTTGGAGGAGAGTTGCACCACCTTATAAGGTGGAGTGTTGCACCACTTTGTAAGTAAGTGGGAATAAGAGAGATACACACGCGCGCTCCTCCGACGACGACGCCGCCGCTCGCACGCACGCACGCTCGCCTCGTCACGTCACGTCACGACACGTCACGACGCGCGCGCGCGCGCGCCGCGGGTTGCGGGTTGCGGGAATCTCGCCGAGCCGAGCTTTATTTTGCTGCTCAGGAAAATTGACAGACGTGTCAAACGGTTAGCTTATTCGGGTCGCTCCCGGATCGTGGGCTACTGTAACCGACCCGAACGTGCGTAACGTGGACTCGGCCCACGTTCGCCTCCGTTAGGGTTTCCTGAGCCGCTCTATATAAAGTCCTGCGCGGCTACCGCCACAACACCACCGAAAACCAATCTAGGGTTTTGCCATCCTCTCTACTTGCGCCGTCACCGTAGTCTACTCCATCCCGCTTGCCGGCGTGCACCGACGGACGGGAGAGCAGGTCTCCGGAACCACTCGCCCTTGTGATCCTGTACGGGAGAGGGCGAATAAGGTTTTTGGGAAGCGCTCTGCGCGACTGCTCGAGTTCTCCATCACGGGTCGTCTTCCATCCAAGTCAGGCGGTGCTGCCTACCGCCGTCTTCGTCGCCATCTGCTGCGATCACTCTTCCCCAAAGTTTCTACTACGACAACCGAACGGTACGTGCTACGTGATCCTGTTTGGTTATTCATCATGTTCTGCGAGTACATGTTAGGCTGCTGTTTGTTTCCGATCATCCTGTTGTTTAGTACATCTAGTATGTTCGAGTTACATGAGCTAGTAGCTGGTTTTGTCATGATTTATATTCTGGAATTAATCGTGGAAATTATGCCTAATAATCCAACAATCCAAAAACCTTATTGTAGGCAATTTCCTGAATTAACAATGGCTGGTTTTACCGATGCACTGAGGCCGGATAAGTTTACCGGTGTGCACTTTAAGAGGTGGCAGTACAAGGCTGAGCTTTGGCTGACCACGATGAAAGTGTTCCACATCAGTAAAGGCAAACCTGAGGGAACTATATCTGACGAGGATCAGAAGAAGTTCGAGGATGCTAATACTGTCTTTGTGGGATGTATTCTGAGCATTCTTGCTGACCGTCTGTGTGATGTGTTTATGCACATAAAAGACGGAAAGGAGCTCTGGGATGCACTGGATGCCAAGTTTGGTGCTGCAGATGCTGGCAGTGAACTGTATATCATGGAGAGCTTTCATGATTTTAAGATGACTAAGGACCTTCCTGTGGTTCAACAAGCTCATGAGATACAGTGCATTAGCAAGGAGCTCGAACTCCTTAAGTGTACCTTACCCGACAAGTTTGTGGCGGGATGCATTATTGCTAAGTTGCCCCCTTCATGGAGGAACTTTGCCACAACTCTCAAACACAAGAGACAGGAGATATCAGTTGAAAATCTGATAGCGTCCCTTGATGTTGAGGAGAAGGCCCGGGCTAAGGACACTACTGAGAAAGGAGAGGGTCTTGCTACTGCTAACTTTGTGCAGAAAGGCAAATCCGTAGGCAAGAACAAAGGGAACTTCAAACCCTCCTTTAACAAGCCTGTAAAGACTACAACCTTCAAGAAGAAGAAGACGAACAGGGACAAGAGTGAACTGTCTTGTTACACTTGTGGAGAGCCCGGCCATTTTTCCAAGGACTGTCCAGAACGCGCAGACCGCAGAGGGAAAAAGGCCAAGACTGTCAACGTCGTGACCACTAGCAATACTGATGGGTATGGTAATTTATTTACTGTTCTTTCAGTATTTCAATCACCGTGTTGGTGGCTTGATACGGGTGCTAATGTTCATGTGTGTGCTGACATCTCTATGTTCACTTCTTATCAGGTCGCTCGGGATTCATCCGTCCTAATGGGGAATGGATCACATGCTTCTGTTCGTGGTGTTGGCACGGTGGATCTGAAGTTTACTTCCGGAAAGATCGTGCAGCTGAGGAACGTGCAGCATGTCCCTACTATGAACAAGAATCTCGTTAGTGGCTCCCTTCTTTGCAGAGATGGGTTTAAGGTTGTCTTAGAGTCTAATAAAGTCGTTGTTTCGAAACATGGACAATTTATTGGTAAAGGTTATGAGTTCGGAGGCTTGTTCCGGTTTTCACTTTCAGAGTTTTGTAATAAATCCGTGAATCATATTTGTGGTGGTGTTAATGATGATACCAGTGTTTGGCATTCTCGTTTATGTCACATTAATTTTGGTTTGATGTCTCGGATGTCCAGCATGAGTTTAATTCCGAATTTCACTATTGCCAAAGGTTCTAAGTGCCATAGTTGTGTGCAATCAAAGCAACCTCGAAAGCCTCACAAGGCTGCCGAGGAGAGAAACTTGGCACCTCTAGAACTCATACATTCTGATCTATGTGAGATGAATGGTGTGTTGACAAAAGGTGAAAAGAGATATTTCATGACGTTGATAGATGATGCTACTAAATTCTGCTATGTTTACTTGTTGCAAACTAAAGATGAGGCTTTAGACTACTTTAAAATCTATAAGGCCGAGGTTGAAAATCAACTAGAGAGAAAGATCAAGCGTCTTAGGTCGGATCGTGGTGGTGAGTATTTTCCCAAAATATTTGATGAATTCTGTCAGGAACACGGAATTATTCATGAGAGGACGCCTCCCTACTCGCCCCAATCAAACTGGGTTGCCGAGAGGAAAAACCGCACGCTGACTGACTTGGTGAATTCCATGTTAGCCACTGCTGGTTTATCAAAGGCATGGTGGGGGGAGGCTTTGTTGACTTCATGTCATGTCCTGAATAGAGTTCCTAACAAGAATAAAGAAAAGACCCCTTATGAGGAATGGGTTGGGAGAAAACCATCACTTTCGTATCTGCGTACTTGGGGGTGTTTGGCGAAGGTCAACATACCGATTCCCAAGAAACGCAAGCTCGGACCCAAGACAGTGGATTGTATCTTTCTAGGATATGCTCCACGGAGTGTAGGCTATAGATTTCTAGTGGTTAAATCTGAGGTACCTGATATGCATGTTGATACTATAATGGAATCTCGTGATGCAACATTCTTTGAGAATATTTTTCCTATGAAAGATATGCATAGCATTGGTAGGATTTCTTCTGAAATACTTCCTGAATCTAGTGCATCTATTGATAATTCTGAACAACCACATGAGGAATTTCTTGAGAAGGATGACGATGAAACTCTCACGAGGAGTAAGAGACAGAGGGTTGCAAAATCCTTTGGCAATGATTTCATCGTGTACCTTGTGGATGATACTCCCAGATCCATTACTGAGGCATATGCATCTCCTGATGCAGATGATTGGAAAGAAGCTGTCCAAAATGAGATGGACTCGATTCTTTCTAATGGAACTTGGGAATTATCAGAACGACCCTATGGTTGTAAACCTGTGGTATGTAAGTGGGTGTTCAAGAAGAAGCTAAGGCCTGATGGTACTATTGAGAAGTACAAGGCACGGCTTGTAGCTAAGGTCTACACACAGAAAGAAGGCGAAGATTACTTTGACACCTATTCACCTGTCGCTAGACTGACCACCATTCGAGTACTACTGTCCCTGGCTGCCTCTTATGGTCTTCTCGTTCATCAAATGGACGTGAAGACAGCTTTCCTTAATGGAGAGATGGAAGAGGAGATCTATATGGATCAGCCGGATGGGTTTGTGGTAAAAGGTGAAGAGACAAAGGTGTGTAAGTTATTGAAATCTTTATATGGCCTGAAACAAGCACCTAAGCAATGGCATGAGAAGTTTGACAGAACTCTACTTTCTGCTGGCTTTGTCATTAACGAGGCTGATAGGTGTGTTTACTATCGCCATGGTGGGGGCGATAGTGTTATATTATGTTTGTACGTGGATGATATTCTGATCTTTGGTATAAACATGAAAGTGATAAATGAAGTCAAGGCTTTCTTGTCAAAGAGTTTTGATATGAAAGATCTGGGAGAGGCTGATTTGATTCTGAACATCAAGCTTATTAAGAACGAGAATGGGATTACTTTAACGCAATCTCATTATGTTGAGAAGGTCTTGAGCCGATTTGGCTTTAATGATGTCAAGACTTCTCCAACACCTTATGATCCCAGTTTGACATTACGAAAGAATAAGAAGGAACCAACAGATCAGCTGAAATATTCACAAGTTGTTGGTTCTCTCATGTACTTAGCAAGCGCTACAAGACCCGATATCTCTTTTGCTGTGAGCAAGTTGAGTAGGTTCATGTCTAACCCGGGTATTGATCATTGGCATGCACTTGAAAGGGTCATGCGCTATCTATGTGGTACAATGAGCTATGGGATTCACTATTCAGGGAATCCTGTTGTGCTTGAAGGATATAGTGATTCGAATTGGATCTCTGACGTTGATGAACTCTACGCCACGAGCGGGTATGTGTTTACCCTTGGAGGTGGCGCAGTGTCATGGAGGTCTCGTAGACAAACCATATTGACGAGGTCAACTATGGAAGCAGAACTTACTGCTTTAGACACAGCCACTGTTGAGTCATAATGGCTGCGTGAGCTCTTGATGGACTTGCCTGTGGTTGAGAAACCTGTGCCGGCAATCCTTCTGAATTGTGACAACCAAACTGTTATTGTCAAAGTGAACAATTCTAAGGATAATGCGAAGTCATCAAGACACGTGAAGAGACGTTTGAAATCTGTCAGGAAATTGAGAAACTCCGGAGTAATAACTGTTACGTATATTCAAACAGACAAAAACCTGGCAGATCCCTTTACAAAGGGACTATCACGAAATGTGATAGAAAGTGCATCGAGGGAGATGGGGTTGAGACCCATGGATGTCACACCTTAGTGGTAACCCAACCTATGTGATCGGAGATCCCGTGAATTAGGACCTGGGAAGAACAAGCTAGTGGTTTGACTGAGGAGAGTATTTTGTTGTAGGGGTTCGTAGCATGGAAAACAAAAATTTTCTATCGCATACAAACAAACAAGCCAAGATCTATCTACTAGATTGTAGCAACGAGTCGATGGAATAACTTACCCTCGAAGATTCCAAAGCGTTTAACGAGAGCGGATTCTCGTGGGTGATGTAGTCGTACTCTTTCCGATCTCAAGATCGTGTAGACGATCCTTCCGGCGCCACGTTCCGGCAGCGCTCCCGCAGTCGGTCACACGTTCGGTACTCGACGAAGACCTTCCTCTCCCTTGTTCCAGCAGGCAGCGGAGGTTGTAGCACTCTCCTCGCGATTCCGGCAGCACAACGGCGTGGTACCGGAAGTAGAGGGGAAATCCCGCAGGGCTTCGCCTTAAGCCGGTGCGAGTATGGTGGAGCTTATGAGAGAGGCTATTAGTGGTCTAGTAATTAGACACACCAATTAGAAGGCTCTAAACCAATTAGAAGGCTCTAAACCGCTGGCTAAAGCAATTAGAAGCTCTAAACCAAAACGGCTCTAAACCTGAAATTTAGAGGTGGAAACTTGTGTCTAGGAGGGAGCCCTGCCCCTCCTTATATAGATGGGAGGGGGTGGCGCGCCAGGGGAGGGAGGGAGTCCCTCCCCAACTCGGCCTAGGGCTGGCGCCGGCTTGGAGGAGTGGGACTCCTCCTCCAAGTTGGTTCCAACTCCTCTTGCTTGTTTCCCACAGTTTCTTGTTTTGGCAGTTTGACTTTCAAACTGGACATTTGACTTTTCTGTTTTAGGATTCAATTTAATCCTTTATTTGGGACAACAAGAACACTTAGTACATGATGCAATCATTCCAATATGTAATGACACATTCATGTACCCCTCCCCCCCGGAGTGCCGGACAATCCGGAACCTTCTAGAATATCCCCGATGAAAACACCGGAATCATTCCCGAACTCCGAAACGGGACTTTCCTTATATGAATCTTATTCTCCGGACCATTCCGGATCACCTCGTGATATCCCGGATCCCATCCGAGACTCCGAACAACATTCGGTCTCTTTCTCATAATACCATAACTACTCAAAACAACGTCGAATCCTTAAGTGTGTCTCCCTACGGTTCGTGAATTATGCGGACATGATTGAGACACTTCTCCGAACAATAACCAATAGAGGAATCTGGAAATTCATATGGCTCCCACATATTTCTACGATTACTTTGCGATCGAATGAACCACTTACATACGATACCAATTTCCCTTTGTCTCACGATATGTTACTTATCCGAGGTTATGATCGTCGGTATCTATGCATACCTAGTTCAACCTCGTTACTGATAAGTACTCTTTTCTCGTTCCCGTGATATGTGATCCCTTGTGACCAAGTCACATGCTTGCAAGCCAATTGGATGACATTCCACCGAGAGGGCCCAGAGTATATCTATCCGTCATGTGGATGGACAAATCCCACTCTTGATCCATGTGTTTCAACCAATACTTTCCGAACACTTAATGCCACCTTTATAGCCACCCAGTTATGGTGTGGTGTTTGATGTCATCAAAGCATCCATCCGGTAAAGGTGATATGCATGATCTCATGGTCGAAGGAATTAGGTTACTATGTATTAGAAAGCATATAGCAATTGAACTATTGAAATTACTTGATCTTTATGCTACGCTTGTCTATAGGAGTATGTCCACCATATCATTCTCCTAACGATATGATCTTGTTGTTGATAACATCTCAATGTTCATGATAGGGAAACCACAATCATTAATCAACCAACAAGCTAGTGAAGTATAGAGGCTATACTAGGGACTTCAAATTAAGTTTACAAATCACACAAGTATTAATGGTTTCCTTGTTAATACTATTATAGCATGAATGTAAAAATTTATCATAAACACAAAGATATAATAATAACTATATTTATTATTGCCTCTAGGGCATATCTCCAACATTTGTAACCCTCTCTATGTGAAGATGCATGACTCTCATAATCTGTAAGGCAGGTTGGCAACATGCCTTAATGTGTTTCTGTTGGCTTTAATTAGCAAAGATGCCGTCCTACAGGGCATTCTTGAAAGAACACACCTATATGAGCTCGACTGTAAACGTCGCGGTCTATGAGATCTGGGTGATCTCTAGTAAACTCATGAAGAGACCAGGGAGTATGACGCATATGCTCCAACCCGCGGGGTAGGCTACTGACAGCCAAGTACTAGTTATGATTTTGAGCGAAATCAATTGGCACCAAACTTGCAATTCAAGGTTCGTCCATTGTTCAAGTTGTTGATAGACGTAGTTCAAGATTCTAGGCGGAAGTTCAACTTAACAGTCTCTGCTGAAACACTGGTATATAAACAAGTAGCAAGGATTGGCAAATCTTCAAATGGGCATTTGAGATCTGGTGGGGGATTGTTAGAAATAATGGGGCTAATCCATTTAGGCCCATGAGTATTTCAGATTTTCCCTAAATCTCAAAGCCCAAATTTGTGGCAGCCCATATGTGTTTGGGCCCATGTTTGTGGCAGCTCACATGGGAGTGGAGTGGGAGCTAAAGTTTAGTCCCACATGGAAAGTTGGAGGAGAGTTGCACCACCTTATAAGGTGGAGTGTTGCACCACTTTGTAAGTAAGTGGGAATAAGAGAGATACACACGCGCGCTCCTCCGACGACGACGCCGCCGCTCGCACGCACGCACGCTCGCCTCGTCTCGTCTCGACACGACACGACGCGCGCGCGCGCGCGCCGCGGGTTGCGGGAATCTCGCCGAGCCGAGCTTTATTTTGCTGCTCAGGAAAATTGACATACGTGTCAAACTGTTAGCTTATTCGGGTCGCTCCCGGATCGTGGGCTACTGTAACCGACCCGAACGTGCGTAACGTGGACTCGGCCCACGTTCGCCTCCGTTAGGGTTTCCTGAGCCGCTCTATATAAAGTCCTGCGCGGCTACCGCCACAACACCACCGAAAACCAATCTAGGGTTTTGCCATCCTCTCTACTTGCGCCGTCACCGTAGTCTACTCCATCCCGCTTGCCGGCGTGCACCGGCGGACGGGAGAGCAGGTCTCCGGAACCACTCGCCCTTGTGATCCTGTACGGGAGAGGGCGAATAAGGTTTTTGGGAAGCGCTCTGCGCGACTGCTCGAGTTCTCCATCATGGGTCGTCTTCCATCCAAGTCAGGCGGTGCTGCCTACCGCCGTCTTCGTCGCCATCTGTTGCGATCACTCTTCCCCAAAGTTTCTACTACGACAACCGAACGGTACGTGCTACGTGATCCTGTTTGGTTATTCATCATGTTCTGCGAGTACATGTTAGGCTGCTGTTTGTTTCCGATCATCCTGTTGTTTAGTACATCTAGTATGTTCGAGTTACATGAGCTAGTAGCTGGTTTTGTCATGATTTATATTCTGGAATTAATCGTGGAAATTATGCCTAATAATCCAACAATACCAAAACCATAAGTATCTGATCAATCTTCCACGAAACAGTCTGTAGCCGCCGCCACCATCGTCCCTAGATCGGGGGGGATGGGGGGGGTCTAAAGCTCTTTTCGGCACCCTGCCGGAGGGGAGACATCATCCCGGAGGCCTTCTTCATCACCATGTCAGCCTCCGGTATAATACGTGAGTAGTTTCACCTTGGACTATGGGTCCATACAGTAGCTAGATGGTTGTATCTCCTCCTTGTGCTTCCATGTTTAGATCTTGTGAGCTCCGTTCATGATCAAGATCATCTTTGTAATCATTCATGTTGTGTTTACGGGGATCCGATGGATATTGAGATTACTATGTCAGATTGATTAATGGTTTTATCTTATTGATTCTATCATGTCTATGTTGTTTGAGATCTGGCCTGTGCTGACGGCCTGGCCATTGGCGTAGCTCCATGACAGATGGTTGTGATTGCAATTTACAACCAAGAATGTAGAATGGAAATATGGTTCTTGGGTCACCTAGGCTTGCGTCATCAAATTCCAGTTCGAGCAAGCTCTCAACTTTTTAGATAAAAGGGAAAAGTAGAGCGGGCCAAACTTAGATGTGATCTAGAAATACAACTTTGTACATGACATAACACTCTAGGTAACAAATTGATTGAGACTCGTCCTAATATATCTTCTCTTTTGTTATGGCAGAAAAAAGAAAGAAAAACCAGAAAAAGGAAAAAACAAGAAAAGAAAATATAAAAGAGGATATATCTAATGTGCCACAACCCAACAGGGCGCTATGGGGTGGGCGGGGTGTGCGAGTAAGAACCCCTAGTTTCTCTTGTTGGATCTGGCTAGCTGCCAAGCACCCACCCTAGCACCGCTAGGGAATTTGGGCCTAGCCCATCAACCAGAGTTGATCATTTTTTTTTTCGACTCAGGTCATTCGCGCCCCACCCCCGTGTAATGGCAACGGTGAGTTAGGTCGCGTCCCATTATGGTTTCTTCGTTTTTTTATTTCCTTTTTCTTTTTCTTATGCTATTTCTTTTTTCCTTTCCTTTCCTTTTCATCATTTCATAAAAGTTGTTTTTTAACTACGAGAATGTTTACATTTTCTTTGCAAAATGTATATTTTCAAATTCTTCAAAATATCTGAACTTCAAAAGTAAGGTCATCTACAAAATCTGAACCTTTTCAAAATGGAACATTTTTTAATCTAACCAATTTTTTAAACATAGTTTTTATAAACAAGAGTAAATAAAAACAGAATAAAAAACAAAAATAACAGAAAAAACGAAAAATGGGCCGGCCAAAATGCAGTGACGGGTGTGCAAGGCCCTGCGCTGCATTTGGGTATCTCATTCCCATTCCCGCGAAGCAGGTGCAGTCAGGGAAGAAATTCTTGGCTTCACCGTCACTTGATTATGCTGGCCGAAAAAGGCACGTGATTCGTGCGACGCCCTAGTGTCACTTTCAAAGTGCAATGAACATCGCCAAGAGAGGATGAATAAACTTTTAAAATTATTACGATTTAGGTTTAAATAAATTCGGAATAAAACTAACATTTAATTTATTGAGCATAACCTAACCACTAGGTTCACCTAAATGCACCAACAACCTGCGCTAAGCAATACAAGCAACAAGGTGATAGCAAGATATAAATACTTCAAGCACGATGGTTATCACAAAGTAAAGTGTATAAGTAAAGGGCTCGGTTGAGAGATAACCGATGAACGCGGAGACGAAGATTTTTATCCTGAAGTTCACTTTTAAAAAGATCTACACCTCGTTGGAGAGGTACGATAGCGCAATGCTCTCCAAACGTCACAAATGACTCACCTCGGGGTGTGGTGGCTCCACTACTAGGAAAAATGTTATAGGTAATCTGCACATCCGTGGCTCACGTGGTTGGAGTGCCCCACGGATAAAACATGTATGACGCACTCACAGCATGTGCCCTACTGCTAACTAGAGCAACCGTGGCGCACATGGGAGCAGTACGCCGCAGATACGTGTGGGCTAGGGGCCTGCCGGCCGTAGGCCACATACCCGTAGCGTACATGGGGAATATGCGCTACGGTTGTGACGGGTAGCCGTGGAGCACATGCTGCCAGTGCGCTACGCCTAGCCGCAGGCAGATCTGCTTTCCAACTGGCCAAACACATCCGTGGCGCACCACCTTCACGTGCGCCACAGTTGTGGTTAAGTTCTGTAGCGCACTATGTCTATGTGCGTCACGGATGTGCCGTTCACTTTTTGGCATCTCCTTTTTTGCACATGTGACTATCCACTACAACACCCCCACTTCACTTTCCCCTCCTTCTTCCTCCTTAGAACTTGTCATGATCCTCCTTCTTCCCACCTCAATTTCTCAACTATTTCACCATTTTTAGCATGTAGAACTTACCTTGGATGCTACATACATAATAGTGGAATCTCTCCTTCCAGGCACGCCATCCTCTCGGTCTCACACCTCTCCTTCCATCTTCTCGATCGGTCTCTCATCTCGGTAAGTTGTCCATGTAAGGATGTGTTCATGTGCATATGGATGATATGCTCATGTGTGTATGAAGAGGATCGATGCTCATGTGTGTATGGAAAGGATAATGTGTTCATGTGTATGGATCGGTCTCGCTCTCTTGTGTTTGTGTGTGAATGAGTTTCCATTGTTTTGCCGAAATGTTGATTCATTTCTATTTTGGCAAGACTTTGGCATTTCGCAAAGGTCCTAATTTTAGGATAGATAATGCCGAAATTTTCTATCGACCATTGCATGCATGCATTGATTATGTGGTTCTAATAAACTTCTAATTCTACCATGTGCACCGCGCAGGCAACCATGGTCCGCACATTATGGCTAGATTTTTAAAATGCGCGACGGTCGACATGATACGAAATAACATGACGGAGATAAAATGTCCATGCAGAAGATGCAAACTCAACTGGTTGATCGACGTAGATTCCGGGCATCTGCAGGCGCACCTGCTCCGCCATGGTTTCATGGATGGATACACTCGGTGGATAAGCGATGACGAAGATGATGTGGACGTAAATGGGGCCGAGGGAAATTTGAAAGGTGGGAAACATGATGATGATCACAACGAGGATGAGAGAGATGAAGAAGAGTCTCCTGGAGATGGTGAAGTTTCGGAAGCAAACCGGGATGATGATGATGATCTAGATGCCGGAGGAGCATACGACGATGGAACTACGTCAGGCTGGGTGCAGGACCCTTATGTGCAAGAACTGCTTCTCAAGCAGACAAGTAACACCAAGGCTGCCGCTAAAGAGAAAGCCAAGCTTGCGCAACTTGAGAAAGACGCGGTTATTCTATTGTATGAAGGATGCAGGCCCGATGATACCCGGTTGAATATAACGCTCAATGTTATGGAAATGAAAGCAAAACACAAATTGACCGACGCAAGCTTCGATGATATGATGGCATTCTAGCACGATCGTCTCCCGGAGGGGAACACGTGTCCAACTAGTATCGAGGACGCCAAGAAAATCGGCTGTCCTCTCGATCTACCGCATGTTAGATATCATGTATGCATCAACGATTGCATCATTTATCGGGGCGCGGACACAGAGAAAACCACATGTCCGGTGTGCGGCATGAGTCGATAGAAGAAAGAAAAGAAAGCTCCTCGAAAAGTGGTATGGTACTTTCCTATCACTCCTCGTCTGCAGCGCTATTTCTCGGACCCTAAGGAAGCGAATCTTATGCGATGGCATGCGGAAAGGAAGAAGCCAGAAGATGACGATGACCCCCAAAAAAGACGAGTTGTTGGCTCACCCTTCAGATGCTAGCCACTGGAAAGCATTGGACCTCGAATTCCTAGAAATCGGTGGAGATTCGAGGAACATCAGGCTTGGTGCGAGCACCGATAGACTCAATCCGTTCGGTAGCCAAAGAAGCACGCACAACACTTGGCCCGTGTTTGTATGGATGTACAACCTCCCTCCATGGCTCTACATGAAGAAGAAGTACATACAAATGAGTATGCTAATTCAAGGGCCAAAACAACCTGGTACCGACATCAATCTGTATCTTGGGATATTGAAAGAGGAGCTAGCCATGTTATGGGAATCTGGAACCAATACGTACGACGCCGTCGCACAAGATTATTTCACTATGAGAGTCGCATTGGTCACTACGGTGCAAGACTATCCAGGTTGCTGGTATATCTCGGGGCAGGTTATCCAAGGATTCTCCGCATGCGTTAGGTGTATAGATAACACAAGCTATCTCCAACTATAGAAAGATCCAAGGTCTTCAAAAACCGTGTTCATGGCGCATCGGAGGTGGCTCGGCAAGAATAATCCATAGAGAAAACGTGGAGATCCGTTCGATGGCAAATCCAAGACCCGAGGAATCCCAGAGCGGAGGAGCAGCGAAGAAGTGGAAGAATTTCTGAAAAACTGGAGAGATTGTCCTAAGTCTGGAAAGAAGCGAAAGAGGTAGCAAGACAAGCCGCTGCTGAAGGTATGAAAAATACGGTCTGTTTTCTGGGAGTTTCCATACCGGAAGTTTCTCCACACACCTCATAGCCTTGACATCATGCATATCACGAAGAACGTGTGCGAGAGTCTGGTCGCCACCATAATCAACATGCCAGATAGGACGAAAGATGGTCCGAAAGCAAGGCACGACCTGATATTCATGGGCATCTGAAAGGAGCTTCACAGAGGACGCATTACTCCTAATGATCAGGAATATGACGATGATTATGAGTCGGAGGTGACATAGGTCGTCGGAAGGGTAAAAAGGTCAAGAAGAACGAATATTACTGCCCTCCTTCTTGCTACACTCTAAGCCAGGATGAGATCAAACAGTTTTTCAAGTGCCTTCTAGGAGTCAAATTTCCTTACGGCTACGCGGGCAAGATAAGCAGATACCTTGACGAGGCGAAGCGGAGGTTCAGTGGCATGAAGTCTCACGACTCTGCCGTTCTAATGACGCAGGTACTTCCGGTTGCACTAAGTGGGATAATGGACGAGCACGTCCGTGAAACGTTGTTTGGGCTCTGCAAGTTTTTCGACGTCATCTCTCAAAAGTCGATTGGCGTGAATCAGCTCGGGAGGCTACAGGAGGAGATCGTGGTGATACTATGCGAGCTCGAGGTCTACTTCCCGCCCGCATTCTTCGACATTATGGTGCATATGCTGGTCCATGTCGTGGAGGACATCATCCAATTCGGGCCAATGTTCCTCCATAGCATGATGGCGTTCGAATGGATGAACAGACACATCAAAGGATACATTCGCAATAGGTCCCATCCAGATGGAAGCATAGCCAAGGGCTTTCTGGCCGAAGAGTGCATCTCTTTCTGCACGAATTATCTAGACATCGAGAACCCTGTCGGTCTTCTTGTCAACATGCACCTTGGCAAGCTCGACGGATCTGGTCACCGAGAGGATCGTCGCGTACTGCATGCAGACTTCGATTATCGAGTGATGACCCACAAGTATAGGGGATCGCAACAGTCTTCGAGGGAAGTAAAGCCCAATTTATTGATTCGACACAAGGAGAGCCAACGGATATTTATAAGGCTTAACAACTGAGGTGCCAATTCAGCTGCACTTGGGAACAGTTTTGCTCGCAATATTTTATCAGTAGCAACAGTTTTATAGTAGCAATAGCAAAGTAACAACTAGTAAAATAAGGACAGTAGTAACAATTGTAGTAAATTGTAGGATTTAAAGTGCAGTAGGCATAGGAATGGATGGACGGGCGTTGCATGGACGAGATAATTCATGTAATAATCAAGACAAAGGCATTTGAGGATAATGAAGATAAAGCATCCAAATACTAAGTAATCATAGCATGTGTTCCATATATAGTCATATGTACTCGCAATAAGAACTTGCGCAACATCTTTTGTCCTGCTAACCCGTTGCAGCGAGGCTTCTAGGGAATCTACTGGCAATTAAGGTGCTCATTTTAATAGAGCACCAGAGCAAAGCATTAACACTCCGTGAACAGACGTAATCCTCATATCACAGCCTTCACCTCCGGTTATCCAAATTTCTGCCACTTTGGTGCCTCGGGTTTTGAACAACAATGTGTGTAGGTCCAACAAGCAATTGGTTTGGATAGGAGCGGGTGGACTGATTTTGTGCGTTGGTGCAGTTCGGTGTGGTTGCAAAATTGAACGTCCAAACGGGGCGAAACCATGGGTTGAACCCGACACGGCTCAGATCGAGCGACAGAAAAATTTGGTACCAGGAGCGAACAACTCTGACCGTGCAGATGAACTGATGAAGTACTCCGCTCGCGAGTTGTAAAACAAATAGTGAGGCGATGTGGAATCCAAACCTTTACGTGCATGCAGAGCACATGTGGACATCCCGCAGGCGTTAACCAACAAGTCCAACCTACGTCAGTGATTACTTTGTAAAGTGGAGTCTCTTTTCAATCTTTTCTAGTTTTGCTAGGGTGTTATCTACTAGAGGCCTTTCTAAACTTTGTACCTGTCACGTTTCAACTCGCAGCTTCTAGGTAGTTTTGATCCTTTTATTGTGCGAAAAAAAAACGTCAGTGATTACAAAGTGACCGTGCAGCAGTACCAAGGCGTCGGCGGCGCCATATCGCGGTTGGAGTACGGTCTAGGCCAGCGTCCGCGTAATGCTGTTTGTAGCACGCGGACATCCATGGATTGGGAATGGGCTCAGATGTACGGTTTTAGAATAGCTTAACCCATATTAATCGAAGAAACGATATGCTTGCTTTATTTGGAGGTTACATGTAGGATAACAAAACAAAGCTACTCCCTTTCATTCACTGATATGCTAGTAATAGTTTGGTAAACTATCTTATATTAGTGGACAGAGAAATTATATTTGTACGTGCATGCTAGAGCTCGCACATACTCCCTCTGCTTCACATTACTCCGCACGCACGCTTATCTAGGTGGACTAGTATTCTCTTATTTTTCGTTCAAAAAATTCCTGAGATTTTTGAAATACCTAGTACACATTTCATACTATCTAGTTCAAAAATTCTAAGATTTTTTTTGATAAAATATGAGGGAATACTAGCCCAACTAAATAAGCGTGTGTGCGGAGTAATTTAAAACAGAGGGAGCACTTCATATAGTGAATCTTTTTAATTAGTTTGCATGCCATCTCTTTAACATTTTAGTGGAGTCTAGGCAACGGGGCAGCAACACTCGGTGTTGTTTTCCTTGCACTGTCCTCCCGTACATAATTTATTGCATTTTTCCTCCGTGCAATTAGGAAAGTGCAACTCATAGCACTGTGCAGGTACTGGGAAAGCATTTATCTGTACCTGCACCAGATCAACACATTTTGTTAGGCAAATTATGTGCAAAATACCACCTTATATTTTGGTAATATTGCTAAATACTACTTCCTCTGTTTCAGGGCTTAAGGCGTGCTCGTTTTACGTGTTTTTTCTTTGACCAAGAATTACTCTAAATATGTAAAGAGTTTTGGTATAAAACTAGTATCACCGGAAAGTATTTTTCAATATGAATCCAACATTATTAATTATGTATAATATAATTAAGATTTTATTGCTCAATTCTTTTGGTCAAACTTTGCTTTCGAAAACGTGTGCGCCTTACGCCTTGAAACGGAGTTAGTACTCCCTTTCCTTTCCTTGGAATTGTTATCGTGATTTTAGTTCAAAATTTGAAGTGCAATCACGAGAAAAATCATGGAACCAAGAGAGTATATAATAATTTCCATGGGATCTCAACATTATAAAATGCACATTATTAAACTGTGATCGGATTCGGGAGGAGTGAGAAAGGCATGAAAAAGAACGTAACCTCGTTTGTCGCGTCACATGAGGAGCTGAGAAGAGTAACCATGACCATGAGAGCTGCCAAAAGCAGGGCGCCTGCTTTCTTCTTGAAGATAGCCATTTGGAGAGGCTACCAGTGCTTTCTGAATTTTATTTTGGCGCAAACAACCTAGAACCTATTCGAGGAGCGGTGCTCTTCTGGTATACTTTTTTGCTGCACAGTTCACCCCTCTCACTGTTATATAGAAGAATATTCGGTCTACGTGCTTAATATAATGGTAATTAATAATATCTTCTATATCAATGTTTTCCTAATAAAATCAATCAATATTTAGGAAATCAAATTTGCTCCAATAAAATCGAGGGGAATTAATTCAAGGTATGAATTAGATATGAAAAAAATACTGATAGAATAACTTTTATATTAATAATTTATGGTGTAAAATGAATGTGGTATTGATTGTGATAAATAATTAAGTAAATAGCATATCCTTAGGGAATATACAATGGAAGAGAATGCGGGTCTTCTCTTCGCCCCCCCACCCCCACAAGTCTATAACGGATCATCTCTTATTATCATCTCTAAAAATTAATGTGAATTGACTAATTATAGTAAAAAATGTGTTGTAAGGGAAGACACAACGGACAATAGAGAAATTAGTCTTCTCTTATTTTTAAGGGAGCATCCCTTAGCTAAGGGAAGGCAAACTTCTCTTTCTTAATTCTCTCTCACAAAAATTCGGCGTGGTCAATGCTAAGGGAAGGTTGACGCCACCCATTATACATGCCCCTGTTCTGAAATGAAAGCATTAATTGGTGTACATTCTTGATAAAATAAATCTTTCTAAATATAGTACCTTATGTATTATGATATCAAATGACAACATTAACAGTGAAATCGATACAAAATCAGGCAAGATGTTTTGGCGGAGATATATGGTTAGACACCACCCAATGTGTCGGCCCCCTCAATCTCCTCAACATTTTGCAGTAGCTTCTCTTAGCCATAGTACTTCTATGTTATATGTACATTTTATTAGCAATTCGTTTCATGATATGCCATGCTCGATAGTTCCTTTTATGCACTTCGTGCCCTTTTGTATGGTTGTAATGTAATCAGTATATAGTAAGCCATGCTCTCTTTATAATTGCCTCTTATTCTGCTTTTCTAACTTTAGGTTACCTTTATGTGTCCTCCAAAAAAAAATCAGCAAGTCAAGCAAATTGAAGAAGTATGATGTTGAAAGGGCATTTATGCCCTTCATATTGTTTTGATATTTGTTGACAACACTTGGATAGGTTTAATCTGCTGTTGAATGTTTCACGATATATCAGCTACAGTATTGTAAATTGTACCTAAGGAAAAAGAGCTCCCCGGGATGAAATCTGTGCAAAATGTCAAGTCCTGCCGAACTGTCCGGCAGATGTGCACCAGAGTATTCGGCCACACCAGATTGTACGATCGGTTTCTGCCGGAGTGTCCGGTCATGGGTATTCGCCAAGTTTTCTTCGCCCGGTGTGGACATTCTGTGTGCCCAATCGGACTCTACCCGGACACTAGCCGGAAACTCTGCCAGACCGGAGTGTCCGGTTGTGGACAGCCGGAGTGTCCGGCCTGGCCGGACTGTCTGGTTGCATTTTGCCGGACTGTCCGGGGTAAGTGGCTCCCAACGGCTCTAATTCTAGGGGGGCTATATAAAGGCCCCTTCTTCTACCTTGGGCAGCTGCTCGACCCAGTCAAGAACACCACCACCATTTGAGGCACCAAATCCTCAAGATCTCTTCATCCAACCATCCAAAGTCGTTGATCTTTGGAGAATCGAAGGATGAGGCCTTGATCTATAGCTTCACCAAGAGAGATCTTCATTTCCCCCTCATTCATTTGAGGCCCCCCTTGCTCATGTGTTTATTTGGAAACCCTAGCTTTTGATTTGGTCTTACAAGCTTGTCTTTGATTGTTTGAAAGCTTGCTTGTACTCGGGAGCCTCCAATTTAGTTGTGGACGTGTGCCTCAAACTTGTTATAAAGGTGTCGGCTTCCACCTCGAAGGTTGCTACTATAGTGTAAGAGGTGAATCGAACCCTTTGGGGTGAGGTTCATCGGAGAACAAGGGAGGCCTCTCGTGGCTTTGGTGGTTTGAAACCACCCCCTCTCCAAACGCAGACGTACTTCCCCTCAAAAGGAAGGAACTGCAGGAAAAAAAATCCTTGTGTCTGCACGTGCTCCACTTTGGTTACTTCTATCCTTTACCGCACTTTACTTATCTAGTTCTTGCTTAGTGTTGTGCTAGATTGACATATAGGTAAATTCATCATAGTTGCATAATCTAAAGAATTTACCTTTTGTGTCAAACCCTAAATTGAAAAGAGTAAAATTTGAAGTAGCACCTATTGACCCCCGCCCCTCTAGGTGCCCATACGATCATTTCAATTGGTATCAGAGCCTCGGCTCTTTATTCGGGCTTTACCGCCTAAGATTAAATGGGTAGAAAAGGGGAATAGGCAGGGGATGAGGCAAGTGACACGGTGTCCATGATGGACCTCAAGAATTTGGAATCAAGCTTGAGCTCCACCTTGGGCAACGAAATCAAATAATTGCGCGACCTAGTCGAGCAACTTGTTAAATTTGCCTTACCTCCTCCTCCTCCTCCTCCTCAAGAGGAACTACCACCACCTCCAAAGGTGAATGCTTCGTCATCACCCGCGGGCGTGGTGGTGGGGGGAAATGAAAACACTAATCCCTCCACCAAAAAGGATGATGAGAAGGGAAGGCACCATGAGGTTCCCAATTGGTACTCTCCCGACCAAGATATCCCTCACCCACATATAAACAATATGGGACCCACCCAAGCTAGTTGCATCTTCCTTTGCTCAATGGCAATCATTAATGAAATCTCATGTGCATAGCTCTTGCATTGATTTGTGGAATATCATTGAAGAAGGACTCCGTATTGTGGACCCAACCAACTTGATAAGAAGATAAGTTGTCAATAGTCAACTCAATGCCACCGAGTTGCACATGATTCAACAAGGTTTGGGTACGAAAGATTATCCTCACATTGAACACCTCAACACCGCCAAGGAAGCTTGGGATGCTCTTACTGAGTTATATGTTGGAAATAAGAGCATGAGAAGGAACCTCTATGATGCACTAAGAAATGAAGTCGAGGGATTCTATATGAAGGATGGTGAAGATCATGAAGACATGTATCGAAGGCTCAAGTCCACTGCCACCGCTTTTAGGAAGGTTGGTGCCTCACATGTGGATGCTGCTTGGATAAAAAGGAAATATGTGAGTGCACTCATGCCCTTTGAGCCCACTGACTTGAAGAGTCTACAAGGAAGACAAAACTACCATCTCATGACCTCCAATGAAGTTATGCAAGAGATGGCCTCTTTCAAGGTTACTGGCAAGAATTCCAAAGATGCCCATGCTCGAGCCCTTGGAATGAGCAATGGTGTCAATCTTGCCTTAAAAGCCAAAGTTGTGGAGTATGTGGATGAAGATGAAAGTGATGAAGGCTTATCTATGAGCCACCCCGATGATTTCAAGGTTGCTCATGGTGAATATATGGCCTTCTATGCAAGAAACTTTTGGAAAGATCCCGCCAAGGCCAAGTTGGAGATGCAACGAAGAAGCAACCCAAATGGGAGATGAGACAATGGCTCTAAATTGAGAACTTTCTTCAATTGTGGTGACTGCTATCACTTTGTTGCCGGTTTTCCCTATGAGAACATAGAATATCATGGGTGTAAACTTGTGTTGAAGAAAAACTCCAAAGCTCCTTTCAATAAGCCCTTCATCAAGTAGAATCCCACCAACAAGAAGTCAGGTGAAATTGTCTTGATAACACATGAAGAATTCTCCTCCAACAATGAAGATGAAGATGATGAAGAGGAAACATCAAGTGGTGTGGCTGATCTTGCCACTACTTCTTCTCCCACTTTCTCTCTCTTCGAATCTCCAAATGAGAATGTCTCCAACAATAACGTCACTTGCCTTATGGCAAGAGGAACAAAGGTATTATCATCTTCTCACTCCTCCTTTATAATTGACGATGAACTTGATGATGGGATATCTCTTGATGTCAAAGAGGAATTAGTTGCGTTTGATGTGTTTATGACTAACTTGCAAGGGGAGCACAAGAAACGTTTTGTGAACCTCTTAAATCAACTTTCTCACACACAAGAGCTTCTTGATGAAATATGTAAACTTGGGAGAGAGCATATTAGTGAGATGGATGCCTTAAATAATGCTTTAGAAGAAGAAGAAGAGACTAGAGTGTCTCTTGAAGAAAAACTTGAAGGCCTTGATGAGGCAAATAATCATATTATTAATAAACTCATCAAGGAACGTGACCATGCTATTGCTAAATACAAAAAGGCTAAAAAGGACAAGATTGAGTTTGGTGTTGTTCATGAAAAACTTGCTGAGGAATTTAGGAAGCTTGACAAGGCTCACAAGGCCTTGGAGAGTGAACTCTTATTACTCACAAAGTCTCGTGAAAAGCTTCAAACTCAATTGACTAATGTTGCTTCACCTAGTACTTTGATTCCTTCTAGTTGTACAAATATACTTGAAGAAAATGCTAGGTTGAAGGGGGGCTAGCTAAGGCAACCTTTCCCAAAGGAAACAAGTCCATCGATGACATCTTGAGTAAGCAGAGGCCAAATGGTGAGAAAGGGGGCATTGGCTTTGTCTCCAAAGCCAAGAAGAACAAGAACAAGAAGAAGTCCAAGTCCACACAAGCAAAAGACAAGGACATTGTGGATTGTAATACCACAAGTGGCAAAACTATGTCACAAGATGACTTTGCAGGAAGTGCTAACCTTCACTATGTTTTAATGCGTGATTATTATGCTGATGTTTCTGCACAATATGTTGGCCCATTTGATGGTTATATTGCTTTGTATACTTGGTTTCCTAGGTACCTTGTTGCTAACAAAAGAGGACCCATTAAAAAATGGGTACCTAAAAACTAGTTTGATCTTTTGTAGACCTATGCTTCCGAAGGGTCAAAGTTGGTGCTTGATAGTGGATGCACAAGTCCGGAAGCAAATCTATTGTCAAAGAGATGAGACCAAATGATTATCAAATATCCGTGACATATGCCGACAAGTCAAAGTCTCAGGTAATGGGTTTTGGCAAGGTTGTGGTTACCCACGATATTACATGCGTGGACGTCATGCTTGTTGAGACCCTTGGTTACAATTTACTTTCAGTCCATGCTCTTGGAAATATGGGATTTGCCGTATTTATTGATGATGATATTGTGGTCCTCATGTGTATCAAGTCTCTAAAGGTCTCTTTCGTTGGGTACGTTGAAAATGACTTATATGTGGTGGACTTTTCAGGGAAAACCACTACAAGTGAGATGTGCTTATTTGGAAAGGCTGATGTGGGTTGGTTATGGCATCGCCGCCTAGCCCATGTAAACTTGAGAACTTTTCAAAGTATCCACAAGGATGGCCATATTGTTGAACTAAAATAAAATGCGTGTTTTGCCAAAGATTGTGTATGCAGGGCTTGTGTTGAAGGAAAGATCCATGATTCTCCTCACAAGCCAACGAACTACATCAAGTCCAAGAGGATCTTGGAGCTCCTTCATGTGGATCTCTTTGGTCCTCCATCTCATGCAAGTATTGGTGGGAAGAAATATTGTTTGGTGATTATTGATGACTACTCAAGATACACATGGGTATATTTCTTCAAGCTAAAAATTGAGACCCAAGAAAACTTCATTGACTTCATGAACATGGCACAACATCAACACAATGTCCCTGTGTTGATAATAAGGAGTGAAAATGGCACCGAGTTCAAGAACTACACCTTGAATGGATTTCTTAGTTATGATGGGATAAAACACCAATATTCCCCTGCATATACCCCTCAACAAAATGGTGTAGTTGAGAGGAAGAACCGGAATCTTATTGGTATGGCCAAGACCATGTTGGCGGAGTTTAAATCTCCATATAATTTTTGGGCCGAAGCAATCTCCACCGCATGCCATGCATCAAACCGGCTCTACCTCTGCAAAAAATTGATCAAGACTCCATATGAAATTCTTACCGGTAATAAGCCCAATGTCTCATACTTTAGGGTGTTCGCTTATAAGTGTTTATATCGCATAAAGGGTGTTCGTTTGTACAAATTTGATTCCAAAGAATTAGAGGGTATTTTTGTTGGCTATGGTCTCGAATCCCACACTTATAGAATCTATGATAAGCTCTCCGGAACTGTCATAGAATCTTGTAGTGTGGTTTTCAAAAAATATTATGGTACCCAAGGGGGGCGTGTTGATGTTTGTGATGTATATGATGAAATGCCTCAGGATGCCATAGGAAGAATGGGTGCGGGTTTCATCCGCCCTGTTGATGAACCCCTTGTGGCGGATCGAGAAGAACTATGCTCTAATCAAGTGGATCCCTCATCTTCACAACATCAACAAGCTCCTACTTTTGAGGAGGACAATGACCCAAGCCAAAGACAAGTTGTGGACCCTCAACAAGTTGATCAGGGAGAAACCTCTAGCCAGAAGGATCATGAGTCTCCATTTTCTAGATTGTCCAATTATGCTTAGTCTATTGTTCAAGGAAGATCTATAGAATTAAGCATAAGATCAGCTCAACGCCTTTCTAGAAGTGTGCCTGATCAAGACCAAGATCGATATTTGCCTCTTGCTGAAGAGAATGATTCCAATGATGATCAAGGTCAAGTTAATGGTCAAGACGAGGACCAAAATGATGAAGAGATCCCCACAATAAACAACAAGGAGATCGAAACTCGTCGCCAAGCTAGTGTGGATATAATGTTGGAATTAAGAGACCACACTCTTGAGAATGTGGTTGGGGAAGTAAGAAGAGGGATGTCAAATCAAGCTCAATTAAAGAGTTTTGGTGAAAACCAAGCACATATTTCCATGGGGGGGAGAAAGTATGTGAAGCTCTTAAAGATTCAGATTGGTTGGAAGCAATGCATAAAGATCTCAACAACTTTGAGAGAAAAAAGGTATTTAAGTTAGTTGAAAAACCCAAAGATTGCAGCAATGTCATTGGTACTAAGTGGATATTCAAGAACAAGCAAGATGAGCATGGAATTTTTGTGAGTAAAAAGGCAAGATTGTTTGCACAAGGGTTCTCTCAAATTGAAGGCATTAATTATGGAGAGACATATGTACCCGTGGCTCGCCTTGAGTCCATCCATATACTTCTTGCTTATGCGGCACATCATAACTTTAAATTACAACAAATAGATGTAGATAGTGCATTTCGTAATGGTCCATTGCATGAGTTGGTATATGTAAAGCAACCCACGAGGTTTGAGGATCCCAACTTCCCTAACCATGTATAAAAACTTGATAAGGCGCTCTATGGGCTCAACTAAGCCCCACGCTCGTGGTATGAGAACCTTAGAGAGTTGTTGTTAGACCGTGGGTTTGAGGTTGGGAAAATTCATCCCACTCTTTTTACTAAGAAATTAAATGGGGGTGCTTTTCGTATGCCAAATATATGTTGACAATATTATCTTTGGCTCATCTAGAAAAGCTTTTAATGATGAATTCTCAAAGCTTATGACTAATAGGTTCCGGATGTCTATGATGGGAGAATTGAGAGTATTTATTGGTTTTGAGATCAAGCAAATTAGAGGAGGAACTTTCTTCAACCAAGCCAAGTATACTCAAGATATGCTCAAGAGATTCAACATGAAAGATCTAAATAGATATCCTACTCCCATGGCAACCAAGACTCATCTTGAACTAAACACAAATGGTAAATATGTGGACCAAAAGATATACCGGTCTATGATTTGTTCTTTGCTTTACCTTTGTGCATCTAGACCCAATATTGTGTTGAGTATAGGAGTGTGTGCAAGATATCAAGCGGCTCCTAAAGAAAGCCATTTGTTGGCGGTAAAGAGAATCTTTCGATATTTGGTTCATACCCCAAACTATGGTATTTAGTATCCTAGGGGCTCAACATTCTCTCTTTGTGGATACACAGATTCGAATTGGGTTGGTGATAAGGATGATAGAAAATCAACCTCCGAGGCTTGCCAATTCCTTGGTAGATCCTTGGTGTGTTGGTCTTCTAAGAAGCAAAATTGTATATCTCTCTCCACCGCCAAAGCCGAGTATGTGGCAGCTGCTAGTGCTTGTACTCAATTGCTATGGATGAGGCAAACTTTAAATGAATACGGTGTCCATTGTGACAAAGTGCCTCTTCTATTTACAATCAAAGTGCTATCAAGATTGCCTACAACCCGGTGGATCATACAAGGACAAAGCATATTGAGATTTGTCATCACTTCATTAGAGATCATGTTACTCGAGGAAATATTGAGCTATCCTATGTGTCAACCAAAGACCAACTTGCCGACATATTCAAGCCACTTGATGAAGCAAGGTTTTGCTATTTGGGGAATGAACTAAATATCATAGATTCAAGGAGTTTGACTTGATCACCTTGCATATACTCACCTATATCTTGACTCTTATTTGGTTTAGGTGTAGGCATGGATATAGGGGAGTGCGGTCCTAATACATCGGGCTATCCCTCCCCCCATAATGCCAACATTAAGAAAATAAATTCTCTTAATATCATTTTGTGATATGTGAGCTTCATTGATGAGTAGTGGCTATGAACCCAAGGATAATTCTTCTCGGTGTCTGATGGCGCTGCGTCAACACGGAGCGCTTCATCGGGAAACCCCAAGAGCAAGGTATGATGTAGCACAACAACAAGTCTTCCATCAGTAAGAAACCAAGGTTATCGAACCAGTAGGAGGAAGGAAACGTCTCAAAGGTGTTGCAAGCAACGTGGAAACCTACACAACACAAACACAAGACTTTGCCCCAACCAACAGTGAGGTTGTCAATCTCACTGGTTGTTGTAACAAAGGATTAACTATATGGTGTGGAAGGTGAAAGTGGTTTGTGATGGCGCTGCCTCAACGTGGAGCGCTTCATCGGGAAACCCCAAGAGCAAGGTATGATGCAGCACATCAGCAAGTCTTCCCTTAGTAAGAAACCGAGGTTATCAAACCAGTAGGAGGAAGGAAACGTCTCAAAGGTGTTGCAAGCAACGTGGAAACCTGCACAACACAAACTCAAGACTTTTCCCCAACCAACAGTGAGGTTGTCAATCTCACCGGTTGCTGTAACAAAGGATTAACTGTATGGTGTGGAAGGTGAAAGTGGTTTGCAACAAGTAAACAGTAATAGTGGAAGATGTGTCAATGGTAAAGATTGGACCGGGGTCCATAGTTCACTAGAGGTGTTCTCCTTAGATAAACAAACATGGCATGCTGGGTAAAAAAATTACAGCAGGGCAATTGATAGGACTGAGCAAGGCATAACAATGCAATACTAGACATAAAGATCCTATGAGATTCGATTGGGCAATACAACAATATACATAGACCGCCATCCAACTGCATCTATGACTAGAAGTCCACCTTTGGGTTATCATCCGAACCCCCTCCAGTATTAAGTTGCAAGCAACAGACAACTGCTTTAAGCAAAGTGTGTAAGGTAAACAATCCACTTGTTCCATGAACAAGAGACCGTTGTTTTCTCCCTAGTGGCAACAACACATATACAACCTTAGAGATTTATGCCACTTCCCTTGATTAAATAGAGGCATGAATCCACTATCGAGCATAAATACCCCCTCTTGGAGTCACTAGCAACTACTTGGCCAAGAGAGCTACTAACAACGGAGAGCATGCAAGATCACAAACAACACAGACCTGATATAATCAATAAGACAAAACCATTAATCAATCTGACATAGTAATCTCAATATCCATCGGATCCCCGCAAACACAACATGCATGATTACAAATAGATGAGATCTTGATCATGAACGGAGCTCACAAGATCTAGACATGAAAGCATAAAGGAGATACAACCATCTAGCTACTAAATGGACCCGTAGTCCAAGGTGGAACTACTCACGCTTCATACCGAAGGCTGGCATGATGAAGAAGAAGGCCTCCGGGATGATCCCCCTCCGGCAGGGTGCCAGGAAGAGTTCAGATCCCCCCAATCTAGGGACAATGGTGGCGGCGGCTACAAACAGTTTCGTGGAATATTGATCGGGTGCTTCGGGTTTAGGCATCGGGGGATTCTTATAGGCGAAGAGGCAAGGCTGGGAGGCGGCCAGGGGACCCACAACCTGCCCAGGCGCGACCTAGGGTGGGCCCGTGCCTCGGGGGTGCGGCCGCCCTGTGGCACCCCTCTGTCTCTCCTCTCCACTCCGGGTTCTCCTCGGTGAAATATTGACTTTGGATTTTGTCCCGTACAATTTCGAGAATATTTCCTTACTAGCTTTTCTGGAACCAAAAACAACAGAAAACAGGCAACTAGCATGGAACATCAAAAATTATAGATATGTTTCCAACGTATCAACATCCCCAAGCTTAACTCCTGCTCGTCCTCGAGTAGGTAAGTGATAAAAAGAATAATTTTTGAGGTGACATGCACCATCAAAACCAAGATCAAACCATTTGCAAGCATTGAAAGCTGGGATCAAAGAACTCTAAACATGTGCATGAAAGATGGAGTTCTAACAATAATACAAAGTGAAAGGATCGTATGGGCACATAGAGGGGGGAGGTGAATAGGTGCTACTTCAATTTTCTTCTTTTTCAAATTAGGGTTTGACAAGAAAGGTAAATTCTCTAGATTATGCAACTAAGGTGAATTTACCTATATGTCAACCATGCACAAGCTAACACAACACTAAGCAAGAACAAGTAAGTAAAGTGCGGTAAAGGACAGAAGTAACCAAAGGAGTGGACGCGGAGACACAAGGATTTGTTTCCCGTAGTTCCTTCCTTTTGAGGGGAAGTACGTCTACGTTTGGAGAGGGGTGGTTTCAAACCACCAACGCCACGAGAGGCCTCCCTTGTTCTCCGATGAATCTCACCCCAACGGGCTCGATCCACCTTCCACTATATCGGCAACCTTCAAGGTGGAAGCCGACACCTTTACAAGTTTGGGGCACACATCCACAACTGAATTGGAGGCTCCCAAATACAAGAAAGCTGTCAAGACAATCAAAGACAAGCTTGTAAGAACCAAATCTAGAACTAGAGTTTTCAAGAAAACACTAGAGCAAAAGGGGCCCTCAATGAAATGAGGGGGAAATGAAGATCTCTTTTGGTGAAGTAGTAGATCAGGGCCTCCTCCTTCGATTCCCCAAAGATCAAAGACTTTGGGTGGTGGATTGAGGAGATCTTGAAGATTTGGTGGCTCCGATGGTGGTCTTGACTTTAATGTGGATGATCACTTTGTCCCAAGGTAGGTGGAGGGGTATTTATACCCCTCCAAGAATCTGGTCGTTGGAGCCTTTAATGCAGCGGTAGTACCGGAAGCTTAAGCGGTACTACCGGAAAACTCTGGTACTACCGGACCTGGTACCGGAAGAGCAACTTTCAAACTTCATATGCCCTGGCCACAGCGGTACCAAAATGTGTTGCTACCGTAAAGCGGTAGTACCTCTTATGGGAACTGGTACTACTAGACGGGCAATGGTATCTGCAACACGGTCGAAAAACTCTCTGTCACGCCAGGTACCAAAATGCGGTACTACCGGATTTTGGTACCTAGGCAGCCAGTAGCTTTTGCCAACATACAAAAGGCTATTGCCACGCTAGGTACTAAAATGCGGTACTACCGCATTTTAGTACCGGAGCGGGTAGTAGCTTTTGACAAGTGATCAAAAATCTTCTGTCGCTAGGTACTAAAATGCGGTACTACCGCTTTTTAGTACCTAGCCCGGCAGTGTCTTTTTGAAAACTAGTCAAAACCTATTGCCGCGTCCTGTAGCAAAAAGCGGTACTGGTACCGCGCTAGGCAGACAGTTTTGGACTGTTGTTTAACCATTGCAAAACCTTTTTCAATGCACCTGTGACACACTTGGAAAATAATTAGTCCGATATGTGTGTTGTTATAAAACACCAAAATCACTAGGGATAGGAAATGCTCTTTCACAAAGTAACTATGCATGCAACATGAAAGGCTGCAAACAAAGATCACGAATAACATGAATTGAAAAATGTTTGTTGTTTCACATACAGAAAACATGGCATAGTGGAATTCAGCTTGTCCCTCATGGAGTAGCAAATAAATGCATAAGACACCTTTAGAGTTCATAAGAGTGACTAGATACAAGTAGCACAAGAACAAGCAATACGACAATATGCATCAATCAATAAGTTTTGGGACAATGCACATAGAACTAATAATGGCAACTATGCTCTCTTAACTGGTGCCTGAAGGTAAAAGGTGGAGACTCAATATAATAGTGGAAGAAAGGCCCTTCATAAAGGGAAGTAGGGATTTCAAGTTTCAAAAAGAGCTTCCAAAAATTATGGTACTGGTTATCTTTCAGCCCTCATTGCCCCTATCATAAGCATCTTGAAGTTATTAAGGTTAAAGTGAACAACTATGGAGTATATGCTTGGCAAAGTATAAGTTGGCAATATCATGTCCCTTGAATACGAGGGTCGCTCCTCATGCTACTCAAGTTTAGTTACTTGCAGGTTCTTATCATAGTAAGTACAAGTGTATCATAGAGAACCGCCAACGGGGTATCCCTTGCACATGGTACAGGAGCTTTCCCATAACCAAAATGACAAGGCAAGCACACAATGAGCATCTCAGCATTCTTCTTATTTACCATGGTATATGGTGCTTTTTTCTCTCTTTCCTATTTTATCAATATGTATATTTTTTATCAATCTCTTTTTTATAAGAAGAATGCTTCATAGATGTCACTATGGTGATGCTGCAAGTTTCCACCATGATTAGGCATGGCTTAGGCTACAGGCCCAGGCGTTTATCTAACACAAAATACATAACTCCATGGACTTACAAGCTCCCCTTTCATTTCACACTGTCGACATCCATAGACAAAAGAGCATGATATCAAATGTGTACAAGTACAAGTGCAATGTTGAAAGCGTTCCCCATGAAAACATGGTTCTGCTAATTCCAACGTACAAGTGCAAGCATATACAACATAGATGATACAATGGTTCAAGTTTATTAGGGGCAAGAAATATAAAGTGTGCCATCAAGTTCGTGAGAGCTTTAATCACTAAGTTTTCACATAACAAAATACTTTTTAATTGGAAGAGAGCTGAAAACAAGAATATACTTGGAATGGTGTAACACACCATGCATAGAAATTTATAGTGGACACTTTGGAATAACTTGGTTTCTTGGTAGTTGGAAGCATGAGTAGAGCTTACTCATACAAGTGGAGGCTAGCAAAATACTGGGAGCGACCAACTAAGAGAGCAATAATGGCCATAATCAATGCAGAGCGACAAAACATTACTAATCAAAGCATAGAGTGGTACTACAAGTCAAGGACTAAATGGTCATAGAGGCTATGGTGACTTGTTCATAGTCATAACATGGTGTGAGCATGTGCCAAGTCAACCCAAACAAAGCATCAAAGGAGAATACCACAATACTATGCTTTTGTATGCTAAAACAACGCATGATTCCTTCAAGGCACACTAAGCAATCCCAATTGTTTGGAACAAGTCATGTTACAGCAATAATCACCAAGCATAAGGTCAAAACAACACCTAGCATGACATGCTAAAGTCTAAGTCACAGTCAAAGCGAGCTCCTCTTGCACTTTCAAGCAAGCACTTTCTACTCCTTTCCAACACCAATCGACTTATTTGAAACAACACAGCGAGAACGGGGGGTCCAAATTACTTTATTCAAGCAAACTAAACAAACTAAACAACAAAGTGAATATCTTGTTTTGCTCATATTGCATTTGCATAATGTTTTTAGTGGATCTTTCAACTTCTAGAATCCTCTCTTCACTAAGCATTCCAGATCTACCATGATAAGTACTTCCATTATTAGGAGGATAAGGCCTATAGTTATTACCATAAGTATTGTTGACAAAATTGTTGTTTCTAATGAAGTTCACATCAACTTGCTCTTCTTGAGAAACCAAAGAGGCTAAGGGAACATTATTTGGATCTAAAGGAGCTTTCCTATTAACAAGCATAGCCATAATAACATCTATCTTATCACTCAAAGAGGAGGTTTCTTCAACAGAATTTACCTTCTTACCATGTGGAGCTCTTTTAGTGTGCCATTAAGAATAATTAACCATCATATTATCAAGGATTTTTTTTGCAGCACCCAAGGTGATGGTCATAAAGGTACCTCCAGCAGCTGAATTCAACGGGTTTCTTGAAGAGAAGTTCAAACCTACATAAAAAGTCTGGATAATCATCCAAGCAGTAAGTCCATGAGTGGGACAATTCTTAACCAAAGATTTCATTCTTTACCAAGCTTGAGCAACATGTTCATTATCAAGGTGTTTAAATTTCATAATATCACTTCTCATAGATATAATATTAGCATGAGGGTAGTACTTTACAATAAAAGCATCTTTGCACTTAATCCAAGAATCAATACTATTTCTAGGCAAGGATAGCAACCATTCTTTAGCTTTTCCTCTCAATGAGAAAGGGAACAACTTGAGCTTAATAATATCTCCATCTACATCCTTATACTTCTGCATCTCACAAAGTTTAACAAAGTTATTGAGATGGGCAGCAACAGCATCAGAACTAGCACTAGAAAATTGCTCTCTCATCACAAGATTCAACAAAGCAGGCTTAATTTCATAAAAAGTAGCATCAGGAGCAGGTGGAGCAATAGGAGTGCTAAGGAAATCATTGTTGTTTGTGTTAGTGAAGTCACACAACTTGGTGTTCTCAGCAGAGTTCATTTTGGCAAAAAGTGGAGCAAGCCAAAACAACAGCAACAGCTAGAGCAAGAACTAATTTTTTGTGTGTGTTTTTGATAAGAGAAAACTAACCAAGCTAAACTATTTTTTTTAGTTTTTGATAAAAAGAGGCAAACAAAACCAATCAAAAGAAACTAAGCAAACCAAAAACAAAGTAAAGATAAAGGTTAAGAAGGACTCCCCATGTGAAGACGTCCTTAGCCTCCCCGGCAACGGTGCCAGAAAATCTTGATGGCGCTGCGTCAACATAGAGCGCTTCGTCGGGAAACCCCAAGAGCAAGGTATGATGCGGGATAGCAACAAGTCTTCCCTTAGTAAGAAACCAAGGTTATCGAACCAGTAGGAGGAAGGAAATGTCTCAAAGGTGTTGCAAGCAACGTGGAAACCTTCACAACACAAACTCAAGACTTTGCCCCAACTAACAGTGAGGTTGTCCATCTCACCGGTTGCTGTAACAAAGGATTAACTGTATGGTGTGGAAGGTGAAAGTGGTTTGCAGCAAGTAAACAGTAATAGTGGAAGATGTATCAATGGTAAAGATTGGACCGGGGTTCATAGTTCACTAGAGGTGTTCTCCTTAGATAAACAAACATGACATGCTGGGTAAACAAATTACAGTAGGGCAATTGACAGGACTAAGCAAGGCATAACAATGCAATAGTAGACATAAAGATCCTATGAGATTCGATTGGGCAATACAACAATATACATAGACCGCCATCCAACTGCATCTATGACTAGAAGTCCACCTTTGGGTTATCATCCGAACCCCCTCCAGTATTAAGTTGCAAGCAACAGGCAACTGTTTTAATCAAAGTGTGTAAGGTAAACAATTCACTTGTTACATGAACAAGAGACCGTTATTTTCTCCCTAGTGGCAACAACACATCTACAACCTTAGAGATTTCTGTCACTTGCCTTGATTAAATAGAGTCATGAACCCACTATCGAGCATAAATACCCCCTCTCGGAGTCACTAGCAACTACTTGGCCAAGATAGCTACTAACAACGGAGAGCATGCAAGATCACAAACAACACAGACATGATAGAATCAATAAGACAAAACCATTAATCAATCTGACATAGTAATCTCAATATCCATCGGATCCCCACAAACAGAACATGCATGATTACAAATAGATGAGATCTTGATAATGAACAGAGCTCACAATATCTAGACATGAAAGCACAAAGGAGGAGATACAACCATCTAGCTACTACATGGACCCGTAGTCCAAGGTGGAAATACTCACGCTTCATACCGGAGGCTGGCATGATGAAGAAGAAGGCCCCCCTCCAGCAGGGTGCTGGGAAGAGCTTCAGATCCCCCGATATAGGGATGATGGTCGCAACGGCTACAGCTGGTTTCGTGGAATATTGATCAGGTGCTTAGGGTTTAGGAATCGGGGGCTTCTTATAGGCGAAGAGGCGAGGCTGGGAGGTAGCCAGGGGGCCACACCCTGCCTAGGCATGGCCTAGGGTGGGCCCATGCCTAGGGGGTGTAGCCACCCTATGGAGCCCCTCCGTCTCTCCTCTGGACTCTGTGTTCTCCTTCGTAAAATATTGACTTTGGTTTTTGTCTCGTCCAATTCCGAGAATATTTCCTTACTAGCTTTTCTGGAACCAAAAATAGCAGAAAACAGGCAACTGGCATTGTGGCAATTTGTTAATAGGTTAGTACCAGAAAACATATAAAAAGCACCTCAAAGTGTGGACAAAGCAAAGCAAAGTAGATACTAAACAAGCATGGAACATCAAAAATTATAGGTATGTTTCCGACGTATTAGTGTCATGCCACAAAACTCTTACATGGTGGCCTCGGCCACCACCCTCTTCTTATTGAAGAGTTGATTCTTGGGTCATTTTATTTGAAACTTAAAATTTCATCTTCTTCGATATCTACGATTTATTGGTTCTTCATAGTACATCTTCTGAATCCTAGGCCTATTATTATCTTTAAACATGGTCCTCTTGCCACACATTTGTCCACATACTTGAAATTGGGCTTTCTGGTCGCAGGGGGACGGACAGTCCGCCATGAACCAACCGTACTCTCTGGCCTGACCGGACTCTCCGCTTGATTCAGGCTAAACATTCTAGTCGGGCCGGACACTTCGATGAATTTCACCCGGACACTCCGGCCCTAGCAGTTTCAATCTCATAAAATGAGTCGGGGAGAAATGGATGGATCAATCCTTCTTCTCCTCCCCGACTTCCTCTTGCACTCAGCCTGCTGCCCCCGACCAGAAGCACCACCGAGAGGGTTCCTCCACCCCGGATCCAGCCGTTTCCGTCAGCCATTGCCTCCCCTTTGCCGCTAGGATCCTTTCCCCTCCGGTGAAGATCTCCATGGATGCTGGTATAGTGCCCCTCCTCTTCTCCATCTCTAGGGTTGCCCTAGATGAATTTTTGAGGGCTATGTCTTGCCTAAATCCATGGATCCTTCATATTTGCGTGTAATACTCGTCCTTGTAGTAGTTGTAGAAATGCCAATCTGCTCCGATTGAACACTCCTGAACTGCTCGAAAATCACCAAGGCTCCAATCAGAATGTCCGACGTGTACGGGTCGGACACTCCGGTCCAGCCGGAATGTCCGGTACATACGCACCGGAATGTTCGACCAGGCGAAGTCTCTGGGGTGATTTCTCCGGACAGTCCGGGGTTTTCAGCCAGAACAGCTCATGTATTACTTTGACTATTGATATTTGTTTGAATCTCCAGGACAAATGTGCTTACCCCATATGCTATCCTTCTACTCTAATATCACAGGTGGTTCTCGTCCTCGTCGGACTGCTCAAAATCCCCATCCTCGCAGGTTCCGCTTTGATGAAGAGCGAGATGTTCATGTAGATCCTTCTGTGCTCAGACAGGCTGCTCGTGACCGTGCTGCAGCAAAGCAAGAAAAGATCAAAAGGCTAAAAAGGGATGAATCCAAGCGCATGAAGTTTGAAGCATTCACTAATTTAGTAGAGTTGGGTACCGAGGAGTTTGTCGAGATGAGAATCCAGCAGTTCTATTCTCTGCCACGCACCTCGAATGATGATCGCTTCTAGAGGAATGAACAATCCCTCCTCTTTTCTGAGTTGTTTTGTGGGTTCAGGACTCCTATTTTCCCCATGTAGTGGTTGGATCTCAAGAAGCTCCATGCTCACAGCTACTTTGAGGATGCTCTTTGGGTGACCGAGAAGATGGGGTTGCACACCATCTTTCAAGTCAAATAAGACTACAATATTGAGTTGGTCCAGCAGTTCTATGCCTTAGTGGTCTTCGGGGACACTTTGGATATTACCCTTGAGTGGATGTCTGGCACTAATAGGTGTCATTCCAGCATGGTTCAGTTTGCACACATTCTTGGATTGCCTTTCAATCCTAATGCTCCCAGTGGTCTTAGGATGCATGTACATGGACATGCCTATGACAAGAAAAGGTTGGCACCAATTTACTCTCAGCATGGTTTGGTTGGCCAAACCACCAATATCATGCTCATCTACAACATTCTATTTTGCATGCTCCGCCGCACATTCACTCTCAAGGCGGGCAACAAGGATGAGATGAGAGGCACATAAATCAACCTTATGGCCCATGCTCACTCAGTGTATACTCATGGCCCAGACCATCCAGGTGGTGCTATCGATCTCATGGATTTCATCTATCAGAACTTGTACAAGTGCATTCTGACAAGAAGTGTCCTCTGTTTGCTCCTTATGTGATAAAGCTCATTGCTGCCCACACTCTAGCAACTCCCCTGCTCTACAATGATCTTGTCCCCCACCTTGCTACCAAGCTATAGAGGAAGGGTGCCCTTTCCACCAAGGCTCCTCGAGTCTATCCCCTTGCTCAGGACATTTTTGAGGATGATGAGATGGATGCAGATGCGACTGATAGTGATGATGGGTCTGAGGAGGTGCAGGAGGTTGTGACCCGTGGCCCTCACATGAAGCATGCTAGCAACGCATATCGCTTTGACACCTCTAGGGAGGAAGTGCACAAGAAGGTGAAGAAGGCCGCTTGGTGGAAGAAGCTTCTCCTGTGCTAGAACATTGACATTCACCATGGACAGTATGATGCATACACGACTAACTGGAATGTCATGAAGGAACTCAAGCGAATCAACCAGCCCATGGATGTTGATCCCTCACAGCAGCAGGCATCAGATGGCACTCTCCCCTATGATCACTAGAGTCAGGGACGTGTGGACCGGTCCATGTTTGAGGATGTGTCTTCCTTTTATCGCCCTCACGGACAGAGTTCGACTCAAGACTATTATGATGATGAGGATGGCGATGAGGATGAGGATGACGATGAAGGACGTCGACGATGACAAATTCCGTTGCTAGAGTTGGCTTGGGGCGATTTCGTGGTGCTCTTTTCCATTTTTGGCGTCTCGATGCCAAAGGGGGAGAAGTAGCCCCATTATTAGGTAGCTACCGGGGATTTGCATGGGTTCACGAGGCTTCGTGTTAGTTCGATTTGCATTGTTGAAACTTTGTGTATTTATCTTATTTATTTGTGAACTATGTGTTGTGTTGAACTCCGTTCTGTGTGCTAAGACATGCGTACCCGGTTATGTTGTAGACTATGTTATGCCTAGCTTATTTATCTAGTCTTTATTATATCATGTCGTATCTTGTTATCTACAAAATCTAGTGAGGATGTGATCCTAGGGTGTGTGGTCTTGTATTCAAATGAAAAGATAAATTGGTCACACATCTAGGGGGAGCCTTCCTATATTTTGTATATCCCTTATTGTGAAAATTATTGCTTATCCTATGAAAATCCTTGGGTTATCATCAAACACCAAAAAGGGAGATATTGAAAGGGCATGCCCTTCATATTGTTTTGATGTTTGTTGAATTTTTTTGGATATGTTTAATCTATTGTTAAATGTTTTAGGATATATCAGCTATAGTATTGTAAATTGTACCTAAGGAAAAAGAGCTCCCCAGGATGAAATCTGTGCAAAATGTCAAGTCCTGCCGGACTGTCCGGCAGATGTGCGCCGGAGTATTTGGCCACACTGGACTGTCCGGTCAGTTTCTGCTAGAGTGTCCAGCCCTGGGGATTCGCCAAGTTTTCTTCGCCCAGTGTGGACATTCTGTGTGCCTAATCGAACTCTACCCGGACACTGGCCGGACTCTGGCCGGAAACTCTACCAGACCGGAGTGTTCGGTTGTGGACAGTCGGAGTGTCCAGCCTGGCTGGACTGTCTGGTTGCATTTTGCCGGACTTTCCGGGGTAAGTGGCTCCCGATGGCTCTAATTCCAGGGGGCCTATATAAAGGCCCCTTCTTCTACCTTGGGCAGTTGTTCGACCCAGTCAAGAACACCACCACCATTTGAGCCACCAAATCCTCAAGATCTCTTCATCCAACCATCCAAGTCGTTGATCTTTGGAGAATCCAAGGATGAGGCCTTGATCTATAGATTCACCAAGAGAGATCTTCATTTCCCCCTCATTCATTTGAGGGCCCCCTTGCTCATGTGTTTCTTTGGAAACCCTAGCTTTTGATTTGGTCTTACAAGCTTGTCTTTGATTGCTTGACAGCTTGCTTGTATTTGGGAGCCGCCAATTCAGTTGTGGATGTGCGATACGTTGTAAACGTATCTATAATTTTTGATGCTCCATGCTTGTTTTGTGCCAACTATCTTATGTTTTGTATACACTTTGAGGCTATTTTATACTTTTTCTAGAACTAACCTATTGACAAGATGCCGCAGTGCCAGTTGCCTGTTTTCTGTTGTTTTTGGTTTCATAAAAGCTAGTAAAGAAATATTCTCGGAATTGGACGAAACAAAAGCCGAAGTTTCTATTTTTCCAGAAACAACAAAGAGAACGAAGGGGAGACAAAGAGGAGCCACGAGGCGGCCACACCATAGGGTGGCGCGGGCCCACCCTAGGGCACGCCAGCCTATGGTGTGGGCCCCTCGGGTGTCCACCGACCTTGCCCCTTTGCCTATATAAAAATCTCGAGGCAGAAACCCTAAGGATGGATCAGAATTCCACGAAAATTTTAGCAGCGCTGCCACCACCGAAGAGGAGATTCAGGGGACAGAAGTCTCTGTTCCGGCACCCTGCCGGGACGAGGAATTGCCCCCGGAGCCATCTCCATCGACTCCACCGCCATCTTCATCGTCGTTGCTAACTTCCATGATGAGGAGGGAGTAGTTCTCCCCCGAGGCTAAGGGCTCTACCGGTAGCTATGTGTTCATCTCTCTCTCTCTCCATGGAGTGATCTTATTGTGATCATGAGCTTAGTAATCTAGATGATAAGTAGATGCTACTCTGCTACTCAAGTGCTTTAAATATTGTAATCTCCGCTTTCCCCACGTGTGTGAAGTTCATAGTGTGCACACCGTGTGGCACTTAGGCTAAAGATTACAAAAATACTTGTCATGAGTATAATTTGAGTTGGATGTCTCTATGAAATTGTGGTGTTTGTAGGAACCATATAGCGCTCAAGGTGACAGTGTGGGGGTTACCTAGATGGGGAATGCGAACTTTAAGGAGAGCTTTTGTAGCCATACCGTGGATTGGAGTTATCCAACCGGAGAGTAGTTCAGGGTAGCATAGTGAAGAATATATATATATATATATATATTTATGTGTTCAACTATGTGATCATTGTTGAGAGTGTCCACTAGTGAAAGTATGATCCCTAGGCCTTGTTTCTAAGCATTGAAACACCACTTACAACCAATCCTGTTACATGTTTGCTTGATACCATTTTTATTTCAGATTGCAACTACCACTTATAATCATCCATATTACTTGTATTTCACTATCTCTTCACCGAACTAGTGCACCTATACACCTGACAAGTGTATTGAGTGTGTTGGAGACACAAGAGACTTCTTATATCTTGATTGCAGGGTTGATTGAGAATGATACCTTGGACCTCTTCCTCCCTAAGTTCGATAAACCTTGGGTGATCCACTTAAGGAAAACTTGCTGCTGTTCTACAAACCTCTACACTTGGAAGCCCAACACTGTCTACAAGAATAGAAGTATGCATAGACATCAATGTGTTCCTCGAACTTGTTGTAAAGGTGTCGGCTTCCACCTCAAAGGTTACCGATATAGTGTAAGAGGTGAATCGAACCCTTTTGGGTGAGGTTCATCGGAGAACAAGGGAGGCCTCTCGTGGCGTTGGTGGTTTGAAACCACCCCCTCTCAAAACGCAGACGTACTTCCCCTCAAAAGGAAGGAACTACGGGAAACAAATCTTTGTGTCTCCACGTGCTCCACTTTGGTTACTTCTATCCTTTATCGCACTTTACTTATCTAGTTCTTGCTTAGTGTTGTGCTAGATTGACATATAGGTAAATTCATCAAAGTTGCACAATCTAGAGAATTTAACTTTTGTGTCAAACCCCAAATCGAAAAGAGTAAAATTTTAAGTAGCATCTATTCAACCCCCCTCTCTAGATGTCCAAACGATCCTTTCATATGTGTTCTGCGTCTAGATATTCTTGGAAAAAATAAAGGCAATGTGGGTCCGTTGTAGATTGGTACTCACTACAGGAATAAAGACAAACGCGGATGGCCTAATTCTATACCGATGGCAAAAGGTCGGGGCCGTTGGCGTAGGTGGACGTGCTCGGCAACTGGGTAACACAGCCGTGAGCCTAGCCTTGCCGTCAGCGTACGATGGATAGGCCGACGGCATAGACCAGGCCGTTTGCATAGGTGATTACCTGTGATGGCGATGCGATGGTGTCAAGACTATGCCGACGGAAATGCCGTCGACGTAGGTTTCATACCTACGCCGACGGCAAAGCCGTTTTTCCTTTTTTCCACATTAATCTTAGAAAAATCATAACTAAATCATTTTAATTTAGAAAAATACATATAATATATCAAAATTTGCAGAAAAATAAGATCTATCTATATAAACTTAAATATTACATATTTTTGTTGAAAAGAATATAAAAAATTATAAATACTTTTATATAACATATTTTCTATTTTCCGAGTGTCCAAAACGGGGTGTTTTATGAAGCAACCACCAAACGAAAGTTTAAAAATGCTACCACCTCATTTTTTAAAAATATTAGACCACCTTACATTGACAATGTCCCAACCGGCGGAGCTCAAACCTTCCCGTCCACCCCTCGTGAAAAAGGCAAATTCTTGCCGAATCGATAGGAAGTGAGTCAGATTAGACTCACAATATTCTATTTCAACATAAATCCAATGCAAGTTTAGCAAGGTTCAGCCCCGAGCTAGGAATCTTCATGCCCGCCGTTTTAAAAAGTTTGACGATAGTTTGAAATGGGCATAAAAATTTCAAAAACGATCGAAACAATGCAAAACCTTCGCATGATGTCATATTATATGACATAGTTACAAGGAAAAATATCAAACTTGGTATATTGATTGTGTATCAAAGAACCTTCACAAAATGACCTATCTCAATCGAGGTTTCCTGGCTTTCAGGTCAAATGACCAATGTTATGGCTAGAATCACGACATAGTTTGCGATAATATACCGATATTGTGCATGTGTGTGCATCATGGGATGACAAACAATGTTGCAAGAGCAAGTTTTACTTTTCGTCGCATGGAAAAACCATTTTCCATTTTCCGGGCGCCAAAAATAGGACGTTTTGTGAAGCAACCACAAAATGGCTATTTCAAAATGCTACCACCCTATTTTTCAAAAATACTAGACTACCTTACATGGATAGTGTCCCAACCGGCAGAGCTTAAACCTTCCCGTACACCCCTAGTAAAAAAGACAAATTCTTGCTGAATCGGTACGAAATGAGTCAGATTTGAACTACAAGTACATGATCTGATGCTCATGATTTTTTGAAAAAAAAAATCATCTTTAGACTCACAATATGCTATTTCATCATAGATCTAATGCAAGTTTAGCGAGGCTCAGCCCGGAGCTAGGAATCTTCATGCCCATTGTTTTAGAAAGTTTTACGATAGTTTGAAATGGTCATAAAAAATTTAAAAACGATTGAAACAATGAAAAACCTTCGCGTGATGTCATATTATATGACCTAGTTACAAGTAAAAATATCAAACTTGGTATATTGATTGTGTCTCAAAAAATCCTTCATAAAATGACCTATCTCAATCGAGGTTTCCTGCCTTTCACGTCAAATGACCAATGTTATAGCTAGAATCATGACATAGTTTGCTATAATATGTTCATATTGTGTATGCATGTGCATCATGGGGCAGCGAACAATGTTGCATCAGAAAGTTTTCCATTTCGTCGCACGGAAAATCCATTTTCCATTTTTCGAGCGCCAAAAATTAGGCGTTTTGTGAAGCAACCACCAAATGTCTAATTCAAAATGCTACCACCCCATTTTTCCAAAATACTAGACCAACTTACATGGACAATGTCCCAACCAGGAGAGTTCGAACCTTTCCGTCCACCCTTGGTGATAAAGACGAATTCCTGTCGAATCGGCACGAAGTGGGTCCGATTTGAACTACATGTACATTATCTGATGCTCATGATTTTTTGCAAAAATCAATTTTAGACTCACAACATTCTATTTCATTAGATATCCACTTCAAGTTTTCCTTTTTGTCACACCAAAAAAGCCATTTTCTTTTTTTTGAGTGCAAAAAATGGGTGTTTCATGAATCCTAACATAGTTTTGGTTGTTCTAGTGTTAACAAGATACGATACATAATTGAATATATGATAGGGATGTCATACTTGTATTCCTCTGATTTTTCTGATCAATTTGGATATATTATTTGTCGAATTACGATTTACGGATTTGTAGTTGTGAATTATTCAATATTAAATGGAAAAAGGCAAAATAAATAAAATTTATTTTATTTTAATTTGAATTCAAGACTATTATTACTTATTCATTGTTGTTTACTTAAATAAATGTTTGAAATTTTAAAAATATAGGCGTGTGATACCATCATCCAAGGTTTAATAGGATTGATATGGTAATATTATCAGTAAGATCTAATTTCCTGATTGAAAGCTCATCCGGAAAGAATGGAGAAGTAAGTGTGCCGGGGATGAAGTAGTGCTAAGATGGGTGACCGATCAGGAAGTTTGACCATGAGTATAGTTTTACCAGAAATTAATTATACTTAGAGTTAAAAAATACTTATGAGATTAGCGAGTCAAATATTTAAAAAATGCTTGTGAGATTAATAATTCAATACAAAAATATCATTTTTTTGAAAAAGATAGGTCGACGGCATTGCCGTCGGCATAGCTCCAACCAAACCCTCTAGGCTGATGGTAATGCTGTCGGCGTAGCTGCTGCTAGGGCAAACGGCCGTCAACCGTATGATGTGGGCCTCACATCCTCTACACTGACGGCATCCTCTACGCCGACGATCAAACCGGCTACACCTACAGGGTTATACGCCGACGATAGCAGCCTACGCCGATGACAATCAGTGACTACGCCGACGGGTCTGGACGTCGGCGTCTGACCTGTTTCCTATAGTGACATTAATAAAACCATGCATACTCTAGAAACGAGCACCGATTTAAATGCCATTAGCAAGGACGGCACGGCAGAACACGCTGTGTCCATCTAGTACTAGTATATTATCTACGCTAAAGACGTTGTATATGGTACGTGACCTAGAGAGAGGCTCTCCCAAGAGGCGGCGACAAAACCCATCTAGGGTTCCTTCCCTCCGTCGACGATGCCACCGGTTCGTCCCATCTTCGGTGGCCTTAGGGCCTTGGAGGCGTGGCGGATCACGGCCCCTCGCCGGCGGAAGGACTCAGTGTTTTGTTTAGACTAATTTTTAGTGTCTTTTTTAAGATGTTGATGCAGCGGCTACGTCCTGAAGTTCAGAATAAGATACTCCCTGTCCTATCCTCGCTCCGATGGTGCGTCTAGCATCGATGGAGGGCGTGTGGAGTCGTATGTCCAACAGATCCCTTGGGATCCGATCGTTTTTCATTGATGTGTTTTGAGATCAGTCTCTTCCGATCTACGTTGGTCATCTTCGGCGATGTTGCTACTTTGGTGCGCCGGTCCTTTGGGGCCTTAGCACGACGACTTCCCGTCTATCTATTACAACAAGCTCTACTAAGACAAGCTTTGCCCGACTCCGGTGATGGAGGGACGAGGACGGCGGCGCGCCTTCGGCTCGTGCCAGTGTTTGTAGTCGTCGCTAGGTGGTCCATTGACCTATTTGTAATTTTTATTATTTTTAGGACTCTTTGTACTGTTTTTGATGATTATTAATAGATCGGTGGAATTTCGCAAAAAAAAAAAGACGTTGTATATGAAAGTGGATCGGCTCTTATAGGTAGATTTAGCAGTGAACGTTTGCAACTGTCGTAGATGCCCAAATCCATAATAAGTAGGGAAAAGTAACACAAGGGCAGTCAGATCTGAGATTGCAGTTTTTAGTTTTTAGAACGGGGAAATCACGTCTAACCATCTCACATAAAATAGCTTAAGAGTAGAAATTTCTCACCACATCTGCCATGATTCTTGACAGGGTAGACAGCGCCCTTCTCCATCCAGTCGACGGCCTCCGGCGGCTGCTCAAACTCATCATGGTTGTATCTCTCCTAGGCTGTGCGGTTGACCCCGACTCCCCGAGGTATGTTGTCTTGAACTTGTTGGTGAGCGGAACCGGAGAGCGCTGAGCAAACGGGACGATCTCAGGCCAGCGGGGTGACCAGGGAGTATCAACGAAACAAAAGGAGACTCGAAGTTTATGGTTTAAACGACAAACATCGTGAAATGCATAGGGGTTATTATGGACATCCCGGTCCCGCTGATGATCATTGATATGATTATGGTTGTGGCATTTCCAAACTGCAAGATAACACACTTAAGGATCCTACGACGCTTGTAGATCATTATGAAATTGATGGGGGAATACCAATCGGGGTATACCCACGAAGCGGATTCGCCAGCTGGATCGAGCCGACTGAAGCCAAGCCCAGAGCGGGTCGACTCGCCAAGTACGGCGAATGGTGCATGCTAGACCCAGGCGACTGGCGCCGACTGGAGGCCCAAGATGACGACTTGGATACAAATCCCACCAAATACTTGTAAACCCTAACTGACTGCATATATAAAGCCACCAGGGGCACCCCACGGGGTATGTCATATTAGATCTCTCTCACAATAGATTAGACCTAGTCTCTCCCTCCGGCTACGACGGTCCCATGTAAACCAATCTATGATCATATACTGGATTGATAGCAGGACGTAGCGATCCTCCGCCGAGGGAACGTGAACCTGGGTACATCGTGTGCCAATCTCGCTCCCGGATTCTCCTACGTCGCCTTGCTTCCTCTACGTAAGCTACCCCAGTAGCATCTGCCGTGCAATACCACGACAGTTGGCGCCCACCGTGGGGCTAGCGGTGCTTGGAGGGTGATAATCCGGGCGAGATCCCTCAAATTATTCATCGACGAGATTGAAGATCGGCCAGATCCAATCTCGTGGCCGTCATAGCCGTTCGTCGAGAAGACGTCTACATGGAGTCGACGTACTGCTGATGGCTGGCACCCAACGCAGCACACCATGAAAACACCAAATCGGTTCCACATGCCGCTTCAATCTCCGACTCTCTCTCTCTCTCTCTCTCAGTTATTGTTCTTTCGGTTTTTATTGTCTTATTCTGATTTGATGCCGCATGCATGTTGCTTGTACGCACCAAAGGAGATTAATCTATCAGGTACATGATCGCATCGCTACTGAGCGATCTCAGTCATCAGACCGTCAGCTCGCTATTTCCAATCATTGTAGCAGCGCGACTCCGATATCGTTGCAGCCGCGACACTCGCCTCGCCTGGAAACTCGCCATGCTGGCAAATTTGCGATGAATCCATGAGTTTTTTATTACAATTAAATAAATCTCTTTCATCGATTATTCTATTATTTTATTAAGATTAGACTAATCGTTCGTACGTGATTTTTCATATGATTACCGTGAAGAATCGATTCACGAAGACGAGGCGATTCAGGCGACTATCTTGGCGTCAGTTTTAATCATCTACCGTCCCGGCTGAGCTTGACTCGGAAAACTACAAACACGATCGGTTTCTGATAAGTTTTGGATTCGATCTCATCTTTCCTATTAATTGTACTACCGGTTGATTAAATTATTTAGACATAATCTTGCATGCAATGTTGCTCGTATGAATCCTCTGGCGCATTGATCCTGGATACAGGACGAGATCAAATTAATTGCTATAGTTCAGTTTTGCCAGTCTGCGATTCAGCGGAAGCAAATTCTACAGCTCCATCGACATTAGAGCTTTATCCATCCTCGATGAGTCAATTTCCTTGCCGGCTAGCAGTTTTTCTTATTAAGTTTCCTATTCAGTCTCCGATCTCTCCAAGTTATTGCTCCACATATAATTGACTATCTTATTTGCAATCTAATCTTTCATGCACATATGCACCGTTTGGAGAATTGACCATGAACGCAGGCGCCCTAGACCTTCAACTACGGCCATCGCCATTATTAGCAGCGCCGTGGTCGGCTTCGCCCTTGTCACGGCCAAGTGCGTGAACTCTACGAGCGCCTACAACACTAAAACTAGACCAGCACCACTGAGCACGAATAATGGTGCAATGTGCCATCCGCGTCTCGGAGACGTCCACTTCTGGGCGTGCAGTCCACTCGCCATTTCCTTTCGCAGCGGCTCCGATGATTTCTCCGCGCTCGGGGGAATCTCCACGCCCGCCACGGACTCGCCTCTCACGGATACGCCATGCTCCAGAACTCGTCTAAACGCGGACACGCTTAAAAGCGGACTCGCTAGGCTCGGGAACTCGCCACGATGGCGGACTCACCATGTCCGGTGACTCGCCCATCGCCGGCTCGTCGCCCGACCTCGCCACTCGCCGCGCTCGGGGACTCGGCACTCGGCACTCGTCGGTCGCCCAACCTCGCCACTCGCCGCGCTCGGGAACTCGGCACTCGCCAGTCGCCCGACCTCGCCACTCGCCAGTTGCCCGACCTCGCCACTCGTCACGCTCCAGACAGCGGCACTCGTCGGTCACCCGACCTCAGCACTCGCCATGCTCCGGACCCTCGCCTAAACGCGGACTCGCTAGGATCGAGTACTCGCCCGTTGCGGACTTGCTGCCGCGTCGACATCGCCATAGCGATCCCCGTCCGCCGCGTCGACATCGCCATAGCGCTACCTGCGTCCGCCGCGTCGACTTCACCATAGCCCGATCCATGTCCGCCGCGTCGACCCCGTGTCCACCGCGTCGACATCACCATAGCACGGCCTCCGTCCGCCGCATCGACCCCGTGTTCGCCGCGTCGACTTCGCCATAGCGCGACCTCCGTCCGCCGCATCGACACCGTGTCCGCCGCGTCGACTTCGCCATAGCACGACCTCCGTCCGCCATGTCAACCCCGTGTCCGCCACGTTGACTTCGCCATAGCGCGACCTCCGTCCGCCGCGTTGACCCCGTGTCCGCCACGTCGACTCTTTCCGGCTACTTCGAATGCGTACGCATCGCCTACTAAGGGACCTTCATCGTCCGAGTAGCCAGAGAGGGTCGCATGCCATGCTGCATGGACTCACCACTGGGCTTCTCTTCCCCCCGGGAAAAATCTATTCGCCTTTGTCAACCTTTGAAAGAGCGACTCGCAATGGCCAAGTAGTGCGGACGAGGACTCGCAAACCGAGCCTCAGATCGTCCATGAAAAACGCTAACCGAGAGCCATCATTGGAGTCGCCTTGCTCGACTGGCCTTCCGGGCCAAGACAAATGGTTGTGCTACACAAACAACACCATGTCATTCTCAACCTTAGACAGAGCGACTCGCACGGCCAAGTACTGCGGATGAGGACTCGCAAACCGAGCCTCAGATCGTCTAGGAAAAACGCCCAGCCGGGAGCCGTCTTTGGAGTCGCCATGCGACTGGCCCCCCGGGCCAAGACGAGAGACTCGCTAACAAAAACAACGCAATCAACATCATCGCAGACTCGCAATCATCGCGGACTCGCCACACTCGGGGACTCTCCCCTCGCGGACTCGCAATCATCACGGACTCGCCACACTCGGGGACTCTCCCCTCGCGGACTCGCCCGGACTTGCCATACTAACATCTAAGTTTCTTTACACTCGTATATGCATCTCCATTCATTCTCCAAAGCCGACCATGCAGTCGCATTTGACCCTTTTAGGGACCAAACTCATACTTGGGATCGGTTTCAGTTTTGTCTGCTCACGTCCGTCGAAGTAGAGAGGCTGGGTACCAAAAGGCCGACCTTGTCTCCGGGTTCAACAGTCTGGCATCGCGTCCCTGTTACCCGGCAAGCGTTTGATGCTGGAGGTCTGCCTACTCATGAAAAGACACGCATAAACCTTACATACTGTCCATCGATCCACATAACAAAAGTGCATTTTATTTCAACGTCTACAATTCGCACGTCTTACAATTGTTCAATATATTATGCAAGTATATCTTAATACAATTGTATTTTTTTCTCCTTCTCAGCAAAACGGTCTGGTGTCTTTCTCGCTACTCCGCGCTCGGGGATTCGGCGCTCGCGGTCACTCGGCCTCGCCGCTCGCCGTGCTCGGGGACTCGGCGCGCTACAGACAGCGCCACTCGCCGGTCGCCCGACCTCGCCACTTGCCGCACTCGGGGGATCGGTGCTCGCCGGTCGCTCGACCTCGCCACTCGCCGCGCTCGAGGGCTCGGCGCTCGCCAGTCGCCCGACCTTGGCACTCGCCGGTCGCTCGACCTCGCCGCTCGCCACGCTCGGGGACTCGTCACTCTCCGCGCTCGGGGACTCGGAACCCGTCGGTCGCTCGGCCTCGACTCTCGCCGGTCGCTCGACCTCATCACTCACCGCGCTCGGGGACTCGGCACTCGCCGGTCGCTCGACCTCGCCGCTCGCCGCGCTTAGGGGCTCAACGCTCGCCGGTCGCTCGACCTCGTCCTCGCCGCGCTCGGGGAGTCGACGCCCGTCGGTCGCTCGGCCTCGTCACTCGCCGCGCTCGGGGACTTGGCGCTCGCCGGTCACTCGACCTCGCCGCTCGCCATGCTCGGGGACTCGTCACTCTCCGCGCTCGGGGCTCGACGCTCGACGCTCGCCGGTCGCTCGACCTCGCCCCTCGCCGCGCTCGGGGACTCGGCGCCTGTAGGTAACTCGACCTCGCCACTCGGCACGCTACAGACAACGTCGCTCGCCGGTCGCTTGGCAGCAACTACTACTATTTTCAGAATATGCATCTCTAAAGAGCCTCAAGTCGCCTCTACAAGCCAACTCGAGCCTCGGGGACTACTCCTAGGCATGCTGCGTGTACGCGTGGTTCCGCGACCATGGCTCACCCTCGTCGACTTGCCACCGCGAACTCTCCACTCGCGTACTCTCCGCGCTCGGGGACTCGCCACCGCGGACTCGCCCTCTCGTACTCGACACGCTCGGGGAGTCGCCCTCGCGTACTCAACGCGCTCGGGGACTCGCCACCGCGGACTTGCCCTTGCGTACTCAACACGCTCGGGGACTCGACGCGCTCCAGACAGCGGCACTCGCCGGTCGCTCGACCTCGCCACTCGCCGAGCTCAGGGAATCGGTGCGCTCCAGACAGCGGCACTCGTCGGTCGCTTGCCCTCGCGTACCCAACACGCTCGGGGACTCGACGCGCTCCAGACAGCGCCACTCGCCGGTCGCTCGACCTCGCCACTCGCCACCGCGGACTTGCCCTCGCGTACTCAACACGCTCGGGGACTCACAACCACGGACTCGCCCTCGCGTACTCTCCACGCCCGGGCACTCACCGGTCGCTCGACCTCGCCACTCGCCGTGCTCGGGGAATCGGCAAGCTTCACGTTCGGGGACTCGCCGGCACTAGCGGCTTCTCCGAAACCCCGTGTCTTTCGCCAATTGGCCATCACCGACTGGCTCACGCCTACCGCCTCCCGCTTCATGGTTCTTTTCTCCGTTCAGGAGCTCGTCGCCGATTCGCCACGACCCATCGTCAAGACTCTCCGGGCCCTGCCTCAAGCCCGCGTCGAATCGACAACGCGCTCGGGGACTACTGATGGGGGGATACCAATCGGGGTATACCCACGAAGCGGATTCGCCAGCTGGATCGAGCCGACTGAAGCCAAACCCAGAGCGGGTCGACTCGCCAAGTACGGCGAATGGTGCATGCTAGACCCAGGCGACTGGCGCCGACTGGAGGCCCAAGATGGCGACTTGGATACAAATCCCACCAAATACTTGTAAAACCTAACTGGCTGCATATATAAAGCCACCAGGGGCACCCCCACGGGATATGTCATATTAGATCTCTCCCACAATAGATTAGACCTAGTCTCTCCCTCCGCCTACGGCGGCTCCTATGTAAACCAATCTATGATCATATACTGGATTGATAGAAGGACGTAGCGATCCTCCGCCGAGGGGACGTGAACCTGGGTATATCGTGTGCCAATCTCGCTCCCGGATTCTCCTACGTCGCCTTGCTTCCTCTACGTAAGCTACCCCAGTAGCATCTGCCGTGCAATACCACGACATAAATCGTTGGGATCACAGTTGAAAAGAAGAGAGAAAACCAGAAGTATTTTGGGTAAAGTCCGAAGTTGTTCAAAGTAATCAAAAACGAGTTTTTGATCATGAGGAAATATTAAGTATGTTTTTAATATTTAATTACTAGAATTAATAATAAAAATAATACTTAAAATTAATTATAATTGGAAGCTTCCTTAATAGGCCAAATCCTCGGAGGGAAAAGGCCAAAGAGGGATCCGCACCTAGGGCCACCGCCACCGGTCTCTTTGGGACGCGCACATGGGGCGGGTGGGGCCCACCTGACAGGTCGGCGCCGCCTCCCTTGGTCGTCGTACGCCTCCCTCCTCCCTTGCCAGCTGGCAATGTGGGGGTCCCTCCTTCCTCCTATATATAGAGGGGAATAGGAGAGAAGAAAAATAACAAGAAATAAATTGGGAATTCCTAAGGCAATTTTCCTTAGGTATTTTCCCCTCTCTCTCTCTGTTGAATATCGTGTGAGTGGTTCTAAGAAGAACTACGCACATGAGAGACGACACCACCCCGGCTCGCTGTTGGGCCGTTAGATCCTAGTTCCAAAAGTTCTAATTCCGCATCCAAGATGTATCAGGGAGAACGAAGGTCTTCTTCAGAAACCGGACATGTGCGAGACCACGGAGAAGAAGAGAGAAAACCGGAAGTGTTTTGGGTAAAGTCTGAAGTTGTTTGAAGTGATCAAAAACTCGTTTTTGATCATGAGGAAATATTAAGTATGTTTCTAATATTAATTACTGGAATTAATAATAAAAATAATATTTAAAATTAATTATAATGGCCAGCTTTCTTAATAGGCCAAATCCTCGGAGTGAAAAGGCCGAAGAGGGAGCCCCACCTAGGGCCACCGCCGTCGGTCTCTTTGGGCCACACGCATGGGACGGGTGGGGCCCACCCGGCAAGCCGGTGCCGCCTCCCTTGGCCGTCGTACGCCTCCCTCCTCCCTTGCCAGCTGGCAATGTGGGGGCCCCTCCTTTCTCCTATATATGCAGGGGAATAATAGAGAAGAAAAATAACTAGAAATAATTTGGGAATTCCTAAGGTAATTTTTCATTAGGGATTTTTCCCTCTCTCTCCGTTGAATATCGTGTGTGTGGTTCCAAGAAGAACTACGCGCGTGAGAGACAACACCATCCGGACACGCCGTCGCGCTGTTAGATCCCAGTTCCAGAAGGTCTAATTCCGCATCCTAACTAGATCAGGGAGAACGGAGGTCGTCATCACAAACCGGTCGTGTGCGATGTTGGAATTTTTGCCTAAATAACCCCAGCCCATTTATTACATTCTAATAAATTTCTAAAATCAAAGCCCACTTGGCCCATTCATCCAAGGCAAGAGGTGGGACAAAAGTTTAGTCCCACATTGCTAGTTGAGTGAAAATTGGATCAGCTTATAAGAAGAGCTCTTACACCACTTGTATGAGCTTGAGAAGATAAGATATATAAACGCGCGCTCCTTCTCCTTATCGCTTGACACATCACGCCTCGCCTCGCCTCGTCACGACACGCGCGCGCGGAGGGGAATCTCGCTGAGCTGAGCTTTATTTTGCCACGCATGAATGATATATGAATAGTTGTACAGAAGCTGAAACGTTTTGCTCGAGTGGATTGTTAATACGAGCTAAGTGGAAATGCTTGTTCGCTTTAGCTTCCGCCTCTTCGTTTCATCTCATGTGCAGCATGTTCCTTCCCTCTGTGCCTATAAAAGAGAGAGATGTCGTGCCTCCTCTCAAACACACCATCGCACACCCCTTTGAACCTCCAGTTTCATAGCACTGTGCTACCTAGATCTTTCCCATCCCGTCTTACGGCGTGCACCACGAGCCGGGACAATAGGCCTCCGAGACCCCACTGGTTCGAGTCCTGTACGGGAGAAGGGCGATAAGTTTTGGGGGAGCTCTATTGGCATGACTACTGGCTTTATCACGGACTCCTTCAAGGATAGCGGCAGCATCGACGTCTTTACCAACGACGACTTCTTCCCCGATATCAACAACCTCTTTCTCGATGACATGGCTAATGACGGTGCCAACGCCAACGCTGGTGGTTCATTTGCTGTGATGTTCATCCTATTTCTCAACCTTGTTCTGATCTTATCTCAAGTTTTATGCCTTGAAATCCTTTTGGTTATCTTCCTTAATCTGTATTCGCTAATTCACATGATTAGTATAATTTATATTATTCTATTCATATTTTATCTAGCGTTTATCATGGTTAATTCTCTTGGTAAATTGCTCTTTTATTCAACAATCCAAAAACCTTATTTCAGGCAATTTGTCCCAAGTGGCTTTTGTTTCGATGAAGCCACCTGTGTTTGAAGGTGTCAATTACAAAAGATGGCGTGTGAGAGCAGTGCTCTGGTTTCAAACCATGAGCTGCTATAATGTCATCTATGGTGCACCTGAGGGAGATCTTAATCCTGCTCAAGAAGAGGCGTCCCAAAAACTTGATACCACTTTCAAGGCTGCCTTGATCAGCATTCGTGGCAACAATATTTTCGATTCATACGTGTAATTTAGCAATGGAAAGGATATGTGGGATGCGCTCGAGATAAATTTTGGAGTCTCCGATGCTGGCAGTGAATTGTATGTCATGGAACAATTCTATAAATATAAGATGGTTGATGTCCGCCCTATTGTGGAGCAGGCTCATGAAATACAGTCACTTGCCAGGGATCTCGAGCACTTCACTTGTGTGTTACCGAACAAGTTTATTGTCGGAGGCATTATTGCCAAGCTTCCCCCGTCATGGAGGAATTTTGCTATTTCTCTGAAGCACAAGAGACAAGAGTTTTCTGTGACGGACCTTATTGGGACTCTTGATGCGGAAGAGAAGGTGAGAGCAAAATACACACGTGCTCGAGGTACGAGGGAGTTTCTACTGCCAATCTGGTACCAAAAAAGAACTTCCAGCCTCACAAGTTCAAGAACAAGGGCAAGTTTGATGGCAAAGAAAAGTTCGATGGGAAGAACAAGGCCTCATAGTCCACCAGTTTCAATAAGACTGATAAGAAGAAAGGTGCTTGTCATGTGTGCGGTGATCCTAATCATTGGGCTCCTGCTTGTCCCAACCGCTTTGACAAGCGCCAGCATGGGAAGGGCAGCAAGACTGCAAATGTTGTCATGAGCGAGGTTGATATGAAAGATGTTGGGTATGGTATATTACCTACTATTTTTTTATTATGTCATTCTCCTGATTGGTGGATTGACACATACGCTAATGTACATGTCTGTTCTGATATTTCCATGTTTTCTTCATATCAGGTCAGAGGGACTCAACTGTGCTGATGGGGAACGACTCGCATGCTTCCGTTCATGGTGTTGGTACAGTCGATCTGAAGTTCACTTCGGGAAAGAGCGTGCGCCTGAAGAACGTGTATCATTTTCCATTAATAAATAAAAATATTGTTAGCGGATCTTTTCTGTGTCAAGACGGCTACAAGATTGTATCCAAGTCCAATAAATTTGTAATTTATAAGTATGGAACCTTTGTTGGTAAAAGTTATGAGTGCGGAGGCTTGTTCCGCTCATATTTACACGAATTTTGAATCAAATGTCTGGTATTCTCGTCTTTGCCATATTAAATTTGGTTGTATGATGCTGCTAGCCAAAATGAATTTAATCCTTTATTTCATTACTATTAAGGGATCTAAGTGCCAAGTCTGCATGCAAGCTAAACAACCTCGTAGGTCACATACGACTGCAGAGGTGAGAAATTTAACACCACTAGAGCCTGACTAGAGCTCATACATTCTGATCTTTGTGACATGAATGATGTGTTGACAAAAGGTGGAAAGAAATATTTCATGACTTTGATCGATGACTCTACGATATACTGTCATGTGTATCTTCCGAAATCAAAAGATGAGGCTTTGAGTTTCTTCGAAATCTATAAAGGTGAAGCAGGAAATCAACTTGATCAAAGATTAAGAGGCTTAGGTCTGATCGTGGTGGAGAGTATTTTTTCAATGAGTTTGATTCCTTTTGTGCGGAACATGGCATAATTCATAAGAAGATGCCTCCCTACTCACTCCAGTAAAATGGAGTAGCCAAAAAAGAGAATCGTACTCTAACAACTTTGGTTAACGCCATGTTAGATACATCGGGTCTCTCCAAGAAATGGTGGGGGGAGACACTATTGACTGCGTGTCATGTCCTAAACCGAGTTCCCACAAAGAACAAAAAAATTACTCCATTCAAAGAATGGGATAAGAAAATGTTAAAACTCTCTTACTTATGTACTTGGGGTTGTTTGGCAAAAGTTAATGTACCAATTCCCAAGAAGCGCAAGCCTAGACCAAAAACCATTGATTGTGTTCTTCTGGGCTACGATTTCCATAGCATTGGTTATAGATTCTTGATAGTAAAATATAAAGTACCTAACATACATGTTGGTACAATCATGGAGTCGACTAATGCGACTTTCTTTGAGGATATATTTCCTATGAAAGATAAACCTAACTCATCAAATCTGGAGATACCTAGTTCATATGATCAGTAATTTGCTACAATTTTCGAACCTACCATTCCAATTGAACACTTCAAAAGTCCTAAGGAGGATAATAATTAAGTTCATAAAAGGAGCAAGAGACAAAGGACTGCAAAGTCCTTTGGTGATGATTTCATTGTGTACCTTATGGATGACACTCCCACTTCCATTTCAGAAGCCCATGCATCTCCTGATGCTGACTACTAGAAGGAATCCATCTGTAGTGAGATGGATTCCATCTTAGCTAATGGAACATGGGAGATCACTGATCGCCCTTATGGGTGCAAACCTGTAGGATGCAAGTGGGTGTTTAAGAAAAAACTTAGACCTAATGGTACTATTGATAAGTACAAGGCACGACTTGTGGCTAAAGGTTATACTCAAAAATAAGGTGAAAAGAGTTCTTTGACACTTACTCACATGTTGCTAGATTGACCACCATTTGGGTACTAATTTCATTGGCTGCCTCTCATGGTCTTCTCGTCCATCAAATGGACGTTAAGACAGTTTTCCGAAATGGAGAGTTCGATGAGGAAATTTATATGGATTAGCCAGATGGTTTTGTGGTAAGTGGTCAAGAAGGAAAGGTGTGCAAGTTTTTGAAGTCTTTATATGGCCTAAAACAATCCCCTAAGCAGTGACATGAGAAGTTTGAAAGAACTTTAACTACTCCGGGCTTTGTTGGAAATGAAGCTGACAAATGTGTATACCATCGCCATGGTAGGGGTGAGGGATTCATCCTTTGTTTGTATGTTGATGACATACTGATTTTCGGAACCTAATGCAATTAAGGAATCAAGGATTTCTTATCTCATTCTTTTGAGATGAAGGATCTAGGAGTAGCTGATGTTATCATGAACATCAAGCCATTGAGAGATGATGATGGTGGGATTACGTTGCTTCAGTCCCACTATGTGGAAAAGGTCTTGAGTTGTTTCGGGTATAGCGACCGCAAGTCTTCTCCTACACCATATGGTCCTAGTGTGTTGCTACGAAAGAATCTAGGAAATGCTAGATACCAACTTAGATACTCTCAAATTATTGGTTTGATTATGTATTTAGCTAGCACCACGAGGCCTGACATCACCTTTGCCGTGAGCAAACTCAGTCAATTTGTTTCAAATCCAGGAGATGATCACAGGCATGCTCCTGAGAGAGTTATGCGCTAACTAAAAGGCACTGCGAGCTATGGCATTTACTATATCGGGTATCTGAGGGTACTAGAGGGTTATAGTGATTCAAATTGGATATCTGATACTGACAAGATAAAGGCCACGAGTGGATATGTATTCGCACTTGCCGGTGGCGTTGATTCTTGAAAGTCTTGCAAGTAGACCATCTTAACAAGGTCAACTATGGAAGCAGAACTCACAGCGTTAGACACAACCACTGTTGAAGCAGAGTGGCTTCATGAACTCTTGATGAACGTACCTGTGGTTGAAAAACCAATACCCGCAATCCTTATGAATTGCGATAATCAAACCGTGATTTTCAAAGTAAATTGTTCTAAGGATAATATGAAGTAATCAAGACATATGAAGAGGAGGCTGAAACCTGTTAGGAAAATGAGAAACTCCGGAGTTATTGCATTGGATTATATCCAAACATCTAAAAACTTGACAGATCATCCCTTCACAAAGGGTCTATCACGCAACGTAATAGAAAATGCATCAAAGGAGATGGGTATGAGACCCACAATATAAGTTTTCCACAGTGGTAAACCACTCTATGTGATCGGAGATCCCATGAATTAGAATTGGGAGACAAGCTGATGGTTAGCTGAGAGGAAAGCATCCCTACTTTAATAAACATCACTCCATGAAGATGCAATACTTTCCTATTCTGCATGGCAAGTTGATTTATTATCTTAATATGTTCTAAGTGGCTTATGTTAAGGAGAGATGTCCTGTATAATATATTTTGAAGAACACACCTATATGAGTCTGACTGTTAAACGTCGCAGTCTATGAGAGTAGGGTGCTCTTTAATAAACTCATGAAAGTCTATGACGTATGACACATAAGCTCCACCTGCGGGAAAGTCTCACGGTAACCTAGTATCGATCGAGCTTTGTGTGAAGCTAGGTTGGTAGCAAACTTGCAGTTCAAGGCATAGTTTATTATACAAGTTGCAGCCTAGTATAACATAAAGCTCTAGGTGGAAGTTTAACTTAACAGTCTCCACTGTAGTACCGGTATATAAACAATATTTTAGAATCAAAGGAAAACTTCATGTGTCTCTAGGATCTGGTGGGAGATTGTTAGAATTTTTTCCTAAATAGGCCTCCCATTTATAACATGCCAATAAATTAGTGAAATCCTACAGGCCCACTCTATTCATGCAAGGCAAGAGGTGGGACAGAAGTTTAGTCCCACATTGCTTGTTGAGTGTAAGTTGGACCAGCTTATAAGAAGAGCTCTTCCACCACTTGTACGAGTTTGGGAAGAGAAAACATATGCACGCGCACTCCTCCTCCTCGCTCGCTCGCCACGCCACGCCTCGCCAAGTCACGACACGCGCACGCCGCGGGTTGTAGGAATCTCGTCGAGTTGAGCATTATTTGCCACACATGAATGGTATATAAAGAGTTGTACAGAAGCTGACATGTTTTGCTTGAGTGGATTTTTAATATGATCTAAGTGAAAATGAATGCGAGCTGAGTGGAGGCTGTCCGGTTTCTGGATGCCACATGTTCGCTTCAGCTTTCGCCTCTTCATTTCATCTCCTGTGCAGCCTGTTTGCCTTCCCTTTGTACCTATAAGAGAGAGACGTCGCGCCTCCTCTCAGACACACCATCGCACACCCCTTTGCGCCTCCAGTTTCAGAGCACTGCGCTATCTAGATCTTCCCATCCCGTCTTGCAGCGTGCACCGCGAGCCGGTATAGTAGGCCTCCGATACCCCGCTGCTTTGAGTCCTATACGGGAGAAGGGCGATAAGGTTTTTGGGGAGAGCTATTGGCGCGACTACTAGCTTCATCATGGACTCCTTCACGGATAGCGGCAGCCGACATATTTCCTAACGATGACTTCTTCCCTGACATCAGCAACCTCTTCCCCAACGACATGGCTGATGACGGTGCCAACGCCAACACTGGTGGTTTATCTGATGTGATGTACATCCTCTTTCTTAACTTTGTTTTGATCTTATCTCAAGTTCTATGTCTTGCAATCCATTTGGTTATCTTCCTTAATTTGTATTCGCTAATTCACATGATTAGTTTAATTTCTATTATCCTATTCATGTTTTACTAGCATTTATCATGGTTAATTATCTTGGTAAATTGCTCTTATATTCAACATGCGAGACCACGGAGGTGCTGCCACTTGTGGCACCAGAGCTGCCATGCAAGAGCCAGGAGGTGTCGTGTGAGGATCAAAATGCGACCTTGAGATCGGCTACGAGTATGACTACATCGTCAATGTTCTCGTGAATGTGTACGCTTTCGATCTACAATTGTATGTCGCCAAAACCTCCTTCTCGTTACTGCATAAACTCATAGATAGATCTTGGCAGTCGTCTTGTTCTAGCTAGAATTTTTTTTTGTTTTCTGCTACAAACCCCTTCACAGAAATCACGGCACTAAGGGTAGCACGCGTGTTAGTGTTCTGCAGATCCTTTGACATCTCCATTGCGTTCATATTCAGAGTCCTCTTGGTGCCATCAGGGTTGCGATCATCAAGTTTACGCTCAGCATCCGCACCATCACTCACATTTTTTCATGGGGCTGATTGCAGGATCCTTGTAATCATCATCATTGTCTAGCGAAGCATCCTCATATGATCTCTTCAGGCTAATCCTCAAAACCTCCTCTTCCTAAAACCATCCACCACGGCGAGGGCCGCGCGGCACATAAATCCTCGGCTCCGGCATGGCCTGAACGACACGACGCTTTGCTAGCATACATGAGCCATATTGCATGTTCTTTTCCTCCCAAGCTCCGTCCCCACACTCCTCGTGATCATGGCCAAGGAGACCACACCGTTTGCAAAAGAACGGAATCTTTTCATACTTCACTGCTAACCTCTTTTTTCCCTCTCCGGTAACCGAGAGTGAGATGAAGCGCATTAGAGATTTTGCTGCATCAATCATCACTCTAATCCTTAACCCTCATAAAAGGGCTTCGGGGACATCTGCACTTCTTTCACCTTGCCAAACCTTTGTGCAATATCATCAACCACCTCGGTCTTCATGTATAGCTCTAGAATTCCATGGATTTGCGCCCACACGTGCATACCGCCAAAGGTCACCTCTTCCGGATCAACCAGGCCATCATAATCCTCTATGAGCAAACCCAACTTCAAAAAGTCCAGGGGCCCTGGTGCACAACCTTCTTCCAATCCCCAAGATAGTGCATCTTGAATATGAATATATTTTCACCCGCTTCCTGACTGTCCGGCATCCTTGACAGGTTCTGGACCGCCTTCATCTTCTCAAAAAGAGCTTCAGAGCCGAACGATCTAGTTGTGAGGACTTTGACGATCGCCATCCATCGCGCCTTCTTGCAAAACCCCTTGACAACCGCCACACCTAGGAGAACATCATCACAGAGTCCCGGATGCTTCAGCATATCATCAATCTCCCCTTCATCTCCCTTCTTCCCTCCCGACGCACTAGGAGACCCTGCCATCGTGAGATCTAGCCAGAACCCTAGGCGAGAAACTAGGACAACAGCGAGCGAACAGCATGGGGATCAGATCGATCTCTCCCGATCCTTAATAGGGGAGCAATCCAATTCAAGATCAACTAGGCCATTATAGATCTCACGAGGCGAAAATCGCCTCGGAGCACAGAAACCCTAATCGAGAAGGTACTCAGTTAGTTAATTATGTCTGTGTATGTATTCCGTGACGAAAGGAATCGGTCGACTATACAATATAAGCTACCATTGTACTATAGCAAATACAACCGACCGGACAGCTACCTTTTGTGTCGGCGATATAGGCATGCGTCGTGCAGCAGGCTAGCTTTGTACCAAAGCAAAATCGATCAGGCAAAGCGAGCTAATAGAGGAAAGGCTTATGCGGGATACATACATACGTGAGTATAGCGGGCAGCCGGCTAGTCCCGCATAGGCTTTCCTGCTGCACGCACACATATTTCATTATGCTCAAGATAAGCTGATATGTATGGTTTTGATTCGCAAAAAAAAAAAGATATATATGGTTTTGACAAACATTGTGAAGCTGCAGTCCATATATTGGATTCACAGACATATTTCATTATGTGACATTGGCACATATAGGGAGCATGTATATGGGCAGCTCCTCCCTGATTAAATTTGGGCACCGTTCATGAGCGCCGGCTTCATTTCCCACGCGGCCAACTGTGACACTCTGATGTCTGCCTTGCCGTTGTTGAAGACGTGAAGATGGGCATTCTTGCCCGTAGCGAGCGACGGGTAGACCCGAGAGAGGATGCACGTCCTCCCCCCAGCCCCAAAGCTCTCCACTACAGAGCGGTCAATCTATAAGGACAAAAAGAAAGAAATCAGTGAAATACACGCTAGTATAGTACTAGGCGAGGCGTCTACATACCAAGCTTCTCAGTGTTATTATCTTGCCCTGTGAAATGTCAGTATCAACAAATCCTGCGAAGGTCGGCCGGTACAGGTTCGGGCTCAGAGATGAACTGCACCAGTGTGACAAAGCAACAAACCACCAGTACATTAGTTACTACTACTAACGAGGAAGGACAAATGAGAGCCATGGGATGCCATCAGTAAAGGCACAAATCGTACCTCGTGGGATCGGTGCACATGAGCACCACGGGCTTCGTGTTGTTCCTGCCAACCGCCCTGAAAACCCTGAAGAACACCGCGGTTTTCTCCTGCAGTTTGGCCGAGGCGAGAACCCACAGACCAAAAGGGCCCACGCCACCCTTATCCGCACCCCATAGGCTGCACAGCTTCTGGGCATCGTAAGCGAGTGCTGGGTCCAGCGCCTCCATTCCTTCCATGCTCAGCACCTCAAAGGTAACCTCGACATCAGCCTGATGAACAATCACATAGACTAGATAAGTACACCAGTTGGCTGCTATGGAAAATAATGTTAATACAAGCAAGGCCTACAATATCAGTCAGTTTTTTTGGAACAAATGAAAAGGTACCTTTCACAAAGAGATCTTTCAAGACTCTGTGTGGCAAGCTTAGCCGTAAGCAATTGGATGATGACATTAGGAACAAGTACATGGACTATTAGAAAGCTGCATCCATGCGAGCTCTCAGCATGGACTCCATGGATTAACAGGACCCCGAGATTGCTACCAGGTTAGTGCTCATCAGTACATATTTCCCCAATTTGTGTTCTCATACAGAAATTGTTATGAGTGAAACTCTGATGTCTCCTTCGTGGCCAAAGGGGTACTGCTCTACTTCCAATTGTAACTATCACGCCCCACATAAGTTAATTTTGGTCTAGTGACTGGGTAAATTTGAGAATTAGCATGTGGTTCATCTGTCATATGAATATATATGGACTCCTATACAATACGCATGAGTGGCTTTCTGCTCCCACAAAACTGTTAATCCTAATGCAATTGTGTTATGTGCATATAGCAGTGCAGCATTCGTTACATGAAGCACAGGTTTAGAAGGAAGAGCTTAGGAGTGCAAGTGGTAGTGAGGGCTACAAGTAATACACAGCTTATACTAATGGTTTGCTGATTGCATATAAAATGTGTCTCAAAATACAAGTGGCAGGCAAAATATTGTAGCTTGTAGGTAGCTTTGATATAATGAGATGCCATGCTATCCTATAATTTTGCACATGCCATTTCACCCTGTTAATATGGGTCTAAGAATACCACACGCAAATGGCAGTTCTGGTAGCAAACACATGCATAAACATGCCGATGGTCTGCTACTATAAATTTTGCATGAGCGTGAAATGTACTGCTCGTTCCCTAAACCTGATTTCAACATAAAATCAATACAAGACCCTAGCTGGTTCATCTATACCTTTCGGCAAAGGTTATATTAAATAAATTTCAGCCACATTGTCACCAGTAAGATAATAAATATCATTTTTTAAGAAAATGCAAAGGAGTCTTTGAGTCTCATTTCATTGAACAGATAGAGTTTGGTTTACAGGCCTCCTAAAAGGGAAAAGGGAAAAAACAGAAAAAGAACTAATGTACATCCCATGTCGTCAGGGGGACAGTCCTTAGACCCAGGGCTCCAGCTTGTTCCCACAGGCCTGCTTCCTCTTTGATTGAGGTTAAGAGTTGGTTGAAAGAGGGCCAAATCTGGTCAAAGGCACAGCTGTTACGGTGCTTCCAAACCATCCAGGGTAGAAGCAGAACTGTGGTGTGGAGGCCCTTACGAAGGGGTTTAGGAGTCACGCCCTTTGCTTCAGCAAGCCAGGAGAAAAGGGACTTGTCATCATTGCTTGTGACTCTGCAGGTCATGCGCAGCCAGGCTAGTGTATCATGCCATATCTGTTTGGTGAAGGGGCACTCGATCTGCAGATGGCGCATTGTCTCGGGTGCCTGATCACAGAGGAGGCAGCGTGGGTGGCATTGCAGGTCATGGCGTTCCAGTCGCTCGGCGGTCCAGCAGCAATCGAGGAAGGTGAGCCAGTGGAACATTTTGACGCGCGGTGGTGCCCATGCTTTCCAGATGGATATCCAGGCTGGGCAGGTCAGCGATCCTTGGAAGGAGGCAAGGTAAGCTGAGTGTGCAGAGTAGTTGCCACTGGTGGTCCATCTCCAGAGCAGGCGATCCGGGGTGTCGGAGAGGACAGTGCCCACGATCAGATGCCAAATCTGCAGGTACTGCCCTATCTTGTGAATGCCTAGGACTCCTTGTATGTCGCGAGCCCAGCTGTTGCCCTGCACCCCGTCAGCAACAGTCCTGATTTTGCATCGCCTCTTGGGAACGCAAGCATGGAGCAATGTGGCGATTTCCATGATGGACCTGCCGCCGATCCACCGGTCTTCCCAAAACTTGGCGGTGGTGCTGTTCCCGACAAGCATGGTGGTGGAGGCAAAGAAGAACTCGCGCTCTGCAGCCATGAACCGCAGGTCGAGGTCGTGACAGGCTCAATGCTAATTACGGTTGATCCAGGGTGCGACTTGGGAGAGAGCCACCTCAAAGGGTAAATATTGACTGAAGAATCGGCTCAAATTTCACTACTATCGAAGCACTAACGCACAAAATGAGGACTGACTAGAAGGTGGAAACTAATTACTTGTGGTAAGCACATTTACCTGTGCTGTTTGTATTCCAGTGACCTCGACAGAGTCGCCTGGCTTGATCACCCGGTCATTAAGACTGGCCAGCTTCCCTCTAAGAGCCTCCACCTCCTCGACCGGCCACTGCAGCAGCTGTTTGCCACCATGTTCAAGCCAGACTTTCCTTGGTATCGCCTAAAAGTATCACACACATGCCAATTTAGTTAGAATGAGACCAACTTGCAAAATTGCTCGCAAAATACATTAAGCTTGATCATGCAGGATAGATAGTAAGTTTCAAAATCTTACTTAGTACTAAGGAGTGCTTGATCTGATAGCGTGTATTATTTAGCATGATGATTAAGAACGGATGGCATATCAGAAGTTAACTAAACAACTTAGAAATTCCTTTTGATTGATTGGCTTGCTAACCAGGTTCATGGATCACCCAAGTGGTAATGCTATAGGAAGAAAATAACTGAACCTCAAGAGTCAACTCTATTGTTCAACTTATGAAGTAGATATGTGAAATGTATTCTACTGGGCATTTTACGGTGGGGCTAGTGGCAGACCTAGATCTGGACCACTTGGTTTCAGTTGAGACTACTAATCTTATGGCATAAGATTATATTCAAATCTCAGACTGAAACACAAAATCACCAATTCTATAGCCTAGTTGACTTGATGTCAGTGCTCCCCTGCCTAAAGGAGTAATTTTAAGATTTCTGGTGCTTTTAAGTTCAAGGTTAAACTTGATTTCTGGATGGAAATGGCTATTGCTTGCTTATAACTTAGTAATATAAGGAGTTCTAAAATTACATATGCACAGTACCTGGATTCCAGCCCACCCCTTGGCCTTGTCATCATCAACGGTGTCGGACTCGTTGGCCCAGCCCCAAAGTATCCTGCGTTGCTTCGACGGGTCGTAGAATGTCTTGGACGCATAGAAATTGCCGTAATCGTACCGCAGATGGTGCTCGTCGCCGGCAGGGTTGTCTGGCACATACCGCTCCATGTTACAGTCATAAGCGCCCACAGTGTAGTAGTCATAGCGGCGCGTGTCGAGGCTGTTTTTCAGGATATGTTTTACCCGTGCAGAAGAAGGAACAGATGTATCGAGACCCTTTTGCCAGCCGCCAACCATGACCGGATAAAAGTCAGGACACTCCCACATCCCTGTGGACCCCGAGTGAAGCGGCCACCTAACTCGCGTCCACCGCTTGAAGTCCTGGCTCCGGTAGAGGTAGGCTACGCCTCGGGTGGTTCCCTCGCGGCTGCCGACGAGAAGGCGCCAGAGGCCATCAGCGCGCCAAGCTGTGGTGGGATCCCGGAACAGCGTCTTGTTCATCTCGCCCTCAGGCACAATCACTGGATTACTGGCAGGCTTGATCCACTCGCGGAGGAGTGGATCAGAACTGTTCCTGGGGTAGGCCAAGTTCTGTACCTGGTAACTCCAGTCCTTGATCTCCTGGATGATTCCTGTGTACATGATAACGGGCGTGGCGTCAGGCAGCATTGTCGCTGAGCCCGACCAGCAGCCGTACTTGTCAGCCTTGATGCTGGGCCTGAGAGCTGGCTCCAGCACCACCCAGTTTATAAGGTCTCTTGATACTGAATGTCCCCAGACAATGTTCCCCCAGACGGCGCCCTCAGGGTTGTACTGATAGAAGAGATGGTACCATCCCTTGTAGTACATGGGTGCTGCAAACACAAAATTATCGTCAGAAATTTATACAAATTAATTTGTTGGTACAATGCTGATGAAATCATGTCCAAATGTATACTATTCTAGATATAATGATGACTCCCAACACATGTAACAACAGTCGTGGAATCCTAGATGATTTAACAGAACAAAACACACATTCCATTGGAATCACAAAAAGTAGTAAAGGAAACTGAACATGCCAGAAGATTTGACAAGGTAAAGCTAAGTTAAAGAAAGTGAACATCACAACAGAAGTTTCAATACATCTTTTACCCAGCGACAGCGATCTGAGGAATCCAGTACTCCTCAGAACGCAGCCCGGGCAACATCCAACACCCAGCACTTTCTTTGAAGTAACTAGAGGTAATGCATACCCAACTGAATGATCTAGAGGGCTCCTAAATGAAAAAAAAAAACTCTATCCCAATCATGGTGTTAGTGTCTAGAAGATTCAGGTATTACCCCGCAGTGTATGGTTAAGCACTGCAAATACAAAGCCAACTGTACAGCAAAGTTGCAGTTCAGGCAATCTTAGAAAGTTGAGGTGATGAGGGAGCACAATGTTGAGCAAGGCATATAGCAAACCGTGTTTCTGAAAACAATGTCTACCCAACATAATGCTCTAGTATGGGAAAATTCCTAAATGAAGAAAGGAACTCCGTCCGAAATGATGGTGTTAGTGCCCAGACAATTCAACTATTTCCTCAAGAGCCTATGATTAAGGGCTGCTCCTTTCTGTGATGTGTTATTACAAGACCATGGTGACCATCAGATTCATCTCGCGATAACAGAATGCATACGTTACTGTGAAAGGAATTTCTAATAAGCACAACCAAATAGATACTACTGTATAGTATACCAGCACCTAACCAGGGCACATGAAGCAAGGTCCAGCAACTTGGGGACTTACTTGCGTATATAGTAATTCAGACGGTAGTTGGAGTGGATCCTCACCATCCTCAACCGAAACGAGGGGCAAATCGTGCCCGCTGCCTCACCAGTCGGCCGCCGGCTGCCCTTCTTCCTCTGTTTCTGCAGGGTACGCAAGATCGACAAGCCGGCACCCCGAGGGGTGGGGTTGGCCGACGGAAGAAGGGGAACTGGCGGACGAGGGGTGAGGCAGCAAGGATGGAGGAAGGGGCGTAGGTGGGAGTGGTGGCACGGGCATATGCGGCGGCGAGGCAGGAAGGGAGGATGTGGTGCGGCGAGGTCCGGGTGAAGTAAGATGTCATTGTCGTCGGGGCTGGTCGGGACGAACGGCGGCGGGGGTCGCGGCCGCGGAAACCCTAGGAGAGGATGCGGGGAATGGATGGATGCGGGAGGAAGGAGCGAGACAGGACAGGTCGGGCCGTCGGGGGGATTGAGCACGAACATTTTGCTCTGATGGCAGTTTAGTCGTAATTAAACAGACTTTTGCTGACAAGACAGGAGGTTCCCTCGATTTGTATACAGGAGGAGGAAGACATGGATTTGCGGTTTTGGTCTTGTGAGGTTTAGTACAACCGTAAAGCTGCTCCAGAAGCCAAAAGAAGGGTTTTGGCTGACCAACGTGTTTATTTAGAGTATGTATAGTGCTAGACGTTTAGATAGGTGCTTAAGTGATTAAAGACAAGACTTACGGAAAGAAAATTAGGCAAGCCCGTTTGTCCCTCACCGTGCCGCCGCTAACCTAGGCACTAAATAGATTTTTTTTCCGCATCCGTAGAGTCCTCTGCAGGAAAAACACACGAAGCGTCGAGCTGCTTTCCTCGGAATGGCCGGGATTTTGGCAAAACCATCGAGAATATAAGCCTAGCGTCTGTCATTAGCGCGCGCTCGCGTTGTACGTGGCAATCTTCTTTCAAGGCGGCCGGCGTGTTCAAGGCAAGGCACCACGGGCGATGGAGCCGTCCGAGGAAAAGTACACACGTACGTACGCGTCATCTCCCCCGTGGCTGGGCAAGCAGAGCATGTACGGTGCGCCGGCCGGCCGCCGGTCTACATCCTCCTAAATCAAAGCTGCTAAACGAACTTGTGGATCTTATTGATCAGAATCTGAGCACACTATAAATTTCCCCATGTAACAGTTGCAATCAAGCTAGCCTATTAATTGCGCTGTAATACACCACACGATCTACCGATCGAGTTTTGGAGGGGATGGCGTTCGCGTCCTCGCCGGAATGCGCGGTGGTCGTGCGTACGTGTGCTCCGGCCGGAGACCGGGGCCAACCAAGGTCACCGACGCATCATTTGACTTGTAGGATCTGCACGTACGTAGTAACTACTTGGCTCCTAGCTCTCCATATATCCCTATAGCCAGAACTTGTGAATTTTATTCAGAAGAATCTGAGCACATTTTCCCATATGTGGGTGCAATCGAGCTAGCTACCCCAAGTATATTGCAGCGAGTTTTGGTTTTCTTGCGTTGCAGCAAAGAAATGGCCCGGGACGGACTGGTCCAGGTAGCGCTACTGGGGTTCGTCCTCGCGAACAAGAACACGAACGAAAGAAAAACGAACTGAATCGAAAGAAACGGCCCGGGACGGACTGAATAATCGAGGACTGGTCAGGCTTGGAGGGGATAGCGCTACGTACTGGGGTTCGTACGTCCTCGCCAACACACAAACGAAAGAAGAATAAGATGAAGAAGAAGAAGAACGCTCACCATTCGGGTCATTCATCCAATTGCGTTGTGGCTGGAAGTGGTACCCGGTCCGCGAGGCGTCGCCGTGCAGAGCTACTCCGCCGCCCGCCACCGTCAGCAGCAGCAGCAGCAGCAGCAGCGGGAGGATCCCGACGGCGGCCGCCATCTCCTACAGGGCGCAGCGTCCCCAGGGACCGTGAGAGCGAGGAGTGATGGGGTCAGCGTGTGTGCCTAGCGAGGAGCTAGCTAGCGAGCGATCATTCGATGTCAAACCCCTCTCATCAGTCTCAGCTCACGAGCAGCAGCAGCAGCATCAGGCACACTGGACGCGCAATGCTCGAAATGGGACGTCGTACTGCATGCATGGCCCCGCTGCAGCCTGCATGCGCTCCCGTTTCGGAGGGTTGAGTAAAGTTTGGGCAGGGCTTTTCTCTAGGTCATTTTCACGCAACCCCGGCCGGTTCCCCATGATACCAGCTTGTTGCACGATGCCAGATGCCTTGTCTCACCATACATGATGTTTATTTTGAGAGGGTCTGCATTACTAGTTGCTCTTATTTAGGGCGTCAAGCGGGGCGGGTTGCGGCACAACTTTTTAACTAAACCTTCATTAATTTTGCTAAATTTTGGGACCTTCTTTTGTCTATATTTTCTTTTGCGGGTCATTATGCGGGTGCCGCTTGCCACCCTACTCTTATTATATACTCCCTCCGTTTCAAAATATAAGATGTTTTAGATTTGTGAAGAAGATGAATCTGAATTTGTTTTAATACGTAGGTTCACTCAACTTTGGGATAATTCTACACACTAAAAAAAGTCTAGATTCATTTTCTTCACAAACCTAAAACATCTTATATTTTGAAACGGAGGAAGTACTAGTAGACCGGATGAGTTACAACCCAAGGTTATTTGTATGATCGACCAAACACACGATTTTATTTTATTTGTCAGGTCCGCTTACCTATATCACCCTCGAAAGTTTATAATAAAGTGTAATAGTACGATATTTTGCGCTTAATGCCTTAATTATGTAATTATCCTACGAAATTTAGTGTGGCCTGTGAAGCCCGTCCACACCGACGTATTCGTATACGGTGAAACCATGGCCTGGCCGCACTTCCTCCTATATATTGAGCTGTTGTCCTTTGGATGCAAATTACACACGACCAACTTGAGAACGATGTGGAGGACAACATGAATTAATGGAAGTTTCAATCAAATGGAGAGTATTTGGCATCATGCCGGTATCAGCCTACAATGCTCAATTCTTTGGAGCCATATATCCACCAAGATGAACCCAATGGTGTAATCTTTTCTGTATACCACGGTAAAGAAATAAAGTGAGCGAGAGCCCCCTTCCCCTACCAACTGGCCTCGGTCATTCGAGGTCAGGGCGGCCACGTCCCATAGCTTCCACGCCGCCATCTCCTCCCACACCCCTGCCAGTGCTGCTGGTCTCGGGCTCCTCTTTGGATCCATTACTCCTGAGATTCTATCGAGATATGTTGAGAGAGGGCAAGGTAGGAGAGATGGGCTTCTGCCAAATTCTGATCTGCCATCAAATTCTCTGGATCCGCCTCTGTGGCCTGCCGGAGCCGAGGAGTTGCCGCCCTTGCCTCCGCTCAGGCCGGTCGGAGGCCCACGCGCATGGTCAAGCCTAGCGCCTCCAGCCTCCCATGCCCCGAGGTATGGCCACCGCCGCTCAAGCCTGGGGTGGCGCCGCATTCAATCCTCTTCCCAGGTTTGTGATTTCCTCCCACCAGCACTACAGGAAACCGACAAGGCGCCGACGGCCTTTTTCTACACCGATGGCTTTTAGTCAGGGCCGTCGGCGTAGGCCCTGAGCTGGGCAGCCCAATAATGAGGCCGTTGGCCCAATTTAGCCGTCGGCGTAAGACCAGTTGGTCCGACGGCAGGCATAGGAAGGTCGTCGGCGTAGGGATGAGGCCGTGACGGCGAAGCGACGATGTCATATCTACGATGACGGCTATCCCAGCCGTTGGCACATGGTTTTTTTACTTCTCGTTTTTTCCATAGGCATAACTACCCCTCCCCCACATCACCTTTTTAGTCTTAGAATAATTAAAGAAAAATGGTAGAAACTTCAAATTTGAAAATGCTTTGAGATGTAGTTATTTAATGTGATTTAGTTCTTATGAAAAAATTTAAAAACAAATTTCCACATTTTTGCAAAAAAAAACTTCATGCCTCGGTAAAACGGTCATAACTTTTGCATACGACCTCAGATCAAAAAGTTTTTATATGAAAGTCTATCTACGCGAAAAGTTACATCCGATTTCAACCACCTATGGTTGTTGACCATTTTTTAGAATCCTCAAATTCAAAAGGGATTTTTGATATGATGTTTTGAAGATTTGGACACTATTAGATGAATTTTATTTGAAAAACCTTGCAGTACACTATTAAAAAGACATGATGTATGATTCAAAAGATGATATGGATGTCATATTTCGATTCAAGTCATTTTTTTATCAATTTAGACATATTATTTGTTGAATTCCGATTTACGGATTTATAGATATGAATTATTTTGTATTAAATTGAATAATTCATATCTACAAATCCGTAAATCGTAATTCGGCAAATAGTATATCCAAATCGATCATAAAAATAAGAGGAATCCAAATATGACATCCCTATCATCAATTCAATTATATATCATAACTCTTTAATACTAGACCAACTGAAACTATGTCAGGATTCATGAAACACCCCATTTTTGGCACTCAGAAAATAGAAAAAGGCTTTTTGGTGCGACGAAAAGAAAACCTTGCATTAGATCTCTGAAGAAATAGCATATTGTGAACCTAAGAATGAATTTTGAAAAAAAATCATGAGAATCATATCATGTTCCTGTAGTTCAAATCTGACTCACTTCCTATCGATTCGACATGAATTTGTCTTTTTCAAGAGGGATGGACGGAAAGGTTTGAGATATCCCGGTTAGGAAATTGCACATTCAAAGTGGTCTACTATTTCTGAAAAATGGGGTGGTATCATTTTGAAACTTTTATTTGGTAGTTGCTTCACAAAATACCCCGTTTTTTACACTCGGAAAATAAAAAATGGCTTTTTGATGAGACGAATAGGAAAACTTACTCCTCCAACATTGTTCGCCATCCCATGATACACATGCATGCATAATATGGGTACATTATCGCAAACTATGTCGCGATCATAGCAATAACATTGCTCATTTGACCTGAAATCCAGAAAACCTTGATTGAGATAGGTCATTTTGTGAAGGTTTTTTTGAGCCACAATCAATATACGAAGTTTGGTATTTTTTCTTGCAACTATGTCATATAATATGACACCACGCGAAGGTTTTGTATTGTTTCAATCTTTTTAAATTTTTTTATGCCCGTTTTAAACTATCGTCAAACTTTCTAAATCGGCGGGCATGAAGATTCTTAGCTCGGGGCTGAGCCTCGCTAAACTTTCATTGGATATCTGAAGAAATAGCATATTGTGAACCTAAAAATGATTTTTTTCAAAAAAACATGAGCATCATATCATGTACCTGTAGTTCAAATATGACTCACTTTCTATCCATTCGGCAGGAATTTGTCTTTTTCACGAGGAATGTACGGAAAGGTTTGAGATAGTCTGGTTTGGAAATTGTCTATTCAAAGTGGTCTACTGTTTTTAAAAAATGGGGTGGTATCATTTTGAAACTTTTATTTGGTGGTTGCTTCACAAAACACCCTGTTTTTTGCACCCGAAAAATAAAAAATGGCTTTTTGGTGCGACAAAAAGGAAAATTTCCTCCTGCAACATTGTTCGGCATCCCATGATACACAGGCGTGCACAATATAGGCATATTATCGCAAACTATACCGTGATTCTAGCAATAACATTGGTCATTTGATCTGAAATCCAGAAAACCTCGATTAAGATAGGTCATTTTGTGAAGGTTTTTTGAGACACAATCAATATACAAAGTTTGGTATTTTTCCTTGCAACTATGTCATATAGTATGACACCACGCTAAGGTTTTGCATTGTTTCAATCGTTTTTGAATTTTTTATGCCCGTTTTAAACTATCGACAAACTTCTAAATCGGTGAGCATGAAGATTCTTATCTCGGGGCTGAGCCTCACTAAACTTGCATTGGATCTCCAAATAAATAGCATATTGTGAACCTAAAAATAATTTTTGCAAAAAATCATGAGCATCATATCATATACATGTAGTTCAAATCCGACTCACTTCCTATCGATTCGACAGCGGTTGAGAAATTGCCCATTCAAAGTGGTCTACTATTTTTGAAAAATGGGGTGGTATCATTTTGAAACTTTCATTTGATAGTTGCTTCACAAAACACCCCCTTTTTGCACTTGGAAAATGATAAATATGTTATACAAAAGTATTTCTATTTTTTATATATGTTTTTGAACAAAAAATATGTAATATTTAAGTTTATATAGATAGATCTTATTTTTCTGCAAATTTTAATATATTATATGTATTTTTCTGAATTTAAATAATCTCTATCTACTATATAATTTTGCTTGAGGTGGTTTTCGTTTCGTCCGTCCAAAAAAGACCGTTTTGCCCTTCAAGTTCAAAATTATTACAGGTACTGCCACCGCATAGTATACTGCACGGTTCCCTTCGTACCTAGGGAGAGAGGTCCCGATAACGAGAGGGGAAAAGCCGGTGCCCTTCCTTTCCTCTTCCAGCCTAGATCCCGACCACCGGCGGTGCCCTCCCCTGCACCTCGAGATCTACCGGTGGTTCCGTCCCCATCTACTGCTTCGCAAGTGGCCGACGGCTCCGTTCGGACCATCCCGCCGCCATGGCTCCTGACCAAGTTCAACGCGGACACGAATAGCTCTCCTCCTACATGGTTCCCGGCCGAGTAACCCACCGCCGACCCAGACCAGCCCGTGTGTCGTGAGAGATCTAGGAGCAGCTGCGCTGGTGCATCCTCTGCACCGCCGAGTGGGGTGGTCGGTGGAGGCCTTGGACCAGATCCCCTAACCTCCGCGACCCTGGTCGAGGCCCCGCACAACTACCGCCGCCCTAGACGGGTTCTTGATGGCCGAAGCAGCTGGATCTTCTACCGCCAGCCTTTCGTTCCGCTGGTGAGGCTGGGATGGCGGTCTCCTTCCCTGAAAAACTACAAGCCTGTGAGCCCCCAAGTTCTCCTACTGCACCAACTAGAGGCGACCGACTCGACTGGATCAAAGCATCAAGACCGCCGCCCGACATGCTTCGTTCTGCCAAAATCTGAGCTCCTCCCCCGCCGGCGAACTCTCCTCCCAACGACCACAAGCCCAGCCGCTGGAGAGCCCTCACTGCCTCGACCAATGAGTATTCTCAGGAATTAAATTCCCTTGCTATAGTCAATCACGCCATATGTCAAATTTTCTCCAAAATTCCCCTGCGGCGCTTTGCCGTGTCCGGTACCCTAATTTTTTCTCCTCCAGCACATATGTAGGATATCAGGAGCTGGTTTTTAGATGTAGCATTTTTATGTATTTATATTGTTCAAATTAATAGGGAAAAGCACACATAATTTGATAGTATCCTAAGGCGAATTTATTCCTTAACTGGAATGTGCCATGGCTGCAGCGAGGCAATTTTCAGAGTTGCAGAACTGAAGTTGTTCAGTCAACAATTTTTCAAAGGGCATTGCTACGGTTGCAAGAATAGACATGTGGATGATCTGAGGCATCCAGCCTGTGGAATTGTGTATGTTGGGGGTCATGAAGACCGGAAGTTCCCTTTTATGATTGACACTGAGAGCAAGGTATTCAGATTTAAGTGTTATTGTGTAGCGGCTTTACATTGAAATTCTTTATCTACTGTGTAGTGCTTACTCTCGTGTTCCATGCTTTCAGGATGACAGTGATTGAGAGATCTGTAGCATCTGGATGGCATCGATTGAGGGATGGAAGAAATCAAAGGAACGGGAACCTGTGCTGTGCTGTTGGTCTGCCAATGATTTACTTGCTACTACTGTACAATATAGTTTAAGCATGGTCTCTTTACAAATAATATAACATACATGCACACGAATTGGTTTGCTATATTTTTCCTCATACAATGCACCAATCTGAACTGATGTGGGATACTACTTGTGATAAGCAAAGAAAGTAATCTGAGCTTGATGATGGACTGGTGGTAGCTGTATGGAAGGATCTATTTAACATGTTCTATAACTCTAATGATATTATTTCTTGGTTTCTCTTGACCTCTGTTGTTGTATGTCTCTATTTGGTTTGCCATAGGCTGAATTTGGGTTGTGTTAATAACACGGGAGATGTCTCAATTTGGTTTTCATCTTGAGACATACACCAAGTTAAATTTTAGAATATAATAACTAACAACAAGTTACAGGTTTGTGCAGTGCTTTGTGATTGCAGATCTGTTTTAACTTTGGAGCAGTGTTTTAACTTTGGAGCTTCTGCGGTGGCAGAGAACGGCCAGGCCGATGCCATCCCGTTCCCTCGCACCAGTCTCATGCACCGGTCGTCGTCGGCAGAGTGCGCCGTCCAACCTCCAAGATCGACGCCCTCTGTTGCAAGGTTGTTTTTCCTTTTTGTTTGTCTTTAAAAGATGCATGCATATACTATGGGTGTATATGTTTACTGGTGAATTATGGACAGTGAGTACGTAGCTTATTTTCTCAGTCGGTGAAGGTCTCGTACTTGGAACATAGATGGCACCCCTGTTACCCACCTAGATTGTTCATGCTATCATTGCAGGTTCTATTACTTTAAAATATTTTAATTTGCGAATCACACACGTACGAAAGATAGATTATGTCAACGATTCAGAAGAAAAACAAAAGACATAGACGCAACACTAATATATCAAGACTTCCTTTTTCAAAATTGTTAGACATTTAAACTATCCAAATAAAGAAGACCGTGGCAACGCACGGGCATTCAGCTATTTCTGTTAACGTAGGTTCGTCAGCCTGTTTTTCCGTCCGCTTTTTTCTTTCCGGTTTTACCCCTGCGTGGTTGGATAATTTACAGGGAGTGCCACCGCTTAGTGAACCGAAATAACTTCCATGGCTAAATCGCTACCTCTCTCCGAGAACGAATTCCTGCCCCTGTCTCCTTCTCTACCGATGCTACACATGGCGGTGCCCCGAACCTGCGACCGTGCCTCACGCGGCGGCAGCCCGACCTAGCGACCGCGGAAGCAAAAAACCAGGGCGTAACGGGGCGTCCGCCTAGACGGCGGGGATGCCGGCCAGAGCGACGACGAGATGCAGAGAAGAACGTCGGCTGACGCTTGATGTCGTGGTCTAGGAGGAAGAACGGAGGCGCGACCTCAGGGGTTGGGAAGAGCTCTTGGCAGCGGGGAATCGCGACGGAGGCCCTGGTTTTTTGCACTTAGTCATCGGCTCTCGAAAACGCGAGCTTCTCCTTCCTACCGCCCGCAAGTGCACCGACGCCACAATGCTTTGTCCGTCCCATGCTCTGCTCGGTCTCCACCGCCAGCCCATACGAGCTCAAGACTCGTGGCCAAGCTCGACCTCCTCCGGCTGACGTTGTCCTTGGTGACCTTTCGCGGGTATCCGCCCTCAAGCTCTCCGTTCCGTCGCTGCTACAAAGACAACGCCGACCACCTCCTGCTGCCAGCAACCGCCGCACACGCCTCCATCTCCGTGCAGCACACCTTCGTACGTAGGTTGACTCAACCGTGCAGTGCTCCAGCTTCGCCGGCCGCGTTTTCTGCTTTTGTCTGCATCGCGCAAGGCCTCGTCTCCACGCGTTCTTATGCCAAGACTTCCCATGCACGGATGGTGTTCGATGTAATGCTGACAAGAACTGCAACAGCAGGCAAACCATTTATTAGCATATTGGTTAACTTAAAAATCTGAATGTCATCTGCTCGTGGATCTGGCAATAAAGAGCCGTTGTATACTTGGTCTCTCTATGTTTCTCTCAGAAAAAATATCTACACGACATCTGCTCCTGGATATGGCTCTTCATCTTCTTTCTTATTATAGAGAAGATCTATTTCTCCCCGCCACAATCCACTTACGCCAATCAATTTTGCCGGCTGCCGTCAACTCTCTCGCCATAGGCGTCTTCCACCACTTTTCAGTTAATCGGATGTTCTCAACCTTCATTGCTTATCCGGTCTCCACGTATGTATCATTTGCACTCTGCGGGCATCGTGCGTGTGGCGTGTCATCGTTATATCACGCTGCAACGGCCGTAATGCTCGATCTACTTCCTATAGGCATCAGCACGAAGGTAAATTGATGTTGTTGTGCAAGAACAAAAGTACATGTTGATTACATGTGCGTGTTTGATGGGTAGCAGTCAAGAGCGAGGCTAAAACTAACGGCTGCTATCAAGTATACTTCCTAAATTAGTTTGCTAATCGTTCTACATTATAGAATTGAGGTAGTAGTGCTTTTTTAATCTGCTCTTGATTTTTTTTTCTGACAGACATAGTACATGATTGAAAAATATTACTTCTTTCGTTTTAAAAAGGATGTCTCAAGTTTGTCTAAACTTAAATGTATTTAGACACTATTTAGTATATAGATACAACCAAATTTAAATAAACTTGAGACATCTTTTTAGAACGGAGGAAGTACATGATTGAATTCATTCATGATAGATATAGTCGCGAAGGGACCTGGTGGCGGGGCTGGGAGCAACAAATAGTTCGTGCGTTGTGTTGGTTGCACGTGTCTTTCGTGGTGTTCCCATGCGCGTGTGTGTGTGGCCTGGCCACTTCAGTCCAGTTGGATTAGCGGATGTATTTTTTAACTTACTTAATAGATATAAAATAAAGCTGAAAAGTGGGGCTTAATTTAAAATAAAAATAGGACAAAATTTTAAATGAAAAAATAAGGGTTAGCAAGAATATAAGTTTAGCGTTGAACAAACAAACCATTCAATTATGATGATCCACGTCTTCTTGTTCAACACGCTAGAAAAATGGTCTCCATTGCACCGGCTCCCTTGCTCCTATGCATGCGCCGAATATCCCGACCCCCTAAGAACATGCCCGCCACCGAAGATCTACTAAAAAATGCACGTCTGTTGCGTGACGATGACAAAAACACGAGGTATGCATTTGGTTTGGGCGCAGGAGAAAAGGTGGTTCGTAGAGGCGGAGATGACACATAGGAGAAAAACAGTAGATCCATTCGACTGGGACACTGGAGAAAGTGCGATTTGTCGAGGTGGAGGCGACACCGGGAAGAAGAACTAAAGCGACACGGTTCATAAGGAGCTCAACACGAAGGTGTTTTTATAAGCCGTAGCAACGCACGGGCATTTAGCTAGTTTAGTTATGATTTTTCTAAGAATAATATGGCAAAAAAAATAGCTACGCCGACAGCTACTGTCGACCTATTCATTCTACGCTGATGGCAAAACTGGGCCGGTGGCCGCGCAGCCCGGCTGCCGAGCCCATCAAGCTGCGCCGACGGTTCCAATATTTTGCCGTCGGCGTATAAAAAAAGGAGTCGGGTGTTTCCTATAGTGTTGTTCTCTGCCGAACACAAGGGGCAAACACAGTTATGAGGCCAACCTCTTCTTTCCAAGTTATCAGCCGTGAGACAACGGCGGTGTACTGCCGGCCACATAAAAAATTTACACTTCATAGGTGCCTTGGCTTGGACTTCCAGATCGGTTTATCACAGACAAATCTGATGTTGGCCATAAAGAAGAGACCGTATGCCGATTTAACTGAGAATATCCCATCCTTGGTACATCGCCGCACAGCTTCATCTGGTTGGCCCGGCGTTAACTGAATATCAGAAATCATGTCCCAGAGCTTCAGTTATTCTGTCAAAGCTTGTGTTGAAACTCCCCCCTTATATCTCTTACCCATCTCAAGTTGGTAGTGGCCATGGCTACTGTGATGCCCGAGTCACGAACAAAAGAGAAGAGGATGGGCACTACGTCTGCTTGTATAGCTTTGCCGCCAGGTAGCCAATTGTCGGTCCAAAACCTTGCTCTTCTGCCATTGCCAATTTTGATGAAGGTTGCAGCTTTGAAAAGAGCCAGAGCGTTGCGGTCGTCAGCCACAGGGGGATCGACGACCAAGGGCGTTGTTCAGTATCCCACCTTAGCCAGGGCCAGCGGCAGCGGCAGCGGAGAGCTGATCCAAAGAGACGAAGATTGAGGACGCCCCGGCCCCCAACTTGAGTCGGAGCACAGACTCTGGCCCAAGGTACGAGACAGTGACCTCCATTGATATCATCTTCGCCTTTGCAAACAAAACCTCGGCACCTAATACGATTAATGATTTCAAGCGCCCATTGAGGAAGAGGGAGCACCGAGAGGAGGTGAAGTGGCAGCGCCATAAGCACATAGCGGGTGAGGGTTAGTCTGCCACCCGTGTAGAGGAACCTCGGCTTCCAGACTTTTAGCTTCGGCCCGGAGTACTCTTATCGATTAGTGGCCAGATATCAGCACGGCGGAGAAGACCTGTGCTAAGCGGCAGACCGAGATAAATGATCGGGAAGTCCTTTGCGAGCACATTGGAAGTGATTACAAACCATCAGAGATAGGTCCTCATAACAGCGGATACATGTTACTGAACTTTTCTGCATGTTAACGTGCATGCCTGAGGCATTAGCAAAGAGCTTGAGAGCTGCAACGATGACCTCCAAGCCCGAGGATCGGGTTGCATCCTACCCTTGGGAAAGGATTGGCTGACTTTACCGGCCTATTGATTCAACCCTAATAAGTGGGAGAAGGAGAGAAAAGGATAAAGTTCAGATTTTTTTTTTCGGTAGGACATGTTCGGTTTTAGCATAGTTTAACCCATATTAATCACGATATCGAAGAAACGACATGCTTGCTTTATTTGGAGGTTATACATGCATGCAGGATAACATAACAAAGTTACTCCCTCCATTCACTAATATGCTAATACTCCCTCCGTTTTAACATATAAAATATTTTAGCTTTGTGAAAAAAATGTATCTAGACTTCTTTTAGTGTATAGGTTCACTCAAAATTTGAATGAACCTACTATGTTAACAAAAGTTTAGATACATTTTATTCACAAATTAAAACATCTTATATTTTGAAATAGAGGGTGTAGTTTGGTAAATTGTCTTATATTAGTGGACAGAGAAAGTATATTTGTACGTGCTAGAGCTCGCACATAGTTCACGTAGGGAATCTTCTTATTTCTAGTGGAGTCTAGGCGAAGGGGCAGCAACACTGGGTCTTGTTTTCCTTACACACTCCTCCCTTACACACCGATGCATTGCATTTTTTATCCGTGCAATTAGGAAAGTGTATCTCATAGCAATTTTGAGGTACCGGGAAAGCATCTATCTGTACCTGCACAAGATCAACACATTTTGTTAGGCAAATTATGTGCAAAATACCAAACCTTATATTTCGGTAATATTGCTAAATACTCCCTTCCCTTCCCTTCGGAATTGTTATCGTGATTTTAGTTCAAAATTTCAAGTGCAATCACGAGAAAAATTATGGAACCAAGAGAGTATACTAATAATTTCCATGGGGATCTCAACATTATAAAATGCACATTATTAAACTGTGATCGGGAGGAGTGAGAAAGGCATGAAAAAGAACGTAATTAACCTCGTTCGTCGCGTCACATGAGGAGCTGAGAAGAGTAACCATGACCATGAGAGCTGCCAAAAGCAGGGCGCCTGCTTTCTTCTTGAAGATAGCCATTTGGAGAGGCTACTAGTGCTTTCTGATTTTTTTTTTGGGCATAAACAACCTAGAACCTATTCGAGGGCGAATTTTTTTAAAATAATACGAATTAATTATTTAATTTGAGTTCTATTATGCGTTTTTTCGAAATTCCAGATTTATTGCTTTGTCGGCCAGGGGCAAGCCGACTGGGCCAATCGGCCAGGCCCTGGCCGACTGCAGTGCAATCGGCCAGCAGCCAGCTGACAGCAGGTCGGCCAGTGGGGCCGCGGGACCCACAACGGTCGACAGGTCCAGTCGGCCAGGCGCTGGCCGACTGCCCAATCGGCCAGGCCCAGACCGACTGGGGCCAGGATAAGGGGCGAGCGACGCCGCGCCCCGCGCCGCCAGCGCCCTTTCTTCTCCACCGCGACCGAGCCGTTTCTTCTCTCTCCTGTTCGTCCTTCTAGCCCAAAAAACCTCCTTTTTTTCTCGATTTGGCTAGATTTGACCACAGAAACTTCAATCCAAAGGCAGTAGAGAGATAGTGGAAGCCCGATCTACGGATGGGTTAGCTCATAGCGCGATTTGGTGTTGATTTGTTGGAGGAACGGTGGTAGAGCTGTGGTGGAGCAATGGCAATGGTGGTGGAGCTGTGGTGGAGGAGCTGAGGCTGTCTGTGGTGGTGCTGTGGTGGTGGACCGAGCGGCTTCTCTCGCTTCAAGGGTAAACTTTAATCCCTCGATAATCACGGTTATTGTATATGGTTACGTATGTGCGTATGCTTGTCTATTATAATACCTGCCTAGTGGATTAGTAATAATATTTGATCGATAGGTTAGGCACAAATATTTGGCCGGTAGATTAGTAGCAATATTTGACCGGTAGCAATAATATCATAATTTTTAGAATATTTGCAAGCATTGCCCAAAGTTATACGCGTTGTCGATAATTAATTGATTAGGTTGTTTATTTTATGTCAGCAGAGATGACCAATTTAGTGAAGTTCGTGTTTTATTACGGTCATGGGAATGTTCGAACAAATGACTTTGGAGCAGATCTGGGAGAGTTTATGTGTACACAGTTAGATTTGACTGCCCCTCAAACCTGGAGTGTTAGTCAGTTGAAGGAATGGTTGACAGGATGTTTAGGCTATAACATCGAGACGTACACCGTCAGCGTGCAAGCATTATGGACAAAGTCAAGAAAAAATATTTTCTGGACTTTAAGGCATGTAGATACAGACAGAGACTGGTTTAAGTGGTTAAAAGGCTGCGAAGATAGGCATGTAAACCCTCGCGCATTAGTGCTTCCTGTCTTGAAGGAGATCGATGGTGGACATGTTTCGCGCCATAGTGTTGATTCAAGTTACGGGATGTACTCTATGTCCAGTGCTGGAGGCGGTGGTTATGAATCTGGGCAGAGCAGTGAGATAGGAGGAGGAGGAGACGGTGGTTATGAATCGGGGCAGAGCAGTCAGGCCGGAGGTGGAGAAGACTATAGTGGAGAGGCAGATGCGGACGAGGAAGATGGAGGCATGCAGAACATGATGGAAGAGGAGGATTACATGGATGGCGAGAGTGGTGATTCTGATGACCCTGATGATTCTGATGGAGAAGGCAATGGTGGAGAGGACATGCCGATTCCTGCTTCATGGAATCAAAACATGTCAACCGGAATGACCGTTGATGATGGTCATGATTCTGTGTGGGAATATCACAGCAACAGAATTGCCCAGGGTGCCAGATATCAAGACAAGCAACATTTGCAAGATGCAGTCGTTGCTTGGGCAATGTCAACACACAGGGTTTTGAAAACAACCGTGTCCTCTAAGAAATACTTGACAATGGAATGCGTGGATATAAATTGTCCAGGCAGGGTGCATGCCTATGTCCCTGCGTATGACACAACTTGGTTGGTGAGCGACTATGTGCAGCACACATGTAAGCTACACAATGTTCCTAAAGATCATCTTAACCTCTCCTCCACACTTCTAGCTCGGCTGCTTTACACGGACTTAGTAGAGTGCAAAGCCTTGACAGTACCCAGTATACAGAAGAAAGTAAAGACCCGGTTTAAGTACTCCATTTCGTATGGCAAGGCTTGGAGGGCAAAGCAAAGGGCTCTTGAGGAGAGGTTTGGTTCGTTTAGAGACGCGTATGACTCCGTGGTCCGACAACTTCAGACACTGCAGGATAGAAACCCAGGCACCTATGTCGACATACAATATTATGTGATACCCGAGGATCCATCCGTGAAGGTGCTTCATCGAGTGTTCTTCTCTTTTGCTGTATGCATCCAAGCTTTCACTTATTGTCGTCCAGTGATATGTGTAGACGGTACTTTTCTAACTGGCAAGTACAAGGGTCAGATCCTTACCGCCATTGGTCAAGACGGCAACAATCAGATTGTCCCACTCGCATTTGCTTTCGTGGAGGGCGAAAACACTGAAAGTTGGACATGGTTCTTCAGGCAGCTCAAAATAGCAGTTGTGAAAGACAAGCCCAATGTGTGCATCATTCATGATAGGCATGCAGGTATACTCAATGCCGTAAAACGGCTGACACAGCCAGGGCCAGAAGAGCAAACACCTTGGCTTGACATGCAAAGCCGATGGTGCATGCGCCATTTGGGTGCTAATTTCTTCTCACAGTTCAGAAACAAGAACCTCATGAATCTATTCAAAAAATTGTGCAAGCAGAACCAAGAATGGAAGCACGATTTCATACGTGCAAAGCTCGATGAATTTACTCAGAAACATGTGAGGGCAAGGAAAGCTGCGCAAAACGCAGCCGTAGCTGCACATCAAGCAGCAGTAGCTGCACATCAAGCTACTGGAGCTGCCCCTGTGGAGGAAGATCCTGTAGGGCTTTGTGACTTGCCTGGATTTGATCCACCTGGTACAAGGAGAAGGCTTGGCAGATCGATCAAGAACTTCCAACAGTGGATAGAGCACGAGCCTTTGGAGAGGTGGTCTTTGCTACACGATACACATGGAGCTAGGTATGGTGTCATGACTACAAACCTAGCTGAGTCATATAACTTTGTCCTCAGAGGTAACAGGGCACTTCCACTGACAGCCATAGTCGAAGGTATTCTGTATGGCACGATTTCATATTTTAGAACCAGACGACAGGGTGCTCAGATGCATATCATGAACAATCCGAACACCCGCTTCTGTGAAAAGGTTATGAGGTACATGGATAAGAAGATGGCGAAGTGTATGTCGCACACCGTCGTGTGCATAGGTAATGAGGACAGAAGGTTTGAGGTGCGGCTAGCCACCGATAAGTTTGGGTGTGGTAATGAACTGAGAACGCATGAGGTGAAGATAGGTAATGAGCAATGGCCAACCTGCGAGTGCACCTGCAACAAACCAAAGTTGCTTCACCTGCCTTGCTCTCATGTGCTTGCTGCTTGTCGGCAGCTAGGGTTGGACGCCATATCGTTCGTGTCTCCCTACTACCTGAAAGAATCTGTGGTCAATACTTGGACGGGTGAGATGTCAGGATTTCGAGTAATGGGTAATTTCAACACCGTGAACCCTGGTGAAAGGCAGTACATCCCACACCCTGCTCTAATGCGAACAAGCAGAGGCAGACGCCAGTGTAGACGCATCCGGAATGACATGGACGAATCAGAAGCTGGCGGCCCAACTCGGCAGTGTTTTCTATGCAATGAATTTGGTCACAGGGATACTCATTGTCACACTTTCGGTACAGGCGGCACACATACGCGAGGACGGGGTGCGCGAGGTCGAAGAGGTAGAGGACGCGGGTGAAACTATGTTTTATGTTGTAATATGTGGCGAACTCTGTTTGATGTTGTAATATGTGTCGAACTATGTTTTATGTTGTAATATGTGGCGAACTATGTTTTATGTTGTAATATGTGGCGAACTATGTTTTATGTTGTAATATGCAACTGCTTATGTTAATTTTTAAATTGTTCAGAAATGGCGAGAAGATACAGGTTGCTCGATCCAGACATTGAAAAGAAGCACCGGGCTAGAATTTTGGAGGATGACCCCCACTCACTTGAGCCTTTGGTCACTCGCACACCGAATGTTAACTGGAGGATACACCCCGCTTGGGTTCCTAGGTACGATTTAATCATGAATTATATGAATTATATGAGTATTTTTGGATTGCGATACATGATTGATCACGTTTTTGGTCATGCAGGTTGAAGTGGGCTGGGCTTTTACCTTTTGTTCGCTTGGTTGAGGGCACTGCAGACTCTACACGCCTACTATATGACCACTCATTGCTCACATGCTTGGTCGACCGTTGGAGGCCCGAGACCCACACTTTTCACTTTCGCTGGGGAGAGATGGCTCCTACTCTCCAGGACGTGTCATGCCTGTTGGGACTTCCTTTGGCTGGACAGCCCATTGGACCGCTACAGGCACCGGCGGGTTGGCAACAGGATATGGCACAGCGATTCCAGGGTATTACTAGACCATTGGAGTATGAAGAACACGGGCCCAAGTTCGACTGGTTACTAGGATGTTAGGTGTGTTTGCTAACTTCTTTTTCATCTGTTTGCTACACATTACTGGCTACTGGTTACTTATCGAACCATATTTCATTAATGCAGATCCAACTGTTAGGCTATCCAGAGACTCAGTTGACAGAGGCACAAATCACTCGGTCCTTGGAGGCATACATACTTTGGCTACTCGGTAAGGTGATGTTCACCGAGAACCATGTCACCACTATCACCGCTCGCTACATCCATATTAACATGATTTATTGACATGACACTAACCATGTTAAATGTTAGGTTGTCGAGGAAGGGAAGTAGCAAGACCGCCACGGGTTGGCTACACAGGGTTGGGGTGTACGTTCAAGAGTGGGACACCGCTACAACCCGAGTCTGGGACTCGAACGAGGCATTTGACATGGAAGAGTTCAACAGGTACTTGGACAGCTACATGAGCGCCACACGACTACGCATCACGCAGCAATCTCACCCAGAGGAGATGCCGGGCGCTGCTACTTGGGATAGTTATCCGAGCCAGTCGACTGTGGGCAGCAGACAACACGCGGTATGTTCTTCATCTAATGCACCTATTTATTACATAGTTTTCCATCTATATATGCCGAACCTTGTGGTGTCTCTTGCAGGCACAGCTGTTAGTCGATCTTGAGACGGAGAGTGCTGAGTACAGACGCTCTCTTTCGTCCGGACCCCTACTTATTCACCGGCAGGACCAGGAGACCTGGCTGAGTCGCCTGGAGGAGAAGATACGACGTATCTACGGGGTTATCACGTGCACCCGCCCTTCGGACATTGCTCACCACCCGGCACCACTGCGTCCTCCGCGGCACTCGGCGCACCACCAGCAGCAGCAGCCACCCTCGCCCCTACGACAGGCTCCCCGTCCACGGCTTACACCACAGACGGCTCCGAGACCTCCTCCCCAGACCAGGCTGGAGGTTCGACGTGGCATCAGCAGTCTTCTTTCGACTGTTGGTAGCAGCAGCAGCCACCTTTGCACGATGGAGGTTCGTCGTGGCAGCACCAGCAGCAGGAGCCTTGGGGTCACCCTCCCATGCCAAACTACGGGTTTCACCCACAGCCACAGCCACAGGGTATGTGTCTTACAAGATAAGCGTCGAGGCTCATTTCATGTCAAGTTCTTACATACTTTGTTTTTATGTGCAGGAGCATTCGGAATGCAGGGGTCTATGCCTGGCTATCAGTCGTCTGTGTCCGGATCCGCCTGGACTGATCAGGACATTGATCATAGCACTCAGGATTTCATGACGCAAAGCAGTTGGCTGAACATTTTCTAGACTCCTGCACCTGATCCCACACAGGAGACTCAGTACGATGAGCACGGGTCGGTGATTCCTCCCCGACAGGTTCGGCCGCCCCACAGGTTCGGTTGGACGACGCCTCCTAACCCACCACCTGAGCGTCGCGGCAGACGACGTCGCTGAGACATATATTTATCTATGTATGAGACATATATTTATCTATGTATGAGACATATATTTATCTATGTATGAGACATGTCTATCTATGCATGAGACATCTACCTATATATGAGACATCATTCTATCATTTCACGATTTTTATTTCAACACAGTTCAACATAACTTGCAACACAGTTCAGCATAACTTGCGGTACATAAATAAGAGTCCTATCAATCCCTAGCATGATGCCTTTCCCTTTCCCTTCGATGATGCCTCGCCCTTTCCCTTGGACGATCCCTCACACTTGCTCTTCTTGGCCTGCTCTTTCTTCTTCTCCTGCCTCTTGTCCCACTCAGCTCTCGCCTTGCTTCCAACGGGTGGCGGCATGAAAATATCATCCTCATCTTCGCTCTCTTCTATGCAGGCCCTACGTGCCACAGCCTGCTTCGTCATGTCAGCTTGACTCTTCTTGGCCTGCTCTTTCTTCTTCTCCTGCCTCTTGTCCCACTCAGCTCTTGCCTTGCTTCCAACCGGTGGCGGCATGAAGATATCATCCTCATCTTCGCTATCTTCTATCCAGAACCAAGGTGTATTAGCCACCTCCATCATGCGAGCTTCACTCTTAAAGGTGAGCTTGTCCCACCTTGCCTTGATCCTGAGAAGCTCTGCTCGTACCTGATTTGGGGTCTTCAGTTTCCACCCTCTTAGATAAAGTGACTTACCAAGTGTAACGAGAGCATCATGGTTCGATACCAACGTTTCCCAGTCGGCTGGTGTATCGCCTATCTCAACAGTTCTGGCTATGAAGAAAAGGCCAATGGACATATCTACATGCCAGGGAGAAGCGTCGGTCATAGTGGAGAGGAGGGGAGGAAAATGTGAGAGCCAGAGGAGAGGAGGGAAATGAGAGAGTAAGAGGAGGAAGAGAAGAACTGGTAAAGGATACATCTCGTTGCCCGGATTTATAGAGGCACCGAAGCGAATAGGCGGGAAAAAAAGGCGGGAAGTAGTGGCGGGAAGAAAAGGGCGGGAAAAAAAAGGGCGGGAAGTAGTGGCGGGAACAAAGGGAGGGAAGTAGTGGCGGGAACAAAGGGAGGGAAGTACTGCCGGGAAAATCGGCGCGAAGGATTGGCGACAAAATCGGCGCGGCGGAAGATTAGGGCTGCATTGATCATGCAGGATTTTGCTAGGGGCAGGACGATTAGGCAATCGGTCTAGGCCTGGCCGACTGGGCCAGTCGGCCAGGGGCAAGCCGACTGGGTCAATCGGCCAGGCCCTGGCCGACTGCATGTGTGGGGCAGGGCCGACTGCATGGTGCCACATGCAGTCGGCCAGGGCCTGGCCGATTGGCCCAGTCGGCTTGCCCCTGGCCGACAAAGCAATAGATATGGAATTTCGTAAAAACGCATAATAGAACTCAAATTAAATAATTAATTCGTATTATTTAAAAAAAATTCGCTATTCGAGGAGCGGTGCTCTACTGGTATACTTTTTGCTTGTGGCACTGTTCACCTCTCTCACTGTTATATAGAAGAATATTGCAGTCTATTTGCATCACGTGCTTAAATAATGGTAATTAATAATATCTTCTATATCAATGTTTTCCTAATCAAATCAATCAATATTCAGGAAATCTAATTTGCTCCAACAGAAGCGAGGGGAATTAATTCCAGGTATGAATTAGATATGAAAAAAATACTAATAGAATAATTTTTATATTACTACCTCCGTTCAAAGGCTTAAGGCCTATAACTTTTTTTTAAAGTTAAACTAACTAAAATTTGTCCAAGTTTTTAGAGAAAAATATTAATATTTACAATACGTAATACATTATGAAACATATGTTAACATGGTATCTATATAATATAATAGTTCTCAATAGTTTTTTCTAAAAGTTTGGTCAAACTTTACAAGTTATAGGCCTTAAGCTAAATTACGTTTACCTCCCGCATTTTCCCTCCCGAGCAGTGGCAGTGCCTTGCTGGAGGAGCATAGCACCCCCTCCCTCGACCTCGACACGATGACACCCCTCTCACCATCTACTTTCCGACGAGATCTGCACCAATGCCACGCGACGGTCTCGGTGAGTGCCCTCTCCTTGTGTCACGGCCTCTCCGCCCCTCCGGCGAGCAGCGATTCGTGCTAGAATGGAAGAATCACATGATGGATGAACCCTAGACTAGACTAGAGGTGAGGAAGGGGACGAGCAGAGGAAAAGAGCAGATGCACTTGTTCGTGACGGCCTGGCCAGGCCCTAGAAGTGAGGAACTGCTCGCTCGAGATCAGACGGCTGCGCTCGCCCAGGCAGCATCCAACGGTAACCAACCACACGTTAAGAATTATGTGTTCTTCTTCTTCAGCGGTAAGGTAACGAGAGGAAGGCAAATGCAACGTTGGGAAGAAGGGAAACCGAACAAGACCAATTCTTGAAGGGCCTAAAAAAATTGATCTCTCGAAAGGAAACCGAACAACCAGGGACGTTCCATAGGGCGGGGCAGAGGGGCGCTCTCCCTGGGCCCCAAGGAATTACTCTTCGGATCCAACATGGTGAAATATTTTAGAAAATATGGATGGTCCAAGTCTAAGTTGACTATGTCTCTACACTGACTTCTCTTTTTTGGAAAAAATAATCCAAAACTTTGTATATAAAATAGGAAAGCGCAGGTTTTCTTTCTGAAATCCATAGAGATACATCATTAAGTTTTGATTGTAAAAAACAATATCAACATCTCTCTAGCAAATACTCTATTATTTCTGAATATTTTTCTCGATGCCACAATTTTTTTAGCCTCGCCAAATATACAAAACAATACAAGACCTCGTGTGTCGCTTCAAAGTTATGAGTATTCGTTAGTGGATATTAACTACGCAATCTCATAACTATATCATTCCGCCAACAGGTCTCTTTCGATCCCCCAAAGGTTCTACTTGTCTCGATTATCCATGTTATAGAGACTATTTCATCCTCTTATTTATTCAGTGTCTAATATATATACTCTTCTACTCATTCTTTTGAACATTCATATTAATCTATTACTTTCATAATTTTGTTTTGTGATTAATTCTAGATGTACACACACACACACACACACACACACATATATATATATATACACATGTACACTAGAAGAAATTGATAGGAATAAGTATCATGCTAAATAGTTTGCTTGATCAATAGAAATAAGTAGTTTTAAATGTCTCTACCGAGATTCCAAAGATCATGGATCTATCAAATGTATGAATTATATAATTGTTTAGAAGCCTAATAATGCTAATTATGCTTAATACTAATTTTTAGCATAATACTAAAGATATTTTAAACATTTTTTTGAAATAAGGGGGCCATTGCCCCCTTCCCTTGACTTAGTGAAACTTTGCCACTTTAAAATAGGGGGTTTTGGTGTTGTGTTTTACTAGGGCCCTCAAAATCTATGGACAGGCCCTACGAATAACACCGATTCCCGGTGCTTTGTGTGAAGAAGAAACAAACAAAAAAGAAAGAAATCTGACGGCATTGTCTGCCTACAACGCTAGTTGTTTGTACAAGGCCGACGTCTATTGAACTCAAATCAAAATCTAGCTTCATCAGGCCTGGCTCTGACCCTAGGCAACCTTGGGCGGCACCCAAGGGCCCATGCCTTAGGAGAGGGCCCATGACCGCTGCTCCTCTACACCCTACAAATGAAAAAAAAATCAAAGGGCAAAAGCCCAGCCACACGATACACACACTAATCAGGCTGATACAAATAATGGATGGGGAACCGAAACGGTAACAGGAGAGGAATCGCGCTCGATCAAATTACAATTAGTTCGGCCACCCTCGACTTCTCGAGATCCCTTGATCACGAATTCATGATAGGCCTTGGTGCCTCGCTTACGCGCTCTCTCTCGGCATGGCTACTCTCTTCACGAGACGTGTCCCTCGTGTCCTCTAGTAAGTCCACCATTTAATTCGTTTTCTTATTTCTAGTCTAATCCATGAATTAATCTTTTAATTTCTCGCCTTTTTAGCAAGCATGCAAAATTAAGTCTAATTTCTAAAGTTCTAATTTTATGTATCGAGACATCCGTCTTGGACAACATTGATTTTGATGTTGTCCTCAATAATTTTGTATCTAAAACTTCCCAAAGAAGCCTTTTTTATGAAAAACTGAAGTATTATCGTGGATGGACTCACTAGAATTTTATTCTTATTTAAGGTACTGACAGGGATACTACTTGTTATATTTGCAAATCTTTTAGTCTTTTGTTGTCATATGACATTGCATAAGTGCTTAACTACTATTTTGACATCTCGATCTAAAAATGTGTGGTTCGATGTTAACTTTTATTATTATAAAGTTCTATATATCTAGATATACAGACATATATATTAGCCTTATAGGCCCCATGTCGTCAACTTCGCCCAAGCGCCCTTCAAAATATAGAGCCGGCACTGAGCTTCATTAGAGAACAGAAAGGGCTTATCGTTGGGGTCATTGGTCCAGTTCTTGTGCGGATAAAAATGGAACTCTGTGCGAAGATTCTCGTGCCAAGATGCGCCGGCGACCTTGATCAGCAGGAGGAGCATCAACAGGAGCCCCATGGTTGACGACTGCTCTGGCTGGCCGGGAGCTCGCTCGATCCCTCTTGCATTGGCTTCACGATCGATGTGCAAGCAGAAGCTGTTTTTTTATGCTACTAGTTGTGTTCGTGCTTGTGGCCGGGCAGGGTGGACCCAGACGCAGAAGCAGCCATATCGGGGCTGCTCTTCGGTAGTGCACGTTAAGGAGCCATTTCGGGGAGTGCATGGACAGTTGAGACATCAGGAGTGTTTGATACATTGAGCGCATCGGCCTCGTGTATATACCGCTAGATTTACTACTAGCGAGAAATAATGCTCATTTTCCCTGAAAGCTTTCGATTCATACACAACAACAGAAAGAACAAAAAATGTTGCTGCCAGACACGACTAATCAAAATCCCATGAATAAATTATATATCCATTTAATTACTATGTTACCTCTATTCCAAAATATAAAATATTTTCATAAACTATTATAGCCTACGGAAATTATTAGTTAGCATGAGAACTTGTGCTCAATTGCTTTGGATGGTACTAACATGGTTCTTTGTTGTTATTCAGGTTGGACAGAAAGAGGCAGAGGAAGATCAAGAATTGGAACCACCATCATAGGAGGCACGTCATGGAGTTCCTCATTTGTGTGGATAATGCTCGACGAACGGAATAGAATAGTGGAAGAGCTCATTGCCCAATTGCATTTAACAACTACATCCATTGGTTTCTTTCTAGTACCCGTGTCTTCATTTGCCCGCCGTCCTATGAGAAAGAAATATTGGACGAGCCAGTCTAGTTCGATGACCTTGCCTACACTTAGTACAACCGGCAGGTCAGGGAAGGGACCGATATCCCGCTTTCTTCCTCACTCAACTTTGCGGTAAAGTTATCATTGCCTTTGCATTACTTTCCTTGCACTCTCATCTCTTTCTTGCCTAACATGTTCTTGTTCTTGACTCTGTAGCGAACGGAGGTAAAGAAATATGCCGACGATGCCGAGGCGATTCTTTTTGCTGCCCCTAAGGGGAAAAAGGGAGAAGGCATGATACGAGACTTCCTTAAGGTATGGATGCGAGACTTCCTCAAGATAGGCATGTTCTTGTTTTGACTTATGTTGTTATTTGTTACAACGCTCGGCCCAAAAGATGCGTCGGTTATCTAACCTGATAGGTTGCCGCGATCCCGAGTACACAACCCCGTTCGGTTCTAGGTCCAAGTCGACTACTGATCCGTCGACCCATCTTCAGGATGATATTGAGGATGAGGCCACTTCGGCGATTCGTATGGAAGATGAGGTATGGGACAACCTTACATGCATTTAGTGCTTTCTGTTTCCCATGCATTTTCATAGCCATACAATCTTACATGTAGATGCCTCGTATGGAGAATGAGACGGAGGAGAAGTACCGGATTCGTTTCGCATACCTGCTGAAGCCAAGGAAAGAGTTCAATCGATGGATGCCAAACGACTTCCGTAACAAAGGAAAGGCCAATGTTGACGAGCCGTCACGGAGGTCAAGAGCGACTAGAAGGACGAGAGTACTACGGTATAATGATGACGACGAGTCGCAAGAAGAAGAGGAGGTGACAAAGAAGATACCTCCGAGGAGGGGTCGAGGCCCAAGGACGCGTGGACGGAAGTAGCCAAGTAGGTCATGTATGGCACAATGTTGATAACGATGCACTAGGTTTGATACTATGTATGGGTTGATGTATGGCACTATGTTGATGTTGTTTAAGACTATGTTGATGTATGGCACTATGCTGATGTTGTTTGAGTATATGTTGATGTTGGTTGAGTATAGGAGTGTAGCGCCTGTCTGATAGGCGCTACACCTTAGAGCATAGCGCCTATCTGCTAGACGCTACACCCTGACTTAGAGTTTTTCCTGCCAGCGAATTCTCGATTTGCTCTCTGTATGCTCCTGTTAGTTTTGGGGCAAACGAAATCTGCTACCATAGCGCCTAGCAGACAGGCGCTATGACATTTCAACAAACCAAATAATGACATTTCAACAACCCTAAACCTAACTAAATGCTTCATACACATCTTTATACCCAACATTGGCCAATGAATCTAACAAATTTCCAAACATTTCTCTCCAAATCAAATTTCTAGGGTTTCAAGCCAAGTCCAACCAAAATGAAAGATTTCAAGAGGTCAAAACGGAGGGGAATGAGGGAGGGTACCTCTAGCAGCTGGGGAGAGGCACAAATTCACCAAATAAAGCTTCCAATGTGAGAGATTTGAGGGGGGGGGAAGAGAGGGGGAAAGGGGCGCCTCCTTGCTGTTCTTCTTGGCTGGGTCGAGCTGGGAGTGAATGGGTCGGGGTGGGAAGGGGGGCTGCGAGCTGCTGACTATGTGTAGCGCCTAGCAGATAGGCGCTACACCTTAGGCATAGCGCCTAGGCGTTACTCGACACAGGCATAGCGCCTGGGCGTTATGCCTCCGGGTGGGGCCAGAGAGGGGCAGGCGGTGCCATGCTAGCTAGGGGTATAGCGTCTAGCTGAAAGGCGCTACACTGTAGAGTGTAGCGTCTAGCTGTTGGACGTTACCCAAAGGGTTAGTCCAATGAAATAATTATCCAGATAGGTTATTTTGTGAAATCTTTTAAAAAAAGTTACTCTTGTCCATTCTGCCCGCAGGGAGCTCGCTCGATCCCTCTTGGCTTCACAATCGATGTGCAAGCAAAAGCTGTTTTCATGCTAGCTGTGTTCGTACTTGTGGCCGGGCAGGGTGGACCCAGACGCAGAAGCAGCCATATCGGGGCTGCTCTTCAGTAGTGCATGTTAAGGAGCCATTTCGGGGAGTGCATGGGCAATTGAGACATCAGGAGTGTTTGATAAATTGAGCGCATCGGCCTCGTGTATATACCGCTAGATTTGCTAGCGAGAAATAAGGCTCATTTTCCCTGAAAGCTTTCGATCCATACACAACAACAAAAAGAACAAAAAATGCTGCTGCCAAACAGACACGGCTAATCAAAATCCCATGAATAAATTATATATCCATTTAATTACTATGTTACCTTTATTCCAAAATATAAAATATTTTGGTAAACTATTATAGCCTGCCGAAACATGTTACATGGAAATTAAAAAAAAACGAGCTCCCGCGAGCGGCGCAGAGCTCCCGGCAACGCCCCCTCCCCGCCCGCCCACCCCCTCCCCTTCCCCACCGCCGCTAGAGGGTATCACTGAGCAAAGCCAGTGCGGCTCCGGCGGCGGCGGCCCCCTCTTCTCCCTCACGCGGTAGTGGCGACGCGGGCTTCTGCGACCGGTGAGAGCTTCGGCGGCGGCGTGGTGGAGGGATCGTGGTTGCGGCGACTCCCTGGAGCCTCCATGGCGACAGACGGCGCTGGCTCTACCCGAACCTCTAATGGGGGGTCGGGACGGTGAGTTCGACGATGGCTTTGCCCTGTGGTGAGTCGGCAGCGCGGTGACGGTGGAGACCGGTTGGCTAGCTTCCTCGGGTAGCTCCGGCTAGCCCAGATCTGGGCCCAATTGGGCCCAATCTAGGTTTGGGGCGGGCCTAGCGCGATGCTGACACTTTCTAGAGCTATTGCGAGGTGGTGTGGGGCGTGTAGGAGGGAGGCGGCTTGGGATGCACTGCAGCAACGTGGCGGAAGTGACTTTACAGGCCCTTTATGGGCCTGGCCGGGCCAGACGGCTTGGTGTGTCCCTGCTGCGGCGTCTGGACAGCAACCGCCGTCGTGGTGGAGGTCGGTCTCCTCTAAGCGGTTGTACTGCAACCGCCATCCTATGTCAACCATACCTACCCCCTACGCCTCGCATGTCACCCAATGAACCTGGTTCAGTGGGTATGAGTACGCACCGACCCCGGAAGGTGGTCTGCAAGGGCGTCCCTTCTGAAAGGATACAAATGTTGCCTAGAGGGGGGTGAATAGGCGATTAAAAATTTTCCGAGAGTGGCTCGACAAAGACGGAATAAAACTAGCGTTTACTTTGTCAAGCACAACCTAGAACAACTAGGGTTCACCTATGTGCACCAACAACTTATGCTAAGCAATACAAGCAACAATGTGATTGCAAGATATAGATTACTTCAAGCACGAAGGCTATCACAATGTAAAGTGCATAAGTAAAGAGCTCGGGTATAGAGATAACCGAGGCACGCGGGGATGACGATATTTTACCGAGGTCCTCCCAACATGGAGTACATCTCGTTTGGAGAGGGGGTGGTATCAAACCACCAACGCCACAAAAGGCCTCCCTTATTCTCCGTTGAATCTCACTCCAACGGGATCGATCCACGCTTCCACTATCGGTGCACTTGTCAGTGGCAAACCGGAACCTCTCACAAGGTTGGGGCACTTCTCCACAACTTAATTGGAGGCTCCCAACAAACGCCACCAAGGCCACAACCTACAACACCAACAAACCGTCTAGGGTTCCAAGAACCCATGAGTAAAAAGCTTCTCAACTTTCACTCACCAAATCCTCACCGGGAACTCAAATCGATGCACCAAATGCAATGGCAAGGACACAAGAAGTTCTCAAATCCTTCTCTCCCAAATTCCACCAAAGCTACAAAAGCTTATGGGGAAATAAGAGAGGAAGAACAATGGAGGAAATCCACAAAAGACTCCAAGATCTAGATCCCAATATGTTCGCCTCACTTAGAGGAGAGATTGATTGGTGGGATTGTAGATTTAGATCTCCTCTTTCAAATCCCTCAAGAATATGCAAGAATCATAGGAGGTATTGAGAGGAAGCAAGCTCAAGAAGGTCAACAATGGAGGGGAAAACTTGCAATAATAGTTGAGGAACCATTGGGGAAGAAGGCCCCTTATATAGGTCCCTCCAAAATCCAACCATTGCAGCCCAAAAACGTGATTTCCGGTACTACTAGACTTTTTTCCGGTACTACCGGACTTTCTCGGCACTACCGGACATTCCCTGGGGTTCCTGGGGTGCCAAACGCATTTTTCTCTATGCTCCCCGGTACCAAAATGTGGTACTACCGGACCCCGGTACCTTGTCAAAACCTTCTGCCGCGCTAGGTACTAAAATGCGGTACTATGCATTTTGGTACCTAGGAGGGCAGTGGCATTTGGCAACTTGCCAAAACCTACTGCCGCGCTAGGTACTAAAATGCGGTACTACCGCATTTTGGTACCTAGGAGGGCAGTGCCATTTGACAACTTGCCAAAACCTTCTGCCGCATTTTAGTACCTAGGAGGTAGTGGCATTTGGCAACTTGCCAAAAAATACTGTCGCGCTAGGTACTAAAATGCGGTATTACCGCTTTTTGGTACCTAGCCCGGCAGAAGGTAGTTGGGGGACGCTGAGACAGATAATCAAACGACTATAACTTTTGATTGGTAACTCCGATCGATCTGATTTCAATTGTGTTGGAAAGAGGACGACATGAGCTTCCCTATAAAAAATTGAAACTATTGGTTATCTGTCACAACCCAAAATTTTCCAAATTTTGATATGTGAAAAATAAATGAACAAATTAAACAATTGTTGAAATTTAGGGTGAGAAGAAACTTTTTGTTTTCTAATTGGAAACATCAAAACCTATTTTGATCAAATAGAATCCTAAAGGGATTTAAAAAGATAAATAAATAATAAATAAAGTTATATTAGTTGGAATCACCATTTTTGGATCTTTAAATAAAAAGATATGGTTTTTATAAGCAAAGGTAGAAATAATGAATAAGGACTATTTTTAAAAGAGCCAAATTAAATCTTGGCCAAGCATTTAAAGTAAAATATTTTGTTTGATAAAAATAGTAAAGGTTTATTTAAATAAAACCATGAGAATTTATTTATATCCAAATTTCATTCAAGTATAGACTTTTTCCTATTTTGAATGATCATTAAAAACTTATTAAAGTATTTTAAATTATATTTCAAAGTGTTATGTTTTTAATAAAACATACTGAAAAGATTTGTGTAGAAATTTAGATTTCAAATAGAGTTTTAAACACTATTTATTTATTTTTAATAAATAATAAACCCTAAAAATAATTGTTCTATTTTGGACTTTGGATTATGTTGATAAACAGAATTGAATTATACCCAAAAGTTTGGTGATGGTTTGAATTCATTTGGAGTTTTGAATTGTTTGAATTAAAATCAAAACAGAAATTCAAAATAGGAAAAAGAAAAGCAATCAGTATAAAAAAATAGAAACTAACCCAACCCATCTGGCCCAGCCCAGCAAGCCCAGCAGCGCATCCCAACTAAACCCCCTCTGGTGAACCATTTTTCACTCAGAAAAGAACCCACCCCGTCGCTGACAACAGGACCCCACTCTCTCTCCCTCTCTCTCGCTGTCAACGCGGTCCCACGCTGTTAGATCATCGTCTCCACCGCGACCACGTCCCCCTCGCCGTTTCTGCCATTGAATGCGGCGATCAATTCGCGTTGATGGAGGGATTAAACTCGCCAGCGACCACGCTCAATTAAGCGCCTCGCTCTCCTCTTCCATTTCCCCAAGCCACACCTCCCCTCTGCCTCCAGGCTGCGAGAATCGCATGCTCGAACCCTCTGCCCCGACGAATTTCACCGGCCAATTCCGGCGCCGACCAACCGCCCCTCGCCTCCCAATGCACACTATCCTGCTCCCCCTCTTCTTGCGCATCGCCTAGCACCAACCACTCAACCGCGCACGTTCCCTAGCCTCGGCAACCTCAACAACAGAGCATCGCCGTCGTCTGCCATTGCTCCGGCGAGCCCCCCTGGTAAGCTCAGACCGCCCGAACCCTCCTGATGATGCTCCCATGATCCCCAGAACAGTACGCGTCTAACGCCCCCTCCCGTTTGCCTCGGCACGATCTGCAGCCTCGCCCCCGATGACAAACCGAAGTACCCGACGCCGCCACTGACTCCGACGAGCAATCGCCGCTGCTCCAGTGCGCCCCTCGAGTAGCCGACCACACCTCGAGCTTCACCGCACCCCTGCGAGCACGGTGATATACTCCTCCCTCTCCCTCGCTTCCTGAATCATCGGCAAGCTCACCGCCCGAGCGTGCGCCGCCGTCCGCCACCGCCAGCGCCGCCAGACAATGGTCAACTGCGCTGTGTCCGTTGGATTTTAATCTAGTGGCTGAGATTAGATCTTAATCGAAAGGGTACGTGTACATCTTTGCCGTGCGTTTTAAGTGAAATCCTACGGCCAGTGTTGATTGATCTGCACGAAGCGGTACCGTCCAATAGGATAGCGCCACGTGGCCAGACTCAGGATTTAAAATAGAAATTTGATCTATTAGATTTGCAAACTTGTAAAATTCATAATTTTAATTCTACAAGTCCAAATTTTGCGAATTTTATATAAATGGATTCAGCAGAACAAGTACTTTGCAACCATGCACTTTGTTTAATGTTTTGCTTCTGTAAAATTGGTTGAATTTGCAGAAATTTGTGTAGGCACATTTTGAATATAAAATTTTTTCTAGATATATTTTTAAAGTGAAATCTTTGCTAAGTGGTTTGTTTTGAACATACTGACTATAGGAACCAACTTATGGATTTAAAAATGTATTTTGTGAAGTTAAGGAATAAATGTTTGAGTTAGCTCATTTCTAGTCAAATAAAAATATTGTTTATGGTTTAGAAATGATTTTTGAGTAAAGCCTTTGGGAAATGATTTGATGCAAACCTTCTGACCCTAAACACCAAGTTTTGAGATTTAAGAACATATTTTATGAACCATATAAAGTCATTACTTTGCTAAAAGATATTTTCAAAAACATAAAATATCACCTTAGTATAATATTTGGTTTATGAGATGAAACCTTTTGCAAATGGTTTTACCACTTTAGTAAATGACCACTTTGAGCTTTAAAATGTTTAGAGCCTAATAGAAACCACTTTTCTAAATAAAACTATCTTTTGCATGCTTGCATGTATTGCCTTGTTTCTATTATTTTATGTGGTAAAATTGTTTGAATGCTAGTTGAATATGTGTTTGCTTGATTGAATTGTAGTAAAGTTTGAAGAGTGTGATATTTGCAAGATCAAGAAGTGAACCAATATTCTCTACTAAAAATGCAAGTGACACTATCATCCATGTCCTACTATTTTCATTACACTTAGTGGATTTTTGTAACATGCATGATATGGACTACTATATTTTATGCTATGCTAAATCCTAATAGATACCCTTATATCTTCCTTAGTGAAAACATTGTGGTTGTAGAAAGCTTAGCCCTGCTATATATTTGGGATGGGATACATGATATGATTATATGAAGTGTTGGAGAAATATATGTTTTATATAATAAAACAAGTACTCAATGAACCACCTGGGTGGAAAAGGATACTCAAGATTTGGACAAGGTGGCAACAAAGGGAACCATGTTTATATGGCTATCTTTTTGTATGTCCACTAGAAGAAAACCACCCAGGGACTTAGAGATTGAACATGTTTCTCGTATAGTGGCTTCCGTGTACAGCCACATGCTAAATGGGCTCTGGCTTAGTCAACTACATAGTGGAAGACCCATGCATTGGCATCTTTAGGTTAACTAGAATTGTGTATGGGAAATATATCCCTACATTGGTGCCTGGTTGACAAGCTAGCATTGTGTATTGGGAGGACTCCTATGGAAAGACTTTGTCACATTCTCGATCTGCCAGTACTCCATTTTGGTGAGTACTTATCCAGCGGCCACTGGTGGCGTCAAGACGAGATTGTGTCATGTGGGTAAAGTGTACAACTTTTGCAGAAGATCAAATTATAAGTACTTAGCCGTGTCCCCGGTTATGGACAACTCTGAGCAACTAAGGCCTGAAGCTATGGAAGATCTCGACATTCCAATTTCTCAAAGTAAATCTTGATGGTGTCAACAAGGGATTAGAAGCACTTGGAGTTTTCCAAGGAGTTCAGAAAGATTTGACAAAAGATGAAAACTATTTTGAAAAGATAGGATAAAACTATATTGCCACAAGCTCTATATCCTCACATGGATAAGACCAAATAACAAACAAATATGATGATGCAACTATGCAAAGGTTTGAGATCTCTCCGAACGATGTGATCGAGTTACTCATTCAAGGGCCCCTCTTGATAGTACGGTTATCTATCCTAAACCCGGTCTTCCACTAACAATATGAGACCGGCAAAAGGGAAAACCTATCAAGATTATACCTTTGCCTTGAGCATTCCACTTGAGTTGATGTAGATGATCTTTCCCTACTCCAGATGGAACGCCTTTCTTGATTCCTCATCATCGATCCATGATCATCGAGGATGGCAAGCATCAAACATGAGATCTTCTATAGATGGCGCATTTTGAGCTTGCACAACATATCTTCTTCTCATTTCATCGACCTTGAAGCCGACACAAGCTCCAAGCGATGCCAATGGACAATTCCTACAAGTATAACTTAATACACACATTAGTCCATAAAGATTGTCATTAATTACCAAAACCACACATGGGGGCCCACATGTTCTTTCAATCTCCCCCATTTTGGTAATTGATGATAATCCCTTTAATAGGGTTTATATAAGGAATCTTAATGAACAAAATGGTAACACCAATATCAAATAGTACATAAGTATATTATATTGGTACCACCACCATATATAGAGCAAACTGAAATGGATCGTATGGGCACCTAGAGGAGGGGGGTGAATAGGTGCTAACCAATTTTTAATACTTTTTCAATTTTAGGCTTGACACAAAGTAAATTCTTTAGATATGCAATTACGAGAATTTCCCTATATGTAACCCTAACTACTAAGCACATAAAAGAGGAGCGAGGAAATCGTAGTGGAGCACGCGGAGACACAGTGATTTGTTTTACCGCAGTTCCTTCCTTGTTAAGGGAAGTACATCTGCGTTGGAGGGGTGGGCGGTTCTAAGACCACCACGCCACAATAGGCCTCACCCTATTCTCCGATGGATCTTGCCACGAGAGGCCTGATCCACCTTCTCCACTATTGGATCCCTTCGAGGCGGGAACCGATGCCTTTTACAACACTATCGGGGCACACACCCACAACTGAATTGGGGGCTCCCGAGATGACAAAAATCTGCCACAAGAACAAGGTTTATCAATATAAACAAAAACAAGGATATAGGTATTTGCAAGAAATACTAGATCAGAGGTTCCCCAAATGAATGGAGAGGAGATGAAGCGCTTGATTGCTGATGATGAAGATCGAGTTCTCCTCCTTCGATTCCCCAAGGGATGGGGCCTTTGGGTGGATCTAGGTGGAGCTCTCTTGGATGAGGCTTTCAGATCTGATCTGGTCTTTTTCGAATGAATCAAGAGTTCTGGCAGGAGGGGGAAGGCTGGCTTAAATACCCCCTCCCCAGATCTGGCTGTTGCACAACTTTGGCGGCGGATTATCCGCCCCCCACTTGGGGCGGATTATCCGCCCCAAGGGCGGATTCTCCAGGGGAAACTTGTTGGAGATATGCCCCAGAGGCAATAATAAATGTAGTTATTATTATATCTTTGTGTTTATGATAAATGTTTACATTCATGCTATAATAGTGTTAACAAGGAAACATTAATACTTGTGTGATTTGTAAACTTAATTTGAAGTCCCTAGTATAGCCTCTATACTTCACTAGCTTGTTGGTTGATAAATGATTGTGGTTTCCCTATCATGAACATTGAGATGTTATCAACAACAAGATCATATCGTTAGGAGAATGATATGGTGGACATACTCCTATAGATAAGCGTAGCATAAAGATCAAGTCATTTCAATAGTTCAATTGCTATATGCTTTCTGATACATAGTAACCTAATTCCTTCGACCATGAGATCATGCATATCACCTTTACCGGATGGATGCTTTGATGACATCAAACACCACACCGTAACTGGGTGGCTATAAAGGTGGCATTGAGTGTTCGGAAAGTATTGGTTGAGACACATGGATCAAGAGTGGGATTTGTCCATACATATGACGGATAGATATTCTCTGGGCCCTCTCGGTGAAATGTCATCCAATTAGCTTGCAAGCATGTGACTGGCTCACAAGGGATCACATATCACGGGAACGAGAAAAGAGTACTTATCAGTAACGAGGTTGAACTAGGTATGCAGAGATACCGACGATCATAACCTCGGATAAGTAACATATCGTGAGACAAAGGGAAATTGGTATCGTATGTAAGTGGTTCATTCGATCGCAAAGTAATCGTAGAAATATGTGGGAGCCATATGAATTTCCAGATTCCTCTATTGGTTATTGTTCGGAGAAGTGTGTCGATCATGTCCGCATAATTCACGAACCGTAGGGAGACACACTTAAGGATTCGACGTTGTTTTGAGTAGTTATGGTATTATGAGAAAGAGACCGAATGTTGTTCGGAATCTCGGATGGGATCCGGGATATCACGAGGTGATCCGGAATGGTCCGGATAATAAGATTCATATAAGGAAAGACCCGTTTCGGAGTTCGGGAATGATTCCGGTGTTTTCATCGGGAATGTTCTAGAAGGTTCCGGATTGTCCGGCACTCCGGGGGGGGGGAGGGGTACATGAATGTGTCATTACATATTGGAATTATTGCATCATGTACTAAGTGTTCTTGCTGTCCCAAATAAAGGATTAAATTGAATCCCAAAACAGAAAAGTCAAATGTCCAGTTTGAAAGTCAAACGGCCAAAACAAGAAACTGTGGGAAACAAGCAAGAGGAGTTGGGAACCGACTTGAGGGAGGAGTCTCCTCCCCAAGCCGGCGCGCCACCCAAGGCCGACTTGGGTAGGGACTCCCCTCCCCTGGCCGCGCCTCCCCACCTATAAAAGGAGGGGCAGGGCTCCCTCCTCTAGACACACAAGTTTCTACCTCTAATCTCCGGTTTAGAGCCGTTTTGGTTTAGAGCTTCTAATTGCTTTAGCCTGCGGTTTAGAGCCTTCTAATTGGTGTGTCTAATCTCTAGACCACTAATAGCCCTCTCTCATAATCCACCATACTCGCTCCGGCTTAAGGCGAAGCCCTGCGGGATCTCCCCTCTACTTCCGGTACCACGCCGTTGTGCTGCCGGAATCACGAGGAGAGTGCTACAACCTCCGCTGCCTGCTGGAACAAGGGAGAGGAAGGTCTTCGTCGAGTACCGGACGTGTGACCGACTGCGGGAGCACTGCCGGAACGCAGCGCCGGAAGGATCGTCTACACGATCTTGAGATCGGGAAGAGTACGACTACATCACCCACGAGAATCTGCTCTCGTTAAACGCTTTGGAATCTTCGAGGGTAAGTTATTCCATCGACTCGTTGCTACAATCTAGTAGATAGATCTTGGCTTGTTTGTTTGTATGCGATAGAAAATTTTTGTTTTCCATGCTACGAACCCCTACAGTGGTATCAGAGCCGTGTCTATATGTAGATCTGTTGCACGAGTAGAACACAATGGTCATTGTGGGCATTGATGCTTTTATTGTCGATTGCTTTTTGTGTACTTTGCATCTTGCGGTATGTTGGGATGAAGCGGCCCGGGCTAACCTTACATGACATCGTTCATGAGACTTGCTCCACGCTTGACATGCAACTTGTATTGCATAAGTGGCTTTGCGGGTGCCTGTTTCTCCTAGCATAGTTAAGATCCAATTTACAACGGGTGATCAACAATGCTAGTATCAATGTTGTGGTTCTTGTTCGTAAGTTAGAACGACACTTATTGAAAGCCCCAAACCACGTAAAATATGCAAAGAAAGTAGAGGCGTCTAACTTTGTTTTGCAGGGGTGTGCAGTGATGTGATATGGCCATGATTGTGATTATATTTGATGTATGCAATGTTCCTTATTGTAAGTTGGCAACCGGCAGGAGCCATATGGTTGTCTTTAATTTATGTTAAGACCCGCGTGTCTATTCAAAGTAGTTGTAATAGTTGAAGCCGGTGGACGACAACCATGGAGAAGCGTCATTGACCTTGATGCAATGCCGGTGATGATGGAGATCATGTTCGTGCTTGAAGATGGAGATCGGAAGCACAAAGAAGAAAGGCCATATCATATCACATATATATTGAATTGCATGTGATGTTAATCCTTTATGCATCTTGTATTGCTTAGTAGACGACGGTAGCATTATAAGATGATCCCTCATGCACATCAATTTCAAGTCATAAAGTGTTCACCCTTAGTTAGCACCGTTGCTAAAGCTTGTTGTTTCGAAGCACCACGTGATGATCGGGTGTGTTAGATTCTGCAAGTGTATACAACGTGAGCAAGCCAGATTTGCTCATGCAAAAACTAAGGTTTGATCTTGACGAGCCTAGCATGTACAGACATGGTCTCGGAACACGGATCACCGAAAGGTAAAGCATGAATCATATAGTAGATATGATGAACATGTCGATTGTTCGCCATTGAAACTATGTCAACTCTCGTGATGATCGGTGTTGATATGGTGGATTTGGTTCGTGTGATCACTAAAACAATGTGAGGGATATTGTTTTGAGTGGGAGTTCACCTAGTTTAATTTCATTATTAATTTGAACTCAATTTGTCATAAACTTAGTCTAAACTATTGCAAATATGTTGTAGATCAATGGCAGCCCCTACCATCAATTTTAATGCGTTCCTAGAGAAAGAAAAGTTGAAAAACAATGGAAGCAACTTCGCGGATTGGTTCCGCAATTTGAGGATTGTCCTCACAGCTGGTAATTTGACCTATGTGCTGGATGCACCGCTGGGTGACCCACCTGCAGATGATGCTCCCGATGAAGTAAAGAATGTTTACCTTGCTCGGAAGAATTAGTACTCCATAGTTCAGTGTGCTATCTTGTATGGTTTGGAATCGGAGCTTCAGAAAAGGTTTGAGGATTCAGACCCATATGATATTGTCGAGGATCTCAAATTGATTTTTGAGACTCATGCGGCAATTGAAAGTTATGAAGCTTCTGAAAAGTTCTTTAACTGCAAGATGGAAGAGGGCAGCTCCGTCAGTGAGCATGTGCTTAAGATGTCTGGGCATGCAAACAAACTTCAAAGCTTGGGTATTGTGATTCCTAATGCTTTGGGAATTTACCGTGTCCTCCAATCACTACCACCAAGTTACAAGAACTTTGTGATGAACTACAACATGCAGAACATGAACAAGACGTTGCCAGAACTCTTTGCCATGTTGAAATCTGCAGAAGTGGAGATTAAGAAAGAGCACCAAGTGTTGTTGGTCAATAAGACCACCAAATTCAAGAAAGGCAAGTCTAAGCAAAAGGGACACTTCAAGAAGGGTGGTAAGAAAGTTACCACGCCGGCGAAGAAGACCAAGGCTGGACCTAAGCCTGATACTGAGTGCTTTTACTGCAAGGGAGAAGGTCACTGGAAGCGGAATTGCCCAAAGTACTTGGCGGATTTGAAGAACGGCAACATCAAGAAGAAAGGTATATCTGATATACATGTTATTGATGTGTATCTCACTAGTACTCGTAGTAGTGCCTGGGTATTTGATACTGGTTCGGTTGCTCATATTTGTAACTCGAAACAGGTGCTGCAGAATAAACGGAAGCTAGCGAAGAACGAGGTGACGATGCGCGTGGGAAACGGATCAAAGGTTGATGTGATCGCGGTCGGCACGCTACCCCTTCATCTACCATCGGGATTAGTTTTATACTTGAATAATTGTTATTTAGTGCCTGTGTTAAGCATGAAAATTATATCGGGATCCTGTTTATTGCGAGACGGTTACTTGTTTAAATCAGAGAATAATGGTTGTTCGATTTATATGAGTAATATGTTTTATGCACATGCACCTTTGATAGATGGTCTATTCTTATTGAATCTCGATAGTGGAAATACACATATCAACAACATTGAGGCTAAACGTTTGAAATCAAGCGATAATTCGACCTATATGTGGCACTGTCGTCTTGGTCACATTGGAGTGAAGCGTATGAAGAAACTCCATTCCGATGGACTTCTTGAATCACTTGATTTTGAATCACTTGAAAGATGCGAAGCATGTCTGATGGGAAAAATGACTAAGACTCCATTTTCTGGTATAATGGAGCGAGCTACGGACTTATTGGAAATTATACATACCGATGTGTGTGGTCCAATGAGTGTAGCATCGCGCGGTGGTTATCGTTATGTTCTTACCTTCACGGATGATTTGAGTAGATATGGGTATATCTATTTCATGAAACATAAGTCCGAAACTTTCGAGAAGTTTAAGGAGTTTCAAAGTGAGGTAGAGAATCAACGTAACAAGAAGATTAAATTTCTACGTTCTGATCGTGGAGGTGAATATCTAAGTTACGAGTTTGGCGAGCATTTGAAGAAATGCGGAATACTTTCACAGTTGAAACCGCCGGGAACACCACAGCGTAATGGTGTGTCCGAACGTCGTAATCGAACTCTCTTAGATATGGTTCGTTCTATGATGTCACTTACAGATTTACCGCTATCATTTTGGGGTTATGCATTAGAAACAGCTGCATTCACTTTAAATAGGGCACCGTCTAAATCCGTTGAAACGACACCGTATGAATTATGGTTTGGGAAGAAACCTAAATTTTCGTTCCTTAAAGTTTGGGGATGCGAAGCCTATGTAAAGAAGTTACAGCCGGACAAGCTTGAACCCAAAGCGGAAAAATGCGTCTTCATAGGATACCCGAAGGAAACTATTGGGTATACCTTCTATCATAGATCCGAAGGCAAAATCTTCGTTGCCAAGAATGGATCCTTTCTAGAGAAGGAATTTCTCTCGAAAGAAGTGACTGGAAGGAAAGTAGAGCTCGACGAGGTTGTCGAACCTTCTCTCGAAATTGCGAGTAGCGCAGCACCGGAAGAAGTTCCTGTGGTGCCTGCACCAATTAGAGAGGGAGCTAATGATGGTGATCATGAAACTTCGGTTGAAGTTGCTACAGAGCCTCGGAGGTCAACGAGAAATCGTACCACTCCAGATTGGTATGATCCCGTTATGAGTGTCATGTTGGTGGACAACACCGATGACCCCGAGACATATGAGGAAGCGATGATGAGCCCAGATTCCAATAAATGGCAAGAAGCCATGAAATCCGAGATTGGATCCATGTACGAAAACCAAGTATGGACTTTGGTGGACTTACCGGATGGACGAAAGGCTGTCGAGAACAAATGGATTTTCAAGAAGAAAACAGATGCTGATGGTAATGTTACTGTCTATAAAGCTCGACTTGTCGCAAAAGGGTTTCGACAAATTCAAGGAGTTGACTACGATGAGATTTTCTCACCGGTAGCGAAGCTAAAGTCTGTGAGGATTATGTTAGCAATCGCTGCATATTATGATTATGAGATATGGCAGATGGATGTCAAAACAGCATTCCTCAATGGAGACATTGATGAAGAGTTGTATATGATGCAACCCAAAGGTTTTGTCGATCCTAAAGATGCTAACAAGGTATGCAAACTTCAACGGTCCATCTATGGATTGAAGCAAGTATCCCGAAGTTGGAATCAACGTTTTGATAAGGTAATCAAAAGTTTTGGTTTTATACAAACTTATGGAGAAGCTTGTATTTACAAGAAAGTGAGTGGGAGCTCTGTAGCATTCTTAATACTATATGTGGATGACATATTGTTGATTGGGAATGATGTAGACCTTCTTAATAGTGTCAAAGAATATTTGAATAATAGTTTTTCAATGAAGGATCTTGGCGAAGCAGCTTACATATTAGGCATAAAGATTTATAGAGATAGATCGAAACGCCAAATATCATTGTCACATAGTACATATTTGGACAAAGTTCTAAAGAGGTTTGGAATGGAAGAAAGCAAGAAAGGGTTCTTGCCCATGTTGCCCAATACGACCTTGAGTAAAACTCAAAGTCCGACATCGGCAGAAGATAGAGAAAGGATGAGTAAGACTCCCTATGCATCAGCCATAGGATCTCTAATGTATGCCATGCTATGTACTAGACCCGACATCGCATATGTTGTTAGTCTAACTAGCAGATATCAAAGTGATCCAGGAGTGGATCATTGGACAGCGGTCAAAAACATCCTTAAGTACTTGAGAAGAACTAAGGATATGGTTCTTTCTTATGGAGGTGATGAACAGCTCGTTGTTAATGGTTACACCGATGCTAGTTGGAACACCGATCCGGATGATTCTAAATCACAATCTGGATACGTATTTATTTTGAATGGTGCAGCAGTTAGCTGGAGGAGTGCAAAGCAAAGCGTTGTGGCGAGATCTTCAACTGAATCGGAATACATGGCTGCTTCGGAAGCTTCACAAGAAGCGATATGGATGAAAGAGTTCATTACAGAGCTGGGTGTGGTTCCTAGTGCGCTGGACCCAATGTCTATCTACTGTGATAACATGGGCGCCATAGCCAATGCGCAAGAACCAAGGTCACACAAGAAGCTGAAGCATATCAAGCTACGTTTTCACGCTATTCGAGAACATATCCAGGATGGAGATATAAAGATTTGCAAAGTACACACAGATCTGAATGTGGCGGATCCGTTGACTAAACCTCTCCCGAGGGCAAAACATGACCAGCACCAAACTGCCATGGGTGATTAGATGACTCTAGTGCAAGTGGGAGACTGTTGGAGATATGCCCTAGAGGCAATAATAAATGTAGTTATTATTATATCTTTGTGTTTATGATAAATGTTTACATTCATGCTATAATAGTGTTAACAAGGAAACATTAATACTTGTGTGATTTGTAAACTTAATTTGAAGTCCCTAGTATAGCCTCTATACTTCACTAGCTTGTTGGTTGATAAATGATTGTGGTTTCCCTATCATGAACATTGAGATGTTATCAACAACAAGATCATATCGTTAGGAGAATGATATGGTGGACATACTCCTATAGATAAGCGTAGCATAAAGATCAAGTCATTTCAATAGTTCAATTGCTATATGCTTTCTGATACATAGTAACCTAATTCCTTCGACCATGAGATCATGCATATCACCTTTACCGGATGGATGCTTTGATGACATCAAACACCACACCGTAACTGGGTGGCTATAAAGGTGGCATTGAGTGTTCGGAAAGTATTGGTTGAGACACATGGATCAAGAGTGGGATTTGTCCATACATATGACGGATAGATATTCTCTGGGCCCTCTCGGTGAAATGTCATCCAATTAGCTTGCAAGCATGTGACTGGCTCACAAGGGATCACATATCACGGGAACGAGAAAAGAGTACTTATCAGTAACGAGGTTGAACTAGGTATGCAGAGATACCGACGATCATAACCTCGGATAAGTAACATATCGTGAGACAAAGGGAAATTGGTATCGTATGTAAGTGGTTCATTCGATCGCAAAGTAATCGTAGAAATATGTGGGAGCCATATGAATTTCCAGATTCCTCTATTGGTTATTGTTCGGAGAAGTGTCTCGATCATGTCCGCATAATTCACGAACCGTAGGGAGACACACTTAAGGATTCGACGTTGTTTTGAGTAGTTATGGTATTATGAGAAAGAGACCGAATGTTGTTCGGAATCTCGGATGGGATCCGGGATATCACGAGGTGATCCGGAATGGTCCGGATAATAAGATTCATATAAGGAAAGACCCGTTTCGGAGTTCGGGAATGATTCCGGTGTTTTCATCGGGAATGTTCTAGAAGGTTCCGGATTGTCCGGCACTCCGGGGGGGGGGGGGGGGGGGGAGGGGTACATGAATGTGTCATTACATATTGGAATTATTGCATCATGTACTAAGTGTTCTTGCTGTCCCAAATAAAGGATTAAATTGAATCCCAAAACAGAAAAGTCAAATGTCCAGTTTGAAAGTCAAACGGCCAAAACAAGAAACTGTGGGAAACAAGCAAGAGGAGTTGGGAACCGACTTGAGGGAGGAGTCTCCTCCCCAAGCCGGCGCGCCACCCAAGGCCGACTTGGGGAGGGACTCCCCTCCCCTGGCCGCGCCTCCCCACCTATAAAAGGAGGGGCAGGGCTCCCTCCTCTAGACACACAAGTTTCTACCTCTAATCTCCGGTTTAGAGCCGTTTTGGTTTAGAGCTTCTAATTGCTTTAGCCTGCGGTTTAGAGCCTTCTAATTGGTGTGTCTAATCTCTAGACCACTAATAGCCCTCTCTCATAATCCACCATACTCGCTCTGGCTTAAGGCGAAGCCCTGCGGGATCTCCCCTCTACTTCCGGTACCACGCCGTTGTGCTGCCGGAATCACGAGGAGAGTGCTACAACCTCCGCTGCCTGCTGGAACAAGGGAGAGGAAGGTCTTCGTCGAGTACCGAACGTGTGACCGACTGCGGGAGCGCTTCCGGAACGCAGCGCCGGAAGGATCGTCTACACGATCTTGAGATCGGGAAGAGTACGACTACATCACCCACGAGAATCTGCTCTCGTTAAACGCTTTGGAATCTTCGAGGGTAAGTTATTCCATCGACTCGTTGCTACAATCTAGTAGATAGATCTTGGCTTGTTTGTTTGTATGCGATAGAAAATTTTTGTTTTCCATGCTACGAACCCCTACAAAACTCCGCCCCCTCTCTAGGGCTGGCGCCTGCGGAACTTGGTGAAGATCTTGGGGGGGCGGATAATCTGCCCCCCCCTGAGAGGCGGATTATCCGGCCAGACCGGAAAGTCCAGCCAATACTCCGCCCCCTCTATGGGGCTTGTGCCTTGGCGATGAGCAGGGGGGGCGGACTATCCGGCCCCCTAGGGGCGATTATCCGGCGGTGCCGGAAAATCCAGCCAAAACTCCGCCCCCTCTCTAGGGCTTGCGCCTGCTTGGGAAGAGGGAGGGGCGGATTATCCGCCCCTGGTGGGGGCGGATTATCCGCCCCCCAGAAGCAGAATCCTTTTCCCTTTTTCTCATAGATAGCTGCAACACTTCAACAGACATTAAATAATCCTTGATATTGTTATCTAACACACAAAACACTAGGGATTATAAAATGTTCTTTCAATCTCCCCCTTTTTGGTGTTAGATGACAATATTAGGATTTGCAATGAAACCGGCTAATGCCACCTTAAATGATGGAAGACGTTCCCCCTAGATGTGTGCATATTTAAAATTTGTATTTGAATACAAATACACACACTAGAGAGAACACAACTTCCATAACAAAGATAATTGAAACAAGGTGGTTTGGGAAACAAGGTCATACCACCGGGATGAGAATATAGCCAAAGAATATAGTTTGTTTGATAGCCTCCAAACACATCCCAATCATACCAGCAATATTGAGGCATACATTAGATAGGCCCATGATTCCATATGCCATCAAATATGCCTCCATAGATAAATCCAGAATTCCATGAGATCCACAATAGATAAATTTATCCAGAAGTCCATGAGATCCACAATAGATAAATCCATGAATACCACACAACGTACCAAACTTAGTGAAACACGACAAAGTCTTACAGAATCAAACGCAAATAGCAAATGAGTTCACGCTTGCGCCCGACCCTTGAAAATCCACGAGACCTAATAGAACTACTTCTCCCCCTTTGGCATCGAAGATCCAAAAAGGAAGAAGAGCGATGCTAACGCCCCTGGAGATCACTCCTCCTCATCCTCGTCGTAGTCATTCCCGTCCCCTTCCTCTTCATCATACTCATCATCATCGTCATCAGCTGGAGGAGTGGGTGCCCTCGAAGGGGGAGGAAAGAGGAAACTCTCGAGCTCGCCATAGTTGATCCCTGAGGTGTTCCACTGAGCATACGGATCCGGAGCAGTGGGAGGAGGTGGATGGCCAGTGGCACCTGAGACATGGTGGAGAATAAGCTGCTGCGTGTGATACCTCTCATGATCCCTGCGGTACGCCTCATATTGGCCCTTGTGAGTGTCAATGCCCATGCAAAGAATGTGCCGCTGGAACCAAGTGAGCTGATTAACCTCGTGTGCCATTGGGGACACCGTGGAGCGACGACCACTAGCCCGAGCATCACGCATGAAGGACTCCGGGGCAGTGGAAGGGTGATGGGTCTTGTGAGCCTTGTTGTACATTTTCTTGGGCTTGTGAATTCCATCCAGAGCAGAGCCAAAATCCTCATGTGGCAACATATGCTTGACGAGCATCATTATGAAAGGAGCATAAGGAATAGAGAGCCTGTTGATCATAGCATCCGTCATCTCATGATAAATATAGTCCATGACATCCAGTTTGTAACCTGTGGCTGATCCAGAGTTAGTGGCACACTCGTGAGCAAAAGCAAGAAGTGGAACCAGGTGGCCACGGATCCTGTCATTGTTGCCACCACTAGGAGCGATGCAGTCCCTAAATAAGCCAACAAGGGCTGCATACAAGGGAGAGAGACCAGCGAAAGTACCAGCAACACCATCAGAGGAAAGGCAAGGAGCAAGTGCAGTATCCTTGGATGGCTTCAGAGGAGAAATGATATGGTGGCCCGAAGGAGTGTCACGGCCATGGAATGCATAACCAAGGACCTGCCCAAAGGTGCGAAAGTCCGACTGAATCATGGTGGTCCCTGTCATCCACTTCATGGTACGGCGCTCATCACCGCAAATCACCAGAGTTGAGAAGAACTGCCGCACCACAGAGGAATCATAGTTGCATTGGATAGTCATGAGGTGGTGCAGCCCCATCTTGTTGGTCACATCTAGTGCCTCAATGAGCCTTGTCTTGGATTGATCCTCAGTCAAATTGATGGGACGCATGGGGCGAAGCTTGAGAGTAGCATAGACATCATCATGAATAGCCCGAAAGTGGGCATTCCAAAACATAGAGTCCTCAGGGGGACCATCACTGTCAGCCTCATCATAATAGTCAGTCTGGCGAATGGTGGCATACTAAAGACTGTCCATAGCCTTGTAATTGGGCCGAGATTGTTTGCCCTTGCGAGATGGGGTCCTCTTAGTTTTCTTACTTGCCTCTGCCATCCGTTCAGCCTCTCTTGCTGCTCTGCTGACCTCGGTCTCGTCCATGAACTTCCCGTCTGCAGTAGGCTTGAGATAACAGGCACGGGAACGACGAACGAAGGTCTTGGTCGGCTTGGAACCACCTGTGAAAAGCATTAGAGGGATAGCATGGAGATAAGCATACACACAAGTCCAGGAGAAAAACACGGAGAAAGAGTAGCAATGCAACCCATAGCCAATGATGTGTAATTGCAGAAGCAGAACCAAAACAGACCAGATTTTACTCTCCAGGCCGGATTATCCGGCCCTGGCAGGGACGGATAATCCGCCCCCCGCAGAAATTTTCTGGATTGGCTCAGATCTACCATGGCAAAACAGATCGGGTACTAGGGTTGCAATTCTACTGATTCTAGCATGTAAGGAACAACACCATGGAGCTTCTACAACGAGATTTACACCAAATAAAATACATCCCATACAAAAGGAGAGAGATGAGGGAGTTACCCTCACTCATTGGAGGAAAATCGCGGAGGAGAAGATACCCGGAGGCGAGGTGAAGAAGATCCGGGGAGAGCCCGGAGAATCCGGTGGTCGAATCGACTCCGGGAGAGGCGGATGCTCCGGCGGCGGCTGGGGGGCAGAGGTAGGGTTGGGGGAGGACTGGCTGCTCTGTTTGAGCCTGCCCTCCCCGACCCAGCCTATAAGGGGCTGATTTCGCCCGGGGTGGATAATTCGCCCCCATTTAAGGCGGATAATCCGCCCCCCCCCAGAAATTCTGTAAAATACAGAATCAGGACAGAGCAACCTAGCAAACCTCTCGATGGTGTTTTAGAGGACTTGTGTGCAAGAATAGATGGTTCAAGTAGGGAGAGAAAGGCTTGGGTTGAGAGCTTCAAACTGAGATGGTACTACACACCCAAATTTGCAAGAATCAAATCAATCAAAAGCCAAATTTGAGTGTGTTTTCCATAAGAACATGAGATATGCAAGAAAATCCAACGAGACCCATGAGAAACCAACTCTTCTCGAGGAAGAGGGCGGTGGCCGAAGCCACCATGTTGGAGCGCATGGCATGACACCGCGAAGATGTATCTTGAGTTCAAAACCAATGCTCATCGATGACCCACATATCACAAAATGATATTAAGGGAAATGATTTGACTTGCTTTCGGCATTATGGGGGGCGGGTTGGCCCAATCAATTAGGACCACACTCCTCCTATGTCTATGCCCGCATCTAAACCAAATACATGAATAAGAGCAAGTGAGTGTGCAAGGGTAGTCAAGCCAAGCTCCTTGAATCTAAGATATTTAGCTCATTCCTCAAATAACAAAATCTTGCTTCATCAAGAGGCTTCGTGAAAATATCAGCAAGTTGGTTCTTCGTGATCACAAAGGATAGAGAAATATCACCACGAGCAACATGATCCCGAATAAAGTGGTTGCGAACCTCTATATGTTTTGTTCCTGTATGCTGCACGGGATTGTAAGCAATTTTGATAGCACTTTCATTGTCGCATAATAGAGGCACTTTGCCAAAATTGACACCATATTCCTTTAAAGTTTGCCTCATCCATAACAATTGTGTACAAGCACTTGCAGCAGCAACATATTCAGCTTCAGCGGTTGAGAGTGAAATACAATTCTGTTTCTTTGATGACCAACACACTAGAGACCTGCCCAAGAATTGACATGCACCAGAGGTTGATTTCCTATCATCTTTGTCACCAGCCCAATCTGAATCAGTGTAACCACATAGAGAGAAACTTGAACCTTGGGATACCATAACCCAAAATTTGGGGGATGAACCAAATATCGAAAGATTCGCTTGACCGTCACTAAGTGGCTTTCTTTAGGAGCGGCTTGGTACCTTGCACACACTCCTACACTTAACACGATATCGGGCCTAGATGCGCAGAGGTAAAGGAGAGAGCCAATCATGGATCGGTATACCTTTTGATCCACGTCTTTATCCTTGGGATTGAGCTCAAGATGACACTTTGTTTGCATTGGGGTAGCAACGCCATTGAGATCCGTCATCTTGAACCTTTTGAGCATGTCTTGGATGTACTTAGCTTGATTAATAAAGGTTCCTTCTCTAAGTTGTTTGATCTCAAATCCAAGAAAGAACCTCAACTCACCCATCATGGACATCTCAAACCTGTCAGTCATAAGCTTTGAAAATTCATCGTTAAAAGCTCGGTTAGTAGAGCCAAAAATAATGTCATCTACATAAATTTGGCATACAAAAAGCTCCCCATTAACCTTCTTAGTAAAAAGAGTGGGATCGATTTGCCCAACTTCGAATCCACGGTCTAGCAAAAGCTCTTTAAGGTGCTCATACCACGCACGTGGGGCTTGTTTAAGGCCATAGAGCGCCTTATCGAGTTTGTAGACATGGTTCGGGAATTTGGGGTCCTCAAACCCCGGGGGCTGCTTGACGTATACTAACTCATGTAGAGGACCATTAAGGAAAGCGCTCTTAACATCCATTTGTTGTAATTTAAAATTATGGTGGGCTGCATATGCAAGAAGGATACGCATGGACTCATGACGAGCCACAGGAGCATAAGTCTCGCCAAAATCAATTCCTTCCACTTGAGAGAATCCTTGAGCCACGAGTCGTGCTTTATTCCTCACAACAATGCCATTTTCATCTTGTTTGTTTTTGAAGATCCACTTGGTGCCGATAACATTGCGGCAATCCTTTGGTTTCTCTACGAGCTTCCAAACTTTGTTGCGTTCGAAGTTATTTAATTCTTCATGCATTGCAACAACCCAATCGGGGTCTTCAAGAGCATCAAAAACCTTCTTCGGTTCAACCATGGAAATGTGAGCTTGATGATCACAGAAGCTTGCAAGTTCTCTTCTAGTGGAAACCCTTCGTCGTAGATCACCAACAACCTTGTCAAGAGTGTGACCTCTTAGTTCAAGGTTCCAATCAGCACGAGCCTTGCGACGAGTCTCAATGTCCTTATTGTTTCTAGAAGGAGTTGATTCAGTATTTGCATCCTTGTCTTGATTATTGCCCTGCCCTTGATCTTGGTATGCGTTAACACCAGAAGATTGCTGCTGAGTTTGTTCTTCAGGGCCGGATAATCCGCCCCTTGGAGGGGCCGGACTATCCGGCCTGGGACGTGAAGTACCAGAGTCTTCTTCCTGAGAGTGCCTGACAGGAGTTGGAGACCCAGGGCCGGATAATCCGCCCTCGGGGGCCGGAGAATCCGGCCTGGGAGCTTCAGATTTGTTGCCTTCTCCTCCAGATCCTCTAAAACAAGTTGGAGTGCGGGGCGGATAGTCCGGCCTGGGACTACCAACTTGTCCAGGGGACAGATGATCTTCAGCAGATTGTGGTGTTGGTGCAGGAATTTCTCCAACAGTAGGAGCTTGTTGATCTTGTGTAGATGAGGGCTCCACATGTGTGGAGCATTGTCCTTCCCGATCCGCCACAAGGGGTTCCTCAATGGGGCGGAAAAATCCCACACCCATTCTTCTTATGGCATCTTGGGGTATTTCAACATCTGCATCACAAACATCAACTTGCCCTACAAAGGAGCCGTTATTTTCATCGAACTCCACACTACAAGATTCTACAACAATCCCAGTGAGCTTGTTGTAGACTCTATAAGTGTGGGATTCGGCACCGTAACCAACAAAAATACCTTCTAAAGCCTTGGACTCAAATTTTGACAAACGAACACCTTTAATAAGAAAGAAACACTTACACCCGAATACCCTGAAGTATGAGATGTTGGGCTTGTTACCGGTAAGTATTTCATATGGAGTCTTGTCCAAAATCTTTCGAAGATAGAGCCGATTTGATGAGTGACAAGCAGTGGATATGGCTTCAGCCCAAAAATTATAAGGAGACTTGAATTCAGCCAACATAGATCTTGCCATATCCATCAAGGTCCGGTTATTCCTCTTGGCTACACCATTTTGTTGAGGGGTGTACGCAGCGGAATATTGATGTCTAATCCCCTCTTCGCTAAGAAACTCATTCAAAGTGTAGTTCTTGAATTCGGAGCCGTTGTCACTTCTAATTGCCAAGATAGGAACATTGTGTTGCCGTTGAACTTCATTGGCAAAGTCAATGACGGTTTGTTGAGTCTCACTTTTCAGCTTGAAGAAATAGACCCATGTATATCTTGAGTAATCATCGACAATGACCAAGCAATATTTCTTCCCACCAAGACTTGCATGAGAAGGAGGACCAAATAAATCCACATGAAGTAATTCCAAGATCCTCTTTGATGACACAATAGTCTTCCTCTTGTGGGGAGAGTCATGCATTTTTCCTTCTACACAAGCCCTGCAAACACGATCTTTGGCAAAAGAGACATTGTCTTTTAGTTCAAGGATGTGGCCACCCTTCTGGAGACTTTGCAAAGTTCTCATGTTGACATGGGCTAAACGGCAATGCCATAGCCAGCCCACGTCGTCCTTTCCGAATATACACATCGGACCCGAAGTGGTTTTCCCCGAGAAGTCCACCACATATAGGTCATTTTCGACGTATCCAACGAAAGCGACCTTTAGAGACTTGCTCCACAAGAGTACCACCAAATCATCATCGATAAAAACAGCAAAACCCATCTTGCCAAGGGCACGAACAGAAAGAAGGTTGTAACCGAGGGTCTCAACAAGCATGACGTCCACGAGAGAGATATCATGGGCAACCACAACCTTTCGAAGACCCAATACCTGAGATTTAGACTTATCACCATAGGAGACTGTGATATTATCATGATTTGGACGCATCTCCGTGATGATCTCCTTGCTTCCGGTCATATGACTAGTGCAGCCACTATCCAGCACCCATTTCGACCCACCGGAAGCATAGCCCTGCAAGAAAATTACTTCTTGGTTTTAGGTACCCATTTTTCAATGGGTCCTTTCATGTTAGTAACAAGGGTCTTTGGGACCCAAATGGACCAAGCAATATATTCATCAAAGGGACCGACATAATAAGCATAAACATCGCCATAGTCATCACAAAAGAGTTCATAATTCGGATTGTGAGCCCCTGCAAAACCAATATTATTAGTCTTGTCTTTTGTGACATTCTTCTCAGCGGTGCTTATCTTTGATTGCACATTCTTGGTCTTGTTCTTCTTGGTTTTCTTCTGCTTGGACTTGGTGACATACCCAAGTCCCTCTTTACCATGATTTGACCTTTGCTTGCCAAGGACTTCATCAAGCACACCTTTGTCCTTGGTAGTGATTTCCTTGATCACTTCTTTTTCCACACTAGCATTTTCTTTGTTACTATATGTTGAGTTGGACGAGCTAGGAGTATCATATTTGGCCAATCGACTTTGAAGCTGATCTTGTGACTCATTGAGAATAGAGAACTCGTTTTTCAACGCCTTGTGAGCATTGTCAAGTTTCTCCAATTCCTCGGAGAGTCTATCATGAGCAACCCCAAAGTCAATCCTGTCCTTCTTTAACTTCTTTGCTTTGGTGACAACATTGTCACGTTCCTTAACAAGTTTAGTCACAATTTCATCATATGACTCTTCAATAGACTCAAGCCTCTCTTCAAGAGATACCCGAGCCTCTTCCTCCTCTTCAAGAGCATTTTTAAGGATGCAATTTCCATTGCATCCTCCATTTCAATTCTGCCCTTTTCCTCAAGGAGAGCTTCGTTTTGGGCCAGCTGATCCATAAGAGCTTCAAAACGAACTTTGTGCTCACCTTGCAAGTTAGTGTAGAAATAATCCAAAGCAATAATCTCTTCTTTAACCTTAAGACTAGTAGAATCATCCATGTCAATCATAGCCTTAGGAAAAGAAGAGTTAGAAGAAGTTACATCGGAGCTTCTTGCCATGAGGCAAGTAACATTCTTGTTGATGATGTTTTCATTCGGAGAGTCGAAGAGAGATGTTGATGTAGATGTGGTGGCTATAGCAGCCACCTCTTGAGAGCTATCGTCCTCGTCCTCATCTTCACTCCCCGATGAATATTCTTCTTGAGCCACTAGAACAATCTTTGGTTGCTTCTTGAAAGGAGCATTCTTCTTTACAAATTGTTTCTTACGTGGAGCTTTTGATTTGTGCTTGAAAATGAGTCTTCCTCCATTATCCTCCCTACTTTGATATGGACACTCAGCTACGAAGTGCAGCCGGTCACCACAATTGAAGCATGTTCTCAGCTTGGGACCATTTTCTTTTCTTCCATAGGCTCCACTCTTGCGATCTAGTTCAGCTTTAGCCTTGGCTGGATCTTTCCAAAAGTTTCTTGCATAAAGAGCCAAGTATTGTCGTGGATCCTTTTTATATCCTCGGGACAGTCCAGACCTTCTACCGCATATTCATCATGATCAATCACACTAGTCTTCAAGGCCATGTTGACCCCCTTTTGCATCCCCATAGCTCGAGCACGAGCATCTTCAGCATTCTTGGCAGCCACTTTGAAAGTGGCCATTTCTTGCATTACCTCATTGGATGACATGAGGTGATAGTTATGCCTACCTTGGAGACTTTTCAAATCTGTGGGCTCAAATGGCATAAGAGCAGTGACATACTTGTGCTTGATCCAAGCATCATCAACATGAGCTGCACCGTGGTTTCTGAAGGTTGTGGCTATTGCCTTGAGCCTCCTATACATGTCCTCGTGGTCTTATCCATCCAACATATAGAATCCTTCAGCTTCATTGCTCAAGGCATCATATCTATTCCTTCTCATACTTTCATTTCCGATGAAGATCTCGGTGAGGGCATCCCAAGCTTCTTTAGCTGTGCTAAGATGCTGAATGTGTGGCATGTCTTTGTCACCCACACCAAGCTGCATCATGTGTAGAGCTGTAGCGTTGAGTTGGCTATCGACCACTTCTCTTCTTGTGAGATTGTTGGGGTTTCCAACATGAAGACCATTTTCGATGATCTTCCACAATTCTATGGAGGAACTGCACACATGAGATTTCATCAAAAATTGCCATTGAGAGAAAGTAGATGCAGAAAGTTTGGGTGGATCACCCCTATTATGTATATGTGGGTGAGGGATAGGTGGATCAGGGGAATACACATGAGAAACCTCATTGTATCCATCCTTACCGCTATCCTTTTTCGAGGAGGAGCTCTTGCTAGTATCATCACCAACCACTTCGTTATCTTTGGAAACAGTTTTACCCGTTTCCTCGGATTGCGGAGTGGTATCCTCAGAGTTAGATGGAGGTGATGCTGCGGATGTGGAGAGACGCATTATCAATTGACGCATATCTTCCATCTTAGCCTCCATTGAACTCACTAAGGTTGTTTCCAACGTCTTGAGATCGTTCATGGTGACTACCTCCGGAGCATCACTCCCATCTACCTTGGAACCCATATTTCTCTTATGCGGTTAAGCCCGAAATAAGAGTCGAGGCTCTGATACCAATTGAAATGGATCGTATGGGCACCTAGAGGGGGGTGAATAGGTGCTAACCAATTTTTAATACTTTTTCAATTTTAGGCTTGGCACAAAGTAAATTCTCTAGATATGCAACTACGAGAATTTCCCTATATGTAACCCTAACTACTAAGCACGTAAAAGAGGAGCGAGGAAACCATAGTGGAGCACGCGGAGACACAGGGATTTGTTTTACCGTAGTTCCTTCCTTGTTAAGGGAAGTACATCTGCGTTGGAGGGGTGGGCGGTTCTAAGACCACCACGCCACAATAGACCTCACCCTATTCTCCGATGGATCTCGCCACGAGAGGCCTGATCCACCTTCTCCACTATTGGATCCCTTCGAGGCGGGAACTGGTGCCTTTTACAACACTATCGGGGCACACACCCATAACCGAATTGGGGGCTCCCGAGATGACAACAAGCTACCACAAGAACAAGGTTTATCAATATAAACAAAAACAAGGATCTAGGTATTTGCAAGAAATACTAGATCGGAGGTTCCCCAAATGAATGGAGAGGAGATGAAGCGCTTGATTGCTGATGATGAAGATCGAGTTGTCCTCCTTCGATTCCCCAAGGGATGGGGCCTTTGGGTGGATCTATGTGGAGCTCTCTTGGATGAATCTTTCAGATCTGATCTGGTGTTTTTCGAATGAATCAAGAGTTCTGGCAGGAGGGGGAAGGTTGTCTTAAATACCCCTCCCCAGATCTGGCCGTTGCACAACTTTGGGGGCGGATTATCCGCCCCCTGGGAAAACTCCACCCCAAGGGCGGATTCTTCGGGGGAAACTCCGCCCCCTCTCTGGGGCTGGCGCCTGCGGAACTTGGTGAAGATCTTGGGGGGGGCGGATAAAACGGCCCCCCTGAGGGGCGGATTATCCGGCCAGACCGGAAAGTCCGTCCAATACTCCGCCCCCTCTCTAGGGCTTGCGCCTTGGCGATGAGCAGGGGGAGCAGACTATCCGGCCCTCCTAGGGGTGGATTATCCAGCGGTGCCGGAAAATCCGGCCAAAACTCTGCCCCCTCTCTTGGGCTTGCGCCTGCTTGGGAAGAGGGAGGGGCGGATAATACGCCCCCACCTGAAGCAGAATCCTTTTCCCTTTTTCTCATAGATAGCTACAACACTTCAACACACATTAAATAATCCTTGATATTGTTATCTAACACACAAAACACTAGGGATTATAAAATGTTCTTTCACAAACTCCCCCACAATCTATGCATGTGTGATGAACTTGAATTTCATTGCATATATTGGCAATCGTTATCATTGGTGGAGTTTCCTCTATACATACCACATGCTAAGCAACAACAAAGATGCAAGAGCATGAAAGGCAAATGCTTAGAAACAAACTCAAAGCATAAACCATTTCCCTTAAACCCTCTAAAACTTCTCCCCCATTGGCATCGATTGCCGAAATGGGTGTCAAGTTCTAGAAGGCAAATATAGTAATATTTCCTCCAAAGATGTGCCTTCGCACATATCCAATGATGAATACTTGGGAGGGAGTAGAACTATATCGAGGACCCGAAGATTGCCAAAGGAGTAAAATAAAACGACGCATCACAACTGACGCAAGCAATCACAAGATCCGAAAAATCAATTGAAAACAACAAATGAGTCCAAATGGAAACAATAAGATATTATGATATGAGAAAAAGAGTGCTTTAAATAATAAATAGAGAAGCTCCCCAAGATTTGTGCATTCAAAATAAATGCATTAGAATACACATTGCACAAATATGGAATCCTCGCTCCCCCATAAGCATTTAAAACACAACAAATCAAAGATCAAATAAAAGCTTAAATAAAATAGAGAAGCTCCCCAAGATTTGTGCACACTTTAGAATCATTGTATTTCAATACAAAAATGCACAAATATGGAATCCTCACTCCTCCATAAACATTTAAGGCACAATAAATGAGAAGGAAGACAAATGAGCATTATTAAATGAATTAGATGAGATCCCCAAAGATAATGTACCAATTATGATAATTGCATTTGGGAACAAAGTGCATATTCATGGAATCCTCACTCATGCAACTTCATTTAACAAAAGAAGGCATGAGAGAATAAATATGATAAGCACAAAGTGATACTATAAATAAAATTAGGAAGCTCCCCAAGGTATGTGCAACATTAGGTTTTTGTATGTGAATACAATGTGCACAACATGGAATCCTCACTACCTCTATTTTACTTATAACACAACTTTGTGCAAATGAGCATATACCAAGGCGTAAAATTTGCAAGAAACAAATGGTTGAGCAATAAGTAAGAGACAACATACTAGCAGGCTCAAACACAAGGATGTGTGAGATGCATGACAAAGCATATTATAAGACTAGTACAAGGATGATCATTGCGTATCCACATAGTCTTCAATGAATGATATTGCTTAGTATGACCATACAACACACACGAAACAAGGAAGATATCAAAAAATAGAGGAGTAACATCTATCATGTGTATAAGTTTCTAAGTAGACAATCTAGTAAAGATATTGATCCACAAATAAACATGTACACACAAATTAGATACTTAAAATAAATAGAGCAAGATATCCAAAATGAAGTCACGACAATACCAATAAGATTATTCTTGAAAGCACGGCCAAAGGCTCAAATATATCTTATTGTACATCGATGAGCTTCAACAACCAACACACCGCATACATTACAACTGTCACCAAGGGAAAAGGAGAAAGTTGGAATATATGGAGAAAAGCAACAAGTATCACAAGGAATAAACAACTAGGAAAATCTCACTATTGCACATGAGAGAAGTTGAGGAAAAGATAGGCAATAGAATTGCTAGATTGACATATTTGGGATTGATGGATCATATGCATGATTTTATATAGTCCCAATTATATGCATTCATCTCAACTTATACACATTTACAATAGAGAGTTCTCTTAATACCATGGCTAGAGATACAACACTAAGTGTAATAACAAAAATTCATGCCAAAATGCAACCTACAAAAGGTTGGAAGCAAGATAAATATGCATGAGCAAGAGATACTTGTTACCGAGATATAATTGGTAGGATGTAGAGGATATGAATTCGTTGATCATACTATAGCTTGCCTCCAATTTTCATGTATGCATCAATTCTTCAAAATTGAGAGACAGGCATCCAATCTATCTCCAATGTACCTAAAACACATTTAAGTACAAAATGTCCCCAAACTTATTGGGTCCAATGTAGTTAGTGCAACTACAATACATAGGAGAGACTCCACATAAATATGTGCATATTGATATGAAATTGAATTTCATGCACAACTTAGCCGATGGGATTTGGTGGAGTTTCCCCTATATATTGGATCAAAGAAAGCAAGCATGCCATAATATAGTCATATAGTAAATATCCATACATAAAGCTTTCAAGAACCAAAAAGGAGATACAATTTGAACAAAAACACCACGTAAATCGAGATTGCACACACATGAGTGTGACATGACAACTGATCTCCAAATTGTATCAAAGAACCAATTCAACACATGAAAGATCACTAGTTCAACAAATGAACTAGGCTAAATCCAAAGAGCAAAAGATAGATAGAAATAAAAATGCTCAAGGATTTATCTCATTCTAAAATGGTCAAATCATGAAACAAGGAATGAGACAAAACAAACTCCCAAAAAGAGAAAGGTTCCAACAAGAAACCAAACTCCCCAAACTTCTCATGACAGCACAAAATACCAAAACGAAAAGATTGAGGTTCCAAGCACATAAAACCCGATATGGATCAAACAAAGAAGCATAAATATGAATGTTCTAAATAATAGAGGAGAGCTCCCCCATGGATAGTGCATTATGTAGTATTTTCCTTTTGAATGCAAAAAGCACACAAATGAGATAATCACTACTACCTACATTAAGTAAAACATAAGAGGATACCAATAAAAATAAAAGGATCCAAAAGTTGCAGGGAATACATGGGAGCACACAAAAACATTTTACTTGGCCAAAGATAGGACAATATTAAGAAAAGGCCAAAGTGAATATGATCAATAAATTCTACCATAAATTGAGTATTCATTGTCCAAGGACAAGAAATATTGGGAATAATTTTCCCAAGGTAGCTTGCATGGATATCCAAGATCATTGTCACAACTAGGAGCATATAACAAAATATAAGAATTAAGCATGATACTTCGAACAAGATTCTTGGTAGCTTCCAATAATCACACAATCACTAGTGATTAGAGTGACTTGAAGCAAATGGTTTCCATGAGGATATATATATCTAAATATGAGGAAACACATACCAAGAAACACTCTCACATACAAGATCCAAAATATGAGCAATAAAGGCATTCAAGCAAATTGGAACTTGTATGAGCAAATGTGTCACATAGGTGCTAGAAAATTATCAATATCAATTATAAGTGACACAACCTCGAATATTCACATTTTCTAGGATTGTAATATGCACTAGGCATTTGACTCCCCCATCATGTGATACTACCATAAAACCAACACGAGGCAAAAGGATACAAATAGAGGTAATTAATGGATATTATAAAACTTAAATTTCTCATGAGAATTATACCACATCGAGACTAGACAATAATCCAATATAAATACTAGGTGGTATTCCTCATGTACACACAATTTTAGGATTGTGGAATGCCCAAGCATAACACTCCCCCAACATGGGATAATCCATTAATTTCTCACAAGAGCCAAATAAGATATCAAATATAATCAAGAAAGGCTCAAACACAAGAAACACACATACATGGTGTGCCACCTAATCATACACAAATATGGTTGATACCTCAAGATAATTAAGTAGAAATCACAACATGTACAAACACATGGAAGATACAAAACCAACACATGCACAAGGGGGCGAGTAACTTTCAATGTAAAGAGTTTAGCATATGTTACCGCAAATGGGGAACATTGGAAATATAATATAATCATGATAATCCAAATGGCTTGGCTTGACAACAATAATTGATGAAGATCCCTCAATTCTTCATAATGTAGCCAAGACTCCAATGCCCTCCAACAAACACCTATTGATAAAGTTTTGGCTTGTTGGTCCCCAATGAAGTTGGGTCCTAAGAGGTTAGTCACAATAGGCTTGGCAACCCAAATGGTTCTTTTCTTGACACCACATTGGGCACCAACAAACTTTACAAACACATTGCCAGCCTCATCCTTACAAAGAGAATAAGCATCATCAATAATGATAGGGTTGGATGAGGAGATACCAATAGTGCATGAGGAAGAAATGTGCCCCTTTGCACGACATATGTAGCAAGTTCTTCTCTTGCTATCTTTCTTCTTAGGTGAAGCCACGACTCGAGGAAGAGCTCGAGTAGTCCTCTTAGGAAGAGGCCCGTTGATGACCCACAAGTGTAGGGGATCGCAACAGTCTTTGCGGGTAGTATTACCCAATTTATTGATTTGACACAAGGGGAGCCAAAGAATACTTGCAAGCCTTAACAACTGAGTTGTCAGTTCAGCTGCACCTGGAAATAGTTCTTGCTCACAGAAGTTTATCAGTAGCAACATTATGGTAGTAGCAACAGCAAAGCAACAATAGCAGTAACAACAACAGTGAAACAAGAGCAATAGTAACAGTAACGGTAATAGTAGGATTCGAGTGCAGTAGGCATAGAGATGGATGGATGGGCATTGCATGGATGAGTCTAAACATTTAACTTCAAGATCTAGGGCATTGAAGATAAATAATAACAAGCATCAAAGTACTAAACAATCCTAGGCACGTGCTCCAAATATAGTCATACGTGCTCGCAATGAGAACTTGCACAACATCTTCTGTCCAGCCAGGCCGTGGCAGCGGGGCCTCTAGGGAACTACTGGCAATTAAGGTGCTCCTTTTAATAGAGCACCGGAGCAAAGCATTAATACTCCGTGAACACATGTGATCCTCACACCACATCCATCCCCTCCGGTTGTCCCAATTATTGTCACTTTGGGGCCTTTGGATCCGAACAATGATATGTGTACATAACTTGCAGATAAGATCACAAACAATACTATCATAATGATTCAATAATAAGTTCAGATATGATATCATGGCACTCGGGCCCTAGTGACAAGCATTAAGCATAACAAGTTGCAACAAAGTCAAATAGCACAAGAGATACTAGACACTATGCCCTAACAATCATATTCGATTACATGATAGAACTCATCCAATCCCTACCATCCCTATGCCTACAGTGGGACATTACTCACTCATGGATGAGGGAAACATCGGTGGTTGATGGAGATGCGTTGGTGATGACGATGGCGATGATCCTCTCCAAATTCCCCGTCCCGGCAGGGTGACAGGACAGAGTTTCTGGATCCGGATCTTGGTTTTTGGTGGCGGCTGCAGAGCGGAACTCTTTCTAGAAAACTATCGACCCCCCTCGCTTTTTAGGTCGAAGGGAAACTTATAGGCACAGAGGGAGGCCGAGAAGCTGCCTGGGGTGTCCTCACCTCCTCCAGGCGCGGCCAGTGGTGGGCCCGTGCCTGGGGTGGGTCTAGGCCCCCCAGGTCCCCTCTCCGTCTCTCTTTCTGGCTCCGTGGATCTTCTGGTGAAATATAGTTTTTGGCATATTTTCCGGGATTTTTCCTTATAGTTGATTTTCTGCACAAAAACAAGACACCAAATTAATTCTGCTGAAAACAATATCAGTCCGTGTTAGTTGCATCCAAATCACATAAGTTTAAAGGAGAAACAATAGCAAAGTGTTCGATAAAGTAGATACGTGTTGGACGTATCAACTCCCCCCAAGCTTAGCTTATTGCTTGTCCTCAAGCAATTCAGTTGAAAACTGAGTGCGATAAAAGAACTTTCACGAACACATTGCTTCATATGATGTAAATATTCTCAGCACAGGAGTAGATGCCTAGACAATTCATAATAAGAAGTATGCAACTAAGTCTACTCAATAGTCATTGCAAGCTATGAAGAGAAACCAACTCAATAATAATAAGTAGCATGAAACATAAACATAAGCAACATTGCAATGCTCATAATAAGGTATGATAGAGTGGTATCTCTCTTGCCTTTGTTTGAAGAGTACAATATAAATGCCAAGGCACCTCTGAAGTTCACACGAAGACTAGAAATAAAGATATTAGAGATACAAGCATCAAAGTCATGACATAGTTAACCAAGTTTTGGAACAAACACAAGAATGACAACTATGCTCTCAAGAAGATGCTCATAGAATAAGTGGTGACTCAACAAGGTTGTGAAAATGGTTTTGTGAAGGTTTGGAAGGCTTCCAAATGCTGAAAGGAAGGTACTCATTAGCTTTGAGCTCTCATTGCCCCTATCATAGGAATCTTTATGTGGTTAAGGTGAAAGTGAGGTCCACTCTGAATTATATGCTTGACAGACCATAGACTAGAAATCCCAAGTCCCTTGAGTGCGAGGGCCACTCCGCATACTACTCAACTTTGGGTCCAGGCAAGTTCTTGTCATTGTAAGTATTTGCATATCATCAAGAACTGCCAACGGGGTACCCCTTGCATATGGTACAAGAGCTTTCCCATAACCAAAATGACAAGGCAAGTAGACAAATGAGCATCTTAGCAATCTTTTTATTTACTATATGCATAGTTTTTTTATTGAGGATGCTTCATAGATGACTCATTATGGTGATGCTGCAAGTTTCCACCATGATTAGGCATGGCTTAGACTAGCGGCCCAGGCGTTTCTCTAACACAGAATACAAAATCCATGGACTCACAAGTCCCCCTTTCATTTCACATCGTTGACATCCGCAAACAAAAGAGCAAAGTATCAACTAGATATTAATATATCTAAAAGGTGTTGAAAGCATTCCCCATAAAAGCACGGTTCTGCTGACTCCCAACATATAATTTGCAAGCATATAACTTTCATGGACTAGTCACAATGGTTTAGGATTATTAAGTGCACAGAATAAAGTGTGCCATCAAGTTCGTGAGAGCTTTACTAAACTAACTTTCTCAACACAGACAAACATTTTATTTTGGAAGAAAACACGACATATAGAATATGCACTGAAATAGCAAATGATGCTAATAGGTAGGTATGGTGGACACATCTGGCAATATTGGTTTTGGGGAGTTGGAAGCACAGGTAGAGCATATACTCAGTGCAAGTGAAGTCTAGCAGTAGAAAGGGAGCGACAAATGAGAGAGAAATAGTTGTCATAATCATGCTTGCAACAAAACAAGACTAATTATGGCATGAAAGTGATACAAGAACTCTGAGGCAAAATAAATCATCGAGGCTTATTGACTATTGATTAGTCATGTGCATGCGTGAGCATGTGCCAAGTCGATTCACATGAACAGTCAGAGGAGGATACCACAATATCATACCAAAGTATGAATAAAACAATGCAAGCAAACATTCATATGACATGCTACAAACTATTATCAAGCTAGAGCTAATCATAGACAAGCAAGAACTACTAAGCATACATAATGACATACACCTTACACAAACAGGCTAAGCATTCTCACAATGATGAGTATATGTACAAAAATGAAACAAATAGAGTTTGTTACCAGCCTCTTACCACTCCTCGAGTTGTCTTAATCTTCATTATTGCTCTTCACTTGTGTGACTTGAATGATAACATGAAACCAAAATCCACTAAGAGCGGTTGAACCCTGCAAAGAACTCACAAAACCAAAGAAGAACAACAAATATTTTTGGTGTTTTCGATTTTTTGAAACAAGCAAACAAGAAGCAAACAAAACAAAATATTTTTGGGTTTTTCTTGTAAGGCAAACCAAACCAAAAAGCAAAGAAACAAACCAAGAGAAACAACAAAAATATTTTTGGTATTTTTGTGTTTTTGGGAAAGAAGCAACACGAACCAAAAAGAAAGCGAAAACAATGGATATACAAAGAACCGACCGAACATGATATATATATGAGTGTGATGTCGGTATACCTGCCCCCAAGCTTAGGATTTTGGCCTAAGTGGGGCTTAATCCCACGGTGTCCAAGAGGATGCACCTCCATAGTATGTCGAGGAAGCTCCCTCGTCCTGGTATGAGCTCGAGGCCTCCTCCGTGTAATACACAGAGGAGTCGTATGATGGTGCCTCCTCCTGATAGTGCCCGTGGAAGTTAAGAGAGCAAAGTAGTTTGGGGTAGAGGGATCTCTCTCTCTCTCTTCCCCGTCAGTAAACAACATTCTATAAACCAAGTTCTCAAGGGTAGATCTAGTGGTGACAAAATGGTGTGCCTTCATAGTAGCAAGATCAAGCCTCTGAGGAGTCAAAACTATATCATGTGGATCAACAGCAATGTACAAGGCAGCAGCAACACGAGTAGCAATAATTCCCCCATAAATGGGTCCCTTAGTAGCTAGACGACGAGCAATGAGAGAACCAAGATTATACTTATCCTCATTGTTGAGCGCAGCAGCTAAGAAGGCCAATTGATAGTTGGAAATATTACTAGTGTTCTCCCTACCAAGAACACTGGTGGCAAGATAGTAGGAAAAATACCTGATGGATGGAAGTTGAATGTTCTTTATCTTCCCTCGCTGAGCTCTACGGTCATCATCATTGGTTATTCATCGGTAAAGTTCTAACAAATAAGCGAGTAGAGCTTAAATCTTCTTTCATGACCCGGTTGTACCAAGTCCCAGGGCCTTGCAAAATTTCTTCAATGTCAAAGAATGAGCCCTGCCATAAATCTTGAAGGACACAGAAGGCGTGAACATACTATTAGTAAAGGAGAAACTCTCCACAAATGTTTTAGTAAGCAAAGCATATTGTGCGCTCTCATCCTGCATATAACTTGTTAGTCCAGCCCTTTGTACCAAGGTCATGAAATCATTAAGAATCTCAGCAGCTCGCAAGAAAGTTTGGCAAGGAAAGGCGGAGCGGTGCGCATCCCCTTCATCTCCCTCGTCACCAAATCGCGGAGTGATGAGATCCTCATTGTATGAGGGTCTAGAGCTGGTAGATGACCTTGGAAGCCTTGCTCTTCTTGGTGCATCACTCTCAAATATATCATCAAATGTGTGGTGGTCCATGACTTCCCTTTTCTAAAATTTTAAACAACCATCAAACCAAGTGATTTCTAAGTTGATAAATGATGTGCAACCACTATAGGATATTGCTAGAGGACTACACATGCATCAAAATAAAGTTTGTAAGCATAGAACAAGCATGCAAGCTCAAACAACCTGACACCTATAGCAGCAAAATACTCAACATACAATCTATCAATCACAAATCTAATTGGACAAGTGGAGGAGGCACATACCAAGGAGCAATCCCTCAAAAAACGGCACTTGAGATGGGCTGAACAAGGAGATCAAAAATCGCGAGGAAGAACAACAAGAACTCGAGCTTGAGCAAGTTTTCTGGTGTTATGGAGAGAGGAAGAAGGTGGCTTTGAGGAGGCAACCTGGAGGGGGCCTAGGTGGGCCAGACCCCCCCAGGCGCCACCTCCTGGTAGGCCGCGCCTACCATGGGTGTGGGGTCCTGGGGTGGCCCCCTGGGTCACTTTAGGTACCTCTCTGCCCCTTCTTTCGAGGAAAAAATTATTTTGAATTTTTTGGGATTGTTTGGGAAACTTTATTTTTGGCCAATTTCCAGGGTATGAAAATTGATTTTCTCGCAGAAACAGTTTTTTAGAAGAAGCAAAAGCAAACCAAAAGCCAAACTACAGGAGCTCTAAGAAACTCAGACAGGCAAACAACTAGCAAAACTAAAGCTAAAGCAAAGACTAGGAAGGAGAAAAGTAAAAGAAAGAAAGAATAACCACATTGAAAACATTATTTTGTTCATTAAAATCCTTTTGTTAAGAAGGTTGATCAAGTCTTTTTACCAAAACAATCTTAGATGAAGCAAAACTTTGTATTCCACCAAGTGATTATGTTACCTCAAGCTTGATAGCAATGGTCCCAATCATAATAGTTTCAAAATTTTATTGTGGAATGGGACAATATATTTCTCCAACCTTGATGCTCTCAATATTTTCAATGGAGTTTAGGAAATATCTCTTGGCAACCTTCTTGGGAAAATAGACAGTGTGCTCTTTGTCATTAATATTGAATGTTACTTTTCCTTGATTACAATTGATGATAGCACCTACAGTATTAAGAAAAGGTCTTCCAAGAATAATAGACATATTATCATCTTCAGGCATTTCAAGCACAACAAAATCAGTTAAAACCATGTAATTATGAGCTACTTGAACAGGAACATCCTCACATATAACAACAAGAACAGTAGTTGACTTATCAACCATTTGCAAAGATATCAGTTGGTATCAACTTTTATAGCTGGAGTCTCTTATAGAGAGAAAAAAGGCATAACACTAACTCCAGCTCCCAAATCACATAAAGTAGTTATAACATAATTATTCTTAATGGAGCAAGGAATAGTTGGTATACCTGGATCACCAAGTTTCTTTGGAACCTTACCATTGAAGGAGTAATTAGCAAGCAAAGTAGAAATCTCCTTATTAGGAATCTTCCTTTTTTTAGAGACAATATCCTTCATATACTTTGAATAAGGAGGCAACTTAATAGCATCAGTCAAAGGAATTTGCAAAAATAAAGGTTTCATCCACTCACAAAACTTGTTGTAGTGTTCTTCCTCCTTTGACTTGTGTTTCTTACCTGGAAAAGGCATAGGTTTTTGCACCCAAGGTTCTCTCTCTTTACCATGTTTATTAGCAATAAAATCTTCCTTTGTGTACCTAGTGTTCTTAGAGTGTTTCTCAGGCTCTTCCTCAACTTCCTCATTATCAGGAGCATCATTTTTATCATTACCATTCTCAGTTTCAGCATCAGAGACATATATACTATTAGGATACAGCAGGTTCAAGTGGTTCCTCAACTATTTTTATGTTTCTTTTTCTTTCTCTTATGAGGACTACCACTATCTTCAACTTGTTGGGAATCATGTTCTATTCTTTTAGGGTGTCCTTCAGGATATAAAGGATCTTGAGTAGCCATACCACTCCTAGTTCTAATTCCATAAGCATGTTTATCTCCTGAAGCATTAACTAACATATCCTTTTGTACCTTAGCAAGTTGATCAAGTTGGGTTTGAACCATTTGAAAGTGTTTACAAAGCATTTTAATATCATTTGAAGTTCTTTCCACAATATCTTTCAACTCATTGATAGCTCTAGAGTTTTCAATAAATAATTCTGAACTTGTTTATTAAAATTACCCTGTTTAACAATAAAAATGTCAAGTTCCTCTAAACATTGATCAGGAGGCTTACCATAAGGAATATCACCTTCATCAAAGTGTTGGAGAGAGTGTACCTCGATAGTAGAGGAGTGGGGAATTGACTTACATAATTCTTCTATAGGAGGTAGATTCTTCACATATTTAGCTCTAATACCTTTCTCCTTTAGACTCTTCTTAGCTTCCTTCATCACTTCATCATTTAATGCAATAACTCCCCTCTTCTTTGGTGTTGGTATTGGAACTGGTTCAGGCATAACTGGTTCAGGAGTAATAAGCTCAGGTGTATTCAGCTCAGTTGAAGTCCAATCATCATAATTCTTGCTTATCTTAGCCATTAATTCTTCAGCATCTGTAGGAGTCCTTTTCCTAAAAACACAATCGGCAAAGCTATCTAGGTAGGTCCTAGAATCATCAGTTAGTCCATTATAATAAAGATCAAGAAGCTCATTCTTAGGTAATGGACATCCAGGATGTGCATGAATCAAGGCACAGAACCTTGTCCATGACTCATGCAATTTCTCTTCTTCTCCCTGTTTAAAATCAAAAAGTCTCTACAAAGCAGCATGTCTAGCACTGGGAGGAAAATATTTCTAGAAGAAAGAAGCAATCAAGCAATCAGGGCTATCAATGGAACCAGGAGGTAATCTATTAAACCAAGCCCTAGCTTCTCCTTTTAGTGAAAAACGAAAGATCTTAGTAACAAAGTACTTGCGCATCTTAAAATCATCAGAGAATAAAGCACTCATAGTAGAAATATCATTCATATGAGCCACAACACTCTCATTTTCAGTACCACAAAAAGGTTCTTTTTCAACAATATCTAAATAATATAAATCAAGAGATAAATCATAATCTTCATCTTTAATATCTATGGGAGAAGTGGCAAACTTAGGATCATCGGACAACTTCGGCATAATAGTACGTCTAGCAAGGAGACTCTTCATAGCACTAATACCATGTGTGTTTCGGAACTCTTCAACAAAATCATCAGTGAACTCAATGTAACCATCATTAATATCATAACTCTCACTAGCTTCCGGTGAGCTAACAGGTATAACAGTGTCTTCACTAGGAGTTTCGGTATTTCCTAGACTAGCCATAATAGCATCTAGAAAAGGACCTAATGAACCACTCGCATCAAGCACAGTAGAAGTAACATCATGAGCATCAAAAGCAGTTTTGGACTCAGCAGTAGTAGCAGTGTGTGTAGCATGAGCATGTGGTGATGGTGTGACAAGCTTACTTATAACATACGGTGAATCAAGAGCAACAGAGGTGTCACATCCCAAAAATTTGTAAATTTTGAAATGTGGAAAAACTTAAACAAAATGAAAAACTAAGTCTTGGAAATTTGAGGAAACAAAAACCTTTTGACTATTTAATATAACTCCTTCAAAACAAAAATTAAATAAAACAATTTTGTTTGTGAAGTTGTATGCATGTTTTCAAAATATCAAAATCATGAAGCATGCATGGTTGCATTTTAAAACTAAGAGAAATAACTTTCTTCTCAAAGTTAAAATGACCACTTAATAACATGAAACTTTGGATATATTCCATATTTAAAATATACAAAAGAATTCCTAAGTGAGCTAAAAATATAAAGGGCAAAATTATAAAACCATAGAAATTAGTTTGACTCTATTTGAAGCTCTAGATAAAATTATTTGAAATTTATAAAAATATAGGAAGAAAAATAAACTCAAGTTAAGGCAATGACTAAAAACAAAATAAAAGTATTCTTAAATGAGTGATTATGATAAAGAATAAAATTATAAATCTAAGGAAATTGGTTTGAACCTTTTTGGAGCATTAAATCAAAAGATATGAAATAAACAAGAATTAAGAAAATATACTATAAAGGCCTACTCGTGCGATGCTCAATTTTTCTTAAAATAAATTATATTTTATTAAAAAAATTAAATATTCTAAATAGAGTAAACTATCAACTTAGATTTTATATAAATTTTCTAAAAAGTTCGATACAAATTTGAATTAAATTGAAGAGACAAATTAGAAACTAGAAAATAAAACAGAAAAAGAAAAAAAGAAAACGTTGAAGGAAAAAAAAACAGAAAGAGCAGCCCAAGCCCAGCCAGCTCTCCATCCTTATTTTTTTTTCTTCTCATTCATTTTCTTGTTGGGCCGGTTCAGCCAAGCCCATCTAGACTAACCCAACACGATCGATCCTCTTCCTCCTCTCTTCAGGTACACATACAGAAGCTCAACCTTCATGGCTATAAATCTTCCTCTCCTTTCCCCATTAATTCCAATGACCGTTTCTTCTCGACTTTAAAACGAAAAATGTTTACAATTAAGTGGAAGTTTTATTCAGGCCATTAATTTCTCACTTTAGTGTCTTAATATCTCAGATCAATACCGTGAACCGAACGTACGTACATCGGCATACATCTCTTAATCTCCCTGTCTAGAGCATATTAGGACGAACCGAGAGAACCAACGCGTACTTCTAGTCCTCCTCCTTCACTTTCGTTTCTAAACTTTCTCGAGAGGAACTCCGTAAAACACACACCAACCATGCCAAGATCAGCCTAAAACCGTAGTTCATCGCTAGATTGCTTCATTCTCGGTGAGTCCCTTGTCAATTCCTTCTACCATAAGGCTACTCTTGATGTTGTCTATCTTCAGGACATGATTGTTCATCATATTGTTGTAGTTGGACACGCCGCCGACGTTGCACGTTGCTCCAACCGTGGATTGTTGTCACTTTTGGAGACGAACGAGCTCTAAATCGCGTCCAGTAGCACCGCCTCGACGTCCTCTACGCCGTCCATATCTTCTTTTACTCCGGACACGTTCCTAGCGACGGGAACGGCAACGCCAAGCTCGTGCCCGCAAATCCGGCGAGCTTTTCCGGTAAGCCATCCTGGACCATTAAATCTTCATCTAAAGGTTATCATAGATCACTTAAACAAAGGGGTATCCTCCAATTAGAATCTGCCAAGTATCATATCTATTTCTATTTTCGGATTTTTAGACATAAGAACACACAAACTTGCAAAAATCATATCTTTAGTTCTGTATATGCAAATTTAGCAAATAATATGTCTATGGATTCACAAAAACGAGTAGAACACAGTGGAGCCATAATTTAGTATTTTGAGTCTGTTAAAACCACGTTTTATACAGAACCATTTGTGGATTATTTTGAGTATAAAAATTGTTGTGTAAATTATTTTTAAGTGAATCCTTTTGCAAATGGTTGTAAATTGAACCCTATGTACAGTAAGACCAAAATATAATTTTATTCTAGTATAAATAAGATCATGGCAATTAATTAGTGAGAACTACATTTCCAACTATTAGAAAATGTTGCTAATTGCTACAATTGCACAAATGGTTGCATTTATAATCTTGAAAATATAAAATGTTCATAAATCACTTAGTAATGTTCAGAACCTTGTTATAAAAATTTGTACGATAAAAATTGCCATCTTGCATGTTTGCATGCTTTGCATAATTTTTGTGTTGCCATTAGTGTTGATCTTGTGTATGTTTTGTCTTGGTTGTTTTGCTTGATAGATTGTGTTGATTGTCAAGTGTGTTATTGCAAAGAGTGTACCAACACCACCAACTACTAAGGCAAGTGACACTATCATCCATGTCCTACTATTTTCACTACACTTAGTGGTATTTTTGTAGTATGCATGATAGGGCTACTATGTTACTATGCTATGTTATGTCCTATTAGGATATCCTTTATATCCTCCTTAGTGGAAACATCGTAGTTGTAGTATTCTTAGCCTTGCTATAGATTCGGGGTGGAATACCATGTTATGATTATATGAAGTATTGAAAAAATATATGTTTTATATAATAAAACAAGTACTCAATGAACCACCTGGGTGGAATGAGGATACTCAATTATAGATAAGGTGGCAACAAAGGGAACCATGTTTATATGGCTATATTTGTATGTGCACTAGAAAAAAACCACCCAAGGACTTAGCGATTGAACATGTTCCTCGTACAGTGGCTTCCGTGTACAGCCACATGCTAAATGGGCTCTGGCTTAGTCAATTACATAGTGGAAGACCCTTGCATTGATATCTTCAGGTTAACTAGAATTATGTATGGAAATATATCCTTACATTGGTGCCTGGTAGACAAGATAGCATTGTGTATTGGGAGGACTTCTATGGAAAGACTTTGTCACATTCTCGATCTGTCGGTACTCCATTTGGTGTGTACTTATCCAGCGGCCACTGGTGGCGTCAAGACGAGATTGTGTCATGTGGGTAAAGTGTACAACTTCTGCAGAAGATCAAATTCTAAGTACTTAGCCGTGTCCCCGATTATGGACAATTCTGAGCAACTAAGGCCTGAAGCTATGGAAGATCTCGACATTCCAATTTCTCAAAGTAAAACTTGATGGTGTCAACAAGGGATTAGAAGCACTTGGAGTTTTCCAAGGAGTTCAGAAATATTGATTAAAAGATCAAAACTATTTTGAAAAGATAGGATAAAACCATATTGCTTTCTGCAAATGAGCCTAAACCCTACTTAGACAAATATGCATATATTGATAGGTTCCAACTTATCTCCACATAGTAGTGAAACTTGCCAATACAATTCAAATGTATTGATTAAAAGATCAAAACTATTTTGAAAAGATAGGATAAAACCATATTGCTTTCTGCAAATGAGCCTAAACCCTACTTAGACAAATATGCATATATTGATAGGTTCCAACTTATCTCCACATAGTAGTGAAACTTGCCAATACAATTCAAATGTATTGACCCTTGTGGCTGTAACTTATTATGTTGAAGGTTTGTTTGATGTTAGTGAAGTGTGTTGATTTGGATTACAAGTCTACAACCAACATGATTGCGTGTGGCACTTTGAAGATGAAGGACTCCATGCTATATAGATAATTCTGCTGCATTGTAATGAGATAGCCAAATAAGCTATGTAAGATGTAATGAATTATTTTATTCCTGGTTATAAAGTTGTATTATGACCTTTGTTTCTTGATATTACATCTTAGCTGTGGATGCTAGCTATTGATCCAGGGACTAGCATTGTAAACACGGGGATCTCTACCTTATTAAAGGTTGGGACCTCTACAAGAGGTGTTTAGGATTGTACCTCTTCTTGTAGTTGATGGTAAAATAGGGAACTTTCCATCATGAGACTTCCCCATGATGAAAGGAGTAGAAGTGAACAATAATAGATCCAAGTGAACTTACAAATAAAGCTATGCTCCCCGGCAACGGCGCCAAAAAATAGTCTTGATGACCCACAAGTGTAGGGGATTGCAACAGTCTTCGCGGGTAGTATTACCCAATTTATTGATTCAACACAAGGGGAGCCAAAGAATACTTGCAAGCCTTAACAACTGAGTTGTCGGTTCAGCTGCACCTGGAAATAGTTCTTGCTCACAGAAGTTTATCAGTAGCAACAGTTTGGTAGTAGCAACAGCAACAGTGAAACAAGAGCAATAGTAACAGTAACGGTAATAGTAGGATTCGAGTGCAGTAGGCATAGAGATGGATGGATGGGTGTTTCATGGATGAGTCTAAACATGTAACTTCAAGATCTAGGGCATTGCAGATAAATAATAACAAGCATCCAAGTACTAAACAATCCTAGGCATGTGCTCCAAAAATAGTCATACGTGCTCGTAATGAGAACTTGCACAACATCTTCTATCCAGCCAGCCCGTGGCAGCGGGGCCTCTAGGGAACTACTGGAAATTAAGGTGCTCCTTTTAATAGAGCACCGGATCAAAGCATTAATACTCTCTGAACACATGTGATCCTCACACCACAGCCATCCCCTCCGGTTGTCCCAATTATTGTCACTTTGGGGCCTTTGGATCCAGACAATGATATGTGTACACAACTTGTAGATAATATCACAAACAATACTGTCATAATGATTCAATAATAAGCTCAGATCTGAGATCATGGCACTCGGGCCCTAGTGACAAGCATTAAGCATAACAAGTTGCAACAAAGTCAAATAGCACAAGAGATACTAGGCACTATGCCCTAACAATCATATTCGATTACATGATAGAACTCATCCAATCCCTACCATCCCTAGGCCTACAACAGGGGATTACTCACTCATGGATGAGGGAAACATCGGTGGTTGATGGAGATGCGTTGGTGATGATGATGGCGATGATCCTCTTCAAATTAACCGTCCCGGCAGGGTGCCAGAACGGAGTTTCTAGATTCGAATCTTGGTTTCTGGTGGCGGTGGCGGAGCGTAACTCTTTCTGGAAAACTATCGAACCCCCCTCTGTTTTTAGGTCGAAGGGCAACTTATAGGTGCAGAGGGAGGCCGAGGAGCTGCCTGGGGTGGCCTCACCCCCTCCAGGCGCGGCCAGTGGTGGGCTCGCGCCTGGGGTGGGTCTGGGCCCCCCAGGCCCCCTCTCCGTCTCTCCTTCTGGCTCCGTGGATCTTCTGGTGAAATATAGTTTTTGGCATATTTTCCGGGATTTTTCCTGATAGTTGATTTTTTGCACAAAAACAAGACACCAAAGTAATTCTGCCGAAAACAGCATTTGTCCGTGTTAGTTGCATACAAATCACACAAGTTTAGAGGAGAAACAATAACAAAGTGTTCGAGAAAGTAGATACGTTTTGGACGTATCGCCCGTCGATGACTTGAGCTGGAGCTTGAGGCCGCTTCCCTTGTTGCTTCACACTAAGAGGCTTTTTTATTCAATGGGCAAGATCTAACATGGTGCCCTTCTTCCTTGCACTTGAAGCAAACAATGTTGGCCGGATTCTTGACTTGGTGTTGGCCATTCTTCTTATTGTCCTTGTGCTTCAACTTGATAGTGGACTTGTTCTTGACATTGTAGTTGAATCCAAGCCCACGCTTGTCATTGGGGGATTTTTGCACACTCAAGATTTTGTTGAGTGTGGCCTTCCCTTGATGACCCTTTTTTAAGTCATTCTTAAAATAAGTGACTTGAGCCTTGAGCTCTTTGATTTCCTCTACATGGTTAGTTTCAACAAAAGTACTAGAGGATGTAGATGCTACATTGTTAGAGTAACAAGGCATGGAATGTAATTCATCACGAGATATAACATGGTTGTGAGAGGATAAATTACAAGGACTGGCACATGGCAATATAACATTTGGAGTACATATAATGCTAGTGTCCACATGAGTCCCACTAGATGTTACCTTTGACACGATGGCCTCATGAGCTAACTTTAGCCTACCATGGGAGACTAGAAGATCCTCATGCGAGCTCGAGAGCTTAACATGACTTTCTTCTAATTTCCCATAGTTGCTAATTAGCAACGCAAGTTGACCCTTTAGCTCAACATTATCCTCCAAAATAGATGCTTCACAAGAAATAGAGTTAGTGGCACACGCATCGTCATTATTAGCAAGAGGTGAGGGCAACTTGGCAAGCTCTTTTGAATATGAAGCTTTAAGTTGCTCATGCGACTCAGTGAGTTTGATGAGCTCCATCTTAACGACCCGAGAGACATTTTCGAGATGCTTAAAATCCTCAACAAGTTTAGCATAAGCAACTTCAAGTTCATCATTTTTAATCTTGAAGGAGTTTGCCACCACAAGTTCTTTATCATGGTATTCTTTTACTCTAGATAATTCTAGAGTGAAAGTCTCCTCAAGAGATTCTTTGGTGGTTTGTTCTTCTTCAAAGGAGTCCTTTAGTTGATCAATTTCATTAGCATACTTACGCTCACGCACAAACTGTACATCAATTAAGTTTTCTTGATCCTCAATAAGATCATTGCCTTCTATAGCATAATTCAAGATTTCAAGAAAGTTGGAGGAAGCAATTTTATTTTTGTAAAGAGCACTATATACAACCTCTCCCATCTTCTTAATAGAGGTAATATCATACTTACCTCGATAATCATCATTATCATTTTCAACCTCATCATCATCATGAGATACAATGGGATCCAAAGAGGTTACCTTTGTTCCCTTAGCCATAAGGCATATGTGAGAACCGGAGGAAGGTGATGATGATATTGCACTTGTAGCTCTATTCAAGACCTTGTTTTGGTCCATAGAATCTTCGGTTTCCTCTACATGGTTAGCACAAGCACTAGAGAAAATAGAAGCATTTTTATCATGGCAACAAGACAACACAAGCCCAGATCTAGGCCCAATTGGGCCCAATCTGGGTTTGGGGCGGGCCTAGCGTGATGCTGACACTTTCTGGAGCTGGTGAGGTGGTGTGGGGTGTGTAGGAGGGCGGCGGCGGCTTGGGACGCACTGCAGCAGCGTGGCGGAAGTGACTTTATAGGCCCTTTATGGGCCTGGCCGGGCCAGACGGCTTGGTGTGTCCCTGCTGCGGCGTCTGGACAGCAACCGCTGTCGTGGTGGAGGTCGGTCTCCTCTAAGCGGTTGTGCTGCAACCGCCATCCTATGTCAACCATACCTACCCCCTACGCCTCGCATGTCACCCAATGAACCTGGTTCAGTGGGTATGAGTACGCACCGACCCAGGAAGGTGGTCTGCAAGGGCGTCCCTTCTGAAAGGATACAAATGTCGCCTAGAGGGGGGTGAATAGGCAATTAAAACTTTTCCGACAGTGGCTCGACAAAGGCGGAATAAGACTAGCGTTTACTTTGTCAAGCACAGCCTAGAACAAATAGGGTTCACCTATGTGCACCAACAACTTATGCTAAGCAATACAAGCAACAATGTGATTGCAAGATATAGATTACTTCAAGCACGAAGGCTATCATAATGTAAAGTGCATAAGTAAAGAGCTCGGGTATAGAGATAACCGAGGCACGCGGGGACGATGATATTTTACCGAGTTCCTCCCAACATGGAGTACGCCTCGTTTGGAGAGGGGGTGGTATCAAACCACCAATGCCACAAAAGGCCTCCCTTATTCTCCGGTGAATCTCACCCCAACGGGATCGATCCAAGCTTCCACTATCGATGCACTTGTTGGTGGCAAATCGGAACCTCTCACAAGGTTGGGGCACTTCTCCACAACTTAATTGGAGGCTCCCAACAAACGCCACCAAGGCCACAACCTACAACACCAACAAACCGTCTAGGGTTCCAAGAACACAAGAGTAAAAAGCTTCTGAACTTTCACTCACCAAATCCTCACCGAGAACTCAAACCGATGCACCAAATGCAATGGAAAGGACACAAGAAGTGCTCAAATCCTTCTCTTCCAAATTCCACCAAGGCTACAAAAGCTTATGGAGGAATAAGAGAGGAAGAACAATGGAGGAAATCCACAAAAGACTTCAAGATCTAGATCCCAATATGTTCCCCTCACTTAGAGGAAATATTGATTGGTGGGATTGTAGATCTAGATCTCCTCTTTCAAATCCCTCAAGAATATGCAAGAATCATAGGAGGGATTGAGAGGAAGCAAGCTCAAGAAGGTCAACAATGGAGGGGAAAACTTGCAATAATAGTTGAGGAACCATTGGGGAAGAAGGCCCCTTATATAGGTCCCTCCAAAATCCAACCTTTGCTGCCCAAAAACACAATTCCCGGTACTATCGGACTTTTTCCCGGTACTACCGGACTTTCCCGGCACTACTGGACATTCCCTGGGGTTCATGGGGCGCCAAACGCATTTTTCTCTGTGCTCCCCGGTACCAAAATGCGGTACTACCGGACCCCGGTACCTTGTCAAAACCTTCTGCCGTGCTAGGTACTGAAATGCGGTACTACCGCATTTTGGTACCTAGGAGGGCAGTGGCATTTGGCAACTTGCCAAAACCTACTGCCGCGCTAGGTACTAAAATGCGGTACCACATTTTGGTACCTAGGAGGGAAGTGGTATTTGGAAACTTGCCAAAACCTTCTGCCGCGCTAGGTACTAAAATGCGGTACTACCGCTTTTTGGTACCTAGCCTGGCAGAAGGTAGTTGGGGGACACTCAGATAGATAATCAAACGACTATAACTTTTGATTGGTAACTCCGATCGACCCGATTCCAATTGCGTTGGAAAGAGGACGATATGAGATTCCATATAAAAAGTGAAACTATTGGTTATCACCAAGTGAGAATGTGTCAAGTACAATAATGTGAGATACCTCACTTGGTGAGAAACCGAAAAACCGCATAGATCAAAATCGCAATAAGATATAAAAGAGGGATCCGATTTTGATGAACAAGAGCTTGCTTATGTCATGTCGACCCTTGCTGAAGTTTCTGCTCTCTCGGTCTTATCGGCCTCGCTCCATGGCTCACGGTGTGACATTGGTGGCGACTTCAAGACCGTGGTGGTGCGTGCACGTGGGCGACGAGATTGGTGGAGAATTACAAAGTGTCCGAGAGTGTGATTCTATTGAGAGGTCGGGATAAATCCTTTTCACTTCCACACCGATGTGGTGACGTTTGTGGGTATCGCCATCCTTTCAAGGGCGTCGGGTGTATCTCTCTCCCACCTGCCATGGCGTACCGAGGGAAAACCTAGGACATGTCCGGGCAGTAGTGTCATGGTCGTCACTCCTCTTTTTGAAGGTGTTGCTTGGTATGCGCGCTTTGGAATGCTAGACATTTGGTTGTACGTCTCCAGAGGGCGCAACGGTGGCGAGTTACCTTCATTCTTGTCGCACCGCCGATAACGGCTTTATTTTCTTTTCATTCTTCTAAGCATTGTTTGAAATGTTGTATCGGGTGGTTGTTATATTAATAGCGGGGTGTGTTTTACTACTACTTTTGGTTCGAGTGATACACTACAGCATGTTCACTGGTGGAAAACAGGGCTGTAGTCCCGGGCCGCAACGGGCTCTAGTCCCGGTTTTGGGCCTGGGATTGCGAAAACGGGACTAGAGCCCCCCCTCTAGTCCCGGATCGCAACGGCCCGCGACTCATAACAGCCACGTGGCTGTTTCAGCGCTGCGGGGGGGGGGGGGGGGGGGGGCGAAAACCCTCTAGTCCCGGGCTGTAACACCACCCGGGACTAAAAGGTTTCCTGCCGCGGCAGAGAAACACCACATTTCTCTGCCGCGACAGAGATTGTGTATTTTTTTTGCCATTTCGTTCCTTTTTCGTTTTGTGTTTCACTATAACAAACATATATTTCAGTATACATATTATACGCTACTACCTACACAAGTATAATTAATTGATCCCTTGCAAGCATACATATAATCAATCATATCAAAAGGAAGAAATGTTTTGAAATTACATGGTCATTGATGAATATATCATATCAGCTACATGAATATGACTAAGGCAAATCGAGTTCCACGTCATCCGCATAATGCTCTCCATGTACATCAATGACTTCCTTCATCATAAATCCCGCCAGCTCCTCTTGAATTGCTCTTATGCGCTGGTCTGGCTCTAGTTTCTCCCGCAAATCATAAATATAATGTGAGTCAACTTTCCGCTCACTGGTCAACTCGTGGATGTACTCGCAGACGTAGTATCCACATAAATGAGTTCCCAGTGGCTGCTGTAAACTCTTCACCATTTTATAAGTTAACTCCTCTTTGAATGGACCTGGTATTTTCTGTCTGAACCGTGTCCAACACCTGCTCGGCAAAGAAAATGAACAAAGGAGTTATTAGTTACTTGATATCAGGAAATGAATGAAAGAGGACGATATAATGCGATAATGATTGAAATTACTTATGGAGCATTGCTTTCATGTCGCTCCATTGCTCTTGGTCCCAACTTAATGAGTCGTGGACTTCAACTAGGGAGTTGTCAACTTGAATGTTTAGCAAGATCCAGTGGAATCTGCGGACATTTACATAAGCATACATGCATAGCTCATCCAGTAAGCAAAAATAAAATGTGTACAAGATATAAACACTCACTTGAAGTTGTAAGGAAATAGTATTTTCTTAACAAAATTATGCTCGGTTAAGAACCTGCACAGGTCTTCCTCCACGTCTTTGGGGTGATTCTTTAACGTATATTCATTAATGATATATGGGTCAATGAACCCAACGTCATATCTTCTAGCTCTTTTGTATTCAAGCATCTTCATTCTGCGGAATATAATATCATCATACAAAAGGATATATAGTTAGGATAATATATTAAATGCAATGAACGAGCTAAAGCTACAAACTTAATTATAGAAATAAATAACTTACAAACAGTAGCAACCAATGATAGATTTGTCGAGGGCGCGCTGGTTGTATAACTGAAACAGTTCGGTCATTTGAACCTGTATCGAGTATGGTTTGAAGTGATGCTCCTTTCTAACGTCCACCGGAAACCAATCTTTATGATGCTTTTTTCTGCTTGCGACATGTACCATTCATGCAGATTTCGCATATGTGTGGATAGACGCGCGAGCTCCTCATTACTGACTAGAGGCTCCCCTTGGACATACTGCCGTACTATCTGACCCACTGGCGTATCTTCATAGCCTAAATATTGACCAAGAGACATATTTGCTTCGTTAGCAAGTGCTTTGGCCTGCGATACAGTGATTCCCATAAGTGCAGCATTATTACGGGCTCTAGGGTCCATTATTTGCATGTCCATATCCATTTCAGCTCTGAAGGCCTTGTCGAGGTCTGAAATGACTTTGAGCGGGGCGACCGATTGATTCTTCTGTGCTCCGAGCTGGGCAACTTGCTTCCCGCTTTTTGCACTTGTGGTTTTTTTCTTCTGTGCTTGCTTAATAATCTCCCGGTCATAGTCTGATTCCAGATTCATCGATATCTGGGATGGTTGCTCAAGAAAGGACTTAGCCCACTTTTTGGTTTTTTTGTTATATACCGGCTTTGGCTCAGGATTTTTGGGTGCAAAATGCGCCTTAACTTGGGCAGCCACATCCGCGTTAGTTTCCTCATCGGTCTTGTCATAAGGTCCCTTTGGAAGATCTGGCGGGATATCGACTATCTTCTGCGTTTGACATTTCTTCGATGTGGGGCGCGGGGGACCATCGAACTTCCGTTTCTTCGACGAGGTAGTAGTATTGCACGGAGGCGGAGGCGGAGATCGAGTTGATGTACTCCTGTTGCGGCGATCGTCAGCGGGGCGGGTTGGACTTGGAGGTTGGCGATAATCGGGTTGGGGTGGACTTGGAGGTTGGCGATAATCTGGTTGGGGTGGACTTGGAGGTTGACGATATTCGATGCGGGGTGGATTTGGATTCCTTGGAGTCGGTGGCCTTGGCGCCGAGCCTGGAAACTTGATGTACTTCTTATTCCATAGAATGATGTTGCGCTTGACATCTCCTAGTTTCGTAAGGCCTTTAGGCGTAGCGATTTCAATCTCTAGGTCCGCAAAATCCTCCACTATGTCATCCACCGTGACACGAGCATAGCCTGGTGGAATCGGAAGTGAATGGTGGAGTGCTCCAGGTAGACAAGGTAAAGCAGTGCCGATCGCCACCTTGAAGGATAGGTTGTTCATTGGCTGATGTAGCTCACATTGTGCCATCTCTCTGACATCATCCACGGGGTAGTGAGGAGCCGGTGCATCATCCATCAGTGCTTGATCATCAGCATGGACCTCTGTGGAAGCCACGCTGCTTCTCCGTTGGCTAAGATCCAATGCAGGATCATCAGACCGGGGGTGAGTTGACAACGGCGGCCTTTGGCTAATTTCATGCATGAGGTTCTTCAGATCAGCTAGGTCCTGCTCTACCCTGGAGATCCAGTCTGCCTCCCGGTCCTTCTTTCTTCGACGGCTTCTGTAACTGGCATCGTACTGAGGAAACCCTTTCTTCCACGAGACACCGGCGCATTTGCCTCGTGTTCGTCCTCCCTTTTCAGGATTCCCTAGGGCGCGTGTCAGCTCGTCGTTCTCTCTCTCGGGATGGAACAATCCCAATTGAGCATCATTCATTGCTTGAATAAGGTCTTGGGAGGGTTTTAGAATTTTATCATGAAATAATGTCTTCCCTGTTTCTGGGTCCAAGGATCCCACGTGCTCGTACCACCAGTGCTTTGACCTCTCAGGCCATCCATCTGTACCAGGAGTGACGCCTCTAGCCCTCATTTCCTTCTCCATAGTTTCCCACTTAGGGATGGCACTCTTGTAGCCACCTGTCCCCATTTTATGATGGTATTTCTTGTTGGCAGCATTTAACGCGTTATTTGCCGACTTTGCCTTTGCTTGATCATATTGCTTGTACTGTACAAAATCGGGCCACTGTTCTCTCAACTTCTCGTTTACTCCTTTGAAGTCTGGAGTTTTCTTTTTCACGACATATTTCGCGTATAAACTTTTCTTGTGGTTCCGGTACAGTTCAGCCATCTTGCTCAATGCCCACTCCTTGACTTTCGCTCAATTTTCAAGCCCACCCGGCCTTGGGGTAATACCATCTACCTCAAATTCCTCATACTCTGGAGGTAGTATGAAATGCGCTATGAGCTTCTGCCAAAGGTCATCTTTGGCATCATCGGTGACATAGCTGTTGGATTCTTCACCGGCTTTCTTTGACTTATTCCATTCTTGGATGGTGATCGGCAGGTTGTCCCTAACAAGCACCCCGCATTGATTTATAAACATCCTCCGGTGTTTCTCTGGAGCAATCGGTTCACCATCATCATCTATTTCTTCGATGGTGAACCTCTGATTACCATCCAACTTTTTGTTCGGCCCTCGTTTCGTTCGAGCCATCGATTGCTTCAATCCGGTGGGCTAAAAGAAGAAGAGAGAGTGATTAATATATATCTATATCAGTTAATGAATAGAGGTAACACGAGACTTTATATATATATATATGTACCTCGCCGGATCCTGTCGAGGGGCCACCATTATTGTTGTTATTTGTTTGCCCTTCGTCTATCTGGTCTTCCCCTTGGTACATTAGGTTTTCCTCTAGTCCATCACCGGATGGATTCAGATATGAGGATATCTCTTCCTCGAGCAAAATATCTTCGGTGCCGGTAGTAATATTAAGAGGAATTTCACCTCTTATCATGCCCTGAAGAAAACCTTCACCGATGCGACCAGGATCTTCGGATGGATCCATGACTTAATTATCTATAACAAAAAGAGAGTTAGACATGTTAGAAAAAACAATAATCCTAATAACTAAAACAATATAATCCTAATTATAATAATCCTAATATTATTTGTTCTAAAACAATAATCATAATAACTAAAACAAAAAAATAACCCTAATAAAACAATAAATAAAACAATATAGAAACCTAATATAAAAAAAACTATAGAAACAAACTATAACAAAAAACCTAATAAACCTAATTATAATAATTCTAATACTAATCCTAATAACTAAATCTTAATTATAATAATCCTAATTATAATCGTAATTATAAAAAAACTATAAAAAACTATAACAAAAACCCTAATAATCCTAATTATAATAATCCTAATACTAATCCTAATAACTAAATCTTAATTATGATAATCCTAATTATAATAAACCTAACTATAAAAAAACTATAACAAACTATACAAAAAACTATTACAAAAAACTATAAAAAAAACACCCGCGCGCACGGCCTCTCGATCGAGCTCACCGACGAGGGGCGGCGAGGCGGGACGGCGGCAGCGAGGCGGCGAGGTGGCATGCGCGGCGGCGAGGCGGCGGCGTGCGGCGGCGAGGCGGCACACGCGCGGAGAGGCAGACGGCGTCGCGCGGCGGCGAGGATGCGTCGGCGCGGAGCGGCGGCACGGTAGAGAGGCGGTGGCGGAGCGGCACGACGGCTACGGAGCGGAGTGGCACGGCAGCGGCGGACAGCACCTCCCCTGCGTCGTCTTCGATGCGGGCGTGTTTCGTCTTCGCTGCGTCGAGAATGCCAAGTGTTGGGCAGCACCTGCCCTGGCGCGCGAAATATATAGTGGCGACCCCTTTAGTCCCGGGCTAAGGCACGGGACGGGACTAAACGGTCTTTAGTCCCGGGACTAAAGGGTCTTTAGTCCCGGGCCGTGGCTTAACCCCTTTAGTCGCGGGTTAAGCCAGGGCCCGGGACTAAAGGGTTTTTTCGGCCGCTTCGTTTTCGTGCGCGCATGCACCCTTTAGTCCCGGGTCCAGCCACGACCCGCGACTAATTGTTTGTTTGTAAATTTTCTTTTTTTAATTCAAATCAAATATAAAAACTTTGGAAAATCATATCTTTTATTGTAATAATCCAAATAAAACAAATAATATGTCTATTATTATCAAAAAATATAAAGAATCTTAATATAATATCAATTTATCTGTTTGCATCATTTATAAATTATTTCATTTGTAAATTTTCTTTTTTTAATTCAAATCAAATATAAAAACTTTGGAAAATCATATCTTTTATTGTAATAATCCAAATAAAACAAATAATATGTCTATTATTATTAGAAAAATATAAAGAATCTTAATATAATATCCATTTATCTATTTGCATCATTTATAAATTATTTCATTTGTAAATTTTCTTTTTTTAATTCAAATCAAATATAAAAACTTTGGAAAATCATATCTTTTATTGTAATAATCCAAATAACACAAATAATATGTCTATTATTATCAGAAAAATATAAAGAATCTTAATATAATATCCATTTATCTGTTTGCATCATTTATAAATTATTTCATTTGTAAATTCTCTTTTTTTATTCAAATCAAATATAAAAACTTTGGAAAATCATATCTTTTATTATAATAATCCAAATAAAACAAATAATATGTCTATTATTATCAGAAAATATAAATAATCTTAATATAATATCCATTTATCTGTTTGCATCATTTATAAATTATTTCATTTGTAAATTTTCTTTCTTTTATTCAAATCAAATATAAAAACTTTGGAAAATATAATGACTAAAGGGGGCGGCTTTAGTCCTGAGTGTTAGCTAGTCCCGGTTTGTCCCGATTTTTAATATTAATAAATGTCTTGAGTGTTACCTAATAAAGAGAGGGTTCATCTTTAGTCCCGGTTGGAGAAACCAACCGCAACTAAAGGGATTGCGGCAGACTGGGCCAAACAACACTAATAATAGGGGTGAGTGTCAATATTATGTCGTGCGGCTTGTACCTTGTTTTAGATGGTGTCACCAACCGGGACTAAAGATGAACCTTTAGTCCCGGTTGGAGACACCAACCGGGACTAAACATGAGTCAGCACTAATAATAGGGGTGAGTGTCGACATTATGCCAAGCTGCTTGTACTATAAATAGGCATCCCTGTGAGTCCAGTCCTCCAGCCAGTTTGAGGCATCTCCAAGATGGTTTTCGAGAGCAGGGACACCACTACGGCCAGTTTCAGGGAGATGCCGACGGAGCCCAGTCCTCCGGCATCTCCGAGAAACTGGTCATAGAGGAACTCCCTAATATGTGAAATTAGTTAGCTCCCAGGCGTATTGATCTAGTTAGAGAAGTTACAAGCTACAAGATGGTTTTCGAGAGCAGGGACACCACTACGACCCAGTTTCAGGGAGATGCCGACTGAGCCCAGTCCTCCGGCATCTCCGAGAAACTGGTCATAGAGGCACTCCCTAATATGTGACCTCACGCGTTTGGAGATCAGATCTTAATGGTAAGTATGAATCGGGACTAAAGGCCCTCCTTTAGTCCCGGTCCAGCCACAAAACGGGACTAACACACTCAAGATTGTTTGTAGACAACACTATAAAAAGGACACATGCATGGAGCATCTTCACTCATAAAATGTTACAATTATTACATATCATTTCTTCGCGTGTGTTCCTTTCTGATCCCGTCGTATCCATGGAGCATCTTCATTCATTAACATGATGATTGGGTCATCCTTCACCGCGAAGGGCGGAATTTCATGAAACTTATCACAATCTTCTGACATGTCTGTCTTGTCCTCCACTCCCACGATGTTTCTTTTTCCTGAAAGAACTATGTGGCGCTTTGGCTCATCGTCTGATGTATTCTTTTTCTTATTTTTTCTTTTTCTAGGTTTGGTAGACATGTCCTTCACATAGAAAACCTGAGCCACATCATTGGCTAGGACGAATGGTTCGTCTAAGTACCCAAGATTGTTGAGATCCAACGATGTCATTCCGTATTTCTTGTCTACCTCAACCCCTCCTCCTATCAGCTTGACCCATTTGCACCGAAACAAGGGGACCTTAAAAGTAGGTCCATAGTCAAGTTCCCATATCTCCTCTATATAACCATAATATGTGGTCTTTGACCCATTGTTGTCTGTTGCATCAAAGCGGACACCACTGTTTTGGTTGGTGCTCTTTTTATCTTGGGCTATCGTGTAAAATGTATACCCATTTATCTTGTACCCTTGGAAAGTCGATATAGTCGAAGATGGTGACCTAGAAAACAAGTATAGCTGATCTCCAAGAGTGTTGTTTTTGATGAGATGTTACAACCAACCGCCGAAACTCTTCATGTGTTCATCTCTAATCCAAGAGTCATGCTTTCCAGGGTTGTTGGAGCGTAAGATTTTCTTGTGTTCCTCGATATATGGGGCTGCCAAGATAGAATTCTGTAGAACGGTGTAATGTGCTTCGGTGTAAGAATGTCCGTCCCTATATATTATTGATTTCCTTCCTAGAGTACCCTTTCCACTCAGTCTCCCCTCATACCGTGATTGAGGAAGACCAATCGGCTTAAGGTCAGGAACGAAGTCAACACAAAATTCAATGACCTCCTCTGTTCCATAGCCCTTGGAGATGCTTCCTTCTGGCCTAGCACGGTTACGAACATATTTCTTTAAGATTCCCATGAACCTCTCAAAGGGAAACATATTGTGTAGAAATACAGGACCGAGAATGGAAATCTCTTCGACTAGGTGAACCAGCAGGTGCGTCATAATATTGAAGAAGGATGGTGGGAACACCAACTCAAAACTGACAAGACATTAGGCCACATCATTCTGTAACCGTGGTAGATATTTAGGATTGATTATCTTCTGAGAGATTTCATTGAGAAATGCACATAGCTTCACAATGGGTACTCGAACATTATCTGGTAGAAGCCCCCTCAATGCAATCGGAAGCATTTGCGTCATAATCACGTGGCAGTCATGAGACTTTAGGTTTTGGAACTTTTTTCTGCCATATTTATTATTCCCTTTATATTCGACGAGAAGCCAGACGGGACCTTAATACTGCTTAGGCATTCAAAAAGTATTTCCTTCTCTTGTTTGGTAAGAGCGTAGCTGGCATACCTTGAAACCATTTTGGATGCAAGCCATCTGGGTCTTTCATACGTTGATGGTCCTTTCGTGCTTCCGGTGTATCTTTTGTCTTCCCATACACGCCCAAGAAGCCTAGCAGGTTTACACAAAGATTCTTCGTCACATGCATCACATCGATTGCAGAGCGGACCTCTAAGAATTTCCAATATGCATGGTAGCTCCCAAAATATAGATTTCTTCTTCCACATGGGTGAGTGTCCTTCAGCGTCCTTCGGAACAAATTTTCCTCCAGTACCCTTTCCAAAGGTTACCAGTTGATCTAAATCTTTGACCATATCAAATATATCAGCACCAGTACGCTCCTTAGGCTTCGTGTCGTGACATGCCAGACTGTTGAAATGCTTGCCTTTCTTTCTTAAGGGATGCTTGGCCAAAAGAAATCGACGATGCTCATTGTATACATTCTTCTTACAATGTTCCAAATATATACTTTCAGTCTCATCTAAACAATGTGTGTGCATGCATTGTATCCCTTGTTTGACTGTCCTGAAAGGTTACTAAGAGCAGGCCAATCATTGATTGTTACGAAAAGAAATGCTCGGAGATTAAATTCTTTCTGCTTGTGCTCATCCCACACGCGTATCCCGGGTTCGTGCCACAACTGTAAAAGTTCTTCCACTAATGGCCTTAGGTACACATCAATGTCGTTGCCGGGTTGCTTCGGACCTTGGATCAACACTGGCATCATAATGAACTTCCGCTTCATGCACAACCAAGGAGGAAGGTTATAGATGCTTAGAGTCACGGGCCAGGTGCTGCGACTGGAGCTCTGCTCCCCAAAGGGATTCATGCCATCTGTACTTAGACCAAACCTTAAACTCCTTGCGTCATCTGCAAAGTCCGGGTACTTTCTATCGATTTTTCTCCATTGCGACCCATCAGCGGGGTGTCTCAACATCCCGTCTGACTTACGTTCCTCTTTATGCCATCGCAACAACTTGGCGTGCTCTTTGTTTCTGAATAAGCGTTTCAACCGTGGTATTATAGGAGCATACCACATCACCTTCGCAGGAACCCTCTTCCGGGGGGCTCGCCCTCAACGTCACCAGGGTCATCTCGTCTAATCTTATACCTAAGTGAAGTGCATACCGGGCATGCATCCAAATTCTCATACTCCTCACCGCGATAGAGGATGCAGTCATTAGGGCATGCATGTATCTTCTGAACCTCTAAACCTAGAGGGCAGACAACCTTCTTTGCTTCGTACGTACTGGCAGGCAATACGTTATCTTTTGGAAGCATATTCTTCATCATTTTCAGCAACTTTTCAAATGAGGAGTCAGGTATAGCACACTCAGCCTTCCATCGCAGCAATTCCAGTGTGCTGCCCAGCTTTTTCAGACCATTTTTGCAATTTGGGTACAACAACTTTTTGTGATCCTCTAACATATGATTGAACTTCTCCCTATCCTTTTCAGTTTCACAATCTCTTCGTGCATCGGCAATGGTCTGACCAAGATCATCAGCGGTTCATCATGTGTCTCTTCTTCATCCTCCCCTTCAGCATCCCCCATGGAAGTATCTCCGTACTCAGGGAAACCATGATAGTTGTCATCCTCCTCCTCTTCTTCAATGGCTTCCATTATAACCCCTCTCTCTCCGTGCTTGGTCCAACAATTATAACTGGGCATGAAGCCGGACTTCAACAGGTGGCTGTGAAGGGTTTTTGAGTCAGAGTAATCTTTCTGATTCCTACATCCATTACATGGACAGAATACAAAACCATTGCGCTTGTTTGCATCAACAACACAGATGAATTCATGCACGCCATTAATGAACTCGTCAGAGCGTCGGTCAGTACCGTACATCCATTCCCGGACCATCTGCATTATAGTAAAAGTATATCAAAAACCATTACACAACATGATAAAACTATTACAAGTTATATTGAGAGCTTCTAGAGCATTAATTTTGAATTTTGAAAAATTTACATGCACCAATTTGTGAATTGCAGAAAACAATCAACATGATAAATGTGGAGTTTTTTATTATTGTTCTATCAGTGAAAACCTCATTCCATTCTAAGCTCTGAAACTCTAAAATTACACATTTCAATTTTCAGTAACTATGTGCCTAATCAAAATTTGTTACACACACACACACACACACACACACACACACACACACACACACACATATATATATATATATATATATATATCAAAATCCTTCTAGCTACTTCTAGAGCATGCATGCATTTGATCCATATCTCTATACTTCTAGAGCATTATAGAGCTAAAGTAACAATAAGAGATGAAAGAATGAAGTTCTAACCTTTTAAAGCTTAGAATTTAGGTGTTGCAAACTAAATCTTGACAAAACTTGAGAAAAAAAATGGCATGAACTCTCATGCTTTTTTGAGAAAAATGGCCACCATATGCTTTAGGCCAGCAGGACAGGAGGCAGATTATATAGTCGTGGACAACTAATCCCGGGCCATGATACGACCCGGGACTAATAGTCCACAAAAGGACCAGCTGGCCTGCTCCAGGTTATTAGTCCCGGGCCGTATTACAGACCGGGACTAATGACCTGGTCCGGCCCGGGACTAGTCACTACGGCCGTTTCTAGCCGTTAGAGGCCTCACGGCCCGGGACTAGTGCTCCCAAGTCGCGAGCTGTGCCAGTCCGAGACAGCTGGGCTTGTTCTGATCGGACCGAATATGGTTTTTCCAGTAGTAATTACGAACATTAAGACACCTATACTTGAAAAAGGAATCGATGGCGAACGTCCAACAGAAATTCCGACCGAGTGTTTCGAAAGAAACATGTCATTTAGGAACGGAGGTAAGTACTAAACAAAATATTGTGACATGCATGGCACCAGGGAAAGCAACTTCTCATGCAACCCAGCCATACCCGGCGCGTAACATACGGAGAGAGAGAGAGAGCGTGTGTTCAGAGGCTGCACGACCGAGTGTGTCCCGACCGAGTGTGTATTTTGCTCTTGGCGCTACAGGAAAATGTGTAATCCGAGTATTTGGCTGTTACCGAGTGTATTTTTCTAAGAACTCGGCAAACATCTTATATGCCGAATGCCAGGCACTAGGCAAACAAACAACAATAAAGGGCACTGTGTCCATTCTCCCCCGCTCCATGTTTGTCGAGTGTCTCTACTCGGCAAATATTTATGTATTTTCTCGCCATCCTTTTCCCACCACATTTTTTTCAAGTGTAACACTTTGCAAAGCTACCTTTCGCCGAGAACCTCTATTTGGCACTCAACAAAGGCCTTCCTTTTTTCTTTTGATTTCTTTGTTTTCTCCATTTCCGTTGCATAGTCTTCATAACGTGTCCGAATTGTGCTCGGTTGTGCACCTCGCCATTCCATACAATGTTGTCAAATAAAGTTTTCTATTTCTATGTACAAATAGAATTATTTTTATTTTCTAATTGCCAAAATGGGTTGTTTTTGTGAATAAAAAATATGGTCCAAAATGTCACCAATCCTATCTTCAAATAAATTAGACCATATTTGAGTGACAATTACAAAATTCTAAGAATTTTCAAAACTTTTACTTTCATACATTTAAATAACTTTATGCCGGTTTACACAAAGTAATTCAAATTTGAACTGCAGTTGTGTCATATGTTAGTCGTGAAAATCCTCAAAAATCATTTTTACATACACAAGTACTAGTGATTATATAGATGAAATAATGACAGTATTGAAAGATTCGACCCCGTTCTAAGGCTAGTCATAGTGGAAGTAACTTAACTAGTAATATGCATGTACATGCAATGCCAAATAAGCAAATTGGTGACGTGGCATGATAATTAATGAAGAAAGAGAGGGAGGTAGTAACTTAGCTAGTTACCATAACATCACACATACGAAGACCATACGAGTCTACAACCTCATTAATTAGTACTTGCATGACACCACACACATGTTACTACCTAAGGATGGCAATTTTATCCATGGATCCGGGTATCCTCGGATATCCGACCAGGTGGGTAAGGGTATGGAGGCCTAATTACATCCACGGATTTCATGGGACGGATATCCGCTAATTCATGGGGCGGGGATGGGTAGGGGTTTCGCTCCATGGATATCCAACGAATACCCGGCTGACATGTGGGACCCACATGTCAGTGAGATTGTTTTTTACATGTGCGATATTTACTCAATATAAAAGGCCCTAGCTTTCAAACCGCAGGTCCAAAGGCCCCCCTAAATAGTAATCATAATTAACCCTTGGCTAATTCCCCTCATTACTCTACAGCGGTCGTTTTTGTCCCTCTCCCACGATGAACCCTAATTTATGCCAAATGTTGTTATGATTATGTATATGGTGTGTAAACAATGGATATCTATGGATACATGGATATCCGGCGGGTTTGGATCTGGAGCGACATCCATGTCCATGGATATCTTTGTGGATGGGCTAGAGTGACGTTCATGGATTTGGATTTGGTTTTGGTATGTCCGTCCAAACCCGCTCCATTGTCATCCTTATTACTACCCACTATGAAGGTAGTAAGATAAACTAGTAACATGTGTATGTTACTAGTCTAAGTTACTTAGCACTATGACTAGCCTAAGAATAGTCAAGGCGGCCATTTTGACATGTTTGGGAAAACGTGAAAGAAAATGAAAAAAAAATCAGAAAATGTAATCCTTCCGCATGGAATCCTTATATTTGTTCTAGTTACTAGGAAAATAAGAAACTTTATTGTGGCAATTTTAAGAAATGTTTCTTCACAAAACGGACTATCATGTACGAACGTTCATGACTTTCAAGCCAAATGACCTAGTCATGACAATAAACCATGACATAGTTTGTTCAAATGTTCACATACTGTGCACATGTATGCATATCGAAATAGAAAGGGAGATTCTCACTTTCTTTCCACAAAAAATCATTTTCCATTTTCTTAATTTCCAAAAGGGTTTTTTTTTAAGCACCTACCAAAACTTTGTTTTTAAAATAGCCAAACTTTAAAAAATAGTAGACCATATTTTATGGACAATTGACCAATTGGTATCATCTGAAAACTTTCCAGGAAATTCTCATTATTTTATGGCTTTTTGTTGATTTAGTAGGAAATATATCAAATTTGAACTACAGGTGCTTCACAGTTTGCTCATGGTATTTTCAAAAATCACTTTGAGATACACAAGTTTGTTCTTTAATTAGAGATACACTAAGATTTTTACAAGACTCAACTCCTAGTTAAGGACGGTCATACCCACCACCACATTTTAGAAACAACATAAGAAACTAAAAAAATCGAAAAAATGGAAACCTTCCATTGTGTCAGTTTATGTGTACTAGTCGTCAAAAAATAATAAAATTGCAATATGACTATCGTAAAAAAATTATTACTACATAATAAACTTGCAATATATTACTATAAAATAAAATTATCTATCATGCAACAAAAAAGTTAAAAGAAAACACAACTAAAACGTAGGAAATAAAAGCAACCGGAAGAAAAAGTGTACGCTGACGGCCTCCACTATTGACGTCGGTACTTATATCTAACAATCTAGGGCGTGGTCACAGATAATAATATGTCTTCTATATCTATGGAAAGCGCGAAATAACAGAGTGTTCAATAACAAACATATTGCGAGGAGGCCCCTTCTCATGAACATAGCAGATGAACTTACCCTCTGGGCATTTAGGGAGCCAAAGTTGAAACCTAAGCTGATGCATTGGGTGAACAAGCTATTGGATCCAGGGTAGCTCAGAGCCTGTCGTTTAGCCCGGCTTTTTTTTCGTTTCTTTTCTTTTTCCATCACCGGGCTTAACCCTGTTGTAGCATATAAGGTAGAGGCTTTCTCTACCTTCATATATATAAATATATAAATTAAAAAAAACAGATAATAATATTAATGTTGGATACATACAGAAGCACGTCACTTGTGTTTAGATTGGGAATGGCGAGTGCACGGCACTTGTGGAAAGACCTGCAACTGGACCAGCAATGGACCAGTATTCCTTAAAAAAAAAACAGTATTCCTGCAATTCTCTGCCTTATTCACCCACATCAACAGACCAAACATTGAAGTAGGTGATAGTTGAAAGGAGGGCAGGGCAATGGGTGCTTCCTTTCAATCGCATTACTTGTGAGTTCTGACCAAACTGAACAAGAAAGGATGACCTTGATTACCTTCCTGAACACTTGCAACCTAGACCTACTTGCTCCTGCGACACATGGGGTTGGATAATGAACACTGCTGAGAGTTTCTCTGCCAGAAACATGTACGAGTACATGGTGTGTAATTGGGGAGGAGTAGAACAGGCTAGTTCCACCTCTTATCTGGAAAGGCAATATCTTTGCTTGGCTCATGGTAAAAGGAAGGCTAAAAGTAAGAGCAGTGTTGATTGGGTATGCAGTTAGATGATATCACCGAATTACAAGACACTCCTCCCAAGCTGAGAAAAGAATAGTGTTTGGATGTAGGAGAACCCCTCGCCCCCGATCGACACCTCCCCCATCGCACCCCCGTAGGGCGACGAGCGGGCGCCGCCTCGCCTCTCTCGAGAAACCCCTCTCATACTCATCACCGGCGCCACCACCACCGGTGTGGGCCGCCGGGGCTTCCCGTGTGGTGCTGGCAGCGGCGGTATTGCTTTCCCCTGTCCGCGCAGAGGGAGGCGGGGATCCTAACGGCGGCGGAGCTCCTAGGCGGCGACGGTCTGGCCTGCTGGGGTGATTCCCAGGGGCGGGGTGGTCGGAGGCGTGCGCGGCGCCGACATTGGCGGTGGGCAGCGTGGGATTCAGTGGCGGCTCGTGGTGCCCTTCTCGGCCCAGACCTAGGCCTATTTGGGACCCATCTGGGTTGGGGCGGGATTGCTTCCGCCTGGCCCCGTGCGGCTCCCTAGAGGTGGAGGAGGGGCGACAGAGGGTCTGGGTTGGTGGTGGCGGTCGCGGCCACCCTCGCTGCAACGTGGCGACAGGGGCTTTGCGGGCCCATTTTGGCCCGGCCGGGTCATCCCTGGTGTGCGCCTGTTGTCGCGTTCGGTCGGCTACTGCCATGGCGGTGGAGGTAGTTCCCTCCCGCGTGGTTGCGGTGCTACTACCCCCGGTACCACTGTCCCCTTGCTCGGGACTCGAGGCCTTGCGTTGATGTCCATGGTGAGATGACGAAGATGGCGCCTGTTCCGTGGTGGCGCCAGCTGGTTGGCGATTGGTTGGGTGGAGCATTTTGGGACCGTCCGGGGGTGGTGGTTCTTTGGGGGTGGGAGAAATCCTTGCCAGCCCCGTCCGACACTGACGCGGTGACGCGTGAGGGTGGCGCCATTCCTTCCTGGAGAGCGTCGTGTACCTCCTCCCCACCCCCCCCCCCTCCGTGTACTGGGGGAAACCCTAGGACTAGTCCGGGCGGCAGCGGCGTCGTCGTCGCATTCCTTGCTGAAGGTGCTATTTGATACACAACGGCTCAGAATGCCAGGAGCGCAGCGATAGAGGGCCGTCTCCGTTCATCGAACCGCCAATGTTGGCATTTGTTCTTCTTTTGTTCTCTTTCTTTTCGTGTGGGCTTGATTGTGTTGTGGTCTCACCATGTTCTTTGGATGTTGTGCTACCTGGCCTAACAGCGGTCTCACCGGTATGCTTTATTTATAAAGCGGAGCGAAAGACTGATTCGAGGTAAGCTAAGAAAAGAATTTCGAGCACAAAATTTCTTGCATGGCATTCGGTCATTATCGCTGTGTTTTGGAAGCTCTGGACATTCAGAGGTAAGGAGGAAAAAGAAGTGGCCAAACTTTGGACTGCTGAATGGCAGTGCCAGTACGGTTGAGTATAGGTAAGTAATAAGGTCTACAGTACACATGCGAGTGCGAGAGATGAAATCAGGAGTTCAAGACGAAAGAAGCATGCACGTCGAGGCATCGAGCTACATGGCATCCTCACGAACAATGGCCGTCGTGATCTCTAGCTTATTCTTCTTCTCTTTCCATGCTTCCTCCCCAGACGACTTCCTCCTGTGCCTCTCTGCGTCCATACCGAGCCAGCTTCTCTTCACCCAGAGCTCCCCGTCGTTCACGCGGCTCCTTGCCTCCTCCGTCCGCAACCCCAGGCTCCTCACGCCCGGGACAGTGCGGCCGCTCTGCATCGTCACGCCCACCAACGCGTCGCACGCCCAGGTCGCCGTCCTCTGCGGCCGCCGGCACGGCGTGCGCCTCCGCGTGCGCAGCGGCGGGCACGACTACGAGGGCCTCTCCTACAGGTCGGCGCGGCTCGACGGTGCGGCGTTCGCCGTGGTCGACCTCGCCGCCCTTCGCTCCGTGCGCGTCAGCCAGAGAACCGCGTGGGTCGACTCCGGCGCCACGCTCGGGGAGCTCTACCACGCCATCGGGAAGGCGAGCGGGCGCCTCGCGTTCCCGGCGGGCCTGTGCCCGACGGTGGGCGTCGGCGGCCACCTCAGCGGCGGCGGCTTCGGCACGCTCCTTCGCAAGCACGGCCTCGCCGCCGACCACGTCTTGGACGCCACGCTCGTCGACGCGGAGGGGCGGCTCCTGGACAGGAGCGCCATGGGGCGCGACGTGTCTTCTGGGCCATCCGCGGCGGCGGTGGCGGCGGGAGCTTCGGCATCGTGCTGTCGTGGCGGGTGAAGCTCGTGCCCGTGCCGCCCACTTTCACGGTGTTCACGGTCGCCAAGTCCGTCGAGGAGGGCGCCGTCGACATCCTCGCCGAGTGGCAAGAGGTCGCCTCAGCTCTCCCCGACGACCTGTTCGTCAGGGCGATCCTCGAGGGACACGTGGCCAGGTTCCAGTCCTTGTACCTGGGCACCTGCGACGAGCTCCTGCCGGTGATGCGCCGCCGCTTCCCGGCGCTCGGCGTGACCCGGGAGCACTGCAAGGAGATGACCTGGCTCCAGTCCGTGGCCTACATCTACCTCGGCGCCGGCACCGGCGTGGAGGACACCGGACGGACCCCGTGGACGGCCTATCCAGCAAGGCCACATCCGACTACGTCCGGCGTGCCATCCCCAGGGACACATGGGCGGAGATCCTCACCAGCCAGCTCGCGAGGCCGCACGCCGGCCTGATGATCCTGGACCCCTACGGCGGCAAAATCGCCCGCGTGCCGGAGTCCGCGACGCCGTTCCCGCACCGTGGCGGCGTACTGTACAACGTGCAGTACATGAACTTCTGGAAGGCTCCCGGCGAGGAGGCGGCGCACCTGAGGTGGGTCAGAGACGTGTACACGTTCATGGAGCCGCACGTGAGCCAGAATCCGAGGGAGGCGTACGCGAACTAGAGAGACCTCTGGCTCCGGGAGAACGTCGTCGGCGCCGCATATGTAATATAATTCTCACACTTGTAATCCATATGAAATACTAGCTAGTTCCTTTCCAAAAAAATATAAAATAGCTAGTGTCAATGGTAGTTCCAATTAATCAACCAACCAAAATTCGATTGAAGTTGCTGTAGTATTTATACTCGCGCGCGAGCGAGCCTCGTGACTATGCCCTTGGATGCCAGGCGACTGCGTGTCGGAGGCATCGACAGGGCGCGCAAAGTTCCTCCTCGAAGTAATGGTGAAAATTCAGTGAAGCAGTTATCACCTGTCACAACCAAAATCATTAGGATCGCTGGCGCTGCACCATGAGAAGATGCAAACAAATCTCAAACATGACTTTTGTGCTGCCCTTAACCCTCATCAGGACCCTGTCGCCTGCGTCGATGGAGGTAGCTCACGTGCAACGAGCGCATGTGGGAGTGAACATCCTCAGCGGATAACCATGCCATTTTTCACGCGACCCAACGATCTCCAACTCTGTCCGTCCCGCATCCAATCGCTCCAGCCACGGTGGTTTCCATTGTGGTACTACTTGCCCAACGAAGGTGGGGGAATCCCTCTGCAGCTCCTCGTGCTCCTTCAGGCCTTGTTTACCTCTCCGGTTTTTGCCGGACTCGGCAGGTATTTTTCCGGCCCAACCATAAATCCCCAAAAATCCCAGAGATGCCGTTTACTTCTCTTGTTTTTCCTGGGAGTATCCCAGCGCATCCCCGAAAATACCGGTCCAACCCGAACAAAGCGCGTGTATTCTCGCACACGACTCCACCCTCGTGTGTTGTCGAGGAAGGAAAGCGAGCGGAGAGGGAGGCGACGGCGCGGACCGGAGGCGAAGGCGCAGACGTCGACCTGGGGACGCCGTCGACGGGCACCTCCTTCGGCTTCACCAAGCCCTTCTCTTCGGTGAGTCCTCCTTGGCCCGTGCCTCTTCCCGTCTCCTCCCATGCTAGGGTTTCTTGGCCGCCGCCGCCGTCCACCTCCTGCCCTCCGGCCTTTGTTCCTTTGGTACTCCAGGTAGTGAGCGGTTGCCCTTCCCTGTACTTGTCATCCTGGAACTAGGATCCCTGCCGTGTCGTGTAGATCTTGTAGTCCGTCCCTTTGTCTTAGGTTCTTGCTTCTGTAGCTAGTCTCATGTCGTTTCTTGCACTGGATCTGAGTGGTTATGGTGGTCAGATTTTCATTGGATTACCCTATTATATTTCTTCAATGCCTAAGTTAGCTCTGCACTAATAACTGTCACTTGAGGAGTTGAAGATAATTTGCATCCGGTTTTTGCAAGAAGCGATAGTGATTTTCTGAGCAGTTTCCTGTTCTGAATATGATAAACTTTGTATGGTGATGGACCTATTTCCCAGAATTTCATTTTGTTCCTGGCCTGTTGTGTTGGATGGGTCGGTCACTGACCAACAAAACAACTGAAATTGACATTTATGTACTGGCATACTAACTGCAGTATTAGGTGCAGTATTAACTGAAATTGGATGACCTGTTTCGTTTCTGCAAAGTGCTTAGATTCTAGATCCACTTGGTGTCTTTTTCGTTTATGTATTAGGTGCAGACTTTTGTGTTGCTAAATGGAACGAGTTTAATCCACTATTGCTGTGAGCACAACTGAATACTGTGCACAAGTCTGAAAATACTGTGAGCACAACTGAAAATAAGTTACAAGTCTGCTGTGCACAGTTTGTGTACCCATGGAAGCTATTGTCTTCTGTCTGTTGTTTCTGATTTGGCAGTATCATGTACTCAAACTGGACGTCACTATATGCACTTAATTAAGGGGCTAGATTCATGATTGATGTAGCGGCCTGAATCTGTGCACCTGTGTTCTATCATATTTGTTCCTAATATAGAAGCACTGACAAAAAAACATTTCCAACACTCTAGTTCCAGAAATCACAAAACACGTTTCTTGATCTGCTACTCCGATCCAAAATAAGTTTCTCCAACACTCTAGTTCCAGAAATCACAAAGTGGTTAATTATTTCCACTTCATAGCAAATGGACTACAACCATGTGCTCCCTCTAAAAAAATTCAGAAATTCCACTTCATAGTTCGTACCATGATCAAGGGGGCTCATACATTGAAACTAGTAGGATCTGGCATGAGAGCTGTTGTTACTATTTATTTTCTAGGTTCTCTTTCTGTTGTAGTTTCAGCTTGAGGTTTTGATTATGTCGCTGATCTGAGTTAGCTAGAGTCTGGTTTGGTGTTCTCTATGTGTAGATTGTGCTTAATGTCTACTTGATAACTTGCTACACTTTAGTTTGTATATTTCGGTTTCCCTAGTTGGTGTGAGAAAAGAGAGATCTAATGCATGAGTTATTAGTTAGTAGTCCATTCCGGAAACAGACCATGATGTCAAGTGAGTTGATTAGTAGATCATGTGCTAGTCTGTATCTATGTAGATAACATGGAAAGAAAAACTATATCTGCTCAATGTTTCATGTTTGCATGCCTAGGAAATCGTGTATTCAGACTGTGATATCTAAATTCCAGAGAACTAGATGCTCTGCTTCTTGTAGCTTTTTCGTATGTGTAAAGGTAGGATTTGAGATTATTCCTATATGGATTGTTTTATCTTCGATGTCGTTGAGACTGAGAACCTTACTCTGTTCGTTCTGTTTTTTTTGTTTCTTTCGGTCTTTCTCTATTTCCTCATGTGATCTCGGCACCCGACTATCTCGTCTGGCTCAGCACCAAATTTAGTCTAGGATCATCAAAATTATAAAGAATGATTTGTTAATTAGTAGCAGATGTCTGGAATTATGAGGATACAAGTTGAGTAGTATATCATGTTAGTTAATTAGCAGCAGATGTCTGGAATTATGATTTGTTAATTAGCAGCAGATGTCTAGAATCAGTGACGTTGCCCACAGATGGACGCATATCAGGACAGAGACTTTTGAGCTAACAACTTGGGTCGGACTTGGAACTGTTGCAGCCTAACTACCCAGTTCTAATAAGAGGAGGCATGCACCCACCTGCTCCTATTGTACTGACCTCATTGCCACATAACTATGGCTGGTTAGCAGCAGATGTCAAGGAAGTATAGTTCTTTGATATTTGATATGCACTTGCTTTGGTGGACCTTGTTTCTATCATGATATTGTTTCTTTCAGTATACTATATCTGAGGATGATGGTTTTAGTTCCCCGTTCTTTTTCAGGATGATGCTTTGCAAGATAAACTCCAAGGGTGAGGCAATGAATGTTTACGAGTGCTATTGTCTCGTTGTCAAGGCAATCAAGTGTTTGAGTGTTTGATCAAGATTTTGAAGCTACAGATGTGCCCATGATTGAGTTGTAATAATGTTTTATAAATGCATCTAGATGTCTTGCTTGCTGGGTATATTTAAACTCCACGGAAGTAGATGTTTAAGCTCCGTCCAAATTTATTTAGTGCAAAGATTGGATAGATATTCATATATTTGGTGCAAAGATTGTATTTTTATTTGAGCTACTATGTCTATGTAGAGGTAAAATTTAAGTTTTTACTATCAAGCTCAATACTTCACAATCCCCTCACATCCCAGAAAACTGAAGTAAACAAACAGGATTGGAAAATATGGGGAAATTTAGGGAACTGTGAGTATTGGGTGAAAGGGAGAAATTCACCAAATCCCCTCCAATCCCCAAACCACTAGGGGGTGGGAATACTCTAGAGGTAAACAAGGCCTCAGGAAATTCGAAGGCTCCCCCCTCTGGCCGGCTGGTGCGGAGCCGTAGAGGTGTAGGCGGTACTCGGGTCTCGGGGCGGCAAGGAGAAACTGGTGGTCTTCGTCAATCTCCATCAAGATGGCTGTCACGGCCAAAAACGACCCTCGCGACAGGAAATGTCGTGGTATTGCACGGCAGATGCTACTGGGGGTAGCTTACGTAGAGGGAGCAAGGCGACGTAGGAGAATCCGGGAGCGAGATTGGCACACGATGTACCCAGGTTCACGTCCCCTCGGTGGAGGATCGCTACGTCCTGCTATCAATCCAGTATATGATCATAGATTGGTTTACAATGGAGTCGCCGGAGGCGGTGGGGGAGACTAGATCTAATATGACGTACCCCTTGGGGGTGCCCCTGGTGGCTTTATATATGCAGTCACCTAGGGTTTACAAGTGCACTAATGGGCTTTGTATTGGAGTCGCCGTCTTGTGCCTCCAGTCGGCGCCGCTTGTCCGGGTCCAGCGTGCGCCAGTCGCCGTATTGGGCGAGTTGACCCGCTCTGGGCTTGGCTTCAGTCGGCTCGATCCAGCTGGCGAATCCGCTTCGTGGGTATACCCCGATTGGTATTCCCCCATCAGTAGTCCCCGAGCGCGTTGTTGATTCGACGTGGGCTTGAGGCATGGCGCGGAGAGTCTTGACGATGGGTCGTGGCGAATCGGCGACGAGCTCCTGAACAAAGGAAAGAACCGTGAAGCGGGAGGCAGTCGGCGTGAGCCAGTCGGTGATGACCAGTTGGCGAAAGACGTAGGGTGTCGGTGAAGCCGCCAGTTGCGGCGATTCTCCGAACATGGAGCATGCCGAGTCCTCGAGCGCGGCGAGGGGCGAGGTCGAGTGACCGTAGAGTGCCGAGTTCCCAAGCGCGACGAGCGGCGAGGTCGAGCGACCGGCGGGCGCCGAGTTCCCGAGCGTGGCGAGGGGCGAGGTCGAGCGACCGGCAAGCGTCGAGACCCCGAGCACAGAGAGCGACTAGGTCGAGCGACCGGTGAGCATCGAGGACGAGCAACCGACGGGCGCCGAGTCCCCGAGCACGGAGAGCGGCGAGGTCGATCGACCGGCGAGTGCCGCTGTCTGTAGCGCGCCGAGTCCCCGAGCGCGTCGAGTACGCGAGGGCGAGTCCTCAGCGACGAGTCTCCGAGCACGGAGAGCAGCGAGGCCGAGCGACCGACGGGCGCCGAGTCCCCGAGCGCGGCGAGCGGCGAGGTCGATCGACCGACGGGCGCCGAGTCCCCGAGCGCGGAGAGCGGCGAGGTCGAACGACCGGCGAGTGCCGCTGTCTGTAGCGCGCCGAGTCCCCGAGCGCGTCGAGTACGCGAGGGCGAGTCCGCGGCGGCGAGTCCCCGAGCGTGTTGAGTACACGAGGGCGAGTGCACGATGGCGAGTCGACGAGGGCGAGCTGCGGTCGTGGAACCACGCATACACACTGCATGCCTAGGAGTAGTCCCCGAGGCTCGAGTTGGCTTGTAGAGGCGACTTGAGGATCTTTAGAGATGCATATTTTGAAAATATTAGTGGTTGCTGCCGAGTGCGGCGAGTGGCGAGGTCGGGCGACCGGCGAGCGCCGAGCCCCCGAGCGCGGCGAGTGGCGAGGTCGAGCGACCGGCGAGAGGTGCTGTCTGTAGCGCGCCGAGTCCCCGAGCGCGGCGAATGCCGAGGTCGAGCGACTGGCGTGCGCCGCTGTCTGGAGCGCGTCGAGTACGGCGTGGCCGAGCGACCGGCGAGCGCCGAGCGACCGAGCGCGGCGAGTGCCGAGGCCGAGCGACCGGCGAGGTCGCAATGGCGAGGCCATGATGGCGTGGACATGGCGGGCGAGTCACTGATCGTGGCGTGTCATTGATGTTAGCGAGTCCGCGAGGGGAGAGTCCCCGAGTGTGGCGAGTCCGCGATGATTGCGAGTCCGCGAGGGGAGAGTCCCCGAGTGTGGCGAGTCCGTGATGATTGCGAGTCCGCGATTATGTTGATTGCCCTGTTTCTGTTAGCGAGTCTCTCGTCTTGGCCCGGGGGGCCAGTCGCATGGCGACTCCAAAGATGGCTCTCTACTTGGCGTTCTTCCTGGACGATCCGAGGCTCGGTTTGCGAGTCCTCGTCCGCAGTACTTAGCCGTGCGAGTCGCACTGTGTAAGGTTGAGGAGGACATTGTGCTGTTTGTGTAGCACTACCATTTGTCTTGGCCCGGAAGGCCAGTCGAGCAAGGCGACTCCAATGATGGCTCTCGGTTAGCGTTTTTCGTGGACGATCCGAGGCTCGGTTTGCGAGTCCTCGTCCGCACTACTTGGCCGTTGCGAGTCGCTCTTTCAAAGGTTGACAAAGGAGAATTGATTTTTCCCGGGGGGAAGAGACGCCCAGTGGTGAGTCCATGCAGCGTGGTATGCGACCCTCTCTGGCGACTCGGACGATGAAGGTCCCTTAGCAGGCGCGGCGTACGCATTCGACGTAGCCGGAAAGAGTCGACGCGGCGGACACGGGGTCGACGCGGCGGACGGAGGTCGCGCTATGGCGATGTCGACGCGGCGGACACGGGGTCGACGCGGCGGACGAAGGTCGCGCTATGGCGAAGTCGACGCGGCGGACACGGGGTCGACGCGGCGTACGGAGATCGACGCGGCGTACGGAGGTCGCGCTATGGCGAAGTCGACGCGGCGGACACGGGGTCGACGTGGCATATGGAGGTCGCGCTATGGCGAAGTCGACGCGGCGGACACGGGGTCGACGCGGCGGACGGAGGTCGACGCGGCGTACGGAGGTCGCGCTATGGCGAAGTCGACGCGGCGGACACGGGGTCGACGCGGCGGACGGATGTCGCGCTTATGGCGATGTCGACGCGGCAGGTGAATCCGCTCTGGGCGAGTCCACGAGTCTAGCGAGTCCGCGTTTAAGCGTGTTCGCGATTAGGCGAGGCCCAGAGCGTGGCGAGTCCGAGGTGGGCGAGTTCATGATGGGCGAGTCACGCAACGTGATGAATTCGCGATCGTGCCGAGCTCATGACGTCGAGTCCCCGAGCATGGCGATTCCATGACGAGCTGGTGCAGTGTTTAGTCGAAAGGATTGGACCCGGCGAACTTCCTTGTCCTTAGCATGTGCCGGCGGCATTGTCGTTGAGTATGCCGGCGGCGCTGGCGTGTAGAGCTGGCTCTACGATTCGTCGCGGCGCAGTCTCCGGTCGTTGCCGATACTTTAAACAGATCGTACCAGCCTGTTTCAACTTGATTTTTGCATGCAAGATTAATCTTCACAATGACGCGTCTCAGAAACACGCAGCCAAACCGTTAGATCGAAATAGAATAATTAGTTGACTCAATAATGAATTAGTAGAGAAAGATTAGAACAAATAAGAACCGCGTTGAGCAGCGATCAGAAACTGTAAATATCAGTCTATGTGTCTCGTTGACGTTGATGCAAGCGGAGCCGGTCGTCGATTCCGCTTAACACGGATGCATGTCCGAGTGGATTAATCATCCGCCATAGACGATGCCCACATCTTTCAATCTCTATGATCCAATTCTCCAAGCAGTACATGCATGCCAGAACAACACGTATGTAATTAGATCCAGATAAAATAATTGACTATATCACAGTAATCGGTATGTGAGTTAGATGAGATCGGGTGCATGCAATCGTGTATGCATAGCTAGTTCCGACTGATTCCATCGATCTGGCCGCCGCCAAGGAAAACTGATCGGATCATTGGTAGTTGTTTCAATATGATTTCTCGTCCATGGACAGATTCTCCAATGATATGTACCAATATGCAGAAAAGACGTTAGATCTAAACAAAATAATTCAATTAATAAAATAACGAAGGGAAGAAAACGATGAGACGTGTTAGGAAATCATCAGCCGCCACGAGCTTTTCCTTTGATCACGCGCACACACTGATCACACGCGTTGATGATGAATTTGAGGATCCCGCCCGGATTATCACCCTCCAAGCATCGCTAGCCCCACGGTGGGCGCCAACTGTCGTGGTATTGCACGGCAGATGCTACTGGGGGTAGCTTACGTAGAGGGAGCAAGGCGACGTAGGAGAATCCGGGAGCGAGATTGGCACACGATGTACCCAGGTTCACGTCCCCTCGGTGGAGGATCGCTACGTCCTGCTATCAATCCAGTATATGATCATAGATTGGTTTACAATGGAGTCGCCGGAGGCGGTGGGGGAGACTAGATCTAATATGACGTACCCCTTGGGGGTGCCCCTGGTGGCTTTATATATGCAGTCACCTAGGGTTTACAAGTGCACTAATGGGCTTTGTATTGGAGTCGCCGTCTTGGGCCTCCAGTCGGCGCCGCTTGTCCGGGTCCAGCGTGCGCCAGTCGCCGTATTGGGCGAGTCGACCCGCTCTGGGCTTGGCTTCAGTCGGCTCGATCCAGCTGGCGAATCCGCTTCGTGGGTATACCCCGATTGGTATTCCCCATCAGGAAAGATGGTGGGGCCGGCCGACGCACTACTGGTGGCGAGGCGATGCTCTTCAGAAGGCAGCGAGGGGCTCGGGCCAGTGTGCAGCGGCACTCCGGGTCTTTCCACGTCGAGGGGTCAAAAAACGGCGGCGGAATCAGCGCCGTCCTCAACCAGGCGCAGATCTTACCTACCGTCTACTTGACTCGGCGGTGGCTGAAAATACGAATCAGTTTTTTTTAATTTATCAGTGGCGTTTGGTTGTATTAAGTACTTTGGTGGGAGGATAAAACGGTCCAAAAAAGTATTAGAACGGGAGAAACGCTTCATGCTTTATTATTAGATATACTAGTAGAATGCTCGTGCGTTGTCACGGCAATCAAATTTCTTTCTCCTTCTAAATGTAAAATGTCCATTGTGCGTTGAAAGTTTACAATATAGTTTGCAATTTCTGAATTGTTCTTCAAATAAACACCTAGCTATTAAGAAACAGCGAACCGTCAGTTCACACTGAATGCAGTACAATTGCATGTTCGATACATTTCACATAATAGATAAAAAAGTACAAATTGCATGTTCGATACATTCCACATAATAGATAAAAAGAAGAGAAGAAACATGTAAAATATAGAGCAAACGATGGCATGCTTCTAAGTACTTCTTTTCATAAACGGTAGGAAGGTCCACGACATTGTCCTAGGGGCTCTACATTCAGCAGCCAAAGCATTTTTCATGTTGTCTTGGCACGATGATTATCTACAAAGTTAGTTGAATTCTATAGTTACAGAAGTACTCGTAAATACCTTGAAAAACACAAAATTATACTTCGTTGCTGGCGGGCATATAACATGATCTTATGTTCCACCTCACCAGGAACATTTGAGTCCGACAATATTACCTTACAAAATGCACCCAATATACTTCCCTTTTAGAGAAGTGAAATCATTTGAAAACTATTGGCCGATGGCTTGCTTGTACTCTGATCCACACTACCATGACTCGCTAGTTTTTAGAAAAAAAAATTGAACAGCAGGACCTCGTTTGCGTTCCACACTGTAGCCAAGCAGCCACCTATGCTCCAATAGTAGTGCATTGCCAAAATTCATTAGATCAGTAATGGCGCAACTCAGAGTATTAGGAGCTGGCTGGCGGAGGTCCTCTACACGACGACGCTAGCACACGCGCCCAATGTGCTCATTGTTGGCTGTGTCTCCATCATGATCGTCGACCGAGACATGGCCATCTGCGTACATATTGCCTAGGCCGCTGTGGAGGATAGTGAGGCCATACCACTGTTTGTAATACTATGAAAGGTTGGTACATGGTCCATTCTTGGTCCGTAGGCACATACCACGCAAAAATGAGACATGTTGTTGTTGTTCTAAAAAAAAGACAAACTCAAAATTTTAAAAAAAATATGAAAGGTTGGTACATGGTCCATTCTTGGTCCGTAGACACATACCACACAAAAATGAGACATGTTGCTGTTGTTCTAAAAAAAAGACAAACTCAAAATTTTAAAGAAACGAGAGATCTTCGTGTGAAGTCTCTTTCAGTAATCTGGTCGCTCAGTTTTCTATAACTTCTTTCCTTCTTGGCAGTTTTTTAAACTTTAGCAAACTTGTTCTAAAAAGGATATTGTAAATTTATCTAAATTTAGATGTTTTTAAACACTATTTAATATATAGATATATTCTTCGTTTTTCTGTCCTGAAAAGAATGCCATAAATTTGTCTAAATTTAATGTACCTAGACACTATTTAGTATATATATCTAAATATATCCAAATTTTAATAAACTTGCGATAAACTTTTTAGAACGTAGGAAGTAGTTTTTTGGGAAAAGAAGATGCTATGTTTACATTGAAAAATCGGTGAATAGCGATTATGAAAAAACTGCAACAGAACGGTAGGGCCTTCTTGTGCGTGGTAGCCAGTGAATATGTTAGAAAGGAGCAATATTTGGGAAGCAGCGAGCGGACAAAGAGAGCAGCTAGCAAATTGCAACAGCGCGGCGTGCACGCGCACATACGTCAGCCGAGTAGAGCGAGCGATCGATCGATCGTGCGACGCGTGGAGACTGCGGCAAGGACAGCGCGCGGATGGGCGGTCTACACGTGTGGATTGTCGGCCAGGTGGTGTCACCCGACGACCCATGCAGCGGAGGGGAAACCGGCCGGGTAATTCTATCTCGACTTGAATCAGCCTTATGAGAGATGAGAGATTCTAATTGGATTTGGACTCCGACGTTTTTGTTTTGGAGAAAGATTAGTCTACGCGAGGGAAAGACGTACAAAACAAAGGAACGACGGTCGAAAACCCAAGTGACGAAAACCACCTTCAGCAAAATTATATAGTAACTAGCTGAATATCCGTGCGTTGCTACGGGGTAACAAAAAATTATATCGACAAATAAAATAATTTTCCTAAATTTGAACAAGATGTCAGATGACAAAGACCAATTCTCTCTCCAACTTCTTTCATCTTTGGTATTGTTTTTATACTTTAGCATACCTATGAAGAAATCCTCACTTACAACCGCTGCAAGCTAGCTAGTAAGAAAAGTTTACAAGTTGATGTGATTATAATCATCGAAAGGATTGTTTTTGAATGTGCATTGCCAAAGTTTGTTTTTATCGAATATTTTTAGGTCATGAAAAAATTCACTATTACCGCAATATCAAAATGAAAGTGCAACAAACATACAAAAAATCCGACCAAATTAAAAGATGTAAATCCTAGATGATCAAGTGTTCAACATACAAATTTGCTAGCCAAGTCAAGGATGACAGCACACATGAATCATTCATGTATCCAGACATATGTAGCATCGACATTGGTGATGAAAGCGATGATATAATAGTACATGTCAGCAAGAAGTACAGATATCCTATGATTGATTTCACCGGTATAACTCCGGTTATCTATGTCCATGCATAGAGAAGCTATGAAATGTAGAAATTTCATACACATTGTTCTTTTATGACTCCTCTCTATTTGGCTGTTGTTTCCTTCGTCTCTACAGCAAGCCACTTTGGAACATGAATTCGGAAAAGCAAAAGGGGAGCCAAATTCATTTCTACTTGGTATGCCTGTAAAAGGCTAATGGCAAGTGAATTTCTGAATCTGACTCTACCTGCATAACATATATTTAGTGGTATTACACAACTCGTAAGTCCTTCGGAAAGCTTTGTTTTGTAGGCGAAAAGTTCTGTTGCATGAAGTAATCACAAGAAATTTTGTCAGTTGGCCAAATCTATTTCTTGCTTGTTTTTTCTTCTTCTGCTGAAGTTACATAAAAAAAATGATTTCCATGATCCTCCACAGTCAAAAGACACAACGCTGTCTAAAGGTAAGCCCGTGCCACATTTGACCGCCATCATATACTGTACTCTGTTTCTCAAATCGGAGAATGGAAGCAGTACAAGAGAAGCAGTTGAGTGCACAGCTTAATTGCAACCTAGGCGTGATACCGATACTCTTTTAGCCTAGCCACGATACTGGTACTCTGTTTGGTTTGGTAATTATTTTCTGTCTGGTCTACTTACTACAGAAGTCTACGGAATGAAGCATTGGGCAAGATCATATTTGCCAAGATGCCTTTACTACAACTGCAAGGAAAACCGGGAAAGGAGGCCACTTTGATTGACACATGCTTTCCTTGCGGTAGAGCAAGAGGAGCCAATACGCGTTCAACTCCTTCGCTTCCTTAGCGGCTTGTGAAGCCGGTCGAGGTATTCTTTCCCTTCGTTTTTGCTTCTTCTTTTCTCGTGAATACTACATCAGAGCGGATGGGTGCCCGTCCTTCCGGAGTTGGTCTGTCGGTGTCGAGATGCAGGAGCAGGGGGCGACCATGTTCGCCATGCACCGGGCACCAGCGTCAAGCAGCGACAACTGATGCAGCTGCAGCATCAACATCTAGGTGAACGGTGCTGGGCGGCAGGGGAGGAGGCTAAGGTTTGGTAGGCCGTAGGCGGATGGACTGGGGGCGCGGGCCGGGAGGCTGCATCGGTGGGGGAATCGGTTGCGCAGAGGACGCTGGGCTGCGCTGGCGAGCGGAAGGGCCGGGGAGGTCCGCAAGGTCGGGGAGGTGCGGGGTGGGATGGCCGCCGGCGTGGCTGCACATGAGAGGGGTCCTGCACTCGGGATGGAGAGGGAGACCGTGGAAGCTTTCGCTCAATGTAGCGTTGGTTTGTTGGCCCACAAACCTGTACGTTTCTCGGTCGGCTAGTTTCCTTTGACGGTACGCGTTAAGGAAATCGGAAGGCGTACGTCTGTTGGCAAGAGATTGGAAGGCATATGACTAAACGCAACGGACGACGGACGAGTCGAAAACCACCGCAAGTAAAATTATATAGTAGAGATAAAAAGAAGAGAAGATAGATGAACTAGCTATACAAGAAGGGGAGTACTACGCGATTCTGCGGGCATAATTTCCCCAGATCCTTCCCCTCCACCTGATGATACGTGTTCCTTAAAAAACTTTCAAATCTTGCTTTTGTTACAAACATACATATTTTTGCTAAAAAAATCACTTTTTTCTACATGTAGAAAAAAAGGTTCGTGTCAAAAATATACTGTAGAACAAAAAGACTATTTCTGAGACTTCGCTGGAAACCTCGCCGAAGACTTTGTAGCAAAAAGTTATCCTAAACCTGACCTCGTCAGAGACTCACCGGAGACTTTTGCCGGAAGACCTTGCTGGAGACCTAGTAGCAAAAAAATTGCGCTATTGTAGCAAACCACTAAACAGTTATAGCAAAAAAAAATTGTCCTATTATAGCAAATCCAACTTCAGTGAAGACCTCGCCGAAGATCTCGTAGCAAACGTTTATACCATTGTGGCACCATCGTCGGCCGCATGCCAAAACACGACACCACTTGTAGTACCACCGCCGATCGCACGTATCACCGCTGACGACCCCATGTAGCAAACCTCGATGACGTACGTAGCAACACCGGTGACCTTCGGTAGCAACGCTGGAGCCTTTGGGTAGCAAAGTCGGTGTCCTTGGGTAGCAACGCCGGCGCACGGCTAAGCAACTCCGCCGTAGCGAGGCCATGGCGGGAAGGCGGACACGTCGTCCTCGATGCCGGCTTGCGAGAGGGATCTGTGGACGAGGGTGAACAAGTTTGCATGATTGCTCTGACGCGCGCAACAAGGGGTGGTTGCACACAAAGCATGAGTGACAAGGATCGTGGCAGCGCGCGGCGGGGCCGGCCATGGCCAGAAGGCGTTAGGTGCCTGCTCCGGCGGCACGGCCTAGTCCGGCGACGGCGGCAGTTGCCTGCTCCGGTGGGCCAGATCCAGTGGCGGCGGGTGCCTGCTCTGGTGGGCCTGCTTCGGCGGCGATGGCCTAGTCCGGCGCGGCAGCAACTGCTCCGGTGGTCTGGATCTGAAGTGGGTGCGTGTTGTGCTGCTCTGATCGATCCCAGCGTGTGAAGGAGGCAAAAGACGTACATGGGACCCACCCACGCACGCGAGCGAGAGCGACCCAGGGGATCGAACGGGACGACCCCGGGGGAGTAGTATCCTTTTTCATACAAGAAGGTCCATGTGAGTGTGAGATAAATAACAAATCTACAATTTTTAAATCCAAATTTACAAATTCATTTTTCTATTAAATCTAAATACTTCCTCTAGACCATATTAATACTCTCTCTGTCCTAAAATACCCTGCATTCTAGGTTTAGTCAAAGTCAAACTTTATAGAGTTTGATAGAATACATAGAAAAAATTATAAACATCTATAGTACCGAATGTATATATTATGAAAATATATCTTATGACGGTTCTAATGGTATTTATGTTGTATTATATGTGTACATAAATTTTTCAATATGTTTGGTCAAACTTTGTAAAGTTTGACCTTGAATAAACCCAGAATGCAGGGTATTTTAGAACAGAGAGAGTAGCTTAACTTTATTTAGATTCGGATACATCTAGTCTAAATATTTAATTAGATACTCCGAAACAGTCAACACGTACTAGTACATACAAATCTAGATAAAGTTAAGGTTATTAATATAAACGAAATTGTTGATTAGAGCTAAATGATTCTGAGCAAATCTTTAGAACATGTAATATAAATTGTGTAGGGACCGGATCAGCGTCCTTGATGAGCTGATGGGGCTGGACAGCAATGGGAGGCCCAGATGTGGGCCGAGCCCAACCTGACGCATATGCTGCTGCCTTGACCAGCGACGACTTGGATCAGGGACGACCGACCTAGATGAGGATGAGTGAATGACCCAGAGACCGAGGGCAGGATCCGCCCTGGCGACTTTCTAGATTGTTTAGAAATTTACCGCAATATTAGGGTTTACTTTCTTTCTATGTCACAATATGGTCAAGATGAATCTGTCGCGTTTCATTATGTCAAACAGTTTACTCGCATTGCCATGCCTCTAATAAAGGGAGGGTATGGTCTAATTTTTTTTTAACGGTAAAGAGCCAGAAGGCCCAGGAAGCTGCTCAATTAACGACTGTGGTACAGTTACAAAGAAACCCCTAAACAAAGGGGCCAAATAGAAAGGGGACAACACATTTGCAAAAAGGACCTTAACAAAACAATAAGAAACGTGATCAGGTCCTTGCCCTTCTCCACCGCATCTGGTCGTCGTCGACGCCCTGGAGCCCGCATCGTCGCCGGGGAACCTGCCACTTGGGCGATGCCAGCTTTGGACCACACGCGCAGGGCGACGAGAAGATTCCGCCTTTCGCGGAAGATCAAGCTCGGCTTCATCCGAGCAGAGATGTGGACCTTCTCGCCACAGATAACACCAGCACATCTTTGCCGATGTTGAAGAAAGATCAATGACGCAGCTTCACAGACTGCAGCACCAGGGTACTGCAAGCTTGGCGTAGCAACCGGCCAGCTCCCGGCATCACCGCCCCAGCTCTCCTCGCCACCATGGCCGGCCAGAGAGGAGCAGTGAACACCCGAATCAAGCATGCGCAAGCCAAAGAAACTGACCTTATGAACGGGGCTTCCAGAGACGAGGCTACCGTCGAATCTGGCTCCGACCAAGGGAGCTCTGCAGCGGAGCGGGTCAGCTCCAGAAGATGGCAGCTCTGGCCAGAAGAACTGCGCATCAGATACCCCGACCTCCTCATGAATCTCGCAGCCTCCAGCACGGCCTCCTCTCCCCCCTCGCCACCGCGACCGACCAGGAAGAGAAAGAGCACCCACAGCTACCAGTTTAGACATGTCATCGCCATTTACGACACCTATTTTGAAACCAATCAAAGAAAATGAGAGGGGGAATTAAAAAATAAAACTTGTGCATGGAGTCATTTTATGTGACCTAGTTCCGAAGAAATATCAGACTTGGAACATGGCAACTTAAAAGAGTGTTATCAAAATTATCAATCGTATGTGACTCGCTGGTCTTGGTTCAAAGTGTTCTAAAAAATGCTCAAAATGTACTAAAAAAGTAATCTCAATATTTGCACAAACTATGTGTATCTTGGCATCGCAAATAAAAGTCACAAATAGAATTTCCATTTTCTTTCGAGAACAAATGCCCTTTCATTTTATTATTGCCAAAAAATGGAGTTTTGTGAAGCACCGAGAAAAAATAGGGTGAGACAAAAATCAATAAATGAGCAATGACAATGATCCAAGGACAAATCCTTCAGAAATGTTTTATATTTTCCTATTTTAATATTATTCGCTCACATTTATTAAAACATCAAATCATGGACTATAGAAATCAATAATAGCTTTAAATCTCTCTCATAATATTCAACGATACTAATGTAGACACGAATACATCTATAAGTACATTTGGAATTCATTTAAGTGGTATACAAAATAATTTGTAAAAACATGCAATTTTATTTTCATTTTCTCCAATTTATGAGTTCGGTTTTACATAAAATTAAAAAAGGCACAGTCTCAAAACAAAACAAAAATGCTAGTTTCCTTATTCTTAAGTAAACAAATTAGGGACGCTTCTCTATAATGTCACATATCTTCTATATATGTTTTAGATATAGTGCAAGTGTTGAAGATTTATGCTTATAATACGACCCGCTAGTTATAAATGCTGAGACACATGTGTAATCGTCGTGCTTGTGTTATGGCGGCAAAAAAATGAGCCACAAGGAATAACTGCGTTATTTTTTTTTGCATGAGCGCTTTTTTCTCTGTTGGTGCATATAGATCCATTGTACAATCTATGTGACGGCAACAAAGGAGACACGCCTCAGTAGATTAAAACCTGGCGTGTTAAAATTAATATTGTGTCATGTATGGTGCGGCGGTTTTATTATCACAATATGTACAAATAAATCTTTTGCTCAATCACAATTTCCATACTACTCCTAATTATATTAGGAGTAATTAAGATATAAATGCAATTATATTACATGCGAGGAGGATATATCAACCATTGTGACTATACTTCATTTTCTTTTCATGTAGATGTAGAAGTGCAGATAACATCTACAAAGCCATAATCTAAAACTAGGTGTACACTTCTAAGTAAGTGTACCCCTAATTAGGAATAAATTTTTAGTTGGAGCTCGAGTATTGATCGTCTTGATCTCTGTTCTCGGCGGCTTTAGCATCATGTCGCCTTCCACATCTGTGTGGTGCCAATGACCTCATCGTGGAAATATGTGTCATCTAACGCATGCCTTAGGTTGACGATCTTGTCGCGGATTTGTTACGTCATCCACAACGCGCCTTAGGCTGACGACGTGCCATCGATCTGAAACAGAGATAAGATCATTTAAGAGGATAAAGAAAGACAAGATCAAACATAGTCGATATGTCCAGTGGAGGACTTCGATCCATCGAGGCTTTAGGAGAAGTGAGGCGTGCAGTTAGTAGCAAGTGGTGCGATCTAGGGTTTGAATACTTAGTTATAGTCACTACACCATGGACCAAACAAGAGGGCATAGTTCTGCCGGCAAAAGTCCACCTAAGCAGGCAATCTGACTGCCAAGGAAACTTAACTGCCGGCACAAATAGTAGATGGCACTTCCTCTACCGATAAAGGTAGAGAAGCAGCGGCACCGTGTATGCCGGTAATTACCGAGAGATACACGGGCATTTTATCTGCCGCCACAACTCAATTCTGGCCCATTAACTGTCGGCTCGTCCAGCCCAAGGGACCCCGAAAATAAGCGCGCGCGGTAGCCAATTTACGAGCGAGGAGCGAAATGTTGGAACAAAAGGGCGCGCGCAGCCCAATCTCTATTGCCCTGGACTTGGGAAAAAACCCCAATTCTATCCCTAATCTCTATTCCCATCGACTTCCCCGTAGCACAGAACGTGCATGCGCCGCTGCTTCTCCGCCGGCGGCTGCTGTGCACTAGTAGAAAACATGCCTTTCGTCCAGGCCATTAGTCTCGGCTGTGGCTGGGGCCGAGACTAATGGCCCTGGCCGGATGGCCCGAGCCACCCAAAACCATATATCCCGGCTATCTGTATCAAACATACAGTAGTCGAACAATCAGCTATCTGTATCGGTCATCCTCCGGTGCAAAAAAGTTTTAGCTTTGTCCAGTCATGCGTGGAAAAAAATATAAAAGACGACAGGTACACACATAGTTGTTATCTCGGCTCGGCTCTATAGGAACTTCTCAATTTTGTTTCTCTCAAATAAAACAACATGTGTATTTGAAAAATTGCACATCACTAAGAACTAAATGTGCGCAGAAAATAGTTTGGAATTTGTTTGATACCATGTAAAACTATAAAATGGTGTTTATTTGAATAAATATTTTTCATATATTATTTAAGTTACACAAAAAAGTTAACTTTATTTTCTGTGAATCCAAGTTATTTTGTACCATTCACCTACAGTGTCTGTTATATCCTTTATCCCTTGGGAGAAATAAGAAAGTGAAACTTAAAGAAGTGTGGGGTTGTAGGTGAGTCCTACTCAGCTACAACTTCTCCTAAACTAAGTCATGATTCAATGCAAAATTCACAAGAACACACAGAGCACAAACATAGATACTCCATGTTAATTCGTGGCGATAGACCGAGTCACTCGCCGTTGTGCGTCCTATGATAGGCCATGACCCAAGAGCCATTGACTTTCTCTTTCGTCGCCTTTTCTTTTTGTATTTTGTTTTATTCTTTCATTATTTTTTGTTAATTCATGTTTTTGCTACTACATGAATATGTATTTGATTCCACCATTTCGTACCTGATATTAATATTTGAACTCATGTTTTGAATCAGGAAACATTTTTGAACCCTATGAACATTATTTTCAAACATAAACATGTTTTAACCATGTGAAAGAAAAATCAAAGTCCAAACTTTTTTCCATGAACATTTTATTCATGTTTTTTGCATTTAATTATCTTTAGTTAGTAAAGTGATTATATAAAATCAATTAATTATGATGTTCCGGATAAAAAGTAAACATATTGACAAAACTACATGTGTTAGTGAATGTTTTTCTTCGTCAGGAGGGCAGGAGGGGACCTAAACTATCAAATGAGGTAGCAAACACAAGCTTTAATCCATCTTTACCGGAGCACAATACTTTATATCCAACACTATCCGTATTTTTATACATATATAGAGTTTTGGCGCATTGTATGGTTTTTATAATAGATTAAAAATATAAGGACCATTTCCAACAAATTTAGCTTCTTTTCAACCCTAGTCACCGTCGAGCTCTAACAAACAATTTTCTAACCAACTGGTACTTTATATAAATACCACACAATGTTTTTAATCTTGTCTAACATCTCAGTAAGCAACAAACCATAAATAGTATATTATTCTAATAATATTTTCAATCATTGGGTCGGTGTCTCCATGGATCGAGAGGGAGGGGGCCATAACCCCCCCCCCCCCCCCCCCCCAAGCAATAACCATGTATAGTAAGATCAACCTGAAGACCAAAGCCAACAACGACAATGTACAGTGCATCGCATGCCCGAGGAACATGTCTGGTCCGCTTCTCCGTGGGAGGATCAAGCTTGCAGGAATCTAGTCAACGTACCTAACCTCGAAATGAACATGACGTTGTTCCAGGACCCTAGTCTTCTTCTCATCGCCAGACGCGGGGGGGGGGGGGGGGGGGGGTGGTCTCGGGGCTTCTCGTACCTCTACAGGAGCTGCGACTTCAAGAGGTGGGTGAGAGTGAGGCGGACACTCCATCTGATGCCCACTGGTATGTGGGAGTGCCCTGACTTTTTGCTATCATGGTGGGCGATTTGCAAAACGGACTAGACACATATGTGGCGTCTAGTGCGCATGTCAAACATGTTCTACAAAATAGCCTCGACATGCGTGCCCACTACAACTTCTATAGCCGGAATACCGAGTAGTTCCAGACGATGTTCAAGTGGCCAAGCATATGAAATCAGATGTCCAGATTAATTGCCTACTTAATTAGGTCAAAGTAAAAGATTTAATGCACATAATTTTGTGAGTAATTTTACAAGTTGATATTAGTGACATGTGTGAAACTGTCAGGAAAATCCAAGGACAACATTCTGGATCAATCATGGTGGTAAACAGTTGCTGCACTGGTTGCTCGAGGGGGTGGAGCTGTTGAGAGGGATATGGTCAATTTCAATGACAGGGTTGTCATTTGTCAAGCAAGGAGACTCTGTACTGGTCTACAAACCTCACATGTTGGTGTGCTTACCACAAATAATTAATGGCCACCTTTTACATTTGTTTTATATAAAAAGAAATGTGGTTGCATGGAAGTATAGCTACCAACAGACACTCTTAGGCTACTGACAAGAAAATTTATTTCAAGGATGAATTGAACTTGTTGAAGTGACTAGAAGAAAGTATGATTGCATGGAAGATTCTAACTAGCTATATAGGAGTTCAAACAAAGATACAAGAGTTGTATGAATACAAGTTTCCTCTAAGTTGCTAAGATTGCATCTTATTCACTATATCATTTTTTAAAACAACTTTCATATTATTCACTCTAATATTTTTGTTCAAAATAAACAAAATTTATCTTGTTCACTGGGTGGGGGAGGGGGCAATAGCCCCCTCCCTGTCTATCCACGGCGACATTGAATCCACGATAATAAAATTATTAGAACAATATGATAAAGATGATTTCTTGTTTATTGAGATGTTACATAAGATTATATTCAGTGCATGGTATTTAAATTAACTGTCACTATTTGGTTTGAAAAAAAATTGTGAGAGCTCGATGATGGTGTATGGCATCGAAAATGGAGCAAATCGGTTGGAGATGACCCATGTCTCTTTTGTTTAATCTTTTATCAGGACCAAAAAAAGAAAAAAAATACTGTTTGACATATTAAATGGCACGCATTTGTTCAGTGTAATATATCCTAATCACAATTTCTATCACACAGAACTAACTTTTAAAAATATGGCCCCACTTAAGAAACAATGCAGGGCCTTGCATTGTTATAGAAAGGGTCTGCTATATATTAATTTGGTGTGGAGGGTATTATAGTTTATTTAATCCCATATGAAATGTGATCAATACCGCTGGGATCGTTGATCCATTTGACCCGGGCTAGAAGTGAGATCATGTCTGTAGGGGATCGACAACGCAAGTATGCATCTAGCTCTCTCTAGCATATATCGTGTGACTACTAATTTATTGTGGCCACATGGATTTTTAAGAATATATCGTGTGGCTACTAATTTATTGTGGCCACATGGATTTTTAAGAATATATCATGTGGCTACTAATTTATTGTTGCCACATGGATTTTTAAAAATATATATCATGTGGCTACTAATTTATCTTTTCCATATCAAACAAGTTAAATAATCACCTTTGCTCTCTTTACATCTCTCATCCGGGCCCTTCCGTATTATGAGATAAGTACTACCTCTATTCCTTTTTATAAGGCAAATACGTATTTCAAGAAAATAGTTTGACCATAAATTTGGTTAAGAAAATACAAACTATATTTAACAAAAATTATACCATTAGATTTATATTCAAAATATGCTTTCTATTGTACAATTTTTATGACATATAATTCATATATTATTAACCAAATTTACAGTCAAACTATTTTTTCAATATACATATTTGTTTTATAAACCGGAGGAAGTAACAGAAGTTGAAAATGGTGCAATGCCTCGCAGTCGCAGGGCAATGTACGGAATTTTGTTTATTTAGATTGTATGGATTGTTGATCGATTGCCTGCTTTTGTACCTAAGAACACATGGAGATTGGTCATGAACGACTGTACCCATGGGACCACAACGTTCAGACACAGCACACAACTTCAGTGGTCACATTTTTTTCTTAAAAAAAGAGGTTAAAACCCCGCTAGCTGGCCCAACTACCAATGTCGATTCTGGTCTTTCCGTTGCTGGGCAGCATTTGCGATCGGAAATTAAACCGCTGCGCGTCACGTACTCACGTGCTTTTGTACGGTGGCATGGAAAAACGCATGTGACTCTCAATGGGCCCACGTGTCAACGCGATCTTTTGTTCAGTGGTACTCCTTCCGTTTGAAAATATAAGATGTTTTATTTAGTGAAGATAATATATCTAGACACATTCTACACGCTAAAATATATCAGATACATTTATTTTATAAACTTAAAACATCTTGTATTTTCAAGGGTTTTTATCATTTCTGCCACTATGACCAACACAAAACTCAGTTTTGCCATTTGACCGATCAAAACTCTAATTTTGCCACTACTCAGTTGCAATACTCCTCAATTTTGCCATTCTGTTATCTTTCTACCGTTAGTCAATAATCATTTTTGCCATTATATTATCATGACTTGCCACATTGACGATAAACATCCACGCGATCATCCCAGTAGCACCACTTTACCGTTTGGAATATATTAGCATTGCTAGTTTGTGTGGAGCAGTCGAGCAGTACACCAAATCCATCTCGAGTGTATGTAGATGCATGACAGGCTAGTTGAGAGAGTGTAGTCGTGATGTATACCCGATTACTTTGTTAGTGTTCGATAAGGAGCAGGTGTTGACAAACATCCTGATATGGTCCACGCGATCCTCCATGAGCCGTAGTTTTCCAAGATCATCGGCGACCTTGTGCCAAACGTTTTAAGACGAGGGCGGAGGCCATGCTTGGTGCTCGGTCAAACAAGTCCTTGACGCTTCTCATTCTACCGCCGATTGAACTTATTAGCCTTACCGTATGGCGGGGACGGAACAGCAAATACTATAATGACATTTGATGCGGATACGTCGAGATTACAGTTCATAGAACATGTAAAATTTTAGAATGGGTAAAACCGTCATAAGTTTTACTAAATGGGAAAATATAAGTAATTTCTAATATGTAGGATAAATATTGTTAGAAGCATATACGGGTTATATATGAAATTAACTCTAAATAAAAAAGGGGTGGAAAAACTAAAATGGCAAAACTGATTACAGATTAAGATAGAAAGATGACGGAATGGCAAAACTGAGGAGTGTTGTAACGAAGTAGTGGCAAAATTGGAGTTTCGATCAGTCAAATGGCAAAACTGAGTTTTGGGTTGGTCATAGTGGCAGAAATGATAAAAACCCTATTTTCAAACGGAGTGAGTATTAGTTAGTAAGAGTGGGATCCCACATAGATCTCACTATTAGTTTATTTTAAATTTTATAGTAAGTTTTACATTAGAAATCTTAGAATAAACTAGAAGTAGGATCAAGGTGGTGTGGGATCGCAGATAACACCGTAGTGAATCCAGTCGAGGAATGTTCCGGTGACCCTCACTCGATTAGTATAGTGCTCCAATACTGTCATATCCTAAACATGCCGTGCATGCAATTGGTACTAGTTAATTAGTTGGCCGTATAGTATCATATCTCTCGCTTTTCTCGTCTACCTTTTGGTCAAGTCAGTCACACCCGATCGACGTGTGCATGCATGCCAATATGCCATTTGCTTTTCCAAATATCTTTCTCGTGCAGAGCAGTGCATGCATATCGTATCGTCTTAATTAGTTTAATAAGGACCCCCGGTCCGGTCCGGTCTAGCCTCCGATCGATCCATTCACATCCCTCTTTGGCCTTAGCTGTTAAGCAAAGTGCACCTTGCCTTTTCTCATCTCCTCGTCCACTTGTGGGTTGTGGCTCGGCTTCCTCATCTCTTAGTTTCCGTCTTGCCATTGTACTTGAACTTGATCGGCCAATGGCTCGCTTGATATGTGTTCTTTCTTTTTTTCTTTCTTTCTTTCTTTATTACCTCCTCCATGGAGCCACCAATCTTCGGTTGATCGAGCAGCCCAGACCAGATAGACTATGGCGATGAACTGATGATAAACGGAAAGAAAAATTTACATTCTTGGCAGGACGTGGATACCCCGGATGCCTACTCGATTAGGGTCTGTTGATGCAAGTTGTGTATCTTCAGGTTGCTGACATGTGGGCCCCCATCTGGTGGCCCCGTATGTCAGCCACTCGGAGTTAGAATGACTTACCTTGCAGAATTTTGGTGCCCCGGTTGTAGGTTTCGGCATGTGTCGAAAAATTGGAAAGTCCTTTTTGGCTCCAGTAATCCCTGCGTATTAAAAAAACTATGTAAGTTTCAAAAAATCTTGAAATAAAATCCCTAAAAATAGCTAATGATGTTGTAAAATACTAATTCAAAATGTTTTGTATTTTGAGATACACAAAAATGACAAAGCCTCATTGTTTTTTATTTGAAATCACTATATACTCTACAATTTTGTCATTTTTGTGTAGCTTAAAATACACATTATTTCGAATTGACATTTTGCATGTCTATGGTATATGACTTTGACCATATGCTGATTTATTTTTAGATTTTTTAGAACTCGTAAATATGATTTTTTTAAATTTTTTTAAAACCAGGATCGCTGTCATATGGTGATGAACTGATGATAAACGGAAAGGAAAATTGACATTCTTGGCGGGACGTGGATACCCCGGATGCCTACTCTATTAGGGTATGTTGATGCAAGTTGTGTATCTTCGGGTTGCTGACATGTGGGCCCCCATCTGGTGGCCCCGCATGTCCGAAACTCAAAGTCAGAGGGAATTACCTTGCAGAATTTGGGTGCCCCGGATGTAGTTTCGGCATGTGTCAGAAAAATTGGAAAGTCCTTTTGGCTCCAATGCTCCCTGCATATTAAAAAGGTTAAAAAAAGTGTATTTATATATTTTAAAAAATTGAAATAAAATCCTAAAAGTAGCTAATGATGTTCTAAATTTTAATTTGAAATGTTTTGCATTCTGAGCTACACAAAAATGACAAAGTCTCATTTTTTTTATTTTAAATCACTATATGCTCAGATCTACAATTTTGTCTCTTTTTTTTAGAAAACAATTTGGTCATTTTTATAGCTCAAAATTGCACATTATTTCAAATTAAGGTTTTCCATCTCTGAGGTATACGTGTTTGACTATATGCTGATTTATTTTTAGATTTTTCTGAAACTCATAAATATGATTTTTTTTAAAAAAAAAATAGGATCACTATCAAAAAATTGCTTAATTTGAATAGTATAAATGAAGAAACAATAATTATGTAGTACCGTAGCATGTGTCGGATACCCGGATGCCTACTCGATCACAGGTACGAGCGGATATGGGCACTGTCATTTGATGCGAGCTACGTAACTTTTCTATCAACAAAATGTTATGTAACTTTGGGTCGCTGACATGTGGGCCTCCCATCTAGTAGCCAACGTGTCAGCCACTCAAACTCAGAGTGGCCTAGGTTAGAGAATTTGGGCGCCTCGGATGTAGGTCGGCTTGCGTAAAAATTTGGTTAATTTGATAATAATAAAAAAAAACATTTTTTAGGGATTCTATTATGATATTTTTACATAATTCATATAAGCACTTGAAACAGTGTCCATCCTTGATTGGTTGCTTTTACAAGGAAAACATGAGCCAAGCAACATGTACGTTGAGGACTTGAGGTGATCTCATCATGTGCACCATCAAGGTACCAATATGGCAATGGAGCATATGCCAGAATCACAGCATAATTGAGAAACCCTACTCTGCCTCTACAAAGTTCTCTAGTCAGCACGCCTTTGGTGTGATCAGCAAAGGGACAACCACTCCACACGTCCACATGTGTGCTACGTAGGATCAACATATATTGTATCCCTATCTACCTGTGATGATATCCTATGAAAAGATTGTCGCCGTTCGATTCGGCGACTTTTACGCATATCCAAAGTGGTCCTAGACAAAATGTTGATAAGCAATGCAGCGAGTGCTATCCTCCGGTGTGGCCATTTGCTGGGTTTGGATAATGGCTGGCACTGTTAGCATTGCTAACAAAAAGCAGGAGGTCAGGTCCTAATCCTAACTTTAAAAAGAAGAGGTGATGAAGTTCTGCTCAGGATTGACTTGATGACACCGACGAATTAGCAGCTAAATCCCTGCGATCCAGCCCTCTTAATTTTCCATGTCGAGTTAATGTGCCTCAAAAGTAACCAATCATATAATAACACTCTGAATTTTCATTCAAGAACTACGTTCAAGATTATATTCCATGAAAACATTTATGGTGGACAACTGACAATTGTGATACATCTATGTTCAAGATAAAATTTAATTTTTCAGGTGGACATTTGTCATACATGAACTATATGTGTTCAAGATAAAATCTTCAAAAAAAAAAAATTTAAGGAGGAATGCAACAAACCTGGAGTCTTGCTGATGTAGCCAATTAGGTACTGCTGCTTTCCGGTTCTGGCAACCAACAAGGAATAATGCAACAGAATAGATTCCTCCGTGACATTTGCCTCACTCTTCAAGGCTTCGAAAGCCATGCCAGCCTCACCCTGCATTGGTCCAATGGAACGAACCTTTGTGCTATCAAAGAAGAATCATGTCAAGAGCTCGGTTTTAGTGGTTTATGTTCTCTATGCAACTATGTTTCTTAGTACATGTAATCTTCTAGCTAAGTAGATCTCTTCGGCCATCTTTTTGGCAATAAATAGCAAGAACTATGTCTAGGCAAAAGTGATTCCAGAGTGCAAATGGAGGCAAGGATCAACGAGAGGTGCATGCACACACACATGGCATGAGCAACCTTTTTGAAGGGCCCTGCATGCACGCATATGCATCCACGCCCACGCCCATCTGATCTGTCCAGCTGGCCAAAAGCCCAATGTTCCTAGTGTTTCCTTGAGAGCACAAGTCTTTCCTCGCATGCATGCATGCATCCATCTATTTGGATTGGATTGAGGATGATGGCTGATTGGGATGAACATATGCACAGTGACCAGTACAAGACTGCAGGCACTAGATCGGGATCGTTGTGTGAGGGTCACCAGGCATCGAAAGCACCTTTGTCAACTGGACCTAAATAAAACTTTTGTCCAGAGCAAAGCACAATTTTTCCTTTTGCGTGTGTGTGTTGAGAGCATCACTAGCAGGACCCTTAAAAAGGCAAAATCACGAAATTCCGGCAACTATATGGGTCATGGCCTGCTAGTGCGAATTAGCAGGACCCTTACTCGGCCCGAATTTTTACGAGCCCCTCTACTCGGCCCAGCCAAACCTTTATAAATAGGGGCAGCGAGGCGTTTACGGGTTGCAACCCTTACTTTCTTCGCCGCGATAACCCTAGCGCCGCCGCCATCCACAGCTCCGGCGAGTCATTCCGCATCGCCCGTAGGTAGATCGGAGCCACCGACGCCGACATGTCGTCGAGGGGTGGGGGATCTGGCCATGGGGGAGGTCGCAGTGGAGGGGGGCCCTACCGATGCATCGGGAGAAGCAGTGGTGGTGGAAGCGGTGGCGGGCGGCGCCGGAGCTCGACGAGGACATGCGTCGTCGTTGGACTGCGTCCGTAGGGGCGGCGAGGCGCACGAGCCTCCACTACATCACCACAAGCCGGTGCCGCGCAAGCTCCGTCGCTACTACGAGGCGGATGTCTTCGACTCGATGGACTCGGACACATAAGCTGTCTGTGCTCCGCAGACTCCGGCGACGGCGCCTCAAGCGCGCAGGTACGCCGGCGAGAACTCACAGGGCTCGAGCTCGCATACACGCTCCCTTTCCGACGAGGATTTCCTGTGCGACGAGCTCGAGGAGCGCTCGCTGCTGGAACGCGCCATGGCGGTGTCAGCGGAGGCTCGCGCGGCCGAGCTCCGGCGGGACGATGAGCTCCGGAGGGCGCAATCCCTGTTGTCGTCCTCGACGACGATTAGCCGGCGCCGTCGCGTGCCCGTAGAGCTATGGCGGGGCCGATTTTGGTCCTCGTGCGCCCTGCCGCCGCAAGATATGTAAATTTGCAATGATCGTATTGATATGTGAACAATCGAACCTAAATTTGCAATTCGCAATCTATGATCGTGTCTGTAATTTTTCCGCGGGGTTTTGATTTTGAAAATAGGGGTCGAAATACAGGTGCTGCTCCTGCGCCGATGAACACTAACCCGTAAACACGGAATACGGGGTTCTGTACTCCTCTTTTTATAGGTCGGAGTTTAGGGGTCCTGCTAGTGATGCTCTGATAAGAACTGAAGAACAAGAGGCGGATGGTGTCGCTTGATCGCCAGTGTGCAGTTACATCATACCCTCGTTGCCTTGTATCCACATGCTTTTCTCCTGAAAACAGGAATGCCACGCCCTCTCTGCACTACTAGCATTCTCGTCAGGGAAAGATATACAGATTTTTGCCGTATTTCGTCGGCGCAATTTCTTTGCAACTGAAGGAGAATTGTCGGAACAAGAAAAAGATTGTCCAACACCAGCCACATGCATGTGATGGACAACAAAGGATACATACATGTACTTTCAAACGGTAGTTTGAAAATTGAAAAGGGGCATCATGGGCAATTTGCAATAGTCTAGAACGAATTATGATCCACCTTTTTCCCGCTTTTTTCTCTCCCTATTGCTTATGCTTTTCCGCTTTGTTTTGTTATCACACACACAGGCTGCCTTTAAATTTCCCCCTGCTTTGTTAGACCGCATTTGCTCCTTTCTCCCACACCTCCAGCTCCGCTTCCTGCATTTCCAGCTCCGTTTCCTCACTAGCCTAGTCAGCCGCAATACCTTCGCCCATTTTCTCTGTCGATCAATGGCGGCTCCTGCTCTTAACTGCGTCTTCTGTATTCTCCTGCTCTCGACCTCGTCTTCTGTATCGGGCCATGTCGCGGAGGCCTCGTGCCATTCTCGGAGCCGGCGGGAGCTGCTTGGCGTGAAGACGACCGTGCGCGACGGGTTCGCGACGGTTACCAACCCGGTGACCGTGCCGGCCACGAACCCGGCCGGCGTCGTCACCGTGCCTGCCACCAACCCGGGCTTCGTCACCAGCCCCAACTTCCCGCCGCTGTACCCGGAGCCGTCGACGACGCCCGACCCGTCGATGACGATGCCGGCGCCGTTCACCGCGCCGATCACCAACCCGGCCACGACGCCGACGCCCTTGTCCGGCACGTCGCCGGTCACCAACCCCGCCACGACCTACCCGTACCCACAGCAGGGTGGCAGCGTTGGCGCCGTGCCGACGACGCCGGCGACCACGGTGCCCACGCCGATGTTCCCTGCTCCGGCGACGACGGTGCCCACCGGCGCGGCGCCCACGACCGTGGCCGGATCGGGGCAGTACACGTGGTGCGTGGCGAAGGCGGGGGTGATGGAGGCGGCGCTGCAGGCCGGGCTGGACTACGCGTGCGGCATGGGCGGCGCCGACTGCTCGGCGCTGCAGCCCATGGGCAGCTGCTACAACCCAAACACCATGCAGGCGCACGCATCCTACGCCTTCAACAGCTACTTCCAGCGGAACCCCTCGCCGGCCAGCTGCGACTTCGGCGGCGCCGGCATGCTCGTCGCCACCAACCCAAGTAGCCACACTCCCGCTCACTCACTACATCACTTGACGTTCGTTAATTGACTCTGAAACTTTTGTATACTGACGAGTTGGACAATTTCTTCAGGTTCAGGATCTTGCATCTACCAGACATCTTCAGGGTAAGATTAAGAAACAATAACTTGCTCAAATCATATCTGGAACGGATGGTTTTGTCAGCAATTTCATATAAACAGTTAACATCTTGTATGCTGATGATCATGCACTCGTGACATGTGCTGCAGTTCGGGCGGCACCGGTTCTACTCCGGCGGTGACAGGTACTACCGGGCCAGTGGGCATGACGCCAGGCTTCGGTGCAGCAGGCATGACACCAGGCTACAGCACCGGCCCGACGACAGGGACAGGGCCGGCGGTCGGCGGAGGGTCGACGGTGCTGAACGCGAACAACAACCCCGGCGGGACCTCGATGTACGGCCCAGACAACCCGACCGGCTTCTCCGGCGCCAGCAGCGGCGTCGCCTCCCTGTCCTGCGGCGGGGTCTTGTCTCTGATCTGGATATTCACCTTCGCGTGTGTCAAGGAGAAAGTGTAGCAGCACCCATCTCTGTGCTGATGATGCTGTGATGTGTTCTTCTCTAGTTGATATTCAGCTGTGTACAGAGATGGGTGAATCCATAGGAGGGCAGAAGACTAGATGTTTTGTGCTCATGTGTATATTGGTTGGGCTGAGCTGAGCTGAGCAGAACGATGTTCAGCCAGCCATCATATATGTGTTAGGTATAATCGTAGAGTTCATCCTCTGTGAACTATGATATGGTGTCAGTTGATCTCCTTGCCACCCACCCAATGACCTTCCGACACAGGTGAAGAGTGACGATGTGTAGGGGCACATTCAGTTCGAAGCCAGATGCTGTAGATGTTCCAGGCTAGTAAAGAGTGGGATCAACATCAAATGTACATGCTGAATGCTGACACCCAAATCTCTGCAACAGATGACACCCAGTAGCAATCTACATGTGAAAGCTCACCTCCCACCCAAGTTTTCTCAAGAAACAGAAGCTGAAGTAGTTGCTCTATTAGATCAATGAGATGCAGTTGAGAGCACATGGTTACTATGATATCAGGCAAATCCATTCCGGACCAAATAGCTTACATCAAAACTTGCAACATAACTTCTACAGAAGCAACTAGGAAAATTGTTGTATTGCAGTTACAAGACAGCTCCAGCCTTCCAGCCTTGATGAGATTCAAGATCCTTCTGTTTATGAGATCTTCCGAGCAAGGTTCTTCACTCCCGCACCAACACATTTTAGAGTAACTGTGCTCGAATTTGGATCAGGCTTGATGATGAACTTGACGTCAAGGAAATCCCTGATGTTTCGAAGTGTTTCTATGGCGTATGGTGTCAGTTGTCCCACACGGACCTTTGACACGTCGGGAGGGCATAGAGCGCACAGCAAAAACAGAAGGCCCTGCAAATTATTTACAGGAGAAACATCATGTAACAAATAGCAGGTGCATTCTGAAGAAAAGAACTGTAGAAGGAAAGGCAAACACAACCTCAGAAATCATTTCACGAAAATAAACCAATGACTAGGTTGACAGAGGAACTTGCATAAAACAATCATTCCCGTGGACTAAATCTATATGCAAACTATGTTCAGCTTGAATTTGTAATCCATATACAGCTTACATGGCTCGCGTTTTTAGTGAATAACATAACGCAAAGCTGTCTAGGTGCTTCAAAGAGCAGATAAAAAAACATTGTGCTGGTCAAGAATAGTATGAGAGGGGTGTACATAACAAAGAAACACAGCCATAATTCAAAAATATCTGCAACCGGCCTGCTAATAATTTAAGGAAAAACTGGTATGAAATGCCAAACCTGATGTGTCGAGTCAACAACTCCTCCTTGAGCTACCTCTTCTAGCAGCATTGATGCAACTTGTTCACCAAGATCCTCTGGAGACATCAGCTCAGGCTTCTCCGATTCTTTACTCATTTCATCAACATTGGTACAACTCACAGTAGCATCTGCAGAAATTAGACAGCCTGTTGTGGTCTCGGCAACTACGGATACACCATAGCCTGGTGACCTGCAACAAAGATGAATACATTTAAACTTTTGAGTTGCAATACACAAGGAGATAACAGCACAGTGCACCACTAATAATATTCAACAGGTTCTACTTCAAACTGGAAAAGTACCTTCCACCAGATGAACCAGATCTATGATCAGTGAATATATGAACATCTGGAATAAACTTATTGAAGAGTCCACGTGCAGCATAGAGGATACGGTTTTCAATCTGCGGAGATACTCGGGTGGAGAATGTTACACCTCTTATCCTCTTTACCATGCCTTCGTCAACCCAATTAACTGCCTGTGAAAACAGTTAACGTTAGAGGGGGAATGTCAACAGGAATCATGAAGTGTTAGCAGAAGTAAACTCCAACACACCGTTAACATGCTGTTTATATTGGGAACTCGAAGAAGCACTTCACCGCCACCAAGAGGAGGAGCTCCCCGGCTTTCAATTTTTAGCTCCAGTCCCTCAAGAGGAACACCAAAATGCTTGAGCATATGCAGTGTAACCATCCGGAAAGTGTCCACAGAAGGGTCCTTTGTATCATTTGTGATTCCTGTAAACATGGTATCAAATTCAGAATCCATGGCCAGGTAAAAAATGGAAGAAATTATATGATCAGTAACAACAATGACCATAAATTGTATGCACAACATAACGAAAAGTACTCTATTCTTTCTGGTGCTTTGTTGATTTTGCCTTATGGAAGTTTATAAAGCTTCATACACATACTATTGAGGATCTCATGTTAACAGGGCATCTTCACTTGATAAACAGAAATGGCCATAAGGATGCTGGACTCATGAAAATGAGCCCAAGCTTGCTTACTCAGCAACACTGAATTCGACCAAATTAACTAAACCCAAATAAAACCACCCTTTCTCAACACAATATACACCAGAACAGGGTCCACTCACATAATTCACATACACCAATTTAAGCAACCCATTTTGACTGAACTGTCAAACAAACTCCATAGCTCACTGTTCTAAGGCAAGCTAACCCTACAACCTCTTCCTGAAGGGTCCTTTGTATCATTTGTGATTTCTACTGTATAAACATGGCATCAAATTCAGACTCCATGGAAAATTTAGAAGTGTAAGACATCGTATGGTCCAGTAACAACAATGACCATGAATTTTATGCAGAAGATAACTAAAGTATTGTTTTCTTTCTGATCCTTTCTAAATTGTGCCTTATGGACGTTTACGAACCTTGATACACATATTATCAGGCACCTCACATTAAGGGCATCTTCATCTGATAAACAGAAATGGCCGTAAGGATGATAGTTTCAAGAAAACGAGCCAAAGCTTGCTTACTCAGCCACACTGAATTCAGAAGATAGCTACGACCATCGATTTTATGCAGAAGATAACTAAATTAGTATTGTTTTCTTTCTGGTGCTTTGTAAATTTTGCCTTATGGACGTTTATGAAGCTGCTTGATACACATATTATCGAGCACCTCATGTTAACAGGGCATCTTCATCTGATAAACAGAAATGCCCATAGGGATGATAGGTCCATGAAAACGAGCCAAACCTTGCTCACTCAGCCACACTGAATTCAACCAAATTAACCAAACCCCAATAAAACACCCCTTATCAAAACAATCCACACCAGAACAGGGTCCACTCACAAAATTCACATAGACCAATTGAAACAACCCATTTGACTGAACAATGAAACAAACTCTATACCCCACAGTTCTAGAACAGCCTGACAGTGCACAACCTCAGCAGCCTGAAATATTGAAATCCCAGGGTAAACATGACAATCAATCGACCTAAGAGCACAATAATCTCCCGAGTTTCTTGCTAATTCTACACCACCTTAAGCACAAATTAGTAGATAAGAGAAGGCTTTTCACCTTTGAGACGAATCGATATGGGTGACCTGGCGAAAAGGCCGAGCAGTATGAGCGGCTCGAGGAAGTAGCCGATCCCCCGCTGCAGCCCGCAGTCGTGCTCCAGGTCCTTCCCGCCGATGATCACCCCTGGCTTGTACCTCAGCTTCGTCCCTGCGAGCAAAACCGGGACCAATCAGCAGCCGAATCGAAGCCTCCCCTGGGATTGGGAAAGGAGACACAGGTCAGAGGGGAGCAGGTGCAGTAAGTACCTGTCTCGTTGATCTCGACGTCGCTGTGGTCAGAGATCTTGTCGAGGAGGCGGAGGAGGGAGACCTCGTGGTCGCGGAGGCCCGGCGTCCCGTCGGCGCGGATGTCCACGATGGTGACCGGGGTGGAGGTCAGCGTCGCCAGCACCAACCGTTGCCGGAAGTGCCGGCTGCCGGAGAGCCTCCGGGTTTTGTCCCTCGCCATTCTCGCCGCCGGCGCCGGGGATGGACGGTTGGGTATTCGCTCGCTCGCGTCCCGGTGGGGTTTGGTTGGCCGTGCGGCGGAGGCGGGGACGGGCTTGCTAGGGTTTTGGCGGGAGGCCCGGATTCTCTACCTTGCCAACGATAAGTCAGAGGCAGCCTTGAGCTGGCCCGATGATAGGGCCCGCTTGTCGTGCCGCCTGAAGCCCACACAAGATGGGCCGGCCCGTTTTATTTCCGTTAGCTGGTTCCTTCGCTACCTTTCTTTTTTGGCGGATGCTATGCGTCCCCGGGGATTAAAACTTTCGATCCTAGGTCCTCTGCTGACACGTGTCTATTTTTTGCTACACTAAATTCTACTTTTGCTTGTCCGCTTTTGCTACGCAGTAGCAGAACACGGTTCACACAAAAACAGAACAAAATGACTATCCCTCGCCGGAGACCTCACCGGTGACCTCGCCGGAGACCTCACCGGTGACCTCGCCGGAGACGCCGTAGCAAAACAAATATACTAATGTAGCAAAACCTATTCGCCGGAGACTCTCGCCAGAGATTCTCACCGGAGAATCTCGCCGAAGACTCTCGCTGGATACTTCGTAGCAGAAAAACTACGCTAATATAGCAAAACTGAAGAACAATTGTAACAAATAATTTATGTTGGTGTAGCAAAAAATCGACTTTGTCGGAGAGTTGGATGTCGCCTGAAATGCCACTGCTGCAGTTGTGGCAACACCAGCCACCTCTGTAGCAGAGCCTCACGCCGCTTGTAGCAAAATAATAAAACGACTGTAGCAAAAAAGATACAAGTATGTAGCAAAACTAAAACGGGCAAATAGCAAAATCAGTCTAGCCTGGCGCCATGGGTAGCATCGTCGTCTGCCATCTTAGCATCACCATGTGCCCGTTGTAGCACCTCTATACAACAATTGTAGCATAGCCTACAACCCTTTGGTTGCTATCATCACCGTTGTCCGCCTCAATCACCTGCAATCACCTGAGCAGCAGCGGGGAGACGTCACCCGAGGGAGGAACGACGAGGATCGTCGGCCATGACACGGAGGTGGTGTGGTGGTGGGACCTCCGGCGGCGGAGGGGCGGCGCGGTCGTCGGCGGGAGCTTCGGCGACGGAGGGGCGGCACGGTTGGCGGGAACTCATGCGGCGGAGGACGGCGACGCTCCGGGGAGGAGCGGCGGAGGACGGCGACGCTCCGGGGAGGAGCGGCGGCGGCTCCCGACGAGCTGGCGCTCTGCGAGGAAGGAGCAACAGGGGCGCCCGGCGTGGCGGCGCTCCGGCGCGCGTAGGTACTCAGCGGCAGCACGACGGGAAGAGGAGAAGGACGCACGCGCGTGGTGTGTGGTTGGATAAGGTTGTTTTTTTTCTGGTCTAACTGTACGCGCACCACAAGCTACGACCCGGGGGATCGATCCCCCGGGGGAGTAGTATCATTTTCCTTTTTTTTTAAATTTGACTCGGCCGACAAAATCGCTTTAGACATTTGGATGTTTGACTCTTCCCGTTACTACCTTGCCAATGTTTTCTTCTGGTTTTTGGTAGTACCTTTTTCTTTTTCTTCTGATTAACCTTTTTTTTCTATCTTCTGCAGAACATAAACATTTGAACATAAACATTTGAGCTGTGAATATTTTCCTGAATACTTTCTCGGTTCCAAATAGTAACCTGTTTTTTACTGTTAATATAGGTACAAAAAGTATTATACTTGCTCTGTTCTCAATTAGATGTCACAAATTTTTCTAAGCTCATATGTATCTATACATTTAAATAAGGTGAATCTAGACAAATCTGTAACATCTAATTTGATACAGAGGGAGTATTTTGGACCAAAGATAACATATAAGCATTGTTAAAATTTCATGACCGTATTTGTTTGAACCTATGGACTATTTTTTTGACCCTCGTGACTATTTTATTAAACTATGAAAGAAAATATTTTTCAGATCAATGAAGTTGTTTTTGAACCCGTGAACAATTTTTTACTCCGTGAACTACTGTTTTTGAACCAATGAATAATTTTTTAAATCTTTTGGACTTTTTTTGAAGTTGTAAACCAATTTATGGAGTCCAATAAAACATTTTTAAACATCATGAACATGTTTTAAATATACAAAACAATTTTTTTTGTTTCCATTTCAATTTTACTTTTTATTTAATAAACTAAACATTTTTTATTCACGAACCTTTCTTGAATCATGAACATTTGTAAAATCATGAATAATTTTTTGAGAAACTAAACCATTTTCAAAAATCATGAACAAAATTTTTAAAGATCATGAAAAAAAATAAAAATCATCAACCAACTTTTAGAATCATGAACAATTTGCATTGTCATGAACAATTTTCAAAATCATGAACAATTTCTAATGTCATGAACAAATTTTCAGAATCATGAACCAATTTTAAGAATAATGAACAATTCCCAGTGTCATGGACAATTTTTCAAAATCATGAACCAGTTTTTAGAATCATGAACAATTTTCAATGTTATGAAGATTTTTTCAAAACCATGAACCAATTAGACTCGTGAACAATTTCCCATGTTATGAACAATTTGTAAAAATCATGAAGCAATTTTTATTATCGTGAACAATTTTTCAAATGTCATGAACAAGTTTTCAAAGTCAAGAACAAAATTTCATAAAAGCAATGAAGAATTTTTAAACATTGCGAATACTTTTCAAATCCTCTAACATATTTTTCAGATCCATGAACAATTTTAAAACATTGTATAACATAATTTATAGAATCACACAAAAAACCATGAACTGCGTAACCAATTTATAATATGAAGAAACATAAAAGAGGGGACAAAAGAAAAGAAATCATGACAAACCACTAATATATAGTAGAGCAAACCGGAGAAAACAAAATAAAAGAACCTGGTGTCGGGATGGCTCTCGTCATCAATGGAACAAAGGAGAAAGCTAGAAAAAAAAGGAAACAACCTCACACTAAAAACTAGGTCAGGCCCAAGTGGGCGCGAGGATACGCTTAACCTTAATGACAGGGTGCACGGCGCGGGCAACTAGTGTCGCGTTGAGCGCCATTTGTATTTTGCCGATGACATCCACTCCTGGATCGCACACTCTCCTGCTTCCCTTCCCTCTCTCAACGCACACCAGCCAGACGGGCCCACATAAAGCCCGTTAGAAAGTAAAAAGAGCCCAGCTCGAAGGGACAACGGTATCAATAGTTTATTGAATTCACACAATAGCAGAGAACAAAATAGATATAGAGTAGACTGAACCGCAAACAAATGCTTTGTTTGACATAAGAATTCAAGCAAAACACAAATAGTAATAATGATCTAAATAACCAAAATAACCTCCAACAAGATCCACTACTAGAGATATTGTATCTATGCAAAAGAACATCATTTTGCATTGTTTTCTACATAATTTTAGCAAGTGTAACACATTCAGGCCAAGACAACACGATAGACAATCTTGTGGTTGCGGGTAAGATATTGAAAGGACATATCATCAATTACACTAGGACCGTGGGAAGAAAGATATAAAATTAAAACATGGGAATACGAGACTAGGTTAGAGAAGTTGATAGAGCATTATTAAAAGTACCATTAGTAAATATGTGAAGCTAGTGAATGCATGGCTATCCTTATTAGCATTTTTTGTTGGTACTTGAGTATCTCCACCACCATTCTCGTGTTCCTATGCAAAGCAACCAGACATGTTTTAAGAACCGAATGATGTTGAAATCTGATTTCTAATGTTTCTTCAAATTACTATTGAAACTCTCACTTAATTGTGTGTTTCTCATTCCCGAATTGAAAACATCCCTCATGTAACATTCAACCCATTGTTCTTTGAACTTGTAAATGCTATCTAGCCATGATGCCTTGTTCTTATCCATCTTATTATTCATGGTGTCAAATGCTTCTTCAAAGGCTGCCTTGTCCTCAATATTATACATATAAGCGTTGAAATCCAAAGGATATGAGGTTTTTTATCTTACTCTTTTTTATTTTGATTCTTCAACGTTGCTACTGCACAAGTGCTTGAAGACATTTTGCATGATGTGATAAGTGCATAATTCATGCCTTTCCCATTGTCGTGTCTTGATCGGTAAATATAGTTCTAGGCTGCTTTCCATTGTGTGCCGCTAGAAAAGCCTAAAACAACCATTTGACAGATCCACATGTTTCATCAAACAAAAGAGCAGCACCAAAATTAACATTCTCTCTAAAATGATTGAAGCACATGTGGGGGAAATGGCGGGAGCGGTGTAGCACATGCGGGGGGAAATGGTGGGAGGGGTGTAGAAGCTGAGGCACTGGCTCGCCGTAACCTTGCTACGTGGACGGTGATTGGACGCTGGCCTGCGCGCCCGGGGAAAATCTAACCACCTGCAGCATTGATTCGTGCGGGAGCCGTGGCGATGCCTCACTCGCTGATAGCTTGGCCCCACTTGGCAGGTGGTTGTTTCCCGCTACTTCCTTTCCATCCGGCGCCCTAGGCGAACCCAGAGGGCGCTGAGTTCGGTCTGAGTTTGCCGGATGATTTTTGGACCCGATCTGACGAATTCCGGGCTCTTAAAGGCATGACTAAGAAAGTTTTCGCCAGATGGAGCCGAAAATGGGTCCAGGGAGCATTCGTGTGGGGCGAGTGGAGATGCTCTAACCATTATGGACCGGCTCTAGCAACTTGGCTAGCCATTGAGAGACCCGATGGTACTCGAGATCATTCTTTTTCTCTAGGTATAGAATTCTAGTAACTTTCTAGGACCTCGTGTGGTGAAGACGAAGTAGATAAGCAAGAACATGTTGGTCGGAAACTCGAAACACACTTGTTTTGTTGATTTCTTGGCGAATTATATGGTACGGAGTACATTGCAAAAGAAAAGGAAATGCATGTTGCAAATAGGGCACTGCTACACATGATCCTCCCCAGGAGAGGGTGCCCGCGTAGCTGATTTGTTGGCGAACACCCGCAGTCATGCCTCGCCGAAATATCGCCAACTAGACCAAGATCAGGAAGATGTCCTGCACATGCATCCCGGAGGTCGATATCAACAAACAGGGTCTCAATTCCGAAAAGAGTATGCACCTACGAACCTTTCTATAGTCTAGTCTATAGATGGCGAAAAAGTTTGGATGTTTGTGAAGTTCGGAGCTTCAAAGCCGTAGCCATCCGTTTTTTACCTCTAGGCCACGTTGCTGGCCTAGTGCATGGCCATGGCGGAGGTGGTATCCTTCGAGGTGGAAGGTCGTGTGGCCTTGGCAGCAATGGAGCAGGTGGTGGAGGTGGCCGCAAAGGTGGTCGCCCAATGGGCGGTGCGTGAGATTCACCATGTCGCTGACAAGGAGTTGGTGGTCATGGAGGCCGCATCAGCGGCCCTCCACGAGATCCGCCACGAGAAGACAATGACCATGCTGGAGAAGGTGGCCAAGGAGGCCGCAAAGATGGACGCCAAGGTCGTCATGTGCGAGATTTTCCATGCCCCGCCACGTGTAGGGAGGTGGAAACGGCCCAACGCGAGTACGCCGCCGACATGGCAGAGGAGGAGGAGCGTGTGTCCATGGCCGCCGAGGTGGCGACCGCATGGGCTCTCATCGACGGGGACAAGACGGAGGTGGAAGAGGACAACAAGGAGGGAGACGGAGGCTGAGGTGGAGGTGGAGGAGGCGATTGATGACCCACAAGTATAGGGGGTGTATCGTAGTACTTTCAATAAATAAGAGTGTCGATCCCAACGAGGATCAGAAGGTGTTGACTAGTGGTATGGAGCAGGAAATCTATGTAAATACTTAGCAAACGGATTTTTAGGGGTTTTCTGATAAAGCAAAAAAATAAAGAGCAAGTAATAAAGACAACAAACAATTGTAGCAAGTGGTCCAATCCTTTCTTGGCAAAGGACAAGCCGGTGGAAATACTTATGAGGACCAAACGTTCTCGAGGACACATGGAAAGTCTGTCAAGTGTTTTCGCTTCAAATAGCTAAGTAGTCTTCTTTGGTTTTGTAAGTGTTGTGTGGGTGAACCTGTGCTAATGTACCGAACTTACTTGGACTACTACATACTTGTGATTAAACCCCTTGCAAGCATCTGCAATTACAAGAAAGCAATTAAACTATAAAACTAACCACAACCTTAAACTCTGAGATCCTACGCTCCCTTGTGCAATGGTGTCCTAACGGGGGTTCAGGTTTCTGTCACTCCGGCAACCCCGTAATTAGTAGCCAAATACACAATGCATTCCCCTAGGCTCATAAATGGTGAAGTATCATGTAGTTAACGTTCACATGACACCACTAGAAGAATAGCACCACAACTTAAATACTAAACCATTGAATAATATCTCAACACAAATACACTACTAACAACATAACTTCTTCCATGTCCTCAAGAACTAAACGAACTACTCACGAGGCATCATATGGGTTAAGATCAAATATGATATGGTGATGAATAACAATCTGAACATAAACAATAATCCAATGGTTCCACTCACAAGCATCAACTATAATAGTAATCAACACCGGGAAAGTTTCCCCTAAGAACTATGCAAGATTCAACACAATTGTTACAGCGGGATGGAGTGATGATGATGGTGTTGGTGGAGATGATGGTGTCGATGATGATGATCCCGATGAATTCTAGCTTGATGATGGTGTTGATGGCGACGATCTCCCCTCTCCGGGAAGGAATTTCTCCGGCAGAAATCTTTCTGCCGGAGAGCTCTTTCTCTCTCAGTGTTTTCCGCCCCGCAGAGGCGGCGGAATATTTCTGTGGTCACCCCCCGTGTTTTAGGGTTTCGAGGAGAAGATATAGGCGAGCGGGCGGAGCCAGAGGTGGGTCAGGTGGGCCACACCCCCTGTAGGCGCGACCTAGGGGTGGCCCGCGCCTAGGGGGGTGGGCCCCCTATGGCCCATCTCCGCCTCCCCTTCTGGCTTTCTTCGTCTTCTGGAAAATAGGATTTTCCGTAGTTTTTCTGATATTTTTCTGATCTTCGCGAAATTGCATCAAAACACCTATTTTTCCATCAGAATCCTGACTCCGGCAGTTCATCCTCCAAGAATCATCCAACATGCAAAAACAGATGAAAAGACATAAGTATCACCTCTTAATATGAAATATATCAATCAATAGAGGCAAATTATGATATAGAATGGTGATGCAAATTGGGCGTATCAGCAATCGCCGTCCTCGTGCAAATCATGTAGGCGCTGGGCCTTGGCCCCAACTGCGCTCCGATGAGGGTGATCCCGGCGGAGATATCGCAGTGGAGGGCGGTAGAACGTGCCCGCTAGGCGGAGGCCTTAGTAGCGACGACGGCTCCAGGGCTGGAGGTGGCTCCGGGCGACCAGGAGACGAGGGATCATTGGGCCGCTGAGATGGAGAAGACACTAGCACACTGGGCGACGGCGGCTCCAGGGCTGGAGGCGGCTCCGGGCGACCAGGAGGCGAGGGATCATTGGGCCACTGAGATGGAGAAGACACTAGCACACTGGGCGACGGTGGACCGCATGAAGGCGACATGCAAGATGGTGGCTCGTGGCCGTGTGGCCGCTACCACGAACGTCTCCAGCAGTCGGCCATTTGGATGGCTAGGGTGACGATCTACGGGGCCGGCGGCAGTGGCAACAATGGCCATGGCAACGACGACGAGTAACCGTAGGAACGGCCTCCTCAGTAGTAGTCTTTTTTTATTTTGTTCTAATGTACCTTGTTATAATGGGCGGGGCCTAATCTAATGAAAATCAAGTTTAATTATTATTGTTACACTTATAAGTGTGCCCAAGAGGTCGACTGGGGGACACTCGTGTGGTCCAGACCAAGGCAACCGTTGTCTAAATTTAATGTATGAATAGATCAAACCGAACGCAACTATCCGAATAGATTGTGCCACTGAAACGCTACGCTCCGCCCATACGTTGGACGGGTTGGATCGGCCGGTCTTATCCGGCCAACCGAACGTCCCAGCGGGCGATGACCACCGGGGGTTTGGTTCAGGTTCCGACATTTTCCAGTTGAGGTCAGGTCCCATCCCGAACACACGACTTTTCATGGACTCATCGTCGTACACAGGCATCCATGTGCATGTAGCAGCATGCAGCCATGCTCCACGCATGTACCGTATACATATGCCAGATTTGATGATGCCCATCGCCCAGGGCCAAGTAGTACTAAATCTCGCCATTTCCCCCCAATGCGCATCAATGGCTTTTTCAGTACACGGTACGCCCACCACTCTGCATTTCCTTTGGGTCCATCTCCATCAGGCCCTCCATCTTCAATTCGATCTACGAGTACTTCACCGATTTGAGCCCAGTTCACGACCCAAACAGACAGATGGGATCGGCAGCTAGGCTTAATTGAAGTAGCATGTCATTTCTTGTCCGGGCGATGCATATCTGTCTACTAGCTAGCTAGCTTGGTCTCCGAGTCCGTCTTTTCAATTGTCATGCATGCAGTGCAGGTCAGCAGCAGCTAGCTGGTGACCATGCTAGCTAGCTAGCGTGCTGATTATTGGTGGACATGCATGCAGAAGCAGTTCCTAATAATAATGGCCATGCAACTGCTGCTGTCCTACAGTGACTGACGGGTGATCCATCAGCGAGCCGAGCGATCCAAGCTAGGTGCTACTCTACATGCCTGCAGAGGTGATTCATAGTTAGATGACTGAATGCTGCTATAGATCAAGTACTAGCTAGCTGGTAGTACATCCATGGAACATGGGGCAAACACCGGTGATCGATCAGTACACTCTAGCTACTTACTTTACTCCAAACACGAAAGGATCTTGCATTAACTGCTGGTTAAGCGTAAATAATACTCCAACGTTGTGCATTCAAAATAAGTAGTAGTAACACCAAAGGAGTACATATATTTGTGAGTCATGGAATACTTTTTCTTAAATTGGTGCGACTAGACTAGCTAGCTAGGTGCCTTCCTTCCAGAAGTCTATTGTTTACTAGCAAATGGAACCTTCATTCTTGTCAAGATCTGAATAATTCAGTCCATGTGCTGCATTTGACAGTACCATCCACAGCATGCACGAGTCAAAAAAAAAAAAAGTTTTACCTATGCATGAATGATTGCCGCCCTTCCTTGCTTGCTCTGGTCTGATCCAATCCAAGAAACCATCCACGCATGTGCACCGGCCTTCTCTTGTTTTGGGGCTCACCGCCTGGCGCCTGCCCTGTCCGCTGCGATGTAGTTTTGCAGGGTAGGCAGCAGGTCCCAATCAGGCTAATGATTCCTCCTCCGGTACGTGCTAATACCTCGCATCCTAGCCATAATTAACTAGGAGGATCGGTGTCTCAGAAAGTGCCATTTTCTGCTCTTTTCGGCTCAACGCATGTCGCCCTCTCTGTCTGTCTGCTATGCTGCCGTCTAGCCTAGCCTTGCAGGTGGTGGCCAGCAGGTCCCAATCAGGCTAATCATGATTCTTCTCCCATTACGTACTCCCTCTGTTTCAAATTACTCCGCGCGCACGCTTACCTAGGTGGCCTACTATTCACTTATTTTTCATCAAAAAATTCTTAGAATTTTTGGTATACATAGTACATATTTCATACTATCTATTTCAAAAATTCGAGAATTTTTTTGAAAATGAAAAATTAAGAGAGTACTAGTTCACCTACATAAGCGCGTCGGCGGAGTAATTTGAAACAGAGGGAGTACGTACCACCTCTCGCTTACTAGCTAGCTAGCTACAACTAACTATGAAGATCACTGTCGCGAAAAGTGCGTTCTGCATCCATTGGCCGGCCAGATCGATCCATGCATCGATCTCTCCAAATTACTACTAATAAATAGAGAAAGATGATTGATTAGTACTGTTGACGGATCATTAGGTTTGCTCAGAGTGTCACTTTGCTGCTTTGTCCATGCATGATGCATGCAATGGGGCCTACCCAGCTAGCTTGTCAGTTAACCAAGATTCAATTATACTAGTACATATATACTTGAGCTATCCTTGCAACTCATAATCTTGATGGCTACTTTGTTGCATGCCTTGTGATGGCTAATCATCGATTACTGTAACCACAGGAGAAAAGTGTGGTACTGTAATTAGCATTCAGTTTTACGATAGTATAATGAACAATTGGCATTCATAATGTACCATGTTCAGGCAGAGTTTTTTCTTCTTATAATTAAGATTGGCCGGCAAGGCTGGCTGGACTTGCCTGTCTGATCGAGGTTGTCATACGTACTCACACGCGTGCGGTCGAATTGGGGCCCTGCGGCTGATGACGGTTGCAAAAGTTTCCGTGCCTTTGTACGTTAGTGGCTGAAACTGTCCAGGCACTTGGCGATTTCATCCGTTCGAGGCAGCCACTGCTTTTTGAGCTAGCTAGCCTGACGGCGACTTGGAAATCAATTGAAGGACCGGGACGGCCGGCTCGTTTATTTGGTCCCTGCGCAATGTCAGGCATGGCTGTGGATATAGTACAAGATCCACCGATGCCGGCCAGATAGCGTTGATCGTGTCAATCGAAAAATGCCAATGCTTCAGAACGTCTTGTCTTGGGAAAACAATACTCCCTCCCATCCTAAATAAGTTTAGAACTATTTTTTTTTAACTTTGGTTGTCCAATCGAAAATTGCCAATGCTTGATAACGTTCTGAAAGCATTGCTATTATCTATAACTTTATTAAAAAATAGCAATAAAACCAAGTAATCCAAACTAACATTATTTCAAGAGTAAAACATGAAGTTTACATTCCTTTTTTGCCCAACCCATTTAAAGTTTTTATAACATTCTACCAAAATCTCGAAGAAAAAGTTACACGCATTGGCCGAATTGAAAAATCAATGTTCTTTTGGATAAGTTACCTCAAAAGTTATAGTACTAGTTTTCAACGCAAAAAAAAAAAACCTTCTGCAGTGGTCTAATATTTTTGTGACACCCTCGCCCAATGGCTGTGGTACAGTACATAAATCACTGGTGCACGTGTGCTGGCCGGCGGTGCACCATGCATGTGCTCTGCGGTGACCACGGACGGCGAAAGCTGACGAGTACTCCAGATATATACGCGCGGGAAAAAAACAATTGGTGGCATACATCCATCACATCATCTGAAAACTAAGGACGACGACGCATATGAATGTCTTCTTCTGCGTACGTGTTTAATTCTTCCAGAGCGTGCACGTACACGTCGATCGTACTACGTATACACTGTAGAGCAATAATATGCTGCGTCGTCCCAAACGGGTTACTGAACAATGCAGCACGTAGAAAGATCGCGCGAGCGAATTGATTGATCGATGGAAAAGCCAAATTAATGTTCAATGATAAGTCCACGTCGCCATGCCGTCCAGGGCATGTAACGCATACATTGCGTGACAATACATGACGGCATGGGTGGTCTCTCGCTAGTAGCTCGCGGTGATTGTGTGTCCGAATTATGTACGTTGAGAGCATCTTCACTCGTCTTCTATAGGCCTCTCAAACGGTTTTTAGAGACGTCAGCGATAAAAAATCTCAGTCCAACCACATCTAACACGCCGATCTGGCGCTTCTAGGCCAAACCAACCCATCTAAAATGAGCAGGGGCGCCCGATAAAAGGACAAATGCGCGAAACGTTTCAGCATCTAGCGGCCTCGTCCTGGCAGTGAAAGAGAGAGTCCTTATTGCCCGCGCCTCGTCTCCTGCATGTTGTTAATGGCCATGTCGCCGGTCAACTTTCCATGCGAGCGCCCGACGCGTCCAACCACGGGGCGCACAACAGCGTATGTTGCGCGCCAACGCTATACTGTTCCCGCAATTTCTGCGTCTTCTCGTACTTGCAACACCTCTCCCGCCCCTATATCTACATATCATATATGTCGTCGTTCACCATTTCTTGCCCTCTCGTCTCCCCTTCGTCCAAATCTCGCCAGCGAAGACACGCCGAGAGAACCTCCAGTCGCCATGGCCAAGCGATTTGATTGAGACTCAACGGCAACCAACGGCTTTGGCCGCCGGTGGCTCCACGAGTGGGAGGCACGCACACTCTACGAGGCCAACTACCCAGGGCCACCAGACCTCCGCTACCCATTGGGATCCCTATCCTGCCGGTGCCGCATGGCATGGAGCTGGTGGCAACCATCCATCGTCACTACTACGAGCAGCCAACAGCGACGCAACGCTTAGACCCGACGTGGGATCCCAATAACCAAGCGGCGTGGACCGAGTTCTTCCGCCATCGCCCGGACAGGGAGCTCGCCAGACACGATGGTGATTGCCCGCCGCCCATGAACAAGAACGTAGTGGGCCGTGCGCTCTGGAGGGGCTTGTCGGGCCACATGCTCGCCAGCGTGATGGACTATATCACTGCGGGGAACCACCGGCGGTTGCGGTACTCCCTTCCCCTCCTCTGCGTGATAGGGACGGTGACGACTACTCCGGGGTGTACCGGTACTTCGGCATGCAAAGTTTTTTTTTACCATATTTTAATCCGTATATTTATAAAAAACTTCGTGTTTGCAACAATTACATCGTTCCGTATTTGTATTGTATTTGCTGGGACGCGGGGAAGCCCCCCCCCTCCCCCCCCCCCCCTCTCTTGGACCATTCGAGGACTGCGCCGGATGCTGTTTGGGGACAGTTGGAGATGCTCTACCAGAAAGAGGTTTTTTTTGGGATAACATAAAGAGTTTAGCAGTAGCAATTTCGACGTCGATGGCGACAACAGTCAGTGTTAACTCTCCAGTGTCTCTTAGCTAGCTACCTAACTAAGAGCGGTTGGGCAGTTGTAATCCGCGCATGCATTACGCGCGAGATTAAGTAGTTTACGAGCAGGCATTATCAAGATGACGGTGAGCAAGACCGATCGACCCCTCTTGTCTTGGACGCTAATGCCATCGGAATAATCACACGCCAGATCCATTATCCAGAAGATCCCATCACTGCACGGCGGGCCATGACCAGACCCTATCGTGCTGTGTCTTTCTCACCTCTGCTCCGCCTTCGTACCGTTTGGCTGCGGCTGTCAGTCGAGGCGACGCCCTCAGAAGGGTAACATACCACGTTCCGCCGCTGCCACCGCCGGCAGGCGCTGACCCGTAGGACCATCCCCAGGCATGGCCCACAGGGTACGCACACTTGCCTCTCTTTGCCTTACTTACAGTGGGCCAGCGGACAGCCCAAGTGCCCATTCCTGCTCAACCTAGCTAGCTAGCGTGCGGCGCTCTGACACAACGCACCGTGCCATGTCTACGCTGCTTGCATCTCGCTCTCTCTTTTGTCTCCTACTCGTGCCCGTAATCGCACGAAAAAATATAAACCCCACCACAAGTGTGGCACAACACCCATCACACGACGATACGCAAACGATACCTCTTCAGCTATTTTCGCCTGCGATCCATATTAGTTGGATTAGAAGATCAAGGGACATTTTTATTAAAAGAATTCATAAAGAAATGTTTAGGATTTTTTTCACAGGCTTCTTAAAAAACCTTCGTAGTGGACCACTCTAGCTTCGAGTTCATCGTGACCATACTCCTAGGCGAGGCGGGAGAGACCGCAACTCCCTCACAAGTTCACTCAGGTGCTCCATGGGCAGGAGCCAGCCTGCGTCAAGGTGCGGGAGTACAACTCCAGTCTCTCCGTCTCGGACATGGAGATGGTGTTCAACAGCGCATGCCACGTGTACCTCTAACACGGCTAGGATCTGTTCGCCCACCCATAGTTTATCTAGTTATGTAGTTGTTTATGCATTTCATCTTCTAAAAATATGTATACAAGCCATTATATGAATAAAAAAATGGGTCCACGCAGCTGGGCGAACCCCCAAACCAAACGGATCGAGCCGAAAAACCTGTATGCGGGCTGACCCAAACGGACTGATTCGAACACATTCCAAATCCGAAACGAATCGGCCCGCTGGAGATGCTCTAATTAACTAAGACAAGAAGTTGCACTCAGAAAATGGAGATGCCCTAGGGTTTTCGTTCCCCTCGCCCGCAACGCCGGCAGTCCGTATCGCCTCTCTCTCGTCCCTTGGGGCCTAGCTTGGAGGTGCGACGAACCATGGTATTTCGTCGGGAGGGTCTCCAATCCGTTATTCTTTTATGAAGTTTTAGTGTCTTATTCAAGATGATGAGGCGGTGACAACATCTTGAAGTCAAAATAATGTCCTCCCGCTCTATTCATGTTTCTGATGGTACGCCTAGTGCTGACGAAGGGTACGTGAAGTCATGTGTCCGGCGGATCTCCTGGGATCTAGCCATTTTCATGTTTTTAGTGTCGTTGCATGTCCATCTCTTTCGATCTACGATTTTATTGTTGGCGAGGTTATTGCTCTTGTGCATTGGTCCTTGCTTCGGGGCCTTAGCGCGATGACTTTTCGACTGTCTACTACCAACCACAAACTCTAATACGACAAATTTTGTCCGGCTCTAGTGGGGAAGGGGCGAGGACGATGTCGTGCTTTTGGCTAGCTCGAGTGTTTGTTGTCGTCTAGATGGTCCAAATAATTGTTTGTAGTTGTTATTACTTTTGAATTTTTTATGCTATTATCGATGATTATCGATAGATGGGAGGATTTTTGGTAAAAGTAAAATGACCAACGAAGGCAATAGTTTCCCATAATCCAAATCCCAGTACTATGCATAGAAATTTCTTTGAAAATATCGAGCCCCTAAACTCCAAGCCTTTGAGCAACGCGCAATGCATGTAAGGAAAAAAAGAGTAAGAGCATCTCCACTCGTTGGGCGAACCCAGGCCGAAATCCGGATTTTTTTTGGCTTGACGGCGCAAGTTTTTGGCCTGTGTACGCCAGTCTCCCACTCGCGTACCTATGCCGAGTACCCAGGCGAACACAAAACGACGATATATTTCAATCTTTATCGTTTCCGCCGGCGAGTGCTCGGCCACAAGGTGTTCGACAGGTACGCCCACAAATTCGGCGGCTGATCTTTATTACAAAACAGGGGAGACTCTCAGTCATCGATGGGGATGGGCTCCTGCGGCGTGGCCGACGCGGCGTTGTCGTCCGTCTCGCCGTTGATGGCCGCCGGGTTGGAGCAAGTAGAAGCAGAGCTCGGCGTGGGTGCGTTTGGCGCAGGCACGTTCGGCGCAGAGGAAAGAGAAGCCGTGATCACGTCCTGCAGGATGGCCTGACGTTGCGCCATGAACCAGGCCTTGATCGGCGAGCTCATCTTCGACGTGTCCTCGCAGCCTATCAGGAACTTGAGGTCCGTGTTGTGCTTCTTGGCGGCGTAGTTGGCCTTCTTCTCGGCGAGGTTGGCCTTGATGAAGGCCACCTTTTCCCCTTGTGTCTCGATCAGTTGCTTCCAGCGCTCCTCGCTCTTCTCAACCCTCTTCTTGGCCCGCGCCCTCGTGTCGGCGATGCATTTCTCGATCGAAGCCTGGAGACGCTTGGCGGGAGGTCCGGCGGCCTTGAGCATCTTCGCCTTATTCTCGCCGAACTCAGGTCTTCCTTCGCTGGCAGCAGCGGCCGGGGTCTCGGGGTTGTAGACGCTGTCCTTGCTCTTGGAGAGACTCAGGCGAGTGTCCCGACACTTCTCGCAATGCTCGATTTGCTCGAAGACATGATGGAACTTAAACTCCATCTTCATGTCCTCTCGAAACAGAGCAAGTACACGACACAACTGCAAAGTGAAAGTGTGTCAAATTTGTCAAAATGGAAGAGAGTGCACAACAAAGATAGTGTTCGCGAGTACCTTGTTGTCCATCTTCTCTCCACTGGCTTGTGTGCGGTCGACCTCTTCCACGCAGCTGTGCCACTTGCTACAGGCAGTCTGGATGATCGCCCAATGATTGGTAATAGCCTTTTCCCTCGCTCCATGTGGATTTTGCGATACTTTGGGTCGCACATGCTACGCTCGTCGAATGATGCCTTCACGCGCCGCCAATAATTGTCGCAAGTTTGGTTCGCACTGGTGATCGGATCCATGCTCACCTTTTTCCAAGCTTCAGCGAGGCAGGTGTCCTCGGCCACGGTCCATTTGAGCCGAGCGTCTGCCGAAGTGCCGGCTTCTTCTTTCCCTTCTTGCCTTTCGCCTCAGCCTCGTCGTCTTCTGGCTGCCTCTGCTCGGCCTGCGTCTCCTCGGCATCAATGTCGGCGAGGTCCTGGGACTCGATGCCGTGCTCGGCGTCGGCCCGGGTCTGCTCTTCCGTGAATAAGGAGGGGTGGTTGGAGGCCGAGCCTGCTGCGATCAATTCCTCTATGTATGTCTCGGCCGTCATGCCAGCCGGAAGTGCGCCCGGCATTCCGCCGAACAGGTTGCGCGCGTCGGCCTCGCCGAAGGACGCCGAGCTTCCGCCAAAATGCAGCGGTCCTCGGCGCAGAGCGGGGCTTGCGTACGCCGGAGAGGTGGAGTAGGGGAGGTTGATGTCCACGCCGAAGGCCGAAGCAGGGCGCGGCGCGGGGCAGGAGAAGATCACGTTGGGGTTGAAACCGCCGTCGAACTCGAGCGACGAGGAGTACCTCTGCCAGGCAGTCGCCTGGCTCTCCTGGAAGCCTATCGGAGAGATCGTCTAGAATCCGGCGGGCTAGCCGACGCTCGCCTGGCTTCCCCAGTGTGGTGGGTACGGCGCCGCCATCAACGCCGAACGCGTCGACACCGCTTGCTTCGCCTTGGCCATCGCCTGCTCTTCCGCCGTTGCCTTCACCATCGCCTGCTCTTCCGCCGCCTGCTTTTGCTGGAGCTTCGCCCTCTCCTTCTTGTCCCTCCGATCGGTCGACGAGATCTGCCTGGCGTGCTCCTTCTTCTCCCACTCGGTCGAGGACATGCCTTCCGGCTTCGTCGGCGGCGCTCTCGGCTTCCTCGCGTTCTTCTCCGCCGGACCCTCGCCGAGGATCGATCTGGGTTGGACGAAGATCTTGGGCGGCATGTCGGGCATCGGGCTCGGCGGAGTGGCGAGAGTGGGGGGATGGGGAAGAAAGGCGGGAGGGGAAAGAAAAGGGCGGGAGCTCGGTGTAGTGGCGGGAGTGGCGCCTTCTCTCGTCGACAGAGCTGGCCCACGCCTGTTTTCGCTGAGTCCGGCCCAGGGCGTATCCGGGATCCTGGGTACGGCCTAGGTAGGCCGGACCAAAACACGCCGAAATCCGGACGAAAACAAGTCCCTGGATACGTGACTGGGCTAGATGCTCTAACTGTATGTATGTATGATCATGGTGTGGTGGTTTCGACGGTGCATATATTTTCGGAGCAACATCGTGTCGTGTCAGACAAACTTTTCATTTATTTTGTTAATGATGATCACAAATGGAAACTGACAACTCCTCCTCGTTTTATTTCCTTCCATCTACTAGTAGAGGAATAAGATCATGACAATAATATTCGTTTACTAGTTATTAGGTAAAAACTTATGCGTGATGATGCAACGTTGATTTGGTTCCTAAAAAGGACATCTAGTTTCATGGTATGCCGACGTCGACGATGGCTGTAACAGAAGGTATAAATCCATCGCAAAAACAAATACGGAAAAAATAAACGACCCTATAGGTCAAATGCCACATAATTAGGGCTGGGCTGGTTTGTTCCTGAAGTTTTGGCATTTATGAAGCGGTGAATGACGGACGGGGTGTCACGCCTTGTGAATTTTCGCAAATTGCAGATTTCCCCGTCTGTTTCCTCCTCCCCTGAACTGTCCCTGGCTGGCGGCTATAAACTCTGTTGGTCCGACTCGCCCCGCGTCCTCTCCGCCCCGCTCTGACTCCGCCCGCCCGTCCGTCCTGGAGCACCGATGCCGCGCACCACCACCACCACCGTGTCGGGGTCGATGGCCTAGCCCCTCCCTCCCCTCTTACCCCCATCAGCCCCTGCCAAACTCTCTGTTTACCTTCTCCCCTGACTCCTTCCTTCACTCGGCGGTCAGTCCACCGCAGCCGACTCCCTCTCCTTCCGATAACAGGGGAAGACCGTCGTGCCGCCGATCCATCTCCGGTGAGTGAGTCGGCCGCGCCATGCCACGCCGCCTCGTTATCTTGCCCTTATTTTTTCTCCGTGTGTTTTTTGATCGATCTATTGACACGGCTGTGTTTGTTTGTTCGCAGGTCGCGGGCTCTGCTCTGCCGCCGCGGCGTCCGGCATCCATCTCCGGCGAGTGAGTCGGCCGCGCCACCCTGTCTCGTTATCTTGCCGTTTTTTCCTGCGTGCGATTTGTTTGATCTATTGACATGTCTCTGGTTTGGTTTGTTCTCAGGTTTGTGTTCTTGCGGGCTCTGCTCTGCCGCCGCGGCGTCCGGCATTGAAGCCGCTTTCGCACTCCCGGAGTTAAGAAGCCGAGGGACAATGAAGAGATCAGCGCCATCGGTAAATGTTCTGATCTCTTTTGTCGTGGGGCGTTTGCTGGGTACAGTGTTAGGGTCGGATCCGTTCCCGGTCGTGCTGTTGCCGGACTGTTGTGTGCGGTCGGCGGCGGTGATCCGGTGGCTGTTCCAAGACGGAGCGACCCAGCGATCCTCCTTGGTATCGTTCGCGTGATCCCTTCCGTAGGCAGGTCGTGTCGATAGTCAGCATTCATAGGCTGTGTGTGCTGTTCATACCGTGTCTGTCGTTTCATCTCACCGTTGAATGGCTGCTATGGAAATTCAGGGTTGGCATATATCATATGGAAATTCATGGTAGGCGTGACTTATAATGTCATATGGTTGTTTCCGTGTTACTGATCCACAATGTATTATGGTATGAATGGTTCAGGGTTAGCTTGGGTTTTAGATTTTGTAACAGGTGATTGCGACTGGACTAACTGAATTTTGTGTCTGTCTCTTCCAATACAATAGAGTGCAGCTCGTTTCAGATTAAGTAGCTATTGCTGGTCAACAATCCTGCGATGAAAGTTCGGGAACTATGGTGTGGATTGTTCTGGTTAGCTGGGGATTGGTTTAAGTTTTGTACTCGCTTTAAAATTATAATACGATTTAAAACGTTGACACAGAGATACTAGACTAAGGGAGTTTAATCCACTAGCAATGTGGAAGAAAATGAAATCAAATTGTGCCGGAGTCTTCGATTACAATCTAGTATTACTACTACTTCCACCGTTCACTAATGTAAGATCTTCTAGTTTTTCTTGAAAATGCATGTATCTAGACACGTTTTGTTGTTTAGGTTCATCCATTTTAGTCCGAATCTAGTCTACTTTGAAATATCTAGAATGTCTTATATTAGTGAACGGAGGGAGTAGTTAATTAAGATTTATATACTACTTTTTGGTCTTAGCGATTGTTGATAGGCAACATGGAAGAAAAGCTAAACGAAATTGTGCCAGCGTGTTTCGAAATGGAGCGCATGAAAACTTAATGAGAGTGTGTCTGTGCGTGTTTCAGTATAATAGAGCCTAGTCCAATTCCAGATTTAAGCATCTATCGGTCCACAATTCCGTGTTGTAAATTTGGAAACTGTGATGTGAGCTGGCGTTTTAATTTTGTACTATTATTGGAGGAACATTCATCGATAGGCAATATGGGAGAGAACTAAATGAGATTGTGCTGGAGTCTTCCTTTTATAATCTTTACTAAATTCAGATTTTTTTTGTTCTCATTAAGGCATGATTTGAGTAAAATCGCATTGTTCTGTGTACATGTAGATGACAACCTTTTTGAGTTCCTTCTTTTCATCCGTTTGTACATGGTGCTAAAATCTTACTTTATCACATCTAATCTAAAATATGTAATGGCTGCTAATATTATTTTTTCTTTAATTCTTCTAGGTATTTCAGTTTTTACTGGTTTTCGTAATCATAGTTGAGTCGCAATGGTTGAGTGTATCCGGCATATACTGCAAGGACATGGCAGCGACAGTGTATCGACCCCATAGTGTCACGCTTACTGAATTTGGTGCTGTTGGAGATGGAAAAACTCTCAATACAAAAGCATTCCAGAATGCTATCTTCTACCTCAATTCGTTCGCAGACAAAGGTGGCGCACAACTCTTTGTGCCTGCTGGAAGGTGGCTAACAGGGAGTTTTAGTCTCATCAGCCATTTGACTTTGTCATTGGACAAGGATGCAGTAATTATTGGATCCTCGGTATATATAATTCTTATAACTTCTGCAATTAATAATCTGCAGTCCATTATTATTATAAATTGTATGTTTGTTGCATAGTTAACATGTACATTATATTTACATATAATACTAGGTTGATCAAATCTTCCTCTTAACTGAAATAAAACATAACCAATTTAGTCGCAACTAAGTGTAGTTATGTATTCTTTATTATATTCTATATAAATACAGTTTTAGTGAAATTAAAAAGAAATAAGAATGTGTACAATTATATCAAATTCCAACTTCCATGGACTCAAAATATTTTATTTGCAGGATTCTTCTGATTGGCCACTTATGGACCCTCTCCCATCCTATGGGCGTGGTAGAGAGCTTCCTGGAGAAAGACACCAAAGCCTAATTTTTGGGTGGAACCTGACGGATGTAATAATTACGGGTAAGTACTATTCTTGGCTCATCAATCTTGTTTACTTATTATTTGGTTTGCAAAAAAGTAAATTTTACTTTTGATAGGTGCTAACGGTACGATTGATGGCCAAGGAGACATTTGGTGGGATTGGTTCCAAAATGACAACCTGAACTACACTAGGCCGCACCTTATTGAGTTGATGTATTCCACTAATATCGTTATATCCAATTTGACCTTCAAGAACTCTCCGTTTTGGAATATACATCCTGTATATTGCAGGTTAGTTTAACAACCATTTTCTTTCTATTTAAGCATAATAATATATCTAGAAATGTCAATTTAATACCTAGATTAAAGATTGATTTTGCTAAATAAACAGTCAAGTTCTGGTCGAGCATGTCACAATCCTAGCACCTTTGGATTCACCAAATACTGATGGCATTAATCCAGGTAATATAAATTTTGAATTATTTTTTCACTCTTACTTTATCCTTGTTCATAGTGGTGTACATGTTTATGTCCCCACTCGTTGTCTTGAAAACAAAAGGATAAGACACAGGTTCTTGTAATATTATTTCTCATGTTTTCTCTTTAGTGATATTTTCCTTCCTTTTGTTTCGGAAGTTACCTTCAACTTCCATGTATAATTGAGATTTTGGTAAGATATGGAAATATTTGTTAGTAATTGATATAGTTGTTAGTATAAATTGCAGTTAGCCCGTTATAAGAGAATTTACTCTATTGGAAAAAGTTACCGTAAACTTTACCTAACATCTAAGAAAAATAGTACCAACAACTGAAAATAATTGAAATCTGAAAATCGGATAAAACTTTCACTTCAGAATATGTGTATCTACATGCATGCTCTATATGTTTTTAGAACCATTGCTTAACATGCAAAATTAACCTAGTTATTTAGATATACAATAAACGTGTACCTAGTTGTACAATATAGCAATTTTAACATATTTACGACAACTCTATACTAATGCAACTCAATATTCTTGCAGATTCGTCCACCAATGTTTGCATCAATCATTGTTATGTTAGAAACGGTGATGATATTATTGCCATCAAGAGTGGTTGAGATGAGTACGGCATTTCTTTTGCTCGTCCCAGCTCCAATATTAGCATCTCCAATATCACTGGAGAGACAAGGGGTGGTGCAGGAATTGCTATCGGAAGCGAGATGTCTGGTGGTGTATCCGATGTCCGGGCTGAGGGTCTCCGTATCATGAACTCATTGCATGGGATTAGAATCAAGACCGCTCCAGGACGCGGAGGGTATGTAACAAACGTTTATATATCGGACGTGAGCATGCATAATGTTTCAATGGCCATCAGGATCACTGGGAACTATGGTGAACATCCTGATAACAACTACAACAAGAATGCTCTCCCAGTGATAAGCAACATCACAATTGAGAATGTCGTTGGCGTCAATGTTGGTATTGCTGGCATCTTGGAGGGCATTCGGGGAGACAATTTCAGCAGGATTTGTATCTCCAATGTTTCTCTTACTGTACAATCCAGGAATCCGTGGAGCTGTTCACTTATCCAAGGCTATTCAAACTCGGTGACCCCAGAGTCATGCGAGGAACTCAGTTCAGATTCTGGACAGACACCAGTCTGCTATAGCGGTGCCAGTTCCTTACCACTTCGGATACAAGCGTACACACATCGGATCAGCGCCAGTGGATTGTTAGATACTTTACTGAAGTGGGCTTGGATGTAGCATAGATATATATGCTTATCTTTTTGCAAAGGATTGCTTAATGGCATGCGTACTATTAGTCGTGTACATCTTATTATTGTGGTAATTTTTTTTTGCTTAGAATACGGTTTGCTTCTTGTATATACCTGCGGATATGAACATTAGTGGATATGGTCAGTTCTGTTAGTCTTGGATTTGTGTTATATATATGTTTTGTTTTTTAGAGGATATATATATACATGTTTCAGAATATATTAGAACAAAAGCAAAATTATAGTATGATTTTTGAAACATGATTTTAATTTTAATAAGAACATAATATTTAAACGTGTCAAAAGCGTGGGACACTGAATTGGTATATGATATTTTTTGTGCACAAGATGTGGCTATGATACTGTCCATGCCAGTATTTGACGATGTTGACAGTGAATTATGGACATAGCTCACTTGGCAAAAAATTGTGAAATTTCCTTCAGTTTGATGCCCAAAAAAATTGTCAATTGAGCTATTGATGTACAAAGGACTCTTCCATTTTCCTTCATTTGCTTTCAGTTTTTGTCATGAGCTACCAGCGGCAAGTTACATTGTACAAAGGACTCTTCCATTTTTCTAAGGCAAGAAAACATTTACACATCTACGATGGTGAAATATAGAACAAAATGTCAAACAGTTCATCCTTCCTCACGCAAACAACATCATATACTTCATGGGCCACCTGTTCATGTATGACTTCGCTTAAGAGGAACCTGGTGACAATCAAGGATAATTTGATTTTGCTTGTCCAGTGGTCAGCGGAGTATGAACAGTCTTGTATAGAAAATAGAATAAACCACATCCAAGCCATATTGATTGTAGCTTCTTGGTGTGGAGGTTGGGATTTCACAGTGAGAAATACAGGAGAACCTAGGTTCAAGTGCTGGCGTGATGAATGCATTGCAAACTTGTTATATCCCCAGCCGCATGGGCGGAAGGGGTTTCTGAATTTGTACGATGTTTAGTAGCCAGCGATGTTGTTGTGCTCACCAGTTAAGGGCATCTTCACCGGGCGGCCGACCCATCCGGTCCGTGTGTGTCCTAACTTGTCTGAGCGGATTGACGGACAGGTGCGCGGCAGCCCAGCGCGACGACCCATCCGGACAAACGCGCACGGACCGATTCATTCATGCACCAAATTTGGACCTCGGTTGGGTCAACCCAGACAGTGTGCTTGTCCTCGCGCGTCCTCCCTCTACCTTTGGCGGCCCCTCCTGCTAGTGGCACAGAAACCACACCACTTCTTTCTCCAAAAAACTTCTCCCAAATTTTTACTGGCGGGAGCGGCAGGGAAGGCGATGGATCCCGCCGCCATGGTCAATGTTACGCTCTCCAGCGTTCCCGTCGCCAATAAGCGCGGCCGGACGAAGAAGCTCGCCAAGGACATGACGCCGGCAGAGCGGAAAGTTGAGTCGGGGAAACGCGCTGACCGGCGGGTAGCGGCGAGAGCTCGAGCCGTCACTGCCAGGCTCGAGAAGGAGCGCCGGGATGAGAACGAGTGCTTCCAGGCGAACCAGAACATGGTCGACGCCAACGAGCTGGCAATGAGTGCTGCCAGGTGCGCCGTTGACATGATCAAGCAGGAGGCGATGGCCGCCACTTTTGGCGGCTCCGTCGCTCCTCCCAGCATGTCCTCTACCAGCTCCGTCACTTTCACGCCTACCGGCCGGCCACCATCTCTGCCGCACACGACCTCGCTTGGAGGCCAAGGTAGGAACACCTCGCTCTCCCGGTTCGTCCTTCCCCGCACGGCATCGTCGGAGGCGGGGGATCCCGCCATCGACCTGAACCACACTCCAACCACCACAGACGCAACCCCGGAGGCATCGACGAAGCAGCGGTCCATCTCTGCCGCGAACATGCCGACGCCAGTCAACCTGTTCGGTGAAATGCGCGCCGAGGCGTGGGCCAACGACGAGACGGTATAGTCACCACATTTCTTCGCCATTGCCAACACACTGCTCTCGTCGCTTTATGATAGCCAACTTGGGTGTAGGATTTCGTGGTTAACGACGGCGAGGACACCCTACACGACATGATCAACGAGGGTGGTGGGGGCTATGCCGACGACTGATACGTCGTAAACGTATCTATAATTTTTGATGTTCCATGCTTGTTTAGTATCTACTTTGCTTTGCTTTGTCTTCACTTTGAGGTATTTTATATGTTTTCTGGGACTAACCTATTAACAAGATACCACAGTGCCAGTTGCCTGTTTTCTTCTATTTTTGGTTCCAGAAATGGCAAAAAATCAATATTCTCGGAATTGGACGGGACAAAAGCCAAAGTCAATATTTTACCGTAGGAACACGGAGCCAGAAGACGAGACAGAGGAGGGCCTCGAGGGGGCCACACCCCATGGCCGCGCGGCTAGGCCTAGCCCGTGCCTAGGGGGTGCAGCTGCCTCGGGCACCCCCTCAGCCTCCCTCTTCGCTTATAAGAAGCCCCCGATACCAAAACCCTAAGGACCCGATCAATCTTCCACGAAACAGTCCGTAGCCGCCGCCACCATCGTCCCTAGATAGGGGGATCTGATGCTCTTCCCGGCACCCTGAAGGAGGGAAGAGATCGTCCCAGAGGCCTTCTTCATCACCATGCCAGCCTCTGGTATGATCCGTGAGTAGTTCTACCTTGGACTACGGGTCCATGTAGTAGCTAGATGGTTGTTTATCCTCCTTTGTGCTACCATGTTTAGATCTTATGAGCTCCGTTCATGATCAAGATCATCTATTTGTAATCATACATGTTGTGTTTGTGGGGATCCGCTGGATATAAAGATTACTATGTCATATTGGTTAATGATTCTATCTTATTGATTCTATCATGTCTGTGTTGTTTGTGATCTTGCATGCTCCTCGTTTTTAGTAGCTATCTTGGCCAAGTAGATGCTAGTGACCCAAAAGAGGGAGTATTTATGCTCGATAGTGGGTTCATGCCTCTATTTAATCAAGGGAAGTGACAGAAATCTCTAAGGTTGTAGATGTGTTGTTGCTACTATGGAGAAAACAACGATATCTTGTTCATGGAACAAGTGGATTGTTTACCTTACACACGTTGCTTAAAGCAGTTATCCATTGCTTGCGACTTAATACTGGAGGGAGTTCGGATGATAACCTGAAGGTGGATTACTGTAACATCCTAGCATTAGAGCTTAGAAATAAGCTGAACACAGATGTGTGCATTGCAGTCATGCATAGAAAATCCGAATAATTTTCGTGCTTTTAAATAAAAACTTGTCAAAGTGATTGAAGCTTCTCTTAACTTGATGGAATTGAAGTAGATCATCAAGTTGACTGTGATAAGTTTCAATATGACCTTTGCTAAAACCTTATTTTGGGTAAGGGAGATTTGATCTAAGGGTATATCAAATGTAATAAAAGTTAAAACCCTAATACATTACTCAATGGTTATATCTGATCCTTAAGTAATCATATCCCAATATTCATTACACACTCATGAATACCAAGTTATAAACATAACTTAAGTAATAGGAATGGAACAACTAAATCTTGATCTATCTTAATCTCGTCTATTTATACCATGAGTATCATGGTAATACCTATCCTTAACTCTTTAGTGAGATTGAGTAGGAAAGAAACCAAGTCAAGATCATTCACCATATATCTTTCTTTCCATATCAATCCTTATGGAATCCTATCTCAATATCTGTTGTTCATCAATGTTGAGTAATCAACTATTGATTCACCAATTCTTAAACTATCAATTCTTGATCTATCAACTCTTGTCTTTATCATAACAATCACTCTAAGTCCTTAGAGAATGAAGTAAGAAGAGGTAGATGGTAATGCTAGTATTAGATATCATCTATAGGATGGGAGGGATTGAAGGAAATCAAATCAATATGGTAACAAAGAAGATTACAAGGATGAATCCCGAAGATAGATACCAAGGAGTAATCCTATTGGATTAAGTAAGCATAGTCCATGAATAGCACCCCTTAATCTAATAGAGATACTAAGAAGATAATTTCAATACAACTGTAATGTTGTATTGATGAAGCCTTAATTAGCCAACTGGAAACCTTAACCATAAAAGGATCAAAGAATTCCAATGATCATGCCCTACTCACCAAGATTGAATGCTTATATCATGTATAAGTAACATTGGTGGATAGAACATGATTGAAACCTAGTATAGATATGTTATCCTAGGTTATCCATTATAGGTCACGTTAATATAATGTGAGGTTGGAGTATTTGATACTAGAGTTAAGTAGAGACAAGATAGTATAATTAAGATGATGTTAGAGCAACATTGGATTAAAGAAGTAGTATTTTCCTCTTTGGCAATACTAGCAGTTGAGATGAAGTAGGATTTGATGTATACATCTATTGAAGTGATATTAGTGAAGGATGATAAAGGAAGAGCATGAATGGAAGTATCTGTAAACATTTGTTAGATTGGAGGTTATCAGCAGTAGAGTAGTAGATATAACCAAGTCTGGATAGGTGAAGATTATGAAAATCTTTAGTGTCAAGCTCATTGGATTTATCAATGGGTTCAGAAGAATAAAAGGTGGATAAGAATATTCTTGTGAAGTAAATCTCATCATGTTAACACATGATGATGGATATGAAGGAGTAGTATATCTAGGAAAGGTATTTCTTAATTAAAAGTCCAGGATTGTGAATTATGGAAGATAGGAATTTTGGGTAAACATTAAACCCTAAATCTTTAATCAAATATAGTATCCATTTTATCTGAGTGATTTATCATCCTATTTCCACAATGTCTTATAGGAATAATTTCCTATAGCAAATCACTCAAATATATCTTTGACACTTTCAAACCTTTAAATCATGTGTATCACATAATTGTAAACTACTATAAACCATTATTCCCAATATTATATCCATATATTAAATCACACTTAAGCAAGTAGTGAATAACTAGTTCCAAGAAAAGAATTATGCATATTCAAAATAAGAAGGGTGATTAGGATTCACCTGTTATTAGATTTTGAATAATAGAATTCACCATATAAAGATTTCCTTAATATTATGAGTTAATGAGAATAAAATCTCATTAGTTAATAGTAAGGCATTCTATAATAAGTTTGTGGATATTATCTCAATTAAATTCAAATAAAAGCCCTCACAGATAATAATAGGAAAAATATATATATAAAGAAAATGAAGAAAATATAACAATAGATAATAAAAGTTCACAATTTGATTTATAATAACTTTATTGTTGCTGCAAGTATTCAGCAAATAAATTCCATAAAGAAAAGTTCAAAGCAAATATTAAAATACAAATCTAGAAACAAAAACCCTAAAACCCTAATTCTTATTTATTCCATTCAATAAATAATTTTTGATATAATTGTGAGCATTGAAAATATCAACATGATTAGAGTAATCAATCAGTATAGTTATCCTTGGAATATTTAAAATATTATACAAAAGAATTATGGTATTTAAAACCTTGAAGAAATTTGAATTGAAAACAAATTATTAAAAACAGAAAATAGAAATGAAATAATAAAAAGTTTCTGCTTAATAAAAAAGGAGCCATAGCAGTAATGTCCCACAGCCCACTTCCTCACGTAATTAACTACCGCTCACGCGCGTTCCACCGAAGCCCAGTAGTAGCCCATCAACTGACCCGATCTGTTTTTTCTCTAGCTGACGAGTGGGGCCGTGGAGGGACTGCGGAGCAAATCAGAAGAACGCCAGGGGTTTTTCCACAAAACGCCATCGTCGTCTTCCTCGACAACTGGAAGCAGCTCGCTGGCGAGTGCTCTGCCGTACGCCGCCGTTGCTCCGCGATTCGTGCTGTCGCCGACGTCACTCGGGAGGATAAGAACACCACCGCGACGCCTTATCACCTTCATCCTCTCCCACTCGCCCGCTCTCTTCTCCTCTGCTCTCCTGCCGCAACTGAACCCTAGCTTCAGACGCTCCGGTGTTCCCGATGCCTCCGGCCGTCCCGAACCTCGCCGTGATGCTAGGGAGCTCCGCCTCATTCATCTCCGTCGACCGCCCCGAAGCGTGCAAGCATGCGAGGTCTCCACTGCCGCAATTCAACCCTAGTTCCCCGCCTCCGGCCGTCGCGCTCGCCATTGATTCCGGCCACCTCGCTCCTTAATGACCCCTTTGTCTGCCTCGTGGTGAGCTCCTGGTCCTTAGGTACCTCCCCTTTGCCTTCCTCTTTTTCTCTACTGATCCCGCGCCGAGCAACTGTCGCCACCGTCACCATTCGCGGTCACTGGCCACGCTCGGGCGACAAAAAAATGGCGGCACCGCCACTGTAGGGTTCCTGGCGATGCCCTCTTTCCTTTAAACACAACCACATCCCTGCGTGTGCACTGAATTGGAGGATCGATCATCGATCTGTGGTGTTCATCTTCGGATGACATCACCATGACATCATGACCGCATCATCCCCTGCCACGTCAGCGTGTTGGACTTAGTCCACTACTCACATGGAATATGACGTGGTCACTGGCCCACTGGTCAGTGACCGTGGGTAGGTTTGGATTAGGTACAAAATGACTTTTCTGTTTAGGAATTAGGTAAAACAATATTAATTCCAATATAAATAAAATGATTAAATCTTGTTTCATTAATAACTTTTGTTTTATATATCAGAAAAATGTGTATGATATATGAAAATTTGTAGAAAAATAAAATCTATAACTTAAAACTATTATTAAACATTATTATATTAACCATTTAAATAATTATTATTTAATAAAGGTTTTATAAATAATAAAACTTTGAAAATTCATATTTTAATAATGGTAAATGTTAAAAATATAAATAAAATACCAAAAACCTTAGAAAAATAAGAATTATAATTTAAAACTATAATCATGCATTATTATTCCACTCAATTAAATGTTTATTATTTATTAAGTCTTTATAAAGTAATAAGTAATAAGTATTATAAATTAGCCAATTGAGTCTAATAAATAGTATTAGTCTTAAATATTTATAATATAAAGTCAAAATGGTTTAACACATTTTAAATACAATTTTATTGAATTATCCTTCGACCATAAGTGTAGATTATTTTATAAAATGATCCTTATCTATTATAAAATATCCAAGAATAATTTGTAGTGAAATAAAACTTATTCCAATACTTCAACTACAAATTATAAGCAAACCAAAACACTATATTGAATCCATAAGTAGTTAAGTAATATTATTTCCTTGTTTATAAACTATAACCTCTCATCCATAAAAAGGAAAATGATTCTATCCCATTATAGGATTGGGAAACCACTACTCAAATAGAAGCAATGCCATGCTTAAATAACTTTAAGAAACCTTATAAAGTACACAAGGTACACATAACATAAGCAATATACTCTAAGTCCATCTATGTCTTTAAAGTTAACTTTAGTCTATAGTACTTTAAATAATGCTAAAGACTTTATTATATGCTTTATAGTTAACTTTGGTCTGTTAAAATTAAGTTAAAGCATCTCAAGTCCAAAATATTCAAGCAAGCACAAACAACATCGACCACATTTGATTAATCACAAAGATTGCTTAGACCTTAGAAAAGAAATCTTTTCTTCAAATGTTATTCTTTTTGCCACTTCAAACATCAAATGACAATTAATAATAATCACATTACATTAAGCTTTACTTGTATACCTAGGATTGTTAACACTTAAGTTCCTTATAAATGTCATTACTTGCAAAGTAAAACTTGAAAATAAGATAACTCTCATATAAGCAGTCCTTGAGTAGCACATCTCATTAGTATATCTTATTGTTGTATGCCATTATATTTACATGTTGTTTCACATATACTCACAAGCCTTAATAAGAAGCACAAGTATAAAACTTATCTAAAAGGACAACACATTCTAAAGTAACCATTTCTAGTATCCAAACCCTAGATCAACGCTATTCACGGGATTCGAGTTTACGAAATTGCATTACATTACTTATGCATAGTAGCATATTGCTTCTTTAAACATTAGTCCTTACCGGACCAATGATGCTGATTTCAGATATTGGATCTTTTATATTGTCTTGAAGACCGTGAGTGCATAATCTTGCAATCACAAAAGGCAAGTTCACACTTGCTCATGTCCTTTGATTATTTTTTGTAAAGTATTTTGCAAATCCAGTGTTGTCATCACCTGCATTTGAAAAGGTCAGAAAACACTATTTTTGATAATAATGTGAACTATTGGTTACTGATCCAGGGTGATCAGCTAATCTATTAAATCTGGCAGTTGGAATACCACTGTTCAGGACTATATCACCTAGGATTTAACAACCAATGTCGCCAGTGATTCTTGCGCCATATATTACCCGTTGACCATGAGATTTGAAATGGGACAGAGAAGTCAGTTGTATCTTCTTCCTCTCGCATGTAGCCGGATGTGCAGGTCGTGGCTGTTATCACTCGTAGCGTGCATATTAATTGGTAATTCATAGAGGATATGCAGCATATGGGTGGGAACCCTCAACGTAGCACGATAGTTCTGGCATCTAACGGTATGTACAAACCATTGCCGTAATTCAATATGTGGGCATGGTGTACACCAAGGAGGCATGCGAGGTTGCGAAGGGGGCAGTGATTGGCTTGGATCTTAGGTTGGGCCTCAAACCAAGGAAGTTTTAACGGGAACATAATCCCGACCGTGCAACAAATCCTAAGGTCTCTCATGGGTAAAGTGACGCACCTCTGCAGAGTGTAAGAACTGTAACTTGTTACTCCCTGTTCCGGGAAGGAGCTGCGAACACGGCGGGAAAGAAACTCCATGAAAGTTCTGGTAAACCCGTGAAGGCTTATGGACATAGCTTTTTAGAATAAAATAAACCTTTGAAGAAATGTTTGTGAAAACTTGCATTGCCTATGACCTATGGTCTATGGATGTAGATATAGTGCATCAAACACTCCTTTTCTATTGAGCTTGCTGAGTACGCTCGTACTCAAAGTATCTTCTTAACCCTTGCTAGATTCTAAAGCCATTAAGACAACGTCTACATCAAGTTATGCTCCAGGAATCATCATCAAAAGCTAAAGCTCTTCAAGGAAGTCAACATATACATCAACTCAAGCGAAGACGCAGTTACTGATTAGATAGTAATATAATCTCTAGCCATAGAACCTATTTCTGTAGGGTATTGCAATAGCAGCAAAGCCAGACCATTAGTTAAAGTACTAGTCTTAATAGTTTGATAGTGTTTGAGTTGTTTATTTCTGATTCTTCTTTGTAAGAAGTTTCTTTCTCTCTCTTTAACCTAGAGTGTTCTCTGGATCTTGTGTAAAGAGTTGAGTTGTAACCTATAGTCATGTCTTGGACCTGCTGTGTTTCTGTTGTACCACTCCGAGGGATATAATACTAGTGAACGGTGTTTCATTGGTGTTATGTCAATGACTATAGTGTACTACATCATGAAGTGGTATGCTGGGTCACCACAGTTGGTATCGGAGCATATGCTTTGACCTTGGGATTAAAACCCTTTTACAAAGATCTGTAGGTTGGATAGTGACTATAGGAGCCATCTTATCTAAACCCAATATTCTTATGACTTGTAATGAGTATCCACTTGAGGATAACCTTGTCACACTTAAGTTTGATGCTTTGGTCATCTTTCTAAAAAGTCTTTATCCATATTTTCTCAGTATAGTGTTATTTAAGTGTCTTCCGAAGGAGACATAACCCACCAAGATACTGTAGGACAGTGTAAGACATGAATTGAAGTAGTCTTAATGGTGTAGCCTAACCCTAGAATTTAAGTAAGACAATGGAATCTTATGGTTAGTTGATAATCAAAGACAACATGATGAATATCATCAGGAGAAATGTTGATGTAATGAGTAGTAATCATGTGGGATTCACTTGAGAATTCTACGTGATGAAGTGCAATTATGTTATAACTTAATAATAGTGTAGTGAGAAGTAAAGTTATCATGGTTAGATTAGCTCTTAAATCATGATCAAGAGGCAAAACATAATAAGATCATGGTGAGATTAGCTCCGAAACCATGATGTAAGTTTAAGTATGACAAATACTTAGTGAGTTATCTTGGAGTAGAAGTATGAAAATACCATTGTAGAGCTATGATAGAAGTTTTAGGTGGTAAAAATTTCTAATAATCTTTGGTTTAAGTTAGCAAATAGAATCTGAATAGTCATTTGGAGTGACCATGTGAGGTTAGCTACTAATAAATGATAGGTTGGTTATATTATCCATTCCAAGAGCGAGACTAAAGGTTAGCCAAAACCAAATTGAGACCACTTGGTTTGAAATTATCCCATTGCAAATTGAGCAATTTGGGTAAATGTCAAGACAAAGAATAGTTAAACCATTTAAGTGCTAAGTATCACAATGTAAACCTATATGAGGAGGTGTCATATACTACACAACTAAGCCTGAATTCTAGAGATATTATACTCAACTACTATATTTTGGGCTTAGAATATTGTGTGTCATATGTACCACATTTGAATTTATTTGTTTTTCTTGGATCTTCTTGATTGACTAGATATGTACATGAAGTTTGACTTGGTGTGCAAATGCATGTTGCGACATCCAGTTACTACTTGATGTTATAGACCTAGATAGGAATGGGAATTCGTGTAAGGGAGTGACGAGTTCCAAAGATCAAGATGAAGACTTACATGAAGAATGAAGCAAAGAGTAAGGAGTATCAACACAATTTGAAGGATGGATCAAGTTTAGATCATTGCTAATGTTGGAGATATGCCCAAGAGGCAATAATAAAGTGGTTATTATCATATCTTCATACTTATGATAAATGTTTACATACCATGCTATAATTGTATTAACCGGAAACATTAATACTTGTGTGATTTGTAAACATAAAAGAGTCCCTAGTAAAGCCTCTTGTTAAACTAGCTTGTTGGTTAATATATGATCATGGTTTCCTGATCATGAACATAGAGATGTTATTAACAACAGGGTCATATCATTAGGAGAATGATGTGATGTACATACTCCTATAGTTAAGCGTAGCATAAAGATCAAGTCATTTAATATACTCTGGGCCCTCTCGGTGGAATGTCATCCAATTAGATTGCAAGCATGTGACTGGCTCACAAGGGATCACATATCACGGGAACGAGAAAAGAGTACTTATCGGTAACGAGGTTGAACTAGGTATGCAGAGATACCGACGATCGAAACCTCGGATAAGTAAACTATCGTGAGACAAAGGGAAATTGGTATCATATGTAAGTGGTTCATTCGATTGCAAAGTAATCGTAGAAATATGTGGGAGCCATATGAATTTCCAGATTCCTCTATTGGTTATTGATCGGAGAAGTGTCTCGGTCATGTCCGCATAATTCACGAACCGTACGGAGACACACTTAAGGATTCGATGTTGTTGAGTAGTTACGGAATGATGAGTAAGAGACCGAATGTTGTTCGGAGTCTCGGATGGGATCCGGGATATCACGAGGAGATCCTGAATAGTCCGCAGAATAAGATTCATATAAGGAAAGTCATGTTTCGGAGTTGGGGAATGATTCCGGTGTTTTCACCAGGAATGTTCTAGAAGGGTCCGGAAGGTCCGGCACTCCAGAGGGGAAAGGTACATGAATGTGTCATGACAATGTGGAATGGTTGCATCATGTACTAGGTCACTTGGCTAGGCAAAATAAAGAGAAGAAATCAAATCGTAGTTTGAAAGTCAAACGCCAATTTGAAAAAGTCAAATCTCAAGTTTGCTTGGTGGAGGGAGAGTAGGAAACCTACTTGGGGAGGAAGTCCCACTCCCTCCCACCCGCCGGCCATGAGGAGGAGTTGGAGGAGGACTCCCTCCTCCCCAAACCGCCTCTCCCCTCCTATATAAGGAGGGGTAGGGCGCCCCCTCTCCCTACACCCAAACCCTAGCCCTTGGCGCCACCACCACCAAGTGTTGCCGCCGCCTATGTCTCCTCTTCTATCCGACTTGGGGCAAACCCTAGCTTTTCCTAGCCGCCGGCCAAGCTCACCCCTTGGTGCCTTTAAACCCTAGATCGCCAAGGCCTCTCTCATACTCCACCATACTCGCTCCGTCTTAAGGCGAAGCCCTGCGAGATCTCCGCTTTACTTCCTACACCACGCCGTCGTGCAGCCGGAATCACGAGGAGAGTGCTACAACCTCCGCTGCCTGCTGGAACAAGGGAGAGGAAGGTCTTCATCGAGTACCGAACGTGTGACCGACTGCGGAAGCGCTGCCGGAACACAGTGCCGGAAGGATCGTCTACGCGATCTTGAGATCGGCAAGTGCGCGACTACATCACCCACGAGAATCTGCTCTCGTTAACCGCTTTGGATCTTCGAGGGTTAGTATTCTATCGACTCGTTGCTACAATCTAGTAGATAGATCTTGGCTTGATCATAGATTAGATCTTGATTATGTGTTCATGCGGTAGAATTTTTTTGTTTTCCATGCTACAAACCCATACAGCTAAATAGCAATAAGAAGGAAGTTTAGTGTAGAAAATATATGGAGCAACAAGAAGTAATAAACTGAAAGTTCATTCAAACTAGGTAATGTTGCTAAGAAGTTAATAAAGTAATTGTACCAAGTTCATGGAAGTATCATGAATAAGTGCAAAGAAGAAGTTTTGGAACCAAAGTGGTATTTAAGCTCTGACAGTTCAGAGAGAATGCCATAAGGATGTTGGAAACCGTAGGGTAATACCTACAACCTAGGATGATCCGCAGCCGGTATTTGATCCAAAGTTGGTATCTTGTCCGCAGCCGGTGATGGTTGACATAGTTAACCAGATCATATTAATTGTTGCATAAAGAGCATAAAACTTGGCTTAAGCTAAGTAAGACCTAAAGGAGTATAAAACTTAAGTGACTCTTCGCAAAAATTGACCTGTCAAAGCGAAAATGTCCAAATGGTAAGTAAGTCAAATAATGCTCAAAGATTCACTTCGGAGATCCACAATTGTGTGGATATACCGTATAATCTTTCATGAGAACCCAAGTAGGTATAAAGTAAGCTAGACAAAGACATACATCCTAATTATAAAGCCAATAAATATTAAATAGACAATTTGAAGACTATTAGTAAACCCTAAGGGGGAGAGTAAACATTAGAAAGTAAAGTAATATTATTTGACTTTCTGAATAAAGGTTGGAGATGAAATAGTAACCTATTACAACATTAAGCCTTAATTTCATAAGGTGAAAAGGATCCATCATTGTAAAGTACTTTCGGAAGTATGTATGGATGAAACATTGAAGTATACTTAAAGGTAGTAGTACTCAAACCTTGAGGTAACTAATAAGTGGAAGTTGAAGAAGTACTGTAGGTAATAACAAAAGATTGTCTAAAATCTTGATAAAGTAAAAGCTTGAAGGTGGTAGAATAGACTAATTCCAACAGACTCATTCTAAAAGAAACAACCCTTATGTAACCCTTAAGAAGAAATAAAACACATCCAATTAGGCATGTATAAAGGAACAAGAAATTCCAATGGGTGTGGACTAAATGAGTTCAAATTCCATTTTGGAAGGATTACCAGTACAACTCATACAGTGATAAATCAAAGACTATTCTTTTAGCTTCAATTATTGTCTAATAGAATTTAAAAATCATGTTTAGTGAGACTTCCTAGACCTTGTATAGAATAAAAAGAAAGTTTGATGATCAAGTAAAGGAGTTGGATTAGGATAACTAATTAGGAAAAGGAACTAGATAAGAGACATCAATTAAATAATTGTATAATAAAGAAATATTCCTAAGGGATTAAAGAAAAAGGAACTTTGGGTATTGGAGACAACAAGTTGGAGATTGTTGAGTATGATGAGGATTCAAGGAAAAGATTTGGATATGGGATATTACAATTATTCCCATTGAGGTTACCAGGGAGTTGAGACATATTGTAATCATTGCAAGACAATTACTTACTCCAAAACATGAGAGTATGCGAACTTCTAGGACAAAGTTTATTTTTAGGGGGAGAGTCTGTAACATCCCAGCATTAGAGCTTAGAAATAAGCAGAACACAGATGTGTGCATTGCATTCATGCATTGAAAATCCGAATAATTTTCGCGCTTTTAAATAAAAACTTGTCAAAGTGATTGAAGCTTCTCTTAACTTGATGGAATTGAAGTAGATCATCAAGTTGACTGTGATAAGTTTCAATATGACCTTTGCTAAAACCTTATTTTGGGTAAGGGAGATTTGATCTAAGGGTAGATCAAATGTAATAAAAGTTAAAACCCTAATACATTACTTAATGGTTATATATGATCCTTAAGTAATCATATCGCAGTATTCATTACACACTCATGAATACCAAGTTATAAACATAACTTAAGTAATAGGAATGGAACAACTAAATCTTGATGTATCTTAATCTCATCTATTTATACCATGAGTATCATGGTAATACCTATCCTTAACTCTTTAGTGAGATTGAGTAGGAAAGAAACCAAGTCAAGATCATTCACCATATATCTTTCTTTCCATATCAATCCTTATGGAATCCTATCGCAATATCTGTTGTTCATGAATGTTGAGTAATCAACTATTGATTTACCAATTCTTAAACTATTAATTCTTGATCTATCAACTCTTGTATTTATCATAACAATCACTCTAAGTCCTTAGAGAATGAAGTAAGAAGAGGTAGATGGTAATGCTAGTATTATATATCATCTATAGGATGGGAGTGATTAAAGGAAATCAAATCAATATGGTAACAAAGAAGATTACAAGGATGAATCCTGAAGATAGATACCAAGGAGTAATCCTATTGGATTAAGTAAGCATAGTCCATGAATAGCATCCGTTAATCCAATAGAGATACTAAGAAGATAATTTCAATACAACTGTAATGTTGTATTGATGAAGCCTTAATTAGCCAACTGGAAACCTTAACCATAAAAGGATCAAAGAATTCCAATGATCATGCCCTACTCACCAAGATTGAATGCTTATATCATGTATAAGTAACATTGGTGGATAGAACATGATTGAAACCTAGTATAGATATGTTATCCTAGGTTATCCATTACAGGTCACGTTAAATATAATGTGAGGTTGGAGTATTTGTTACTAGAGTTAAGTAGAGACAAGATAGTATGATTAAGATGATGTTAGAGCAACATTGGATTAAAGAAGTAGTATTTTCCTCTTTGGAAATACTAGCACTTGAGGTGAAGTAGGATTTGATGTATACATCTATTGAAGTGATATTAGTGAAGGATGATAAAGGAAGAGCATGAACGGAAGTATCTGTAAACATTTGTTAGATTGGAGGTTATCAGCAGTAGAGTAGTAGATATAAGCAAGTCTGGATAGGTGAAGATTATGGAATTCTTTAGTGTCAAGCTCATTGGATTTATCAATGGGTTCAGAAGAATAAAAGGTGGATAAGAATATTCTTGTGAAGTAAAGCTCATCATGTTAATACATGATGAAGGATATGAAGGAGTAGTATATCTAGGAAAGGAATTCCTTAATTAAAAGTCTAGGATTGTGAATTATGGAAGATAGGAATTTTGGGTACACATTAAACCCTAAATCTTTAACCAAATATAGTATCCATTTTATCTGAGTGATTTATCATCCTATTTCCACAATGTCTTATAGGAATAATTTCCTATAGCAAATCACTCAAATATATCTTTGACACTTTAAAACCTTTATATTATGTGTATCACATAATTGTAAACTATTATAAACCATTATGCCCAATATTATATCCATATATTAAATCACACTTAAGCAAGTAGTGAATAACTAGTTCCAAGAAAAGAATTATGCATATTCAAAATAAGAAGGGTGATTAGGATTCACCTGTTATTAGATTTTGAATAATAGAATTCACCATATAAAGATTTCCTTAATATTATGAGTTAATGAGAATAAAATCTCATTAGTTAATAGTAAGGCATTCTATAATAAGTTTGTGGATATTAGCTCAATTAAATTCAAACCAAAATCCCTCACAGATAATAATAGGAAAAATATACATAAAACGAAAATGAAGAAAATATAACAATAGATAATAAAATTTCACAAATTGATTTATAATAACTTTATTATTGCTGCAAGTATCCAGCAAATAAATTCCATAAATAAAAGTTCAAAGCAAATATTAAAATACAAATCTAGAAACAAAAACCCTAAAACCCTAATTCTTATTTATTCCATTCAATAAATAATTTTTGATATAATTGTGAGCATTGAAAAATATCAACATGAGTAATCAATCAGTATAGTTATCCTTGGAATATTTAAAATATTATACAAAAAAATTATGGTATTTAAAACCTTGAAGAAATTTGAATTGAAAACAAATTATTAAAAATAGAAAATAGAAATGAAATAATAAAAAGTTTCTGCTTAATAAAAAAGGAGCCAGAGCAGTAATGGCCCACGGCCCACTTCCTCACGGAATTAACTACCGCTCACGCGCGTTCCACCGAAGCCCAGTAGTAGCCCATCAAATGGCCCGATCTGTTTTTTGTCTAGCTGACGAGTGGGGCCGTGGAGGGACTGCGGAGCAAATCAGAAGAACACCAGGGGTTTTTCCACAAAACGCCATCGTCGTCTTCCTCGACGACTGGAAGCAGCTCGCTGGCGAGTGCTCCGCCGTATGCCGCTGTTGCTCCGCGAGTCATGTTGTTTCCGACGTCACTCGGGAGGATAAGAACACCACCGCGACGCCTTCGGACCCTAGCTTCAGATGCTCCGGTGTTCCCGAGGCCTTCGGCCGTCCCGAACGTCGCCGTGATGCTAGGGAGATATGCCTCGTTCATCTCCGTCGATCGCCCCGAAGCGTGCAAGCAGGCGAGGTCTCCACTGCCGCAATTCAACCCTCGTTCCCCGCCTCCGTCCGTCGCGCTCGCCATCGATTCCGGCCACCTCGCTCCTCAACGACCCCTCTGTCCGCCTCATTGTGAGCTCCTGGTCCTTAGGGACCTCCCCTTTGCCTTCCTCCTTTTCTCTACTAAGCCCGCGTCGAGCAACTGTCACCACCGTCACCGTTCGTCATCACTGGCCGCGCTCGGGCGGCCAAAAAATGGCAGTGCCGCCATTGTAGGGTTCCTGGCGATGCCCTCTTTCCTTTAAACACAACCACAACCCCGCGTGTGCACTGAATTGGAGGATCGATCATCGATCTATGGTGTTCATCTTCGGATGACATCACCGTGACATCATGACCGCATCATCCCCCGCCACGTCAGCGTGTTGGACTTAGTCCACTACTCGCATGGAATATGACGTGGTCACTGGCCCACTGGTCAGTGACCGTAGGTAGGTTTGGCTTAGGTACAAAATGACTTTTGTGTTTAGGAATTAGGTAAAACAATATGAATTCCAATATAAATAAAATGATTAAATCTTGTTTCATTAATAACTTTTGTTTTATATATCAGAAAATGTGTATGATATATGAAAATTTGTAGAAAAATAAAATCTATAACTTAAAACTATTATTAAACATTATTATATTAACCATTTAAATAATTATATTTAATAAAGGTTTTATAAATAATAAAACTTTGAAAATTCATATTTTAATAATGGTAAATGTTAAAAATATAAATAAAATACCAAAAACCTTAGAAAAATAAGAATTATAATTTAAAACTATAATCATGCATTATTATTCCACTCAATTAAATGTTTATTATTTATTAAGTCTTTATAAAGTAATAAGTAATAAGTATTATAAATTAGCCAATTGAGTCTAATAAATAGTATTAGTCTTAAATATTTATAATATAAAGTCAAAATGCTTTAGCACATTTTAAATACAATTTTATTGAATTATCCTTCGACCATAAGTGTAGATTATTTTATAAAAGGATCCTTATCTATTATAAAATATCCAAGAATAATTTGTAGTGAAATAAAACTTATTCGAATACTTTAACTACAAATTATAAGCAAACCAAAACACTATATTGAATCCATAAGTAGTTAAGTAATATTATTTCCTTATTTATAAACTATAACCACTCATCCATAAAAAGGAAAATGATTCTATCCCATTATAGGATTGGGAAACCACTACTCAAATAGAAGCAATGCCATGCTTAAATAACTTTAAGAAACCTTATGAAGTACACAAGGTACAAATAACATAAGCAATATACTCTAAGTCCATCTATGTCTTTAAAGTTAACTTTAGTATATAGTACTTTAAATAATTCTAAAGACTTTATTATATGCTTTATAGTTAACTTTGGTCTGTTAAAATTAAGTTAAAGCATCTCAAGTCCAAAATATTCAAACAAGCACAAACAACATCGACCACATTTGATTAACCACAAAGATTGCTTAGACCTTAGAAAATAAATCTTTTCTTCAAATGTTATTCTTTTTGCCACTTCAAACATCAAATGCCAATTAATAATAATCACATTACATTAAGCTTTACTTATATACCTAGGATTGTTAACACTTAAGTTCCTTATAAATGTCATTACTTGCAAAGTAAAACTTGAAAATAAGATAACTCTCATATAAGCAGTCCTTGAGTAGCACATCTCATTAGTATATCTTATTGTTGTATGCCATTATGTTTACATGTTGTTTCACACATACTCACAAGCCTTAATAAGAAGCGCAAGTATAAAACTTATCTAAAAGGACAACACATTCTAAAGTAACCATTTCTAGTATCCAAACCCTAGATCAACGCTATTCCTGGGATTCGAGTTTACGAAATTGCATTACATTACTTATACATAATAGCATCTTGCTTCTTTAAACATTAGTCCTTACCGGACCAATGATGCTGATTTCAGATATTGGATCTTTTATATTGTCTTGAAAACCGTGAGTGCATAATCTTGCAATCACAAAAGGCAAGTTCACACTTGCTCATGTCCTTTGATTATTTTTTGTAAAGTATTTTGCAAATCCAGTGTTGTCATCACCTGCATTTGAAAAAGATCAGAAAACACTATTTTTGGTAATAATGTGAACTATTGGTTACTGATTCAGGGTGATCAACTAATCTATTAAATCTGGCAGTTGGAATACCACTGTTCAGGACTATATCACCTAGGATTTAACAACCAATGTCGCCAATGATTCTTGCGCCGTATATTACGCGTTAACCATGAGATTTGGAATGGGACAGAGAAGTCAGCTGTATCTTCTTCCTCTCGCATGTAGCCGGATGTGCAGGTCGTGGCTGTTATCACTCGTAGCGTGCATATTAATTGGTAATTCGTAGAGGATATGCAGCATATGGGTGAGAACCCTCAACGTCCCACAATAGTTCTGGCATCTAACGGTCTGTACAAACCATTATTGTAATTCAATATGTGGGCATGGTGTACACCAAGGAGGCATGCGAGGTCACGAAGGGGGCAGTGATTGGCTTGGATCTTAGGTTGGGCCTCAAACCAAGGAAGTTTGAATGGGAACATAATCTCGGCCGTGCAACAAAGCCTAAGGTCTCTCATGGGTAAAGTGACGCCCTTTGCAGAGTGTAAGAACTGTAACTTGTTACTCCCTGTTCCGAGAAGGAGCTGCGAACGCGGAGGGAAAGGAACTCCATGAAAGTTCTGGTAAACCCGTGAAGGCTGACGGACATAGCTTTTCAGAATAAAAGCAACCATTGAAGAAATGTTTACGAAAGCTTGCATTGCCTACGACCTACGGTTTGTGGCTGTAGATATAGTGCATCAAACACTCCTTTTATAGTGAACTTGATGAGTACGCTCGTACTCAAAGTATCTTCTTAACCCTTGCTAGATTCTGAAGCCATTAAGACGACTTCTACATCAAGTTATGCTCCGGGAATCATCATCAAAAGCTAAAGCTCTTCAAGGAAGTCAAGGAAGTCAACATATACATCAACTCAAGCAAAGACGAAGTTACTGATTAGATAGTAATATAATCTCTAGCCATAGAACCTATTTATGTAGGGTATTGCAATAGCAGCAATGCCAGACCATTAGTTAAAGTACTAGTCTTAATAGTTTGATAGTGTTTGAGTTGTTTATTTCCGATTCTTCTTTGTAAGAAGTTTCTTTCTCTCTCTTTAACCTAGAGTGTTCTCTGGATCTTGTGTAAAGAGTTGAGTTGTAACCTATAGTCATGTCTTGGACCTGCTGTGTTTCTGTCGTACCACTCTAAGGTATATAATACTAGTGAACGGTGTTTCATTGGTGTTATGTCAATGACTATAGTGTATTACATCATGCAGTGGTATGTTGGGTCACCGAAATTACTAGTCATAGATGTAGTTGGATGGCGGTTTATGTATCTTGTTGTATTGCCCAATCAAATCTCATAGGATCATGAATGTCTAGTATTGCATTGTTATGCCTTGCTCTCTCCTGTCAATTGCCCTGCTATAATTTGTTTACCCAGCATGACATGTTGTTTATCTTAAGGAGAACACCTCTAGTGAACTATGGACCCCGGTCCAATCCTTACCATTGATACATCTTCCACTGTTACTGTTTACTTTCTGCAAACCACCATTACCTTCCACGCCATACAGTTAATCTTTTGTTTTCAGCAAACCGGTGAGATTGATAACCTCACTGTTCGTTGGGGCAAAGTCTTCAGTTTGTGTTGTGCAGGTTTCCAAGTTGATAGCAACACCTTTGAGTCATTTCCTTCCTCCTACCAATTCTATAACCTTGGTTTTCTTACTGAGGGAAAAACTTGCTGTTGTACTCATCATACCTTCCTCCTGGGGTCTTCCAACGAAACTCTACAGTGATCTGAGCCGCATCAAGCCTTTTCTGGTGCCATTACCGGGGAGGCTAATGACGACTTCACAAGGGGAGTCCTTCACAACCTTTCTATTTACTTTGTTTTTGTTTTTCTTAGTTTCTTTTGCCTTGTTTTGTTTGCCTCTTTTTATCAAAAACTCAAAAAAAATAGTTTCGATTGGTTTGCTTTCTTTTATCAAAAACACACACAAAAAAATAGTTCCTACTTTAGTTGCTACCATGTGATGACCCACAAGTATAGGGGGTGTATCGTAGTACTTTCGATAAATAGGAGTGTCGATCCCAACGAGGAGCAGAAGGTGTTGAACAGTGGTATGGAGCAGGAAATCCCTGTGAATACTTAGCAAACGGATTTTTAGTGGTTTTCTGACAAAGCAACAAAGCAAGGAGCAAGTAACACAAGTGACGAACAAATGGAGCAAGTGGCCCAATCCTTTCTTAACAAAGGACAAGCCAGTGGAAATACTTATAAGGACCAAACGTTATCGTGGACACATGGGAATTCTGTCAAGTGCTTTTGCTTCAAATAGCTAAGTACTCTTCTCTGGTGTTGTAAGTGTTGTGTGGGTGAACCTGTGCTAACATACTGCCCTTCCTAGGACTAATACATACTTGCGATTAAACCCCCTTGCAAACTTCCATAACTACAGGAAAGTAATTAAGATATAAATCTAACCACAACCTTAAACTCTGAGATCCTATGCTCCCTTGTGCAAAGGTGTCCTAATGGGGGTTCAGGTTTCTATCACTCCGGCAACCCCACAATTAGTATCCAAATACACAATGCATCCCCCTAGGCCCATAAATGGTGAAGTGTCATGTAGTCGACGTTCACACGACACCACTAGAAGAATAGCACCACAACTTAAATACTAAACCATTGAATAATAACTCATCACAGATTCACTACTAACAACATGACTTCTCCCATGTCCTCAAGAACTAAACAAACTACTCACAAGACATCATATGGATCAAGATCAAAGATGATATGGTAATGGATAACAATCTGAACATAAACAATAATCCAATGGTTCCACTCACAAGCATCAACTACAATGGTAATCAACACCGGGAAAGTTTCCCCTAATAAACTAAGCAATATCCAACACAACTGTTACATCGGGACGGAGTGGTGATGACGGTGTTGGTGGAGATGATGGTGTGGATGATGATGATGATCCCGATGAAGCCTAGCTTGATGACGGTGTTGATGGCGACGGTCTCCCCTCTCCGGGAAGAAATTCCCCCGACAGAAATCTGTCTGCCGGAGAGATCTTTCTCTCTCGGTGTTTTCCGCCCCCAGAGGCGGCGGAAATCTATCTGTGGTCGCCCCCTGAGGCTTAGGGTTTCGTAGGCAAGATATAGGCGAAGGGGCGGAGATGGAGGCCGGGCAGGTGGGCCACACCTTCCCTAGGCGCAGGGTCACCTGACCCTGCACCTAGGGGGTGTGGGCCCCCTGAGGCCCTTCTTCGTCCCTCCTTCTGGCTTCCTTCTTCCTCTGGTAAAATAATATGTTTCCATATTTTTCTGGTATTTTTCTGATCTTTGTGAAATTGCACCAAAACGCCTTCTTTTACATCAGAATCCAGACTCCGGCAGTCCATCCTCCAAGAATCATCCAACATGCATAAACAGAATAAAAGCCATAAGTAATACCTCATAATAAGACAAATATCAATGAATATAGGTAAATTATGATATAGAATGGTGATGCAAATTGGGAGTATCACCATGTCTGGTGCTGGTCCAATCACTGTGTCACCTATGGAAAGGATCTTTACTTTCAAACAAGAAAGTGAAGAGAATTTCAAAGAAGCTTGGTCTAGAATCTCCGATTTACAAGAAAAAACTGAGCCTAAGATGTGTCTAAGCCTAGTTATTAATAGTTTCTACCATGGTCTTGCTAATTGTTATAGATATGCTTTGGATGTTGTAGCTAGGAAAGATATTTTTCGATGTAATGAGAATGAAGCTTTGTATGCCATAAAGAAGTTGATTATAATTTATAATATGCCTAGAAAGTCTAATTCTTCCTTTATAAACATCTATGCTAGGTTGAACACTCTTGAGACCCGTACAGTTGCTTTGAAAGATTTCTATAAGATGCTTATAGAGCATCCAATAAATTCTGAACCTTCAAAATGGTTTCCTACCATAAAAGTTTATATAAACAGTGAAACTTTTGATGCTCGTTGTGATATCATGTCTGAATTTTGTCTTATGCCTAAAGATATCTATGAGTCTTTGAATCTTTGGGGACTTTCTGAAGGAGGAGAAGAAATATCTCTTACCAATAATACAACTTTATTACCCATTGTAATAGCTAAAGGTGTGTTTACAAAGATTTCAGGGAAAGTGGTGTCTACTGATTATCTTGTTATTGAATGTGTAGGAAAAGGACAAAAGATCCCTGCTGAAACACCTTGGAGAAATAATAGATATGGGAAAAGGCATTATGGATTTTGCTTCTCCAATAAGAAACCATATATTCCCTAAAGATAAGAAGAGAGGTAAGAAAGGTAGGAGCAAGAAAGTTGATGTTAATGCTTCTTCATTTGAAAATACTTGATTCTTGCTTCTTGTGCCTAACTTAAAGGCGTTAAAGAAAAGTACTTCTTGGGAGATAACCCAATAGTTTTCTTGAGTCTTGGAAGTTATTACTTCTGTAATAACCTCTCCTTATCCTTTTATTTGATTTTTGTGCCAAGAATAACCTCTAATGAGAGGGAAGTAAGATTTGGGGAGTTGCTGCCCCGAAACAGATTTTTGCGCTCCACTGTAAAAATTCTTGAAAAATCTCTGTAAGTCGGATTGACAACCTCACTGTTCGTTGGGGCAAAGTCTTGAGTTTGTGTTGTGCAGGTTTCCAAGTTGCTAGCAACACCTTTGAGTCGTTTCCCTCCTCCTACTGGTTCGATAACTTTGGTTTCTTACTGAGGGGAAAACTTGCTGCTGTACTCATCATACCTTCCTCTTGGGGTATCCCAACGAAGCTCTAAAGTGATCTGAGCCGCATCAACGACAACGAAATCTAGCAAGAGACCCAGCAGTGGACCCAGTCAGATGCCTGCAACATTGCGGCCGAGGCATTGTTTGGAAATGATGGCACTTCCATGGCCGAGGGGGTCACGGTCTCGTCGTTGTCCACTTCACTTGCGGCCTCAATTGTCAACGGCAAAAAGGTGAGCCAACAAACCGGGGATACACCCCCACTGAGGACAAGCTCCTATGCAAGGCATGGATGGATATTTCACAAGATCCACTATGCGGCGTTGAACAAAAGGTCTTTACCTATTGGAAAATGGTGGGCAGGTTCTTCCATGAGCATAGGAAATTCGAGAAGGACACCTTCTATAGAGATCGGAACGATCTCTCCCTATCCAAGCGGTGGGCACCATCCATGATGAGTGTATCAAGTTCCAAGGCTCCTACGAGATGGTGAAGAAAAGGAAAATAAGCGGCATGCAGCCGGTTGACATGGTGAAACCTCTTCCTCTCTATGTCGATGTCTTGCCTTTGCATTGAGCCATTGTTGGCATCCATATGTGTAGGTCATGAAAGAAATGGAGCACTTTAAGACGTGAATGATAACAAGGCCTTTGATACGTCGGAAACGTATATATAATTTTTGATGTTCCATGCTTGTTTAGTATCTACTTTGCTTTGCTTTGTCTACATTTTGAGGTGTTTTTATATGTTTTCTGGTACTAACCTATTAAAAAAATGCCACAGTTCCATTTGCTTGTTTTATTCTGGTTTTGGTTCCAGAAAGGCAGAAAATCAATATTCTCGAAATTGGATGGGACAAAAGCCAAAGTCAATATTTTATAGTGGGGAAGACGAAGCCAGAATACGAGACAGAGGGGAGCCACCAGGGGGCCACACCCCCTGGCCGTGCGGCTAGGCCCAGCCCGCGCCTGGGGGGTGCAGCCGCCCTGGCTGCCCACTGCCTCGCCTCTTCGCCTATAAAGACCCTTGATACACAAACCATAAGGACCCGATCAAGATTCCACGAAACTTTTTGTAGCCGCTGCTACCATCGTACCAAGATCAGGGGATCTGAAGCTCTTCCCGGCATCCTGCCGGAGGGGAGATCGTCCCGGAGTCCTTCTTCTTCATCATGCCAGACTCCGGTATGAAGTGTGACTAGTTCCACCTTGGACTACGGGTCCATGTAGTAGCTAGATGGTTGTATCTCCTCCTTTGTGCTACCATGTTTAGATCTTGTGAGCTCTGTTCATGATCAAGGTCATCTATTTGTAATCATGCATGTTGTGCTTGCGGGGATCCGATGGATATTGAGATTACTATGTCAGATTGATTAATGGTTTTGTCTTATTGATTATATCATGTCTGTGTTGTTTGTGATATTACATGATCTCCGTTTCTATTAGCTATCTTGGCCAAGTAGATGCTAGTGACTCCAAGAGGGGGTATTTATGCTCAATAGTGGGTTCATGCCTCTATTTAATCTAAGGGAAGTGCCAGAAATATCTAAGGTTGTAGATGTGTTGTTGCCACTAGGGACAAAACAACGGTCTCTTGTTCAGGGAACAAGTGGATTTCTTACCTTACACACTTTGCTTAAAGCAGTTATCTGTTGCTTGCAACTTAATACTGGAGGGGGTTCGGATGATAACCTGAAGGTGGATTACTAGTCATAGATGCAGTTGGATGGCGGTTTATGTATCTTGTTGTATTGCCCAATCGAATCTCATAGGATCATGAATGTCTAGTATTGCATTGTTATGCCTTGCTCAGTCCTGTCAATTCCCTGCTGTAATTTGTTTACCCAGCATGTCATGTTTGTTTATCTTAAGGAGAACACCTCTAGTGAACTATGGACCCCGGTCCAATCTTTACCATTGATACATCTTCCACTATCTTAAGGAGCCTTGATACGTTGGAAACGTATCTATCATTTTTTATGATCCATGCGTGTTTAGTATCTACTTTGCTTTACTTGTCTACACTTTGAGGTGCTTTTTACATGTTTTCTGGTACTAACCTATTAACAAGTTGCAACAGTGCCAGATGCCTATTTTCTGCTGTTTTTGGTTTCAGAAAAGTTAGTAAAGAAATATTCTCGGAATTGGACGGGACAAACGTCAAAGTCAATTACTTTCCGTGGGGAACAAGAAGTCCAGAGGGGAGACAAGGAAGCAGGACAGGGCAGCCAGACCCTCCCCCCCAGGCGCGACCAGGGGTGGGCCTGCGCCTGGCTAGGGTTTGGCCCCCCTGGTCGCCTCCTCGGCCTCCCCCTTCTCCTATAAGAAGCCCCTGATGCAGAAACCCTAAGCACCCGATCAAATATCCACAAAACCGTCTGCAGCCGCCGCCACCATCGTCCCTAGATCTAGGGGATTTGAAGTTCTTCCCGGCACCCTGCCGGAGGGGAGATCATCCCGTAGGCCTTCTCTCCGGTATGATGCGTGAGTAGTTCCACCTTGGACTATGGGTCCATGTAGTAGCTAGATGGTTGTATCTCCTCCTTTGTGCTTTCATGTATAGATCTTGTGAGCTCCGTTCATGATCAAGATCTAATCTATTTGTAATCATGCATGTTGTGTTTGCGGGGATCCGATGGATATTGAGATTACTATGTTGGTTTGATTAATGGTTTTGTCTTTATGATTCTATCATGTCTGTGTTGTTTGTGATCTTGCATGCTCTCTGTTGTTAGTAGCTATCTTGGCCAAGTAGTTGCTAGTGACTCCAAGAGGGGGTATTTATGCTCGATAGTGGGTTCATGCCTCTAGTTTCCAAGGGAAGTGACAATAATCTTTTCGGTTGTAGATGTGTTGTTGCTACTAGGGAGAAAACAACGGTCTCTTGTTCATGGAACATGTGGACTATTTACCTTACACACTTTGCTTAAAATAGTTGTCTGTTGCTTGCAACTTAATACTGGAGGGGGTTCAGATGATAACATGAAGGTGGACTTCTAGTCATAGATGCAGTTGGATGGAGGTCTATGTATCTTGTTGTATTGCCCAATCAAATCTCATAGGATCTTTCTAACTAGTAATTGCATTGTTATGCCTTGCTCAGTTCCTGTCAATTGCACTACTGTAATTTGTTTACCCTTCATGCCATGTTGTTTATCTAAGGAGAAAACCTCTAGTGAACTATGGACCCCGGTCCAATCTTTACCATCAATACATATTCCACTATTACTTGTTTACTTGCTGCAAACCATTACCTTCCACACCATACATTTAATCCTTTGTTATAGCAAAGCGGTGAGCTTGACAACCTCACTGATTTGTTGGGGCAAAGTCTTCAGTTTGTGTTGTGCAGGTCTCCGCGTTGCTTGCAACACCTGTGTAACGTTTCCTTCCTCATTCTGGTTCGATAACCTCAGTCTCTACTAAGGGAAAACTTGTTGTTGTGATGCTTCACACCTTGCTCTTGGGGTTCCCAACAAGACTCCACATCAAGCACCAAGTTCTCTGGCGCCACCAAGGAGTCATCAACAAGTTTTCTGGCGCCGTTGCCGGGGAGGCTAAGGACATCTTCACAAGGGGATTCCTCCACTTCCTTTCTCTTTTCTTTGTTTTTAGTTTGCTTAGTTTCGTTTGCTTGGTTTTGTTTGCCTCTTTTCAAAAACCCCCAAAAATAGTCTAGTTTGGTTTGCTTTCTTTATTCAAAAACACGAAAAAACAGTTCCTACCCTAGTTGCCACCTTGCTCTGGCTCACCATGTTGCTCCCCAAGTTCGCCCTGAAAGATCTTGCAATAGTTAGTGGCTCCATAATTGGGAAAGATAATATTGAAGAATTCTTTAATTATGTTAGCAAGCATGAGGATATTGAGGAAAAATATATAGCAGAGCTTGCTCCTAATTATGAGATTGCTGTAGCTTCTTTAGTTCATATGTTGGAGGCTAGGTTTGTTAGCCTTAACCCCTTCATACAATTTTTGTTCCTAAAACTAAAAGAAGAGAAGAATGCTAAAAAGAGGGAATTCATCCTTGAAACTTTATCAAAAGAATTCCATGATGTTGCTAGGGAATCCAAAAAGGTCTTTGAGCGTTTCAATATGCTAGGCTCAAGTGTAGATGTTGTGGGTATTTCTGATAAAACTAAGCCTAGAGAAGAATTTAAGATACCCATACCCTTTAAGCTTGTTGGAATGCATGAAGCCTTTGAAAAGAATTTTGATTGGATTGCTCCTGAAAATATTTTTGATGAAAGTAGTAGACCAAAGAGAGATGATAATGGATCCTCCAAAACCCATTTGGATGAGATACCTTTCATAGTTGAAGATTTTGTAAGTATGGATGTTAATGCTTCTTCATTCGAAAATACTTGATTCTTCTTGCTTCTTGTGTCTAACTTAACGGCGTTAAAGAAAAGTATTTGTTGGGAGATAACCCAATAGTTTCATTGAGTCTTGGAAGTTATTACTTCAGTAATGACATATCCTTATCCTTTTTGTTTGCTTTTTGTGTCAAGAATGACCTCTAATGAGAAGGAAGTAAGATTTGGAGAGTTGTTGTCCCGAAACAGATTTCTGTCCTCCACCAAAAAAATTCGTGAGGAGTCTCTGTAACTTGGAATGAGATAAATATTTACGAATAAATCCCCCAGTATGTTAGGTAACTTTTTTTAGTTCAAAACTTTTTGATTTGAGCAACAGAAGATGTTCGAAAAAATCGGTTTCTACCTTCTGGTCTGTTTTGACAGATTTCTGCCATTATTTGCATTTGCTTCTTATTGATTCCTTTTTGAGTTCTCTTTAGGTGAATTGAGATTTTTGAAGGAGTTACTATAGTATCTTGTGTTTTTAGTGAAAAGTATTTCTGTCCCAAAGCTTTGCCAAGAGGTCTAATATCTTTTGAATAAACTAATGTTGCTAATGAAGATTGTGTGAAGTTTTGTATGAGGAAAAAATTCAGGTATAGAGAGAGAATGGTGCAATGAGATGAAGAATGGAAAAAATCTCAAGCTTGGGGATGCCACCATGGTGTCACCCCAAGAAATATCCAAGAGGTACAAGCGTCAAAGCTTGGGGATGCTCAAGGCATCCCCTTATTCATCAATAAAAAGCTCAGGTCTGTCTAGACACTTCGTTTTTATTGTTTCATGCACAGTTGTGTTGTTCTTGGAGCGTCTTAGCTTTCATTTGCTTTTCTTAGGTTGTTTAGTTTGCTTGAATAAAGAAGTTTGGACCCTGTTCTCGCTGTGTTGTTTTGCAAATAAGTTGCTTGGTGTTGGAAAGGAGTAGTAAGTTCTTGCTTGTAAGTGCAAGAGGAGCTTGCATTGACTGTGACTTAGACTTTAGCATGACATGCTAGGTGTTGTTTTAGCATTATGCTTAGTGATTATTGTTGTCACATGTGTTGTTCCAAACAAATGGGATTGCTTAGTGTGCCTTGAAGAAATTATGCGTTGTTTTAGCATGCAAAAGCATATTATTGTGGTATTCTCCTTTGATGCTTTGCTTGGGTTGACTTGGCACATGCTCACACCATGTTATGACTATGACAAGTCACCATTAGCCTCTATGATCATTTAGTCCTTGACTTGTAGTACCACTCTTTGATTTGATTAGTATGCTTTGTTGCACTGCATGATTATGGCCATTATGCTCTCTTAGTTGGTTGCTCCCAGTCTTTTGCTAGCCTCCACTTGTATGAGTAAGTTCTACTCATGCTTCCAACTCCCAAGAAACCAAGTTATTCCAAAGTGTCCACTATAAACTCCTATGCATGGTGTGTTACACCATTCCAAGTATATTCTTGTTTTCAATTATCTTCCAATTAAAAACTATTTTGTTATGTGAAAACTTAGTGATGAAAGCCCTCACGAACTTGATGGCACACTTTATATTCTTTGCCCCTAATAAACTTGAACCATTGTGATAACTTTGTTGTATATGCTTGCACTTATAAGTTGGAATTAGCAGAACCGTGCTATCACGGGGAACGTTTTCAACATTGCACTTGTACTTTGTACTCAGTTGATATCATGTTCTTTTGTTTATGGATGTGACCGGTGTGAAATAAAGAGGGAACTTGTAAGTCCATGGAGTTTGTATCCTGTGTTAGAGAAACTCCTGGGCCGCTAGCCTAAGCCATGTCTAATCATGGTGGAAACTTGCAGCATCACCATAATGAGCTATCTATGAAGCATCCTCAATAAAAAGCTATGCATATGGTAAATAAAAAGATTGCTGAGATGCTCATTGTCTGCTTGCCTTGTCATTTTGGTTATGGGAAAGCTCATGTACCATGTGCAAGGGGTACCCTGTTGGCGGTTCTCAATGATATGCAAATACTTACAATGACAAGAACTTACCTGGACCCAAAGTTGAGTATGCATGAGGTGTGGCCCTCATATTCAAGGGACTTGAGATTGCCAACTTATACTTCGTCAAGATGCTTATGATAGGGGCAATGATAGGGGCAATGAGATTGCCACTTTAACCTTAACCACTTCAAGATGCTTATGATAGGGGAAATGAGGGCTGAAAGTTAACAAGTACCATAATTTTTGGAAGCTTGATGTCTATGCACTTCTGTTCTTGTAGACAGTTGTTGGGCCTCCAAGTGCAGAGGTTTGTAGAACAGCAGCAAGTTTCCCTTAAGTGGATCAACCAAGATTTATCGAACTCAGGGAGGAAGTGGTCAAAGGTATTCCCTCTCAAGCAATCCTGCAATCAAGATACAAGAATTATCTTGTGTCCCCAACACACCCAATATAGGTGCACTAGTTCGGTGAAGAGATAGTGAAGTACAAGTGGTAATGGTGCCAGAAAATAGCTTGACGGTGAGGCAAAGACTAAAGGCAACAAGAAGGAAGCAATCAAACATGCAACAGATCTAGTAGCAAACGGTGTTTCAATGCTTAGAAACAAGTCCTAGGGATCATACTTTCACTAGTGAACACTCTCTCATATAAATATCCTCTCTTCATGATACTAGTCTCCGGCTGGACACTTTAATCATCGGTTGACGAGGTTTAATCTCGTCAATGCCCATTGTTATGGACTTGGGTTTTGGAGAAGATGGGGATGCTGGAGATCGTGGTACGGTTAACAGACAAGCAAACAGGGGACACGAGATTTACCCAGGTTCAGGCCCTCAGAGGGAAAACCCTACTCCTGCTTGTCTGCTCTTGATTACGGCGGAACCGAAGGTTACAGGGTGCGCAGATTCGATCTGGCGTGGATGCGTGTGCAAAAGTATGAGTCGAGGGATCTAGGACATGCCCTCCTGGCCTTTATATAGACTTAGGCAGGTCCCGGGCATAGTCCTAGTCGGTTACAAGCTCTAGGGTTTTACCCCTTTGAATTTCCTATCTCCGCTAGTCTTGTTCTCCAAGGATCCGAAGGCGTCATGGGCCTTGGCCACCCGAAAATCTTCATGGGCCAGTGCATATCTACTGTGGGCCTTCCTTGGGCTAGACCAGGTATGCTGAAGTCACGTACCCGTAGGGTATAACCATGTCAGTAGCCCCCGAGTGTTCAGTCGAATCGTAGATTCGGCTGAGGACTCTTCCATCCTTCGGGTGCAGTTATATATTAATAGTATATGTGTGTAGGGATCGTTGATGCGTGTGCCTGACTCACCCGACGGATCAGGGTCAGTTAACTGTCTTAGGACGAAACGACACGATCTTCTTCAGGTTCGGGTCCCTCAACCCGGACCTGGAACATATGCTGGCGTAATTCGACTCAGGCCGCGTAGGACTTACAGGAGTGGAATTCCAGTGGTTTTAATCGGTGTACCCAACGCGTCTGTCGGGATTTTCATCGTACCTGCTGGTACAGATTCATACTAGCAGAGCGCAGTCAGGTGCGTTGCCAGGCCATCAGATGATATCTGCAGGTCTTATCTTTGCATCGCAGACGCAGCATCCGAACATTTATCACCTCGGAGGTGCTTCGGGTGACCAAGGAGATTGTTACTCACTTAGCGTTTTGTTGGGGCAGAGTTGCCAAAAAGTTTTTGCGTGCGGATCCGGAAGATCGCAGTTGAAGATTTCATAGGGTGCGCAACCAGCACTCCCTATGGGAGTAGCCCCCAAGTGTCTGTTCGAGTCATAGACTCGAACGGAGAATTTAGTTCAAGCGTTGTTTCAGTCGTTAAGTCCGAAGGAATCGAAAATTTTCGGATGCTTAAATCCATCCTCCCTATGGGAGTAGCCCCCGAGTCCGTAGTGGAGTCGTAGACTCGACGTAGGACTTAGAGAAGTAATTTGTCCTCATTTGTCTGTCGGGTGCGCGACCAGCGCTCCTGATAGGAGTAGCCCCCGAGTATTTAGTCGAATCGAAGATTCGAGTGAGTACTCTTAGCTGTGGAGCCGAAGTGGTGCTAGTATAGATTTTGATGACGTCAGTGCTGACGATCGATGACCTCAAGCGTCTGCTACGCCAGAGATGACTTGACTGGACGAAGCGTGGGTCCCACTTTCTGACTTTGAATTGACCAGTCACACGCGGCGTGGAGATGATTACGGTGTCTCCTCGATTTCCGCGCGTAGTGGACGGCGTGGTAACGACGGTTCGTTGTGGTGTTGACACGTGTACGGCCAGATCTATCGTTGGCGTTAGGTCTTCTCGATGGACGGCCAGCGTGCGTCGTCTTTGCTGTTATAATCCTGGGTGAAATCGTGGTTTGTTTTTCACCGCACCAGTTCATCTGTTCACTGCCTCCTTGTTCTTGAGCGATTCTTGCTGCGCGCTGAGCTTTTCTTCCACATTTCCTTCGTTCTTTCTGCATTGGCATCGCCACCACTGCTGCAGCGCCATGGGGAAAACAAAGAAATCCTCATCTGCGGTTGGGACCAGCGCCGCCGGAGGCAAGAAGGGCACCGCCGCTGCTCGCGTCACCGATGGTGGCTGGCGGCGATCAGAGACGCGGGAGAGCGACCTCTGTAAACTGCGCGAGCGGGGCCTGATCCCGCAGGATACGACGGCCGTCAAACTCCCCGGCAATGAGGTAATCCCCCGTCCCCCATCTGGGTACCGGGTTATGTTTCTCGCCTTCGTCTTGCGTGGGTTTTCGTATCCAGTCCATGACTTCCTTCGTGGACTGCTCTTCTTCTATGGGGTTCAGTTGCATCATCTGTCTCCCAATTCTCTTCTCCACATTGCTTGTTTTATCACTTTTTGCGAGTGCTGGCTTGGCATTGAGCTGCACTTTGGCCTCTTCCGGAAGCTTTATTCCGTGAAGAGGCAATCTGGTTCGGATGGTGTGTATCCCATTGGGGGTTTCATCATCTCCCTTAGTCCCAATCTGCAATTTTTTTCCTTTTCCATGTCCGAATCTGTCCAGTACTGGCGGAGGCGATGGTTTTATATCCGCGACTCCGTAGTGCCCGGGCAAGATTTTGGTCTTGTTCCCTTTGACCCCTCCCAATTGATTGAGAAGAAAAGATCCAGGAAAAACCAAATTTTAGACGGTGAGGTGGCGGAGATAGAGGCCATGTACCGTCGGGTGGAGGATCTCCAACTGATTCCTGAGAAGGAGGTGAACGGTGTGGACATCATCCGAACTTTTCTTGAGCGTCGGGTGCAGCCTCTCCAAGCGAGGGCGCACCCGATGTTTCTTTATTCTGGGCGCCGTGATCCGACGAGGGTTTCGAGTGAGAAAATCTCCGAGGTGGAACTTGACAAGGCTCTTCGCGCGCTGTTGAAGTTCAAGGCCGACGAAACAATCCCGGGGAAGTCGCTGACTCCTCCCTTTTCTTCGGCGTTGGTCGTACCGAAGGTGTAGATTTGCGCACGTAGTGCGCCCTCTTTATTTTTGTCGGCTGTGTATTTTTTCCTTTGTTTGCTAACAAAGTTCCTTTTCATCTTGCAGAGCTTCAAAGTGCCGGGCATGGTACCACCGTTGCCCAAAAGGTATCCGAATGCCCCGGATAATGAAGTGGTGGATTCCGTGTCCGAGCTATCGTCAGCGCGATCTCCAGCGGAGGATGCCGACGAGTCGAGTGAGGACCATTCGCGCAAGCGATCACGGAGCTCCAGCGAGTCTTCGGATGCCTCGACTCCTCCGACTCCCAGAAATTCTCTGGGCCTTGAGCGTCATGATGATGGTCATGGAGGCTCTTCCTCTCCCCTTCCTGCTATTCCTGTGCGGGCTGCCGCGCCGCACCCGCCAGCAAAGCGGAAGAAGGAAGAAAAGAAGGAGGAGAAGAAGGAAGAGAAGAAAGAGGAGAAGAGGGCCCGAAGGGCTTCTCCCATCTTCGACCTGAGCGCATTGGGCTCGTAAGTTTTCTTGTTGTGCTGTTATCCTTTTCCCTTGATTGTGTTTGCACTTGTGTTGATTGGCTTTGTATGCAGGCAATCCTCCGACGACTCTAGTGATGGTGCGCGGGAGATGATGGGGGAGTCGAACATTGCGTCGCCTCCTCCTCAGACGGTGGCGACTTCGGGTGACGCCGCTCCAGTTCCTCCTGGGCGGGAGGGGCTGGTGGTTGCGCCTCAGAATTTCGCAGGCGGGCCTTCGGGGTCACCATCAGAGCATGTAAGTTTTTCTGCTTCATGTCACGGGGGGAGCCCCCGAGTGTCTTCGTGTGCTGATATTGTTTTTGCTTCTTTGTGTTGGGCGTAGCCCCCAAGTCCTGTTCTTACTGCTATTGCCTTTTTCTGCAGCCTTTTGTCCAAGAGGCCAAGCGGCTGGTGGAGGAGCGCCTGACGCTAGAGGCGAAGCTGCGGCAGCTTCAAGGTATCCATCTGCCTTTTAGTACCTCTCTTGTTTATCCTGGTCCTGTTCTTTGACACTTGCTTGTCTTAAATGTAGAGGAGCATAACGACTCTCTTCGTGAGGTCGACTCTCTTAAAAAGAGCCTTGGCCAATCGGAGCAGAAGGCCGAAGCCGCCGCTGGTGCAAAAGAGCGCCTTGAGCTGGAGCTGACGAAGGCAGCCGAAGCGAAGGAGCGTCTGCAGCAGGAGGCCGCAGATCGTGAGGAGCAGCTGGCCACCGTTGCGGCTGCTCGTGAAAGAGGGGTGGCGGATAAGCTCATGGCTGCTGCCAAGGCTATTTCGGGTGAGTACAAGCTGTTGCACTTGTTTCTTTTTCTACGGATCTTCTTCTATGCTGCCTTTCTTCATGTTTTTCTTCGATTTTGTCTTAGATGCCGCAGGCATCGAGTTCGACCACGGTGCTCTAGAGCACGGAAGTGCTCTAGATGATGCCACCGTGGCGGTCGAAGACCGCTGCAGCACCGTCGTCAACTCCCTTGCCAAGGCGAAGGAGGTCCTTGGTCGCTTCTACCAGGAGCTCTTCCCGAAGGGCGCAGCCCTGGATGATGTGGATGCCCTGGCGGAGGCTCTGTCAGCCGAAGCGCCTGCGGCGTACAAGCGCAGGCAGAAGGGCATCGGCGCGTCCGTCGGGCTGGCGATGGCCAGGGCGGCTGGGCGGAGCTGGACCTGCCCCAGATCACTTCTCGGATGCCGACGGCTGCGGATGGATCCGAGGTAGCCTTCGCCGCCTACTACGCTCGATGCAGACGATATGGGCCCAAGCTCATTGACTTGCTGTCTGAGTACGCACTGCGGCAGCAGGGCGAGGCCAAAGCTAGGCAGTTTGGTTCTGAGGCGACTCAGTGTCCTGCACCTTAGGCATAGTAGACGTAGGGTAGTTTGTAGTCTTTTTTTGTTGTAAATATCTTTTGTAGTACCATCCTTGTGCCACGTAGTGGCCTTATATATTTTAATGAATTCCTCTGAGTTGTGCTCTATCCTTGGCTGAATGTCTGTGTGCCTTCTTTTTTCTGCTGCTATAGGTTCCTTCGGGTGCTGACCCAGTTGACACTTCATCCGAAAGGCCCTTGCGACCATCATTGGATGATTCCTCGCAGCTCGTTTTCCTTCGAGATCGCGTGCGCATCTTGGAGAGGGAATTGCTCGGGTTGCGTGGTCGCGCCGACGTTTGGAAATCCAAGGCAGATCGTGGTGCAGCCAGAGAGGAGTATTTGATGGCGGAGCTGGGTCGGCTGTCCGAGTAGCTGCAATGTAAGTTGATCCTTTTTTTCGGGTTGTAGCTCAGTTCTTCGGGTGAGCCTGCTGGCCTTAGTCTTGTTTTGTGTGGTTGTCGCAGGTGCCAATCTTGCTCCGAGGGAAGAAAAGGAGCGTATCGCTGTTCGAGTCAATTGCTTGACTCAACAGGACATGGAGGCCGGCGGCTTCTTCTGGATGGACCGCGATCGGGCCATGGTTCTGGCGACGGTGCAGGATCGTGTCTATCAGGTTTTGCGGGTGCTCCGCCAGGTGCAGACATCACTTTCCTCGGTGCTGCACGTCATGTTTCCTTTGGATGCCATGCCGACGACCCTCGCAGGTCTTAGGTTTCGGAGTGCCAGCAATGTCAAGGAGCTGGTGCGGCAGCAGCTCGTCGCAGGGGTGAAGGCTGCCTTGTCTCTTGTGAGGGTGCACCGCCCTGACGTAGATTTGGCTGCTGTGTCAACTGGGCCGCCTCTTCGTCCAGATGGTGGCGAGTGGAACATGCGTCCGCATTACGCGGGTGTGAGGCAGTATGCTGAACCGATTGTAGATTTGTTTGAGCAGCGTGCTCAGGTTATTCTTCAGAATAGGTAGGACCTGAAAATAAACAGATAGATGTAAAATTTGTATATTGCGGCTGGGCGTTTTGTGCCCTTTGTTGTAAAGGTTTGCTTGTTTGTGAGCACGCAGTGCTTTGATTGAGTACGTGCTCTTTTCGTTTGCCTGACGTGGTCAGCTACTCAGGTGTACACGTTTGGTCCTCAGTCGATGAAATCGTGAGGTGGGGGGGAGCCCCCGAGTGCGTATGTAGCATGTAGTAAAGTTGCAGAAAAATAGTCAACCGAAGGTTGGGGGCGAGACGCTTAGCTTTATTTATATCGTAATGGAGGAGGTACATGGTTCGGCTGAGTAGCCTTGGCTGAAAGCCTTATTGAAAGTAAAAGGGGGCAGGTTGCTACGGGTAGAATCGTCGCAGTTGCGAGACGTTCCATGGGTTGGAGTATGCGACTCCAGACTCCACGTGTTTGAGGCGATAGGCGCCACCTGGGATGACTTCGGTGATGACATAGGGTCCTTCCCATGGTGACTCGAATTTATTCGGTCTCTTTTGCTTGAGTCGCAAGACGAGGTCTCCTTCGACGAAGGACCTTGGGCGCAGCCGGCGGCTGTGGTAGTTGCGGAGACTTTGCTGGTACACCGCTGATCTAGCTGCTGCTATATCCCGTGCTTCGTCGAGTGTGTCGACGGCATCTTCAAGTGCAGCCGTGGATTCGGCTTCGCTGTAAGCGACGACTCGTGGAGCCTGGTGGCGTACTTCGGCTGGTAGCACGGCCTCAGCTCCGTGCACCATGAAGAACGGTGTGTAGCCGGTGGAGCTGTTTGGCGTAGTCCGTAAGCTCCACAGGACAGACGGTAGCTCTTTCGTCCAGTTTCCAGCTTTGTGCTCGAGTGAGCTCATGAGGCGCTTCTTGATGCCGGCGCCGATCAGGCCGTTGGCCTTTTCCACTTGCCCGTTTGTTTGCGGGTGTGCCACTGAGGCATACGTGATATTGATCCCGAGGCCTTCGCAGAAGTCCTGGAATTCTTCGGAGATGAAGTTCGATCCGTTGTCGGTGATGATGTTGTGCGGTACGCCGAACCTGTAGACAATGGATTCGAAGAATTTGACGGCGGTTTTGCCCTTCTGGTTGGTGACTGGCATGGCCTCGATCCACTTGGTGAATTTGTCGACTGGGACCAGGAGGAAGACGTGTCCCTCTTTCGAGGACTTTGGCAGTTTGCCGATCATGTCGAGGCCCCATTGGGCAAAAGGCCAAGCTATGGGTATGGGTCGAAGTTCGGACCCAGGTGCGTGCGGTTTGTCGGCGAACCGTTGGCACCCGTTGCATCTTCGGACGATGTCCTTCGCGTCGCTCATGGCCGTTGGCCAGTAAAATCCTGCTCGCAGAGCTTTGGCGACAAGGGAGCGGCTACCTGCGTGGTGGCCGCAGATGCCATCATGGATGTCTTGGAGTATGACCTTGCCGTCGTCAATGGTGACGCACCGTTGTAGTACTCCCGTAATGCTGCGTTTGTACAGCTCGCCGTTGATGATGGTGAAGGCTTTTGACCGACGAGATATGCGCCGGGCATCTGTCGGGCTGTCAGGCAATTCTCCGTTTATCAGGAACTGGAGGTATGGACGTGTCCAAGTTTCTTCGACTGCCATGACCTGCATCATGTTTACCATGGCAACTTCGGTATCCAACTTTTCGGGTCCTTCATGACCTTCGGGTAGCGTAGCCCCCGAGTGTTCTGCTTCTTCGGGTGATCCCTTGGGGAATTTCCGCTTGATGGATGGCACGCAGATCTCTTCGAGGAACACACCTGGTGGTACCTTTGCGCAAGTGGAGCCGATGTTGGCGAGTCTATCGGCCTCCTCGTTGCTCTCTCTTCCAACGTGCTGAAGTTCGCAGCCGTTGAATTCTCCTTCGAGTGCGTTGTATAGCGCGCGGTACGCGATCATGTTTTCGGCGTGTGCGTCACACTCGTTCATCGTCTGCTGTACGACAAGGTTGGAGTCACCGTAGATGACCAGGCGCGTTGCGCCGCATATTTTTGCCATCTTCATGCCATGGATGAGGGCTTCGTATTCGGCCTCGCTGTTGGAGGCTCTGAATTTCATTCGAAGAACGTACTTCATCTTGTCACCTTGCGGGGAGGTCAGTATGACTCCTGCCCCTGCTCCGGCTTCGCGCTTGGAGCCGTCGAAATGCATTGTCCAGGACTGCGACATGTCTGGGGTGTCAGGCAGCTGCAGCTCCATCCAGTGCACCAGGAAGTCCGGAAGGACTTGAGATTTGATGGCGTGTCGCTTCTCGTAGACGATGTCCAAGGGTGATAGTTCAATGCCCCACAGGGCCACGCGTCCTGTGGCCTCTGGGTTATTCAGGATGCTGTTCAGGGGTGCCTCGTTGACGACCATCACCTGATGCTCCTGGAAGTAGTGGCTCAGTCGTCGAGCCGTCATGAACACGCCGTAGGCTAGCTTCTGGTAGTGTGGGTACTGCTGTTTTGTTGGAGTGAGTACCTCGCTGAGGTAGTAAATTGGGCGCTGGACCCCGTGGGTCTTGCCTTCTTCGGGTCGTTCGACCACGAGTACGGTGCTGACCACCTGGTGTGTGGCTGCTATGTACAGCAGCAGGGGCTCGTGCTCCTTTGGCGTGACCAAAACGGGCGAGGTGGAGAGGAGCCGCTTCAGGCTTTCGAATGCGTCGTTGGCTTCTGGTGTCCACTCGAACTTGTCTGCTTTGCGCAGCAGCTGGTAGAATGGTAGGGCCTTCTCGCCCATGCGGCTGATGAACCTGCTTAGTGCCGCTACTCTCCCTGCGAGCTGCTGGACGCCCTTGAGGTTTTTCGGCTTCTCCATTATCATGATGGCTTTGATTTTCTTCGGGTTCGCCTCGATCCCTCGTTGAGAGATGAAGTACCCGAGCAGCTGACCCGAGGGGATGCCGAAGGCGCACTTTTCTGGATTGAGCTTGATCCTGTAGCGATCAAGGTTGTCGAACGTCTCGCGGAGATCGTCGATAAGTGTCCTTGCCTCCTTGGTTTTTATTACTATGTCGTCGACATAGACTTGGACGTTGCGACCGCTCTAGTCCTTGAGGCAGGCCTGCATGCATCGCTGGTACGTGGCACCTGCGTTCTTTAGCCCGAAGGGCATTGTGTTGTAGCAGAATACTCCGAACGGTGTGATGAACGCCGTTTTCTCTTGATCTTCGACCTTGAGTCGAATCTGGTTATAGCCTGAGTAGGCGTCGAGGAAGGAGAGTTTCTCACAACCTGTAGTCGAATCGATGATCTGGTCGATCCGAGGAAGAGGGAAGTGGTCCTTTGGGCAGTGCTTATTTAGTGACGTGAAGTCTACGCACATCCGCAGGATGTCCGTGTCCTTCTTCGGGACCATCACCGTGTTTGACAGCCACTCGCTTTCTTTGATTTCCCGGATGAAGTCTGCTGCGAGTAATCTATTGATTTCCTTGCCGATAGCTTCGGCTCATGGCTCCGACAGTCTTCGGATGGACTGCTTGACTGGCTTGGTGTCTGGAAAGACATTGAGTGCGTGCTCGGCGAATTCCCTGGGAACTCCTGGCATGTCCGCAGGACACCAGGCGAAGATTTCCCAGCGCTCACGGAGGAATTCGACGAGCGCGCCTTCCTATGCGGTGCTGAGGTCATTGGCGATGAGGGCCGTCTTGGAGGCATCCGTCGGATGGACCTGTACTTTCTTGGTGTTGACGGTGGAGTCGAAGGACATGTCGGGTGCGTTCTGCCTTGTGACTGGGGGTAGCCCATTGTCCGTCACCTCTCGGAGCCTTACAAGTTCGTCTTGCATGCCGAAAGACTAGGAGATTTTGTTGAAATCCCTGTCGCATTGGTCCGATCGGGTGAAGCTCCCGTGGACTGTGATGACGCTCCTTGGTCCTGGCATCTTGAGTAGTAGGTATGCGTAGTGTGGGACGGCCAGGAATCTTGCGAATGCTACACGCCCCAGGATGGCGTGGTATTGCGACGGCCAGTCCACCACTTCGAATTCTAGGCGCTCCTGCCGAAAGTTGTCCGGCTTCCCGAAGATGACGTCGAGCCCTATTTTGCCCAGGGGGAATATGCCCTTCCCTGGGACAATGCCGTGGAACGTTGTGTCTGATTGTTCCAGGCTGCATTGCGGGATTCGCATAGCTGCTAGAGTGCTTGCGAATATTAGGTTGATGCCGCTGCCGCGGTCCATGAAGACGCGACTCATCTCGAAGCCTCCGATCTGCGCCTCCAGCACCAGGGCAGCATGACCTAGGCGAGGGATCTGGCAAGGGTGATCCGCTCGAGTGAATGTGATGCAGGACTCCGATCCGCTGAGGTACTCAGGGATTGCAGGCGGAGTTGCCACGGCCAAGTTGATTTGTCGGGTGATTTTCTTCTGCACCCTGTTTGTGGGGCGTCCCTTCTGGATCATATTTAGTGCTCCTTTTGGTGGGGGGTATGGGACCCCGGCATTGTTTTGCGCTGGTGCGACTGGTTGATTTGGGCCTCCAATAGGCGGCGGTGGAGGAGCTCCATGTGCTATTTCACCTGGCGCAGGTGCGTTTCCAAACGCAGGAATTGGAGCTTGTTGCCTCATCTGCACCATGCCTTCGCTGAGTTTCTGGAACTCGCGGCGGTCCTTGAGCATGTGGTTGGCTTTGTTTTTGCCATCCTGTTTGTCGATGTAGAAGTGGATGGTGCATGGACCCGAAAGTTTATCGAATGCTGAGGGTCCGTTGTCGCGGTCGCGGCGTTGCCACGACTGCGTTGGTCGTCCGTTGTTGCGGAAGTTTCCGCCGCGGTATCCTCCGCTGTTGCGGCTGTTGTCGTTACGGCGGTCGGCGTAGCCGGCCGCGACCATGTCGGGTCCGTCGCGGTCCTCGTAGACGCGCGATCTCCTCTTGCTGTGGCGTTCGCGTCTTCGGCCGTAGTCGTCCTCTTCATCTGATAGCGCTCGCTAGATGCAATCTTTGCCGTCTGCCCAACTGTTGGCGATTTCCATGAGGTGGTCGAGTGTCTTTGGCTTTACACGCCCAAGTTCCTCCTTGAAGTCTGGGCGCTTGACGCCATCCCTGAAGGCGTCGGTGGCCCGCTCTTCGGAGATGTGTGCTGCGGAGTTCTTGGTTGTGGACCAGCGTAGTATATACGAGCGAATAGATTCACCCGTTCTCTGAGTGCAGGCTCGCAACTCTTCGATTGAGGCGGGCCTCTTGCTAGTTCCTTTGAAATTTCTGATGAAGCTGTAAGCGAGCTCCTCCCAGCTTCGGATGGATCCTGATGATAGGTTGCTAAGCCAGACCCGCGCCGCGCCTGTCAGCTGCTGCTGAAGGCATTGCATGGCGGTTTCTTTGTTGCCTCCGTGAAGCTTGACGGATGACAGATGGTCACTTAGCCAAGACTTTGGATCTTGCGTGCCATTGAACTTCAGAGTATCCGAAGGAAGCTTGAAGTTGCGTGGCATCTGTGTTCGCCAAACGGATCTGCTGAAGCATCGAGCTCCGCAGAGTTCTCCTTCGTCTTCATCCATCTTAGATTCGGACGAGCATGCGCGTTTAGCGCGTGCTTTGTCGATCTTGCGCTGTGTAAGCTTGTCTCTGGAGTCGTAGTCGCGTTTATGGCGGTGCGAGCTCTTCTTCCTTTGAGGAAGATCGTGCTCCTCTTCCTCTTCGGATGAGGGGGTGGGGCTCCGGTCGCGCCTGGCCGGAGCTTTTTTCTTCGGCTCCGCAGGAGCGTCTTCGTGGAGCGCAGCTCCTATTAGTCCTAGTCCGGTGAGTGCGGACCTATGCATGGCCCTTTTTGGGTCCCCCTCCGGAGGTGGGTGAGCCGCGAGATACGCAGTGGCTGCCATGATCGCAGCTTGTGGCGTCTTCGGGATGATGTTGCCGTCGGCATCCATATCCATGAACGATGTGTAGAGAGTTTGGGTCACGTCGCGCTGCTCCTTGGGATCCATGTTTTCCACCCGTGAGCGGTGCTTGTTTCCCTGGTTTTCGTTTGTGCTAGAGCCGGGTGCGATGGCGGAGAGCGCAGCTCGTCGCGCGCTGGACTCGGAGGCTGCTTGCTTGCGCTTGTCTAGCGTCTCCTGCATCTTGACTTGTTTCTTGTGTTCCTCTATGAGGAGGTAGTGGTATGCCATCAGTAGGTCGTGAGGCGTCTGCAGGTAAGACGATGTCGCCTACGACGGCACGACGAGCCTGGACCCATCCTTCTTTGCTAAGTTGGATGACGTGGTCGTTGCTTTCCCTGTTGGGTGGGGGGACTGGCTTCTTCTGTTTTCGCCGTTTCGATTGGGTGGCGGGTTAGGCGTTTCCTCGTCGGTTTGGATGACTGCGGCACACAGATAGCGCTTGCAGATTGGTCGGCTGCTGCCGCAGCTTTTGGATCCGGAACCATAGGTTCCTTCATCCGAAGGTGGATCGCACAGATCGGAGTTGCAGCTGCTGCTGTAGAACTCATATGTCGATGGTGACATGCGTAGCATGGGGTGTGGAGCCCACGAAGCGGGCCTGATTGACGGCACGGGCACCCTCTCAGGGAGGCGGAGGGTGCCAGTTTGTTCCACCTGGAAGCAGAAGCTCCTGAACAAAATTTCGAGTCCGTCGCCTACGGGCTCGAAATCCTTCATGGTGGTCGGCGAGTGGGCGGTGAAGTCGAAAGCGCCGAAGAGGAGGTGATTTCTCCGTCGCCGCGGAGTTGTAGATCGATCGGGTCGGAACCGTCACGACCGCACAATCAGCAGCCCCAATTCCCACAGACGGCGCCAATTGACGAGGTTTAATCTCGTCAATGCCCATTGTTATGGACTTGGGTTTTGGAGAAGATGGGGATGCTGGAGATCGTGGTACGGTTAACAGACAAGCAACCAGGGGACACGAGATTTACCAAGGTTCAGGCCCCCGGAGGGAAAACCCTACTCCTGCTTGTCTGCTCTTGATTACGGCGGAACCGAAGGTTACAGGGTGCGCAGATTCGATCTGGCGTGGATGCGTGTGCAAAAGTATGAGTCGAGGGATCTAGGACGTGCCCTCCTGGCCTTTATATAGACTTAGGCAGGTCCCGAGCATAGTCCTAGTCGGTTACAAGCTCTAGGGTTTTACCCCTTTGAATTTCCTATCTCCGCTAGTCTTGTTCTCCAAGGATCCGAAGGCGTCATGGGCCTTGGTCACCCGAAAATCTTCATGGGCCAGTGCATATCTACTGTGGGCCTTCCTTGGGCTAGACCAGGTATGCTGAAGTCACGTACCCGTAGGGTATAACCATGTCATCGGTAGGGCTATAACAGCACTCCTCAAAGTCGGCCTTCCCCAATCTAGATAACCCCACACTGTCACCTTGAGCACTAGATGGTTCCAACAAACACCACAATTTCATAGAGACATCCAACTCCAAATATAACTCACAAAAAATATTCAATCTAGACAAAGCGCCACACACGGTATGCACGCTGTCACTTTCACACACATGGGGAAAAGCATAGATCTATTAAAGCACAAAGAGTATTTATGTAGACTCAAACCTAAGTGCCACCATGGCGTGCACGCTGTCACTTTCACACACATGGGGAGAGCACAGATCTAATGAAGCACTTGAGTAGCAAGGTAGATCTACTTGATTACAAAGCTCATGACCACAAGATCATGCATAGAGAGAGAGATGAACACATAGCTACCGGTAGAGCCCTTAGCCTCGAGGAAGAACTACTCCCTCCTCATCATGGGAATAAGCAACGGTGATGGAGATGGTGGTGGAGATCGATGGAGATGGCTTCGGGGGCACTTCCTCGTCCCGGCAGGGTGTCGGAACAAAGGTTTTCGTGGATTTCTTCTGGATTCCCTAGGGTTTTTGGGTCGGAGGCTTCTTATAGGCGCAGGAATCAAGGTCGGTGGGGGTCCAGGGGGCACACACCCCCTCCAGGCGCCTCCAGGGCTCGCCCGCGCCTAGGGGGGTTTGGCCACCCTGTGGCCCCCCCTCCGGCTCTGCTTCGTGGTTCCGTGTTGCTCCGGGGAAAATAATAACTTTGGATTTTGTTCCGTCCAATTCCGAGGATATTGATTTTCTGCCTTTCTGGAACTAAAAAAAGAAGAAAACAAACAATTGGCACTATGGTCAACTTGTTAATAGGTTAGTTCCAGAAAATATATAAAAACACCTCAAAGTATAGACAAAGCAAAGCAAAGTTGATACAAAACAAGCATGTAGCATCAAAAATTACAGATACGTTTCCGACGTATCAAAGCACTTTTTGAAACTTGTAATCCCTGCTTCCTTTACAAAAAAGTCCTTTCTTCCACCATTATTGAGTCTCCACCTTCTACCTTTAGGCACCTTTAAGAGAGCATAGTTGTCATTCTGTGTGCAGTGTTCCAAAGCTTATTACTTGATGCATATTGTGATATTACTCGTTCTTGTGTTATTTGTTTCTAGTCACCCTTGTGAACTTTGAAGGTGTCATATGCATCTATATTGCTACTCTATGAGGGACAAGCTAATTGCCACTATGCTATGTTTTCTGTATGTGAAACAAACAGACATTTTTCAATGCATGTTATTCATGATCATTGTTTATAACCTTTCATGTTGCATGCATAGTTACTATGTCCTATTGTTAGAACTCCATATTTCAGGCACATGTTTAGAGTTCTTTGATCCCAGCTTTCAATGCTTGCAAATGGTTGGATCTTTATTATGAGGGTGCATGTCACCTCAAAAATTATTCTTTTATCACTTACCTACTCGAGGACGAGCAGGAGTTAAGCTTGGGGATGCTGATACGTTGGAAACGTATCTATAATTTTTGATGCTCCATGCTTGTTTAGTATCTACTTTGCTTTACTTGTTTACACTTTGAGGTGCTTTTTACATGTTTTCTGGTACTAACCTATTAACAAGTTGCAACAGTGCCAGATGTCTGTTTTCTGCTGTTTTTGGTTTTAGAAAAGTTAGTAAAGAAATATTCTCGGAATTGGACGGGACAAACGTCAAAGTCAATTACTTTCCGTGGGGAACAAGAAGTCCATAGGGGAGACGAGGAAGCAGGCCAAGGCAGCCAGACCCCCCAGGCGCGACCAGGGGTGGGTCCGCTCCTGTCTAGGGTTTGGCCCCCCTGGTCGCCTCCTCGGCCTCCCCCTTCGCCTATAAGAAGCCCCCGATGCAGAAACCCTAAGCACCCGATCAAATCTCCATGAAATCGTCTGTAGCCGCCACCACCACCATCCCCTAGATCCGAGGGATCTGAAGTTCTTCTGGCACCCTGCCGGAGGGGAGATCATCCCGGAGGCCTTCTCTCCAGTATGATGCGTGAGTAGTTCCACCTTGGACTATGGGTCCATGTAGTAGCTAGATGGTTGTATCTCCTCCTTTGTGCTTTCATGTATAGATCTTGTGAGCTCCGTTCATGATCAAGATCTAATCTATTTGTAATCATGCATGTTGTGTTTGCGGGGATCCGATGGATTGAGATTACTATGTTGGTTTGATTAATGATTTTGTCTTTATGATTCTATCATGTCTGTGTTGTTTGTGATCTTGCATGATCTCCATTGTTAGTAGCTATCTTGGCCAAGTAGTTGCTAGTGACTCCAAGAGGGAGTATTTATGCTCGATAATGGGTTCATGCCTCTAGTTTCCAAGGGAAGTGACAATAATCTCTTCGGTTGTAGATGTGTTGTTGCTACTAGGGAGAAAACAATGGTCTCTTGTTCATGGAACATGTGGACTGTTTACCTTACACACTTTGCTTAAAGAAGTTGTCTATTGCTTGCAACTTAATATTGGAGGGGGTTCGGATGATAACTTGAAGGTGGACTTCTAGTCATAGATGCAGTTGGATGGCGGTCTATGTATCTTGTTGTATTGCCCAATCGAATCACATAGGATCTTTCTGACTAGTAATTACATTGTTATGTCTTGCTCAGTTCCTGTCAGTTGCCCTGCTGTAATTTGTTTACCCTTCATGCCATGTTGTTTATCTAAGGAGAACACCTCTAGTGAACTATGGACCCTGGTCCAATCTTTACCATCAATACATATTCCACTATTACTTGTTTACTTGCTGCAAACCATTACCTTCCACACCATACGTTTAATCCTTTGTTACAGCAAACCGGCGAGCTTGACAATCTCACTGATTCGTTGGAGCAAAGTATTGAGTTTATGTTGTGCAGGTCTCCGCGTTGCTTGCAACACTAATACGTTGGAAACGTATCTATAATTTTTTATGCTCCATGCTTGTTTAGTATCTACTTTGCTTTACTTGTCAACATTTTGAGGTGCTTTTTACATGTTTTCTGGTACTAACCTATTAACAAGTTTGAAAAGGATACAGATGCCACCTAGAGGGGGGTGAATAGGTGGTTTAAAACTTTTACGAGATGGGCTTAACAAAGGCGGAATAAAAATAGCGCTTTGTCAAGCACAAAACCTATATAAACTACGGTTCACCTATGTGCACCACCAACTTATGCTAAGCAAAACAAGCAACTTTGTGATAGCTAGATATAATAATTCAAGCACGAAGGCTAGCACAAAGTAAAGTGCATAAGTAAATAGCTCGGGTATACAGATAACCGAGGCACGCGGAGACGATGATTTATTACCGAGTTCCTCCCATAAAGAGAGTACGTCTCATTGGAGAGGGGGTGGTATCAAACCACCTACGCCACAAAAGTCCTCCCTTATTCTCCGGTGAATCTCACCCCAACGGGATCGATCCACACTTCTACTATCGGTGCACTTGTCGGTGGCAACCGGAACCTCTCACAAGATTCGGGCACTTCTCCACAACTTAATCGGAGGCTCCCAACAAATGCCACCAAGGCCACAACCTGCAACACCAACAAACCGTCTAGGGTTCCAAGAACCCAAGAGTAAAAGGCTTCTCAACTTTCACTCACCAAATCCTCCGAGGAGAACTCAAACCGATGCACCAAATGCAATGGCAAGAACACAGGAAGTGCTCAAGTCCTTCTCTCCCAAATTCCACAAAAGCTACAAAAGCTAGTGGGAGAATAAGAGATGGAGAACACACGAGGAAATCCACAAAAGAAACCCCAAGATCTAGATCCCAATATGTTCCCCTCACATAGAGGAGAGATGGATTGGTGGAGTTGTAGATCTAGATATCCCCTTTCAAATCCCCCAAAAAGATTCAAGAAATATGGGAGGGATTGAGAGTATTTGCAAGCTCTTGAAGGTCAAAACAATGGAGGAGAGAGAGAATTCAAGCCACGGTCCTAAGGAGGAAGAAGAGGTCTATTTATACCCCTCTTCAACGAAATATGACCGTTTGGGACCTTCCAGGCTGGATAATCCGCCCCTACCCCGGAAATTCCGGGTTCCCCGAGCCAAAAAAATGGCTAAGGACTTCACAGGGCGACCCTCAGTATAGGGGCGGATATTTGGGGCGGATTATCGGCCCCCATTGGCCGGATAATCCGCCCCCCTGAAAACTGGCAGGAACAACAAAACTGAAACCATCATAACTTTTGCATCCAGACTCCGATTTTGATGATCTTGTGCTTGTTTTGAAGATAGTAACGAGCACTACAAGATCATGCAGGGAACCATCATAGTCCATCAAGGAAGGATATAACCAAATGATGAAAGGTTTAACCTATCTATAAAAGACAAATCGGTAAAACCTCCAATATCGAAAACACAATAATGAATGCATATGAAATACGTTTTCGATGAACTTGAGCTTGTTATAGAGATTGACACAAGATATAAATCCGCTCATGGATAATAACCAAATAAAAACCAAGAAATAGGATGCAAAGTATGCAAAGAATTGAGCTCTCACCGAGGGATATGATCAAGTTACTCGCTCGAGAGCCCCTCTTGATAGTACGGTTATCTATCCTATAAACTGGTCTCCCCAACTAACACCACGAGACTGGTAAGAAATAAACCCTATCAAGATCAAACCTTTGCCTTGTATATTCCACACCTCAAGATGGAGCACCTTTCTTGATTGCACTAGCATAGGCTCAACTTCTACTTGACCAATCTCCAGATCATTCCTTGAAACCTTGATCAACACTTGATCTTCTTCACTTTATTCTTATTCCAACCTTGAAGCCACCAAATGGTTCAAGCATTGTCTATGGATAAATCCTACAAGTAAAACTCAATGCAAACATAAGTCCATAAAACATTGTCATTCATTACCAAAACCACACATGGGGGCACACATGTTCTTTCAAAGTTGCAACAGTGCGAGATGCCCGTTTTCTGCTGTTTTTGGTTTTAGAAAAGTTAGTAAATAAATATTCTCGGAATTGGACAGGACGAAGGACAAAGTCAATAACTTTCCGTGGGGAGCAAGAAGTCCAGGGGAGAGACGAGGAGGTGTGCCAGGGCGGCTAAACCCCCCCTAGGCGTGGGTGTGCCCTACCCCGCGCCTAGGTAGGGTTTGCCCCCTCTGGCCGCCGCCTCGGCCTCCCCCTTCGCCTAAGAATCCCCCGATGCAGAAACCCTGAGGACCCAATCAGAAATCCACGAAACCGTCTGTAGCCGCCGCCACCATCGTCCCTAGATCGGGGGGATCTGAAGTTCTTCCCGGCACCCTGCCGAAGGGGAGATCATCCCAGAGGCCTTCTCTCCGGTATGATTCGTGAGTAGTTCCACCTTGGACTATGGGTCCATATAGTAGCTAGATGGTTGTATCTCCTCCTTTGTGCTTTCATGTATAGATCTTGTGAACTCCGTTCATGATCAAGATCTAATCTATTTGTAATCATGCATGTTGTGTTTGCGGGGATCCGATGGATATTGATATTATTATGTTGGTTTGATTAATGGTTTTATCTTTGTGATTCTATCATGTATGTGTTGTTTGTGATCTTGCATGCTCTCCGTTGCTAGTGGTTATCTTGGCCAAGTAGTTGCTAGTGACTCCAAGAGGGAGTATTTATGCTCGATAGTGGGTTCATGCCTCTAGTTTCCAAGGGAAGTGACAATAATCTCTTCGGTTGTAGATGTGTTGTTGCTACTAGGGAGAAAACAATGGTCTCTTGTTCATGGAACATGTGGACTGTTTACCTTACACACTTTGCTTAAAGGAGTTGGTTGTTGCTTGCAACTTAATACTGGAGGGGGTTCGGATGATAACCTGAATGTGGACTTCTAGTCATAGATGCAGTTGGATGACGGTCTATGTATATTGTTGTATTGCCCAATCAACCTCATAGGATCTTTCTGGCTAGTAATTGCATTGTTATGCCTTGCTCAGTTCCTGTCAATTGCCCCGCTATAATTTGTTTACCCTTCATGCCATGTTGTTTATCTAAGGAGAGAACCTCTAGTGAACTATGGACCCCGGTCCAATCTTTACCATTGATACATCTTCCACTGTTACTTGTTTACTTGCCTCAAACCATTACCTTCCACACCATACGTTTAATCCTTTGTTACAGCAAACCGGTGAGCTTGACAACCTCACTGATTCATTGGGACAAAGTCTTGAGTTTGTGTTGTGCAGGTCTCCACGTTGCCAGCAGCACCTTTGAGAAGTTTCCTTCCTCCTTCAGGTTCGATAACCTCGGTCTCTACTGAGGGAAACTTGCTGCGGTGCTCATCACACCTTGATCTTGGGGTTCCAACAAAGTGTCCCACATCAACACTGGGTGCATGCATCAAACACCTGTGTGACGTTTTCTTCCTCCTTCTAGTTCGATAACTTCGGTCTCTACTGAGGGAAAACTTGCTGTTGTGCTACTTCACACCTTGCTCTTGGGGTTCCCAACAAGACTCCACATCAAGCACCAAGTTCTCTGGCGCCACCAAGGAGTCATCAAGCCTACTACTAGTGATGCTAAGTTTGATTTTGATCTTGATGGTTGCAATATTTCTGAAGTGATTATGTTCCTACAAAAGCTTGCTAGAAGTCCTGATGCTAGTGATATGAATGTGGATTTCACCAAACACATTACAAATGCTCTTATTAAAATTAAGGAAGAGAAGTTGAAACACAAAGCCTCTATTCCTAGGAAAGTAGAAGATGGTTGGGAACCCATTATTAATATGCAAGTGAATGACTTTGATCTCAAAGCTTCATGTGACCTTGGTTCTAGTGTCTCTATTATGCCTAGAAAGATTTATGAAATGCTTGATTTGCCACCTTTGGAAGATTGTTATTTGGATGTCCCACTTAATGATAATGCTAAAAAGAAACTCATGGGGAGTATTAATGATGTTCTTATTATGGTTAACAATGCTTATGTCCCTGTTGATTTCTATGTTTTGGATGTTGAATACAATGCTTCTTGTCCTATTACTTTGGGAAGACCTTTTCTTAGAACAGTTGGTGCCATCATTGATATGAAAGAAGGCACAATTAAATATCAATTTCCATTCAAAAAAGGTATTGAATACTTCCCTATGAGGAGAGATAAGTTGCTTTTTGCCCCTCCTTTGAAAGCAAGGTTTGATGTTAATACTCCTTCATTTGAAAATACCTGATTCTTGCTTCTTGTGCCTAACTTAAAGGCGTTAAAGAAAAGTACTTACTGGGAGATAACCCAAAAGTTTTATTGAGTCTTGGAAGTTATTACTTCAGTAATGACCTCTCCTTATCCTTGTTGGGAGATAACCCAAAAGTTGGATGGCGGTCTATGTATCTTGTTGTATTGCCCAATCGAATCTCATAGGATCATGAATGTCTAGTATTGCATTGTTATGCCTTGCTCAGTCCTGTCAATTGCCCTGCTGTAATTTGTTTACCCAACATGCCATGTTTGTTTATCTTAAGGAGAACACCTCTAGTGAACTATGGACCCCGGTCCAATCTTTACCATTGATACATATTTCATTGTTACTGTTTACTTTCTGCAAACCACTATTACCTTTCACACCATACAGTTAGTCCTTTGTTTTCAGCAAACCAGTGAGATTGACAACATTACTGTTCGTTGGGGCAAAGTCTTGAGTTTGTATTGTGCGGGTTTTCAAGTTGCTAGCAACACCTTTGAGTCGTTTCCTTCCTCCTACTGGTTTGATAACCTTGGTTTCTTACTAAGGGAAAACTTGCTGCTGTGCTCATCATACCTTCCTCTTGGGATCTCCCAATGAAGCGTCCACGCACCATCAGCCTTCTCGTTGGGCCATTGTTGGAGGAGAGACGGCGCAAAGAGAAAGAGACAGTCGCCAAAACCTTTATCGAGCTGCATACGAGGTCGAGGTGGAGGAAGCCAACGCCAGGGCTAGGCTAATGGAGATCGAGGCCAAGGCGAAGGAGATAGAGGTCGAAGCCAAGGCCAAGGAGGCCGAGGCCAGGTCTAGGGTGCTGGTGGCCGAGGCGAAGGCCAAGGAGGCCGAAGCCAAGATCATGGCCGAGGAGAACGCGACCATGCTCACCGACCTGGATAGCATCGCCGACCCCGATCGCAAGGCTTGGATCGCGAAGAGGCAGCAGGCCATCAGGGCTCGCGATGCCTAAAGGGCAACGACGACGGTGGATGCAACTTTTTGGGCAGAGAAGCTGGCATTTTATGGACATTTGTGTATGATATTGCCCCCTTTTGTACATTTTAGATCCGCTGGCCACTTGTTGGTGATGCCCAAAGGATGATGACACACGCCTGTCATGTTGTTTGATACTTAATTTGTGTGTTTTTTCTTGCCCAAAGGGCGATGGCACACCCCTTGCCCAGCGATGACGACAACTCTGTCCAGAGCGGACAGATGGATCGCGCCGCTGGGCGCAGTCGACCGGACAGGCCGGACCCCGACCCAAACAGACCTTGGGTCGACCGGATGGGTCGGCCCAGTGGAGATGCCCTAATGGAATGATGATTTTCATCTAAATTTTTTGACAGTTATGCATGAACTGAACTGGAGGATGACAAGTTCACAAGCAGGCACTACTGCATTCGTTTGAAAATATAAGATGTTTTAAATTTATAAAGCTAATGTATAATATGTAGATTTTGAACCTATATACTAAAAGATGTTTAGATACATTTGTTTCACAAACCTAAAGCATCTTATATTTACAAACTGAGGGAGTACTATGCACATTATGAAAAGTTGCATTATACAACCTCTGTTTCACAATATAAGCCTTTTTGGTAGTAACTAAAACAGCTTTCTAAAAAGGCTTATTACATTGTGGAACGGTGGAAGCACATTGGAAAAGAAAGAATAAAATTAAAACAGCTGACTTATGACAGACGTCGTTGTTATCAGTTATCACAGCATGTCTATCAGATCGGATGAAAAAACAAGGTAGTGACTCCAGGGAATTAATACTAAAATCTTCTTTGCAAACAATACTTGTTTCTCAGAAAGCGAAGCATAATGGGAATCAATTGTTTATATTCAGATTGATAGTTTGCCGTCCAATACCAATGACAGAATGTTGACAATTACATTATTTTTCTTTCTGAATCAGGGGCTCTTGTGATTTCAAATCCCACCACGTCTTCACCGACACATTAGTACATTCGAAATTTCTCCTTAGTATTCTCAAAGACTTGCTCAGCAAGCAGGGCTCCGTTGCCATCTGCACGCTTTATCTCCATGTTAGCCTTCTGATAGAACCCAGTTCCTCTCAGGGCATCAGCTATGAAGTCATCGAATCCAATGGCGATAGCAGCTTCAGCCTTAGCTCCATACACCAGCCTCTGCATTGTAACATTCAACAAGATTTCTTAATTAAGCATGAAACTATATTTTGCCAGATGAAGAATGGTAAGGTAAGGGCTAAGGAGTGAACCTTGATCCGAGATAGATGGACGGCACCAAAGCACATTGGGCAAGGTTCACATGATGCATACATTTCGCAATCCGATAGCTCAATTTTTCCAAGCTTTTTGCAAGCCTAGCAGAGTAAAAAATGAGACACTGATAAGTGGGACAGACAATCAACAATGAAAATGATCTAATATAAAATGTAAAACTATCAATGATAGCTTTTTACTGAAAGGCATGCATCTACACATCTTTTTAGTGTGTAGGTTTGGAGCAAAATGAATGAACCTTCACACTAAAAGGCGTCTAGATACATGTGTTTCAGAAAAAGGCTAAAACATCTTATATTTTGAAACGGAGGGAGTACTTATCTGATGGAAAATAAAACATTATTATGCTGGTAGAGTTTATCTGCATTATTATGGAACTTAGACCTATCTTTAGTGTACTGAAGTTATATACTCCCTCCGATTTATAATAAGTGTCGCTGATTTAGTATAAAGTTGTACTAAAGCAGCGACACTTTTTATGGATTGGAGAGAGTACTTTATACTATTAAAGTTTATCTGCATCGCTTATCCACATATTGGAATAGTCAACTTTATCTAGTTACCCTGAAGTAGCTTAATTTTTTTAAGAAATGTGATACAATATAATATCAGTACTTAATACAAAAATCAGGAATACCTACAACATTAAGCATGTACAAGAATGAGCAAAGAGATTAGAATATATGCCATCTAATCTGTGTAGATAGTTGAACAAAACGTATAACACCCTTTGCAAGGAGGTAGTGGTACTAGTTCCAAAAGCTTTGCAAGAAGGCAGTGACACTTAGTTCCAAAACCATGAAGCACAAATCAGGTACAACCTATATCAGCAGCATGGTTTTTAAGGCATCTTAAGGCGATCTAGGGGCGCTCTGACGCCTAGGCGCCTAAAGCAGCCAATTTTTCAAGGCGGAGGATGGGCACTTGGACGCCTAAGCTAGGCGACACCTTTAAAACCATGATCAGCATATGATGCTACTACAAGAAAATATGAAGTATCAAAATGTGAACAAGAAGCACCAAGTATCTAGACATGTTTGAATTAGTAGTACGAGATGGTAGTGTAATACTCCTGACTCTCAGTTGCCTGTGTCGACATGTTTGAATTAGTAGTACGAGATGATATCACAACCAATACGAGTCAGGAACATCTGAAGATGAAGAATGTACTAGAATATGCCATCTTAGTTATGTGTGTAGACAGGTGAAAACAACATGTAATACGTTTTGCAAGAAGAAAGTGGTACTGGTTCCGAAAGCATAGTACAACCTATAGGCAGGTGAGGCTACTACATGAAAAATGTAAGCACCAAAATGTAAACAACAAGCACCCGGTAGTTGCTGAGAATAGCCTCTGTGCACATGGCAACCTACCTCTCTTATTGCAGTTACTTCAGCATGCGCAGTTGGATCAGTGTAATTCAAAACCATGTTATGGCAACTAACTATCACTTCGTCATTGCGGACAACAACCGCTCCAAATGGACCTCCATGGCCACAGTCGACTCCTTGGTAAGCTTCTTCCACAGCTTTTGATAAAAACTTGTGATCCCTGTCTTGAACAGCTGTTTAATGCAGCAAACCATAAACAAGTATGTCCTTTTTGAACAGTCGGAAAATAGCAAATCCCTGTTGCAATGCAGTAAGAAGTAGATAGAGAGCAAACGGAAGCTAATCACTGGTACCTTCCTGATGACCAGGAAATGCAGCAGCAACTGCGATGGTTCCATCCTTGGCCTCCACAACTACACAAGAATGACGGAAGATAATTCATGAGGCACAGTTACATGAGGTCTTGCACATGATTTTTAGCCAAAAGTTAATAACTGTAGCACCCAGCTAGAACAACTTATGAAATGTAATGAAAAATCATCTCATAAACAAACAAGATGCCCATGGACTCGGAATATTGTAAACGACACTGCCATGGAGGACAAATGAAGGCTGTATGAAACCAGTTAGAAAGTAAGTTAGTGAAAGAAAAAGAGAAACACAACCAGGCAGTCTACACACCTACAACAGAAGCACATCAAACTTTATCCTGACATTGTTCTACTCCCATGGGACATTGACTACCTACTCTATAATGGTCATGTATAGTCTGCACCGTTCATAGAAATTCCAAGAATTCCCAGTTTCCACGAATGCAGAGCCCTGTTTGTGCTCTGCTTTTATCTGTCGCCATTTCCTCTGTTTTGGGCAAGTCCTAAACAAAGAATTAGCACTGACAATTGAGCCAGAACAGTTTTGGTACCGACCAGAAAGAACATAAATGTGCCCAGATGGAAGAACACTCTGACACAATCAAACTACACCGAGCGCCTAACTGTATTAAATCACACCCAGCCTCTAACTGAACCTAGACATAGGCTGTGAAGCGCATCTTCAGTGCAGCGTAGTGGTTGCTCCTAACCCACTCCCAGCCTCACTCATTTTTGGAACAAAACAGCTGTATTCCCCCACTCATGGTCCCATCCTTGGCCTCCACGAGTACAAAAGAACGGAGAAGATGATTCATGAGGCACGGTTACATGAGATCTTGCACATGATTTTAGTCACAGGTTAAAAACTGTAGAACCTAGCTGGCACAAGTTATGAAACGAGACGCAAAATCATCACGTAAACAAACAAGAAGGCATCGAACTCGGAAGGTTGTAAAGCTATGGAGGACAGGGGAAGGTTCTATGTAACCAGTTTAGAATAGAAGTTAGTCAAAAATAAAAATAAAAAACAGAGAGTGCTCAAAATTAGAACAGGGCAATCCACAATAGAAGAAGCACCTATTCAGACAGACTGGTGTTTCACTCCCATGGGCCATTTTGCCTCATGTATGGCCTACTCCCTCTATGATCGGTATAGTCTGCATCGTCCACAAAGACTAGCAGGATTGCCCGTTCCGCTAAATGCAGAACCCTGTGTCACCTCTGCTTTTATAGGCACCATTGCTCCCCTGTTTTGGGCAAGTGGTACTGACGAGGAAGAACAAAATTGTGCCCAAAAGAAGAAACTAAATCCCATCCACCCCTCTGCCTGAGACTGAACCCAAGCGTAGGCTGGTAAGCGCATCTTCAGTGCAGGGATTGATCCTAAGCTCCGCCCATTTCTGGAACAACACAGATGTATTCCCCCACTCGGAACCCGCAAAGGTACCGTACCCACACTAGTCGGATCTCGATTCTCGAGCTGCCTGCCTTCCTTCTTCCTTGGAAAGGAAAACGAGATCGACAGACGCGAATCCGGAGCAGGATGGACAGAGAATCGCGGATCACGGAATTCCACAGAATAAAATGAGGCAAAATTGAGCTAACGCGGTGGGAGGCCAAGTGTTGAGAGCGGCGTACCCTTGGCTTCGTCCATGGCGACGAGGAGGAGAGCGGATCGGCGGAGCGCCCGAGCGAGCGAGCGACGAGATGCGCGGGTGGATGTCTCTGGCAGTGGGAGGAGGCGTGTGGGCTGTGCTGCGTCGGTCGGGTTGGGCAGTCTGGCCGGCGATGTCGCCGCGTGCTCGTGTGGGTGTCGTATAAATAAGGCGCGCGGCGGGTCGCTGCCAGCTGGGGCCCCGTCGCCGGATCGCGTGGGTGGCGCCCGTGATTGCGGGGATGACGACGCCGACGGGGAGAGGCGTGGACCGAGAGCTGAGGTCCCCTGACGGGCGGGGCCCGCCGGCGTACTACACCGTTTCCCGTCGATCGTGTCAAACGTGCATCACAGAGCGACGGCACGAAGCAACACCTCTCTTTCCAAGGAAAGCGGTAGGAGTTCATACCTTTTCCTGTATACGTACTCTATTAAGAAATGGCGCCAAGCATTGCACATGTGCATCTGATTCTGATCATTGCACGCTTTGTCGTCTCATCTTTGTAACGTACTTATCTCAAGAGATTCTCATCTCCAAGATTGAAATTGTATACGTGTAACTCCACCGGTTTGTCCATGGTATTGTCCACAAAAGGAAAAGGAACACATGCAAATTTGCAAAACAACCTAGTAATTGGATGGCCAGGAGGGTTGGTATACCAGAATTCAAACCTTAGGTTTGATACCGTGTTGCATAAAAAAACAAAATATTCTTTTAGTGGGAGGCGACGTTTTCATCGACAACGAGGTGTCCGTGATGACTTCATCAATCTTAAGATCCGATCCACCGGCTTAGTCTTTCAGAGATGCTTATAGGAGTAGGATATACGTGTGTGCGTTCATAGGGGTGAGTGCATGTACATTTATTCTATTATAAACGTCTATAATTGTATTGTATTTCTCAACAAAAAAAAACATGCAAATTCGAGTGCCCATGAAAGTGTCCTCAAACGACATCCCATGTGGTGCGTCCATTCCTATAGAAACAGTAGGATTATCGATAAAGGCTTTAGTCTCGATTTATAAATAAAGTAACCACGGAAGTACAAGAGACGATATAAGAGATCAAGCAACCGAGAATACTGAGGCATCAGCTAAAACACGCCTAAAAAGAAAATAAATGAAAGAAACGGCAATTCAACGAGACTAGGGTGACCCGCCACCGCTGCATCATCCGAAAGTGTCCCACCACGCTTCTAGCACACCGAAGCGCCCAGTACCAAGACAACACCTTCAAGAAGGGAGCGCCTTCACGGTGCGCTACTGCCCGGGCCAGAACACTAGACCTAGGGGATATCCATGACGCCCTCCAAGAAGGAATGACACCACCCAAGGGCGGCCCCACAACAGAGTCGGACAAGCCGACAAGGATTTCTTCCTACCCTTATCCACATAAAACCCCCGGGAGATTCGGTGCACCACCACAATCTTGCGACCAACATTGTCATCGTCTCATCGTGGACAAAGCAAGCAGCCCGAAGACGGAGAGAAGTGACATAGACCGAGTTGGGGATGGCAGCACAATAGCCACGTGGGAGTAGCCCACCTCCACCACCGAGAGACGGTCGTCGTCCGGACAGGGCAACAAGGTCACAACAGGGCTTGGCGGGTCTGGCCAAGCCAAAGAGGGCCCGTAAATCCCATGTCGCCTTGCTACAACGGGCAGGGTGCTGCGCTGATATCCCCTACACAATCATAGTCGCCACCGCCATCTCCAGAAGGTGCCACTGCTACAGACGAGTCGGCCCGCTGAAGCCCATATCGGGCCTGATCTGGGCCGGGAGGGACTAGTACCAATATGCCATGCCTGCAGCCGAGGCGCCCCGCCAAGCCGTCGTTGCATCGCTAGGAAGCAACAACAAGGACGCGTCGACCCTCCTAGGACCAGTCGGGCCCTAGGGAGAGCCGACTCCACATGTCGTGTCCTTGCTTCAGCACCACCATGTCGCGCTATGACGCAACCTCGCCACCGGCGCCGCCGCCTAGCTCCACCCGCCCAGACCGTCGCTTCTCGAGCCGCACCGCCGCATGGAGAACACCATCCCCGACTGGCTCCCTCGGCGCGGGGAGAGAAAGGCCACCGCTGCCGGCTCGACCCGGGCTTCGCCCGACGGTGGCGACGGGGGTGACGGGAGGAGGGGGAGGGGAGGCCAGGGAGGATGGGAATCGCGCTGCCGCCCTCGGGGGGAGAGGGGCGAGGGTAGGTTTTTTTTTGGAAGCGGTGGGGATTGCAGAGAATATATTCTTAACTCATGCACACAACATAGGTTTAATAGGTAGATCTGAATCTTTGAAATAATTTGTTTCTAAAATATTATCGCAATTAGCTTTCCGTCTTTATTGTTGACATTGTCTCGACATGAAGTCTTACTTTATTATGTCGAAAAAAGAATTCACTCCAAACAACTATGGTACTATTACTACTAGTACCATGTACATATAATTCATTGTCTCGAGAAAGACTTCCACATAAGGTCTTACTTTATTACGTCCGCTCTTCGGACGACTAGATATTTTGAAATCACAACCAAAAGAAATAAATTTAATAACATAAAAATATAAATTTGCAATAAAAATAAATTTACACTAGGTAGTAAGAAAAATAATCTGCACATAATGAATACATAATATTCACTTATTTGAGATCATGATTGATGAGGCACGGTTACATGAGATCTTCTTGCACATGATTTTAGTTAAAAGTTAAAAAATTGTAGCACCAGCTAGGACAACTTATGAAATGTAATGAAGAATCATCTCATTATTTGAAATCATGATTCATGAGGCACGGTTACATGAGATTTCTTGCACATGATTTTAGTCCAAAGTTAAAAAAAATTGTAGCACCCAGCTAGAACAGGATATGAAATGAAATGAAATGAAGAATCATCTCATAAACAAACAAGTTGCCCATGGAATTAGAAGATTGTAACTCTACAGCTACGCAGGGCAAGGGGAGGCCGTATGTAACCATTTATAGAGAAGACCGTTAGAACATCTTTATCGGTTCTATCCAAATGGTCCGAGCATGTTCTAATCGATCCGCGCGGACATGGGCGACGTGCGCGGTGTCCCAGCGGCACAATCCATCCGAATTAATTTAGATGGATCGATCTATCCATGACTCAAATCTGATGGTTGGATGGATCTGACGTGGACACAAACTGGCCCCAGAGGCATAAGCCTTTTTCTCTTGGGCTGGCTTGTCTATTTTTGACCGTTTGAATCACGCTGCTGGACGCGAGTGGCTGGGCAGGCCGAACCATGACAAAACACCGATGGCTTGACTCAAATGGACTAAACCGGACCATTTGAATTGTTTGTTTGGGTCTCCGCCGGTAAAGATGTAATCGGGCAATCTAGACGCCTACAATAGAAGCATAGATAACTTCACATATCCTGACTCGTGTATGGCTTACCTACTCTATGAAGGTGTATAGTCTGCAGCACCGTTCAGAACAATTCCAAGAATTGACAGTTCTTGACGAAGAATGCAGAACCTCGTATGTGCTCTGCTTTTGTCGGCACCATTGCTCCGTTTTGGGCAAGTGCCAGCAGAGGGCCGGCACTGACACGACAGTACTGACGAGAAAGGACAGAATGGTGCCCGACAGAAGAACACTCAAGATCAGACTACACCGAGCGGCACCGAACAAAATTAAATCCCACCGAAACGTGCATCACGAAACGGCGTCACCTCTTTTTTTCAAGGACTTGGTGCCTTTACATCTGGTCCTGAGCTTGCTTTTGGATAGTACTACATACAGTACATGTATCTACTCCATCAAGTCACATGCGGTGCGGGCATCTGATCATTGCACGTTTGCTGACTCGTTCTGCATCTCAAGAGATCCTTATCCACATAGATTTTGCAATCAAGTACGTAGTAACATGCGTGCCAACTGTCCTTCACGAATAATTCGAAAAAAAAAGAAACAGTCCCTCACGAATTATATTGTTTATATGAAGTGTTCACTCATCATATTGCCTCCATTTCTGCAGAACTGTGGGAACCATGGAGAACATTTCTCAACTCATGCTGATGAATACTAGCTAAATCTGAAAATTTAAAAGAATTTGTCTTTTAGACAACAGTCTCTATGGTTGAGTTTGTGACGAGGCCTTCGACACCAGATCTTGTCTTATTATGTCAACAAAAAAGTTTTATTGCCATCAACTGCCAGATATACAATACTATCACTAGTATCATGCTTTTGTACAAAATTTGGTTAACAATTACTCCTTCGGTTCAAAAAAAAGAATGTCCTAATTTATCTAAATTTAAATGTATCTAGTCACTATTTAATATTTAATGTATAAATATATCTAAATTTAGATAAATTTATGACTTACTATTTTACCGGCTAGTCCACGGAAAGTGCTCTGGACGTGAAAATGCTCTAGACATAGATCGGAGAAAGTTGTACTAGTACATTCTTCGTATTAAGGGCATGTGCATTAGTTTAGACACATGCTCTCTGTAGCACGGCTCCACGTCATCTATAGACGTCCAAGAAAACGTTCTCTACAGCGAGGTGTCTTTTGGCTATCTGTAACACTCAACGGAATAAACGAGAAACAAGACCAAATCAGCCATGATGCCGTTAAAAAGTGAGTCCTAGCCCACGACATGAGAATATTTTCCATACAACGCGAAGAAGGCTGTCGGTAGGGAGCGATTTTCACGGGACTCAACCGTCTTTAATTCTAGCGACGGACTAGCTCATTTTTCGGTTATAATTTCTACATGTCACCAAATTTTTCACGTGGCCTATTTTACAGACGGCTGACTGTGTACCGTTGTACACGCTCTAACCATTTGTCCACCCGCCGTGTGCGTTGTGACTACCGGCTAGTCCACGTAAGTGCTCTCCAAGACACTCATCATGTTGCGTCCATTTCTACAAAACCGCGTGGCGACAACTTTTTTTCCTAAGGAAAGAGGTAGGAATTCGTACCTTCTCCCGTGAGTATACAAAAGTACTACACACTTCTTTCAACACATATGCTAGGTTTATGCTCTGACCTTATCTCTTTCGTTCCCCTCTCCTGCTACAATTCCTGAGGGAGCCGCCGACCGCGTCGGGCCAATCCAAGGCTAACCTCGCCGGTGGCGCCGGTCGAGGGAGGCGGAGGAGAGGCGCCGGACCACCTTCTGTAGATATTAGCCGTAGATTTTGGCCATGTGCTGGTTTTAGGCATGTTGCTGTGAGGTTTCCTTCAAGCTCTTCGGGCCAGAGCCGTCGGTGGCGGGTCGGCCTCCTCCACGCTGTCTGAGTGATGGCGCTGGAGTGGGCTCGGGCCGTCCGCGCCTCCAATAAGGCCTCTCCCTGGCGTGGCTTCGCTGTGCGAAGGTCGTCGTCGGTGCCGGTAAAGAACCCTTTGCTGCAAGACTCTTCTACTCCTTACGTGTTCCTCCTCCGGCCATTGCAGTGGTTGCAAAAAAAGAAGAATCAACTGGGTGAGTAGCAACGCCAGGCAGGAGTGGAGTTGGAAAGCAATTTTCTTGAGCATCACATTGGCGGCAGGTCACAGCCGTCTGACATACAAGGCCAATGTTGCTTGGCCTATCCAGAAGCCGGTGAAGTGTTCCGAGCTCAGCTGCCGCATTCCTCGTCTGCGCGGGGGCAAGTGGTTTCGTCCCTCTTCCGCCCATGACAACGGTGTGACTGACTTCTTGCTCGGTGGTGGAGAAAGAGAAGGACCGGGTTGCTTTTTTTCATCTTACAGTGAGGTCTTTTCTACATATACTAGGGACCTATGTGTGTTTTTCTATTTTATGGGGTCCTTTGTAACTTTTTCTTCATCCATCGCTTGGATTTAATGAAGCTACTTCCAGCCCCTTTGGGGGCACTCCTGGTTAAAAAACACACTCTGTTTTAAAATATAACACGTTTTTTTGCAAAATAAATAAATAAATAAAACATGTTTTGTTAGGTTAAAACGGTTTGCTAAATACTTTATATTTTGGAAGACATGGAGCAACTACTAAGAAATGTCCGACACATATGGTGCATGTGATTGTTGCACCTTTGTTGAGTTTTTTAATGAAATTAGCAATGTTGTCTTCTTTAATTAATAAAAGCAGAAGAGACTTGACATGTTAATTAGTGTAAGCCAACCTAAAACCGATGAAGACACTCTCGTCCACCCATGGAACATGACCGCCTCGAGACCACACATATATAAACCTGGCTACCAACACAAACCGACCGCCTATAGCGAGGGTCGTCGTCGATATTGCCCACAGACGTCGTCGTCCTCAGTTCTCCACGAGCCAATGACTCCTATTTCGTCGAAGAACAAACATCTCCCAACACGGGTCATCATCGCCGAAGGAAAGAGAAACCTCAGCTTCAATTTCACAACAATGGAAGACCACCACGAAGACCCATCGAACACTATGGAACGAGAGCCGATTGTCAAAGTCATTGCCACAATCAAACCATCACTCATCATTGTCATCATTGTGCCGCAAGCCACTACGCAGAATGCTCCCATCACCTATCGAGCATCTTCCGGGGAGTCAAGCCCACCAAGAGTCACAAATGGGAGCAAGGTCTTCAAGGCAGCACCCCCAAAGGAGGGAGGTGACGCGAGAATGATGCTCGTCGTTCGATCCACGGTCTAGGCTTTCACCCCTAGATCACTTTCTCTGAGGATGAAAGAGGTCGAAGAAGAATCCACAGTGCTGCCTCCAATGACCGTGGAACACGTGGTAATACTGGTTGCTTCAGTCTTCATGCATTGTTGTAGGTCCGGTAGTACCGCTTGGTTTAGCGGTTCTACCGGCTAATGTTGGGAGAGACCATTGTCCCGTTGTAGTGCCGGTCTTGTGCCGCTTGGGGTCGAGTGCCAATGTCGGTTGGTGCCATTTGGAGTACAGTAAGCTCCTGAGGGGGGTGTTGTAGTAGGGCGGCAGGGGAAGCGGCAATGCTAGTCCTGGAGGTCTATTGGGACTTTGTAAGAACCGATTCTGAGGCAGGGCGGTAGTAACGCGAGTTAAATATAGTAACAGTTGAAAGGATACTGATGTCGCCTAGAGGAGGGGGTGAATAGGCGATTAAAACTTTTCCTAGAGTGGCTCAATGAAGGCGGAATAAAACTAGCGTTTACTTTTTCAAGCACAACCTAGAACAACTAGGGTTCACCTATGTGCACCAACAACTTATGCTAAGCAATACAAGCAACAATGTGATAGCAAGATATAGATTACTTCAAGCACGAAGGCTATCACAATGTAAACTGCATAAGTAAAGAGCTCGGGTATAGAGATAACCGAGGCACGCGGGGACGACGATATTTTACCGAGTTCCTCCCAACATGGAGTACGTCTTGTTTGGAGAGGGGGTGGTATCAAACCACCAACGCCACAAAAGGCCTCCCTTATTCTCCGGTGAATCTCACCCCAATGGGATCGATCCACGCTTCCACTATCGGTGCACTTGTCGGTGGCAACCGGAACCTCTCACAAGGTTGGGGCACTTCTCCACAACTTAATTGGAGGCTCCCAACAAACGACACCAAGGCCACAAAACCGTCTAGGGTTCCAAGAAACCAAGATGGACAATCTCCAATGAGTAACTCAAACCAAATTCTCTGAGGAGAACTCAAACCGATGCACCGAATGCAAATGGCAAGAACACCACAAAGATACTCCAATCCTTAACTCTCAAGTTACAACAAAGCTACTAAAGCTATTGGGCGAACAAGAGAGGAGGAATCAAAGAGGGACACAAAATCCCCCAAAATCTAAATCCCCAAAGATACACTCACAAAGAGATGAATCGGTTAGGTCAAAACATGGATCTAGATCTCCTCTCTCTTCCACTCAAATATGGGCAAGAATCATCGGAGGAGAAGAGATTAGTCAAGCTTCAAAATCTAGAGCAAGTGTGGACAAAGCTTAGACTAATAAAAGAGGAAGAGACGACCCAAAAGAATAAAGGGCAAAGGGCTTAAATAGGTGCCCCAGAAAATCTGGCCGTTTTGACAATTTTTCGTCTGGACCGGTAGTACCGGACCAAACCGGTATTACCGCCCACCAACAAAACGAATCCAGCATTGGTCAACACGGGCGAGCTAGGCAAGCGAGGCAGCGCAAGAGAGAGGGGATCAGGGCCATGCAAGCAGTGCAGCGCGTGGGGCCAGGCATGCGCGTGCACGCGAGCGCAGCGGGCCCAACGCGAGCGCGCATCAGCACGCGCGCGACGTGAGCCAAGCGCTGGGTCAACGCGCCAGCAGTGCGTGCGGGAGCGGGATGCGCTGCGCAGGAACCTGCTGGCGCGGGCGCGCGCATGGGAACAGTGCGGGCCTAGCGCAGCCACGCGGCAGGCGGCCGCAGCGAGAGGCGCGCGGGAATGAGCGAGCGAGCGCTGCGGGCGAGGTGGGATCGACGCACGCGGTCAACGCGCGAGCGGGGCCGCGGGGGAGCAAGCAGGCGAGGCCCAGCACAAGAGAAGAAAACGGCGGGGGCTGGGACAGATGTTCCTGGGCCGGCCGGTAGTGCCGGCCCACCCAGGCGGTACTACCGGAAAATACTACTGACATGGTTATACCCCGCGGGTGCATGATCTCAACATACCTGGTCCAGCCCAAGGAAGGCCCACGGCAAATATACGCCGGCCCATGAAGACTTTCGGGTGGCCTAGGCCCACGACGCCTTCGGATCCTTGGAGATCAAGACTAGAGTAGATAGGAAATTCAAAGGGGTAAAACTCTAGAACCTGTAACCGACTAAGGCCTATGCCCGTGACCTGCCTAAGTCTATATAAAGGCCAGGAGGGCACGACCTAGATCACTCGACTCATACTTTCGCATACACACCACCACGCCAGATTGCATCTGCGCACCCCTGTAACCTTCGGTTCCTCCGTAATCAAGAGCAGACAAGCAGGAGTAGGGTTTTCCCTCTGGGGGCCTGAACCTGGGTAAACCTTGTGTCCCCGTGTTGCTTGTTTGCTAACTGTTCCACGATCTCCAGCATCCCCATCTTCTCCAAAACCCAAGTCCATAACAATGGGCATTGATGAGATCAAACCTCGTCAATTGGCGTCGTCCGTGTATGGCCAGATCTGCACCCTACCGCACCCTGAAGCTAAGTGTTCCGCCCCAAAATCTTGTTCGCTACTTGCAACTTTACTTTATGCTACAAACGCACTCGGGGGCTCCCCCACCTCACGATTTCATCGACGAGGATCACACGTGTACACCTGAGTAGCTGACAACGTCAGGCAAACGAAAAGGATACGTACTCAAACAAAGCACTACGTGCTCATAATAAACAAAACCTTTATAACAAAGAGCACAATACGCCCAGTCGAAATATACAAATTTTACATCTATCTCTTTTACAGGTACTACCTATTCTGAAGAATAACTTGAGCACGCTGCTCAAACAAATCTACTACCTATTCGGCATACTGCCTTACAGCCGCATAATGCGGACGCATATCCCACTCGCCACCATCCGGCCGAAGAGGTGACCCAGCTGCTACAATAGACAAATCTACATCAGGCCGGTGCAGCCTCACAAGGGACAAAGCAGCCTTCACTCCCGCGACGAGCTGTTGCCGCACCAACTCCTTGACATTGCTCACGCTCCGAAACTTCGACAGAAGACCCGCAAGGCTTGTTGGCACGGCATCCAATGGAAACATGACATGCAACACCGAGGCAAGCGACGTCTGCACCTGACGAAGCACCCGCGAAACCTGGTGCACACGATCCTGCACCGTCGCCAGAGCCATGGCACGGTCACGATCCATCCAGAAGAAGCCGCCAGCCTCCATGTCCTATTGAGTCAAGCAATTGACCCGAACAGCGACACGCTCCTTATCTTCCCTCGGAGCAAGGTTAGCACCTGCGACAATTGCACAAAATAAGAGGCAAGGCCAGCAGGCTCATCCGAAGAACTGAGCTGCAGCTCGAAACAAAGAACAACTTACATTGAAGCTGCTTAGACAGCCGAAGCAGTTCCGCCATCAAGTACTCCTCTCTGGCTGCACCGCGATCCTCCTTGGATTTCCAAACATCGGCGTGACCACGCGCCCCAAGCAACTCCCTCTCAATACTACGAACACGGTCTCGAAGAAAAGCGAGTTGTGAAGAATCATCCAAAGATGGCCGCAGTTGAGCTGCAGGCGAGGTGTCAACAGGGTCAACACCTGAAGGAACCTAGAACAACAGAAAAGCAAAGGACATAAACATTCAGACATAGAAGAGCACAACTCAGCAAAATTCATTAAGCATATAAAAGCCACTACGTGGCACAATGATTTCGTTCCTCAACATAGTTACAGCAAAAGGAGACTACAAACTATCCTACAGCTACAACGCCTAAGATGCGGCACCCTGAGTAGCCTCAGAGCGGACTGCCTTGCCTTGGCCTCCCCCTGTTGTTGCAGCGCATACTCGGACAGCAGATCAATGAGCTTCGGCCCATATCGCTTGCAGCGAGCAGAGTAGGCAGCAAAAGCTACCTCGTATCCATCCGCGGTCGTCGGCATCCGGGAGGTGATCTGTTGGAGATATGTCCTAGAGGCAATAATAAATGTAGTTATTATTATATCTTTGTGTTTATGATAAATGTTTACATTCATGCTATAATAGTATTAACAAGGAAACATTAATATTTGTGTGATTTGTAAACTTAATTTGAAGTCCCTAGTAAAGCCTCTATATAATACTAGCTTGTTGGTTAATAGATGATTGTGGTTTCCCTATCATGAACATTGAGATGTTATTAACAACAAGATCATATCATTAGGAGAATGATATGGTGGACATACTCCTATAGATAAGCGTAGCATAAAGATCAAGTCATTTCAATAGTTCAATTGCTATATGCTTTCTGATACATAGTAACCTAATTCCTTCGACCATGAGATCATGCATATCACCTTTACCGGATGGATGCTTTGATGACATCAAACACCACACCGTAACTGGGTGGCTATAAAGGTGGCATTGAGTGTTCGGAAAGTATTGGTTGAGACACATGGATCAAGAGTGGGATTTGTCCATCCATATGACAGATAGATATACTCTGGGCCCTCTCGGTGGAATGTCATCCAATTAGCTTGCAAGCATGTGACTGGCTCACAAGGGATCACATATCACGGGAACGAGAAAAGAGTACTTATCGGTAACGAGGTTGAACTAGGTATGCAGAGATACCGACGATCATAACCTCGGATAAGTAAACTATCGTGAGACAAAGGGAAATTGGTATCGTATGTAAGTGGTTCATTCGATCGCAAAGTAATCGTAGAAATATGTGGGAGCCATATGAATTTCCAGATTCCTCTATTGGTTATTGTTCGGAGAAGTGTCTCGATCATGTCCGCATAATTCACGAACCGTAGGGAGACACACTTAAGGATTCGACGTTGTTTGAGTAGTTATGGAATGATGAGAAAGAGACCGAATGTTGTTCGGAGTCTCGGATGGGATCCGGGATATCACGAGGAGATCCGGAATGGTCCGGAGAATAAGATTCATATAAGGAAAGTCCCGTTTCGGAGTTGGGGAATGTTTCCGGTGTTTTCATCGGGAATGTTCTAGAAAGTTCCGGAATGTCCGGCACTCCGGAGGGGAAGCGTACATGGATGTGTTGTATCAAGTTGGTATGATTGCATCATGTACTAAGTGTCATCACTGTTCCAAATAAAGGATTAATTCAAATCCTAGTTTGAAAAGTCAAATAGCTAAATTGAAAAGTCAAACGGCAAAATTTGGAAAGTGGAAAAGAGGAGGAAGGGGGAAACCGAGTTGGGGAGGAGTTCCCTCCTCCAACCGGCGGCGCCCCTCCAAGCCGGTTGGGGAGGGACTCCTCTCCCTCCCCCTTGGCCGGCCGGCCCCTCCACCTATATAAGGAGGGGCAGGGCTCCCTCCTAGGACACACAAGTACCTCTCCTCCAAACCCTAGCTTGGCGCCACCACCTCCTGCAGCTGCCGCCGCCCCCTAGGGTTGCCCTAGCCGCCGACTTGGGGTGCCCCAAACCCTAGCCGCCGGCTCTAGCACCTCCTCCTTGGTGTGTCTAAAACCTAGATCGCCGAGGAGCTCTCTCATACTCCACCATACTCGCTCCGGCTTAAGGCGACGCCCTGCGAGATCTCCCCTCTACTTCCGGTACCACGCCGTTGTGCTGCCGGAATCGCGAGGAGAGTGCTACAACCTCCGCTGCCTGCTGGAACAAGGGAGAGGAAGGTCTTCGTCGAGTACCGAACGTGTGGCCGACTGCGGGAGCGCTGCCGGAACGCAGCGCCGGAAGGATCGTCTACGCGATCTTGAGATCGGCAAGAGTACGACTACATCACCCACGAGAATCCGCTCTCGTTAAACACTTTGGAATCTTCGAGGGTAAGTTATTCCATCGACTCGTTGCTACAATCTAGTAGATAGATCTTGGCTTGTTTGTTTGTATGCGGTAGAATTTTTTTGTTTTCCATGCTACGAAACCCTACATGATCTGGGGAAGGTCCAGCTCCGCTCCAGCCGCCAAGGCCATCGCCAGCCCGACGGACACACCGATGCCCTTCTGCTTGTGCTTATATGACACAGGCGCTTCGGCTGACAAGGCCTCCGCCAGGGCGTCAACATCATCAAGGGCCGCGCCCTTAGGGACAAGCTCCTTGTAGAAGCGGCCAAGGACTTCCTTCGCCTTGGCAAGGGAGCCGACGACGGTGTTGCAGCGATCTTCGACCGCTGCAGTAGCATCATCTAGAGCACTCTCGTGCTCCAGAGCGCCGCGGTCAAACTCGATGCCTGCGGCATCTGAGGCAAAACAAAAAGAGAAGACTGAGGACAGTAACATAGAAGAAAGGCAAGAAAACGAAGAAACAGAAGAAAAAATAAGGTACTCACCCGAAACAGCCTTGGCAGCAGCCATGAGCTTGCCTGCCACCTCTCTTTCACGCGCAGTCGCAGCAGTGGCAAGATGCTCCTCGCGGTCCGTGGCCTCCCGCTGCAGACGCTCCTTAGCTTCGGCTGCCTCAGCTAGATCCAGCTCAAGGCGCTCTTTCGCACCGACGGCGGCCTCGGCCTTCTTCTCCGATTGACCAAGGCTCTTCTTGAGAGCGTCGATCTCACGGAGAGAGGTATTATGCTCCTCTGCATTCAAAACAAGCAAGCGTCAGAAAGCAGGACAAGAATAAAGGAAAGAAGCACCAAAAGCATACGGGTACCTTGAAGCTGTTGGAGGCTGGCCTCCAGCGCCAAGCGCTCCTGCACCAGCCGCTTGGCTTCCTGCACAAAAGGCTGCAGGAAGAAGAACCACCATTTAGAAAAAGGACTCGGGGGCTACGCCCAACAGGAGAAAGCAGAAGAAAAAGATTCACACGAAAACACTTGGGTGCTCCCCCCGAGACTTGAAGAACAAAATAAGAGAACTCTTTTTTACGCGCTCGGGGGATCCCCCCGTGACAGACGACTTACATGATCCAACGGTGATGCCGAAGGCCCGCCGGCGAAATTCTGAGGCGCAACCACCTGCACCTCCTGCAGAGGAGGGTTCGGAGCAGCGCCCCCCCGAAGTTGCCACCGTCTGAGGAGGAGGAGACGCGACCTTCGACTCTCCCATCATCTCCCGAGCACCATCGCTGGAGGAGTCGTGGGAGGAATGCCTGCACACGAAAAAAATTAGCACAAAAGTCAACAGGAAAAAGGACAGCAGTCTAACAGAAGCTTACGAGTCCAGCGAGCTCACGTCGAAGACAGGAGGAGTCCTTCGGGCTCTCTTCTCCCCCTTCTTATCCTTCTTTTTCTCTTCCTTCTTTCGCTTCGCTGGAGGGTGCGGTGCTACAACCCGCACAGGAATGGCATGAAGAGAGGAGGAAGAGCCTCCATGCCCGTCACTGTGACGCTCAAGGCACAGAGGGTTCCTAGGAGTTGGAGGAGTTAAGGCATCTGAAGACTCGCTGGAGCTCCGTGATCGTTTGCGCGTGTGGTCCTCGCTCGAATCATCGGCATCCTCCGCCGGAGATCGCGTCGATGGCAGCTCGGACACGGAATCCACCACGTCATTATCCGGGGCATTCGGATATTTTTCAGGCAATGGCGGTACCATGCCCGACACCTTGAAGCTTTGCAAAAAAAAGAAGGGATTTTGTTAGCAAATAAAGAAAAATAAATACGCAGTCGACGAAAAGCACTACGCGCACGAATATACACCTATGGAACGGCCAGCGTCGAAGAAAACGGAGGAGTCAGCGACTTCTCCGGGATTTTTCTCCGGCCTTGAACTTCAGCAACAAGCGAAGGGCCTTGTCAAGATCTCCCTCGGAGATTTTCTCAGCCAAAATCTCGTCGGATCACGGCGCCCAGAATAAAGAAACATCGGGTGCGCTCTAGCCTGGAGAGGCTGCACCCGACGCTCGAGAAACGTGCGGATAATATCCACGCCGTTCACTTCCTTCTCCGGAATCAACTGGAGATACTCCACCCGACGGTAAAGGGCCTCTATCTCAGCTGACTCGCCATCCAAGATCTGGTTTTTCCAAGACCTTTTCGGCTCGATTATCTGGGAGGAGTCAAAAGGAGCAAGACCAAAATGCTGCCCAGCCACTGTGGAGTCGCGAATGTAAAACCACCGCCTCCGCCAGTATTGGACAGATTCAGACATAGAGAAAGAAAAGAAAAGAATATTGGTCCTGAGGGAGATGATGCAACCCCCAATGGGATACACACCATCCGAACCGGATTGCCTCTTCACGGAATAGAGTTTTCGGAAGAGACCAAAGTGCGGCTCGATGCCGAGCCAGCACTCGTAGAAAGTGATAAAACAAGCAATGTGAAGAAGAGAATTGGGGGAAAGATGATGCAGCTGGATGCCATAGAGGAAGAGCAGCCCACGAAGGAAGTCGTGGACTGGGAAGGAAAACCCACGCATAACGAAGGCGAGAAACATAATCCGATACCCAGCGGGGGGACGGGGGATTACCTTGTTGCCAGGAAGTCTGACGGCCTCCCTATCCTGCGGGATCAAACCCCGCTCGCGAAGTTTGCGGAGGTCACTCTCCCGCGTCTCTGATCGCCGCCAACCACCGTCGGTGACACGGGTAGCGGTGGCGCCTTTCTTTCCTCCGGCGGCGCTGGTACCAACCGCAGAGGATGATTTCTTCGGTTTCCCCATCGCGCTATGGCGGCGCCGGCGATGAGCGCGTAGAAGGGAAGACGGAAATGTGGAAGGATATTCCAGCACGCAGCAAGAACTGCTAGAGCACAAGGAGGCAATGAGAACAAGAGTAGATGCGGTGAAAACAAACTGCAGCTTTCCCCAATGATTATAACAGCGAAGACGATGCACGGCAACCGTCCATCAAGAAGACCTAACGCCAACGGCAGATATGGCCATACACGTGTCAGCATCACAACGAACCGTCGTTACCACGCCGTCCACTACGCGTGGAAATCGAGGAGACGCCGTAATTATCTCCACGCCGCGCGTGACCGCTCAATTCAAGGTCAGCAAGTGGGACCCACGCTCATCCAGTCAAGTCATCTCTGGTGCAGCAGACGCTTGAGGTCATTGATCGTCAGCACTGATGTCATCAAAAGCTATACTAGCAACAACTACAATTTCTTCGTCTTCAAAGCTAAGAGTACTCACTCGAATCTACGATTCGACTAAATACTCGGGGGCTACTCCTATTAGGAGCGCTGGCCGCGCACCCGAAAGATGAATAAAAGCGAACTATTTCTTCGAGTCCTACGTCGAGTCTACAACTCCACTACGGACTCGGGGGCTACTCCCATAGGGAGGATGGATTTAAGCATCCGAAATTTTTTGTGTCCTACGGACTTAACAACTGAACAGTGTTTGAGCTAAAGTCTTCGCTCGAGTCTACGACTCGAACAGACACTCGGGGGCTACTCCCATAGGGAGCGCTGGTCGCGCACCCTATGAACTCTTCGACTGCGATCTTTCGGATCAGCATGCAAAAACTTTTCGGCAACTCTGCCCCAACAAAACGCTGAGTGAGCAACGATCTCCTTGTCCACCCGAAACACCTCCGCGGTGATAAGCATTCGGATGCTGTGTCTGCGACACAAAGATAAGACCTACAGATATCATCTGATGGCCTGGCAACGCACACGACTGCACTCTGCTAGTATAAACCCGTGCCAGCAGGCGCGATGAAAAATCCCGACGGACGCGTTGGGTACATCAGTTAAAATCACTGGAATTCCACTCCTGTAAGTCCTCCGTGGCCTGAGTCGAATTACGCCAGCATATGTTCCGGGTTCGAGTTGAGGGACTCGAACCTGAGGAAGATCGTGTTGTTTCATCCTAAGACAGTTAACTGACCCTGATCCGTCGGGTGAGTCAGGCACACGCATCAACAATCCCTACACATGAACTATTGAAATACATAGTTGCACCCGAAAGATTGAAGAGACCTCAGCCGAACCTACGATTCGACTGATCACTCGGGGGCTAATGACATGGTTATACCCCGCGGGTGCATGATCTCAACATACCTGGTCCAGCCCAAGGAAGGCCCACGACAAATATACGCCGGACCATGAAGACTTTCGGGTGGCCCAGGCCCACGACGCCTTCGGATCCTTGGAGAGCAAGACTAGAGTAGATAGGAAATTCAAAGGGGTAAAACCCTAGAACCTGTAACCGACTAAGGTCTATGTCCGGGACCTGCCTAAGTCTATATAAAGGTCAGGAGGGCACGACCTAGATCGCTCGACTCATACTTTCGCATACACACCACCACGCCAGATTGCATCTACGCACCCCTGTAACCTTCGGTTCCGCCGTAATCAAGAGCAGACAAGCAGGAGTAGGGTTTTCCCTCCGGGGGCCTGAACCTGGGTAAACCTTGTGTCCCCGTGTTGCTTGTTTGCTAACCGTTCCACGATCTCCAGCATCCCCATCTTCTCCAAAACCCAAGTCCATAACAATGGGAATTGATGAGATCAAACCTCGTCAACTACTGGCCGAGGCAGAGAGGAAACGGACCACGCTCAGGGGCGGGCGGTAGTCCAGGCGATACTACCGCTCGGCCCAGAAACAGATATTCCTTTTTAAACACAAATAAAGCAAACTTCAAATATTCATAACTTTGGCTAAGAGTCTTCGATTGACCCGATTCCAATTGCGTTGGAAAGAGGACGACAAGAGCTTTCCAATAAAAGGTGGAAATATTGGTTATCACCAAGTGAGAATGTATCATGTATTATAATGTGAGATACCTCACTTGGTGAGAAACCGAAAAGCTGTCAAGATCAAAATCGCAATAAGATGCAAACGGAAGATCCGATTTTGATGAACAAGAGCTTGTTATGGATATTACCACAAGCTCTATGTCCACACATGGATAAGACCAAATAACAACCAAATACGATGATGCAAGTATGCAAAGGTTTGAGATCTCTTCGAACGATGTGATCGAGTTACTCATTCGAGAGCCCCTCTTGATAGTACGGCTATCGATCCTAAACCCGGTCTCCCACACACAACATGAGACCGGCAAAAGGGAAAACCTATCAAGATTATACCTTTGCCTTGAGCATTCCACTTGATCTCGATATAGACAAACTTGACCTTCTCAAGATGGAACGTCTTTCTTAATTCCTCATCATCGATCCATGATCACCGAGGATGACAAGCATCAAACATGATATCTTCTATAGATGGCGCATTTTGAGCTTGCACAACACATCTTCTTCTCATTTCATCGACCTTGAAGCCAACACATGCTCCAAGCGATACCAGTAGACAATTCCAACAAGTATAACTTAATACACATATTAGTCCATAAAGATTGTCATTAATTACCAAAACCACACATGGGGGCCCACATGTTCTTTCAATCTCCCAATTATTTGTAGGGCTTGTTCGATTTGGTCCTCGTATTTGGAATTTGCTGAATTTTGCCTGTGTACTTGTGAATTAGGCTTGATTTCGTCCAATTTAATATTGGCCGTTAAATTTGTGCTAACACGAACAATACGTGGACTGGAATCTTGCAAGAACACCCTCTAGTATCTGAGAAAATTGCAAAAGGCAAACGAACGTTAGACACCGACCCTTTTTTTCTCTATTCGTCCTTTTCTTCTTGTTTCCTTAATCCCTTCATCTCCCTCATCCCCATTGTTACTCCTTCCTCCGGCCAGACCTCGGTGAGGCGCGCCGCCCCTCCCCTCTACTTGAGCTTGCACGGCAACACCCCTGCCCTGCAATCCGCTGGCGTCGCACTGATGGTTTGCGAGTGAGGTGCGGGGCCACGCCCTTGTTCACCCACATGAGCAAACCTGACGGAAACAAGACGGGCGCGTCTCCGCCCGCGTGTCAGGAGGCACAACCGCCTTTGTTGTACGTATAGATTTTTCCAAGCGCCGCCATTGCTCCGACGAGCAATTTTCTCAGGAGTAAGCTCCTTTATCGGAAGAGGACTACCCTATATGCCCCATGGAGCAAAGGCTCATCTCGCCCGTCCGCGACTCCGTCGAGCTTGGATACCACCATAGGGCGATTTCCTTGAAAAGAATTAGTCGACAAACCACCATCATCATCGATTTCGGTGAATTCTGACGATTTTGAGCCTAGGAGAGTACCCCTATGCATGCGCGCACTAGCATCTCGTTGTTGATGGCTAGCAACGACAGCACACCGCCATGGGCGTCCGTCGCACCGGAGACGTGAGTCCCAAAAGAGAAGTCATGATGACTTGTCTTGATGAGGGACACGACCAAGTCGTGTAACGCCCGCCTCCTATTTTTTAACCCATAGCCCTAATTATGGATTTTATAATTTTCTCGAATGCGGTAGGGTGTTTTTGCAAGATTTTAGTTCATGTGTTGTCTGTGTCAGGTCAAATTCGACGACAAACATTGAATTGGACTAAATCGAGTCTGATTTACAAGTATATGGACCACATTCAGCAAATTTCAAGTACGAGAACTAAATCGAGAAAGCCTGACAAGTATAGAGACCGTTGGTGTATTTAACTCTAGTACCGCTCCTGGAGCCTCCAACTCTTCTTCTCTTTTCCTCTCCTTGGTTGGTCTCGGCGTCATGACTCTTGACCCAATGGGGTAGCTCTTGTGGGTTATGGCTGATCACATATAACATATTCGAATTAGGCAGTGAGGTGAAAAAAGACTTCAGCGAGTGGAATCAGGTCACCCTTAGAGGCGTTGGGCGATGCCATGTAAGTTGGAGAACTTGGTGAGTTGTGTGGCATGGTGGTGACCATATGCCAGGCTGTATCAATAAGCAAAATTAAATTTATGGTTTCAGTTTTGGAACATAAATCTAAGCAGGAAATTTAAATGTGTACAAACTTGTGACTTGGAATCCTCCATTGCAAGTTTTGTAGCAAGAGATGGCAGTTGTGCATGAACCGAAATGCAGGGTGAAACTCAGTTCTAGGAACTTCTTTGAGCCTAGAAAGCAGGATCAGAAACTGAAAAAAGAGAGGCTCTCGCGAAAGAACCACGCACGGTGCCGCCGGTGGCTTCTCGTCTCTACCCGCTCGGCATGGAGGCGGCGCGGGCGTCTTCAAGGCCGGCGGTGCGGCCAGATGCAACAACGAGCCTGGTGCTCCCGGGAGGCAGGGATGCAACGGCGCCACCACTCGGCGGGGGGGGGGGGGGGGGGGGGAGGGGGGAGGGGGGCAGAGCCTCGAGCAATGGCGGGCACGGCTTGTCCCCTCCTAGATCTAGGCCCCTTTGGGCTCCAGATGGGTATGGGCGGGCCGAGTCGAGTCCAACTCAGGCGATTCTTCCTGTGGGTTGGAGTTGGGACTACTCGGAACCAAGGGCAGCGTCGGCAGCGCTCCTGCTGCAGGGCGATGACGTCGGCTTTACGGGCCCGATCTGGGATCGTCCGGGCCTGATTGGGCTTGGTGTGCCTTTGTTGCTGTGTCCGGTCGGCTACTGCCGCAAGGCGGTGGAGGTCGGTCCCTCCCACGAGGCTGCGGCGATGCCACCCTCGTTTCCTGTGGTTTCTTCTCTCATCCTAGCAGGCCTCGCATCGGCGGCCACAGTGAGACGACGTGATGGCGGCAAGACCGGGCTGGCGTGTGGGGGTGGACAGCAAGTCTAGTGGAGCGAGATGCATCAACCGGGTGGTGGGTTGGGGGTCGGGAGAAATCCCTGTCAGCTCGTCCGACACCGATGCGGTGACACCTGCGGGGTGCAACCTTCCTTCCTGAAGGGTGTCGGGTGTACCTCTTCCCTACTCTCCATGACGTATTGGGGGAAACCCTAGGACAAGTCCGGGCAACAGCATCGTCGACATCGTATTCCTTCTTGAAGGTGTTGCTTGATATACGGTGACTCGAAGCGCTAGGAGCGGGGGGCAGAGCCTCGAGCAACAACGGGCGCGGCTTGTCCCCTCCTAGATCTAGGCCCCTTTGGGCTCCAGATGGGTATGGGCGGGCCGAGTCGAGTCTAACTCAGGTGATTCTTCCTGCGGGTTGGAGTTGGGACTACTCGGAACCAGGGGCAGCGTTGGCAGCGCGACGACGGCGGCTTTACGGGCCCGATCTGGGATCGACCGGGCCTGATTAGGCTTGGTGTGTCTTTGTTGTTGTGTCCGGTCGGCTACTGCCGCAAGGCGGTGGAGGTCGGTCCCTCCCACGAGGTTGCGGCGATGCCACCCTCGTTTCCTGTGGTTTCTTCTCTCAGCCTAGTAGGCCTCGCATCGGCGGCCACAATGAGACGACGTGATGGCGGCAAGACCGGGCTGGCGTGTGGGGGTGGACAGCAAGTCTGGTGGAGCGCGATGCATCAACCGGGTGGTGGGTTGGGGGTCGGGAGAAATCCCTGTCAGCTCGTCCGACACCGATGCGGTGACGCCTGCGGGGTGCAACCTTCCTTCCTGAAGGGTGTCGGGTGTACCTCTTCCCTACTCTCCACGACGTATCGGGAGAAACCCTAGGACAAGTCCGGGCAACAGCATCGTCGACATCGCATTCCTTCTTGAAGGTGTTGCTTGATATACGGTGACTCGAAGCGCTGGGAGTGCGGTGGGACAACTATAGAGGGCGTGACGGTTGCGAATCATCTTCGTTTCGTTTGATTTGCCCGATGTTGGCATATGTTTCTCTTTATTTTTATTTGGGCTAGATTGTGTTGATGCCTCGGCAATATCATTGGTTGTATCGTGGTTGCTATATTAATATAGCGGGATAAAAGCCTATTTCGAGAGAAAGTGAAAAAAGAACATGAGAAGGCTAGAAAACGGTGTATTAAGTGATTCGTGCTATTTAAATTATGAAAAGTTGCATTTACATTTCCGTGAGAAAAATAACAATGATGGCTGGTTGGCTGACACGTTTAAAGTACGATTAGATAAAAGGGCAAGGTTGATACTCCCAGGAAACTAATACTCCCTCTGTCCTGAAAAGGATGTCATAGATTTGTCGGAGGGAGTACTAAAATCTAAGCATGCACAACTACATAATTGTTTCTCAGAAACATGAGTATAATGAAAAATCAATGGTTTATATATTCAAAGTTATAGTTTTTGACCCATCACCAATGACAGAATGTTGACAATTACATTGTTGTTTCAGAGCATCAGGGGCTTTCGTGATGTGAAATCCCACCATGTCTTTTACCTACACATTACTTCATCCGAAATTTTCCCTTAGTGTTCTCAAACACTTGTTCAGCAAGCAGGGCCCCATTGCCATCTGCACGCTTTATCTCCATGTTGGTCTTCTGGTAGAACGCAGTTCCTCTAAGAGCATCGGCAATGAAGCTATCGGATCCAATTGCAACAGCAGCTTCTGCCTTGGCTCCATACACCAGCCTCTGCACGGCAGCATTCAACAAGATTGCTAATAAAGGATGAAACTATATTCTGCCAGATGAAGAATGCTAGCTAAGGTCAGGACTAAAGAGTGGACCTTGATCCGGGACAGATGCACAGCGCCAAAGCACATTGGGCAAGGTTCACAAGATGCATACATTTCGCAATCTGACAGGTCAATTTTTCCAAGCTTTTTGCAAGCCTAGAGTAAAAGCGAAACCTTGATTTGTGAGACGGATAATCAAACAATGGAAAAGAAATAGTAATAATATAAAATTAAATAACTACCATGCATTATATATATGGGCACAAAGGTAACGAGACCATGCAACCTAGTACCACTAACTTATATCCCTTGGTGTGTTGTTTAGAGAAAAAAAAAGCTTGTTTTCATGTCAAAATATATGCTAGATACGCAGATCAGCTGAGCACAAACTATAATACATTCTGCAAAAAGAAAGCGATACTAGTTCCAAAAGCATGAAGCGTGAATTGGGTACAAACTATATAAGCAGGTGAGTAGTACTAGAAAAATAATATGAAGTGCCAAAATGTAAACAGCAAGCATCAAGTACATTGTGAGAATAGCCTCTGTCCAGAGGGCAACCCACCTCTCTTATTGCGGTCATTTCAGCATGGGCAGTTGGATCAGTGTCATTCAGAACCATGTTATGGCAACTAACAATCACGTGGTCATTGCGGACAACAACCGCACCAAACGGGCGTCCATGGCCACGGTCCACTGCTTCGTAGGCTTCTTCTACCGCTTTTGATAAATACTTAAGATCCCTGTCTTGCGCATCTGTTCATTGCAGCAAAGCATAAACAAGTAAGCCTTTTTTTGAGCAGTTTTCCAAACACAGAAAATAACAAATGCTGGACAGATCTTCATTGGTCAACCATTCTTCCGGTGCAGCAGAACTAAAGTAGGAGTAATAAGTAGCACCTTCCTGATGACCAGGAAATGCAGAAGCAACCGAGATGGTTCCATCCTTGGCCTCCACAACTACAAAAGAATGGATGGATATAACTCATGAGGCAGGGTTACATGAAATTTGCACTGGGATTGCTGTATGTGGGAGGAGTAGGAGCTGTGTGTGCTGTGGTGGGTCGTCGGTCGGGGTGGAGCGGTCTGGCCAGCGGTGTCGCCGGTTGGGCCCGTCGCCGGATCACATGGGTGGCGACCGTGATTGCGGGCCTGACGAAGGCGATGACGCCGACGGGGAGAGGCGTGGACCGTGCTCGCGCGGGTCCCGCCGCCGCACACCGCTCTTCCCGGCGTACGGTCGTGTTAAACGTGCATCAGAAACCGGCTACACGGAAGCGACTCTTTAAAAATGTCAAACAATTCTGAAACAAATCGCTCGTATATCCGGACATTTTATTGGTACATAAATTTTTGACAAAAAAAAGGAAATTTATATATTTTGCGTAAAAAGACAAAATAAAGTCAAGAATAATCATGTTAGGTATCCAAATTTGTTTTTTATATGGGACACACAAAATATTTTTTCCCCGAAAACTTATGTGCGTACATAGGGATGCCCGAATGTACGTGCGAATATTTTTTTCTAATTTTTTGACATTTAGAAATATGTTCTCAAACGATGGATTCATTTGCATCTATGAGTCCAATTGGATTTCCGCTGCATACTTATGTTCTCTTTGGATTGTCCAGAAAGAGGAAAAGATATAAACAAAGGGATTCAAGGCACATGGGTGCGTCTAATCATCGCATGCTCATCAACTTGTTTTTGTATTTGAAGAAAACCACATTTCATAGATTTTACGATCAATTACATGTGTGCCAACTGTGTTGAGGAAAATAAAACATAAATTTAATTAGCTCCACCCAATTTTTAAATGATTTGTTTTAAACTCTTATCATGATTAGTTATTTGTCTTTACTGCTGAGTTTTTCCTCGCCAAGTGCTTCAGAACAACATCTCATTTTATTATCTTGACAAAAAAAAAATTGCCACCAACCGCCAAGTCATAATACTATGAATACCATGTTAGTATAGAAACGTTACCCCCTAATAGTGCACAATTAACACATGACATCCAGTCTAAAAACACAAAGATTTACATTTTTTAACAAAAAAACATCTTTAGAACGCTAAAAGGAACAATGTAAGTAGACCGAAATAAAAAGGAAACAAATAGATGCAAGAAAAATCATGTAATAAGAAAGTAATTTTTACATTGAAAAACTATGTTGCAAACATTGAAATGTGCCACATTACATATTCAAAGTGTAACCGACCAAATAAAGTTTCAGAAATTTACGAAACATAATTTAGTAGTACGAAAAAAATATTTTGCTCATCCTAAAATATGCACCATGTTTATATTTAAAGTGAAACTAGCCACTATTTTTAAACCAATGGTTTCAAGTAAAAGAACAAAAATATGCTCATTTAAAATACAATGGTTTGACATTTCTAAAATGTGTAGTTCGTGTATATTTAAATTACACATATGCATTAAAAAGTAGAAGAAAAAACTGGTTTATCCAAAAAGAAAAAATCAAATTTCCACATAGGAAAGAAATAAAATGATTGATATTTTAAATAATTGCTGTCAACCGGTCACAAAAATTAGTACCATGTGACTAGTTAGAAGCAAAACCGAATAACTAAATGAGACATAAACCCCATGAGTGCATGTTAAATCATTTCGAACAAGTGGCATATACAATTATAGCTTAAGTGTACTATATGCAAGGCTTACATGTAAATTTCTAACATGCAAGTTTTACATTGGTGAGGAGTGACATTCAATAACTTGGTAACTGGCTTGTCAATAATCTAATAAGCAAATTACTATAAGCTTGTAACTATTGACAAAAGTTTTAGTTTTAAACACATTAACATATCGATCTATTTCCTCCAACTTTGTGGCGACGAAGTCAATCGGAAAAACTGATATTGATTTGGATATACCATTCAAAAGATAAAATGTTTTTAGATTTAAAACACAAAGATTCTATTTTATTAGCTTTTTATGTTTTCTAGTTTGTTAGTAGCTACAACTTCCATTCACAACTATAACCTCTCCTGACTGCTTGGCATTGGCCTATTTACTTGCTCGATTGTTTCCATCATGCTTTTGGTACATGTTTGATCTGCTCGACTCGACAATGAGCTTGATGTTCGTTCTCGTGCTTATAAATTGTTTATTTTCGTGTGGTTCAGATCCATTTAAAATTGGAAATTGTTCAAATTTTGAAAATGTTTAGATTTTTGGAAATTTGAAAAATGTTTAAATAAAAAACGAATTTAAAAATAATGAGATTTATAAAATGTTCAGATTTTTAAGAATATCAAGATATGAAAAACATTCAGATCTGAAAAAACTAAGATTTTAAAAAGAATTAGATTTACAAAATGTCCATGGTTTGAAGTATATTTAGATTAAAAAACATTCAAATTTTGAAAAAGTTTAGAATTTGAGAATAAAAAGAAAAAACAGGAAAATATGAAATATAAAAGATAAATAGTAAGAAAAAGGAAAGACTAGAAAATGAGAGAAAAGCCCAACTAAAAAGTATTAATCCTAATCCAAATTAGTTGACTAAGATTTATCTATATTTAAATATATCTAGACATGTTTTAGTGCTAGATTTATCAAATCTAGATAAAATCAAAAGTTAATTAACTTGAATCGGAGTAAATAGAACCTTTATAAAATAAAAGCTATATGCATCCTTTTCTAGAGCAGGCTCGCGTAGGAATCAGGGTAAGCTTTGGGTATAACAACACATTAATGGGAAATGCTATATGCCGCCTTCTCTCGAGCGGGCTGCTGGCACCGCACATGGACATCCCTGGTGGGCCAGATCATTGACTTCATTGTTTGTTTTTTCTATTTTCTATTTTCTATTTTCTATTTTCTATTTTCTGTTTTCTTTTCTCCTTTTTTATTTTAAAATGGATCCTAATTTGATAAGTTGTTAATAATTTTTGAAATTTTTTCATGCTTTTAAAAATTATTCATTATTTTTGGAAAATCTTCACAATTTTTATAAAATCGTTCTTCTTTGAAAAATGGTTTATTATATTTTCAAATTGTTCATGTTTTTTGAGAATTGGTTCATGATTTTTAAAAAGCGATCATTTTATTTTGAAAATGTTCATGTGTTTTTAAAAGTTATTCATGATTTTGAAAATGGTATATGTTTTCATAAAATGTTCACGATAGATTAATAATGTTAAGATTTTCAAAATAGAAAAATAAAAAAACAGAAAAGGAAAAAGAAGAAGAAAAGAAAAAGAAAAAGCACTTCACCAAGCCTATGCGAGTATCCATGCTTGGTGAAGTCCCCGCACTGCCCACACCCTAATCCCTAAGTTCCAGGCCCCACCTCAGCCGATGACATCGCGACACGTGTCATCCCATCCCCTGGTCAGGACGACACCCTTACATCTAAGCCCCCTACAGCCGCAGAACTCCTAAGAGCCGCACCCTGAACTCTAAGTTCTAGGCCTCACCTCCGTCGGCGGCGACACCGTGTCATCTCCGTCTTCGACGAGGTCAGCCGTGTGGTCTTCTTCTTCCTCCCCGACAACCACCTAGGGTACTAGTCGCGCTGTCGCGGGGATAACCAACACGTGAAGCGTCAAATAGGAATTGCGAGGATCGGCAGTGCATGAGCAGACATTGCGGATGATGGGCCTATAGACAGAAGCAGCGAAAGAAGCACAGGCCCATTTAGAGTGACAGCCGAAAGTTTTTCTATCCACTTCCTTCGCCTCCTCCCCTCTCCTCCGATCTTCCTGGGCGGGAAAAGTCGACCGGCGGGCGGCGGCAGCGGAGACTGTCGGATTATCGGAGGCTCCTCGCCGTGCTTGGAGCTCTGGACTGGATTCGCAGACGACGCCATGGGAATCAAGGTACTCTCCTCCGGTGATTTTCCTGTTCGCGCCTCCCGTTTTCGCTCTCCCCGTTGCCTCTCGATGTGACGGCCCCTCACTGTCTCTGCGCTCCGCGCGCTAGGGTTTGACGAAGCTGCTGGCGGAGCACGCGCCGAGGGCGGCGGCGCTGCGGCGGGTGGAGGACTACCGGGGCCGCGTCATCGCCATCGACGCTAGCCTCAGCATCTACCAGTTCCTGGTGAGTCGCCCGCTTCCATCTACTCCACCGACTGGCTTCCGCTTCGATTCGGGTGCTGCACATTGTAATTGTGGAATCGGCTTGGTTCGCGGACACCATGCTTTCACTCCGGGGAGTGGTTTCGGTTCATGCTTGCTGCCAATGCCATTAGGTGATCGATTGTGCTTGGGCTGGTTCACATAGGGGCATGATGCCTGCCAAAAGTTTGAGCAAATGCCAACACATGTTCTATCTGGTGCACTCTGTTTGTGTAGGAGGTCAGTGGTTGCCACTAGCGGAATTTATGTCGGGGAGTGTAAACTAATGTCCACGCCATTTTCTTCTAAGCGTAATGTTGCTAGCATGTGCAAGTTTCCCATATGTCAACAAAAGGGAATGCTTATGATATACTGTTAGCATGCGAGTTCACAAAAGGGATGCTAATTGGTCAAAAAAATTATTGAATCCGCTTTTAGCAATGCCATTTGCGTCACTTGCATGTTTTAGTACATATTATAGGAGCATTCCTAAACCATGTGGTCTGGCTATCTAATTGCTTTATCTTCTGTGTAGTACTAATTTACTGTGATCCATTCTGTAGGTTGTGGTTGGAAGGAAAGGAACAGATGTTCTGACCAATGAGGCTGGCGAAGTCACGAGGCAAGGAAAAAGAAATTTTACATCATTGTTTGTCCATTGATTTTGTATCTGTCTGGTCATGAACTGATGATGTTTAATAGCTCATATGAATTTTTGTTTGTAAGTTGCAGTCATCTGCAAGGCATGCTGAACCGGACTGTAAGATTGCTAGAAGCAGGAATGAAACCCGTGTAAGTTTGATCCGTTTCTGTGGTCACCTGTACTATATTTGACACCCTGACAGGGGTTCACTACTGAAATTCTATACCAGGTTTGTGTTTGATGGTGAGCCACCTGAACTGAAGAAAAAGGAACTGGCCAAAAGGTATGCGCTGAATAATATCTTTGCTTCCACGCTTCACTCTCATTTGCAAGTCTCAATACATGCTTGCCATATGTTGTTTTATGTTTATTAGGTCTTTGAAGAGGGATGATGCTTCAAAAGATCTTCATAGAGCCATTGAGGTCACTTACTCCCCACCGTAGTTTGCGTGTCTCCCACCCTCCTCCCGACTCTTTATGCTTCTGTATCTGTTGTGTTCCTGGACCTCTGAGGTGGCAGCTGCATTACAGGTTGGAGATGAAGATTCAGTAGAAAAATTTAGCAAAAGGACTGTGAAGGTAATTGTTACGATTTGGGGAAGGAGCCAATAATTTTGTGTGTGTATTAACTTTACAAAAGAATACAAGTTTAGATTTTTGTTCCCGATAAAGTATTCTCAAATCCATTCTGCCATTTTCTGGTTCTAACTTCCAAGCATGTATTATGATCTTTTTGTTCCTTTTCTTTCCAGATGACGAAAAAACACAATGATGACTGTAAGAGGCTGTTAAGATTGATGGGTGTCCCTGTAGTTGAGGTATCATTGATTCTTTAGCCCATCAGTTGCTACAAGTATTTTTATACATTGCTCTCACAGATGAGTTAGTTTCCTAATTGAGGTGCTTTTTCTATGCCGTGGAGATTTAGTAGAACATTCAGAATCTTTCGCACAGAAAGAAGGAATCACCAGGCCTTCACTTCAGAACATAACATCAGCCTCACTTACGTGCCTGCTTGGGAGGCCTTACCTCAGATCTAAGTTCTCCTAGATAGGGATATACAAATTCCGAAAGTAATATTCAGGTGGGAGCCTTTTCCCCCTGGTGATTGTTTCAAAACAAAGTCTAAGTTCTCCTAGATAGGTATATAAAATGATTTCTCTGTTGCTACGATCCTTTCAGGCCTAGAAACTGTTCAGGCGGGCTCAACTTGCAAGCCTCTGCAAAATCTGAACCTTAAGCAGCAAAGCATTCCCTGGTAGTCTCATGTATGTTTTCTCTTTAGGTTGTCTGTTTAGCTAAGCTTTGAGCGTAAAAAAAGGCCTGAGCTTAAGCAAGGACTCATTGGTATGCATACCACATGAGGATAGTGCTACTTTGGCCATCAGCAGGTGTTCCCCATGGTATAAGCAATATCATGTAATGGAAACAGACTGAATTGGGCTTTGCTTCTGCGGAGAGAAATTCTTCTAACTGAACAACATGCTGTACTGTAATTTCATGGCAACGATGAAAACTTGTTAGCTCACCTTCATGAGATTATACTGCTATATGTATATACCTAATCACTTTGCCTGAGTAATTACGCACTCTGCTTATGCAGGCACCAGGTGAGGCAGAAGCACAGTGTGCATCACTTTGTGAGAACCATAAGGTGTAACACCCAAACGCCTTCGTAAGAACTATCTTCCTTACCCAACAGCATGCTAAACTATATTTCATTGTGAGTGTCAGGCGTATGCTGTTGCTTCAGAGGATATGGACTCACTGACTTTTGGTGCTCGAAGATTTCTTCGCCATGTAACTGACCTTAGTTTCAAAAAATCTCCTGTAACCGAGTTTGAAATATCAAAGGTAATTTCTTCTAGTTTTTATGTAATGTTATTTTCCTTCCGAGTATCATTTCCTCTCCTCGCTATTTTGCAGGTTTTGGAGGAACTTGGACTCACAATGGATCAGTTCGTTGACTTGTGCATCCTTAGTGGATGTGACTACTGCGAGAATATTAAAGGTTTTACCGCTTCATATATTCTCTTACACAATTTTGATACTAGATGGCCCAGAATATGATGCAGTACATGATGATTTTCTTAAAGATGACCTAACTCTGAAAATGTTAAAGCTGCCACTTTTTATAAGTTGCTCATGTCATGGGTGGACACAATACTCAATTCCAAAGCTAGCTCCAGCAGAACTGTGGAAGTGTAATGTCTCGGGCTTCAGATTCAAAATATATTTCTGTTAGCTAAAGGTGAAGTTTAAAGCATGTTGAGGAGGGGCTTTGTTTATAGTGCAGTGAAATTGGCTGATGTGATGTTGTTTCCACCCATGAAAAATCT